>BMAO01019114.1:0-1200000 GCA_019973975.1 Trichonephila clavata | reverse complement strand
CTTTAAGATCTTTTGACTCGGATCTTTTAGTTAACACATTAAAAATAAAATGATGTGATGAAATAATTTTCATAACAATATCTGATGGCATTTTTAAGCCTCCTTTATTCAGAAGTCTCAAATATTTTGTCCCTTCAACATTTTCTGGATCGAAATTGATTTTTTTTTTTATCTACAACAAATATATATTTGCAATCGAAGCATTCGAATGTTATATTATGAACACAATAACCCGCTATGTACATTAAAACTTGATACTTTTTCTATTGAAATATCATCTGATTCATTTTTTAATTCCCTAGGGGTCGTCTTTTTCGAAGTTTGTATCAACTGTTCTTTTTTTTGGGAAACAAAAAAAACGAAACGTATGGTTGCCTAGGTTTATTAGATGAACGGTTGGGTACACAACAATAACGATGCATTATTGTAAAATGTGTGCAGCTTTAGATTAATTTATAAATAAAATCTTAATATTTTTATTAATAATTTATTTCTTTTATTACCTTCATATTTTTATTAAGATTTGACCGAATAAACGATACATTAGTTTCACATTTAAACCTTAATTTCTCACATAAAACAAAATTTCTTAAATTAGGGATTAATTTAAATAATTAGGGATGTTGGCATAAATGCATCAATTTATTATACCTTGCCTTCAAAACTAAAACGACAGAAATTCAATAATGACACAAGAATAAAGTTATACAATATAAATGTCGTACCTTTCTTTAGGGTTATTCCTGTTGATATATCCTGAGTAATAAATACACACAGGAACATGAACTAACTATACAAGCACACAAGATGGAGACTGAGTATTACTCAAATCCCAGGAGAAACGTGCCTCCTTTGGTCACGTGATTTCTTTTGGGGGGGGTATGTCGCGGACTATTGAATATTGACGAACTTGTCCAAACACGATTTCCGACTAAAGACGAAAAAACCGAATGAGCATTACACACCCGAACCTGGCGCATCATTCAAGTTCACTCTTCAGCAAAACGTGCCTAAAGAGGTTATCACTTCAAAAATTTTCTCCAAACAGATTACAATTCTTTTCAAACTTACAACTTGTATCAATATTGTATTTCTAAAATAATATGAGAAGTTATTTGCAAAATTTATGTAAACATAGTATCAATCAATAGAATACATATCATTCTATTGTAATGCACCCATTCAACAGAAGCAAAATTGAATTAAATAGTTTAAGCTTAACTCATTGAATCATTACATGTACACACAAATTCTGCTATACAATAATAAATTAAATATACTTATATAACCTATTACAATGATTATATTGATTGTTTTTATAAATTAAATTTGGAAACTGGTTTACAAATGCTAGGTAATATTCCTGTTTCTGAAATTCTCCATATGTAGCTCAATTATTCACTACAGTCTTCAGTGATTTCTTTATTTTTCTGTATTATCATACACACTTTTCTCTTAAAAATAAATGAATTTAATTTTTTAGCACTTCATAAAGTCTTATTCTCTTTTAAAAATTTGTTTTATGGTAAAATGGCAACTGTTTATATTTCTTCAGAATTCATAAAAATTTAGGTAGATCTCCTTTTGAGCCCTCCCTACTAAAAAAAGATACTCTCTTAGAGTTCAGAAGACATGCTTCTTTTTTCTAGTCTTGCAACCCAGAAACAACCCAAATTCCTTAATGAATTTCCCTTTTCATCAGAAGTGATTATTCTATTAACAAAAGTGCTAGAGATATCTAGCACTGCCTAGATTGTAAATTTTTTGGCAAGATATTTGTACCAAAAACCTAGCAATAGCAAATGCTATTTAAAAGCAGGATGCAGTTTCACACCCTCTACGTCACAGTGTCTACGAGATTACCCCTTAAAGCAAAGGTATCATTTTCTAATCAAATTTTTTTTTAATTTCTCCCCCAACTTTTACAATAACGTTTGAATTACTTAAACTTTCTTTTCAAAAGAACCTTACTTTTAAGAAAATGTTTACACCTGCTTTAAAAAAATAAGTACATTTTAAGCTATGTAATAAAAACTATTAAAAACTTACAGGCAAATGTTTTGCACTGTCCAGAAAAACAAGTAATACAGCAGAGTACATAGTGGATCTTGAATTAATGTTTCGAATATCAAGTAATTGCTAAAAATTAAAAGCCAGAGTTAATAATTATAAGCAAATTAATAATGTATAGACACAAAAAAAGATTTATAACATTGCTAATAAACAAGATTTACCTGGGCTAAATCCTCCGGATTTTCACTTAAGGTCAGCCAAGTTGACTGAATATTTAATGAACCTGATTTTGTATCTTCTAATTGAAGCCACTAAAAGAATTTGAATTAGATGTAAAAAGGATTGCACAAATTAAAATCAAAAAACAAACTTGTTTTATTTTTAAAACATAAGCGTTTTTTAAAATTTTATTCTTATTGAAGATTTAAATTTTTCAAAAATGCAATACTGCACATAAAACCAGTTTTTTTATTTTTGGCATTTGTATTGAAATTAATATTTCCAAAATTATATATATATATATATATATTTACTAAGAGTTCGTTTAAATCACAGGAAACTAAAATCGATGGCATTTACCACAGTATTTTTATGCAGAACTGAATACATAAAACATGAAATGAAATGTAACAATCACATCAAAAGAACAGGATAAAAATAACATACAAGATGATGCTGAATTGTATATATATTTGTACATAGAATTTACAACAATCAAAATTTGTTGACAAAAGGGGAAAATATCAATTTTAATAAAATAATTGAGGTAATTTATTACAAAATATACTTAATAAGCTTTTGCACTTAAATCCCTTTACATCCATAAAGTATTATAATACAACAAAGCATTATATGTCACACACAAATTTAAAATAAAAAAATACATCAAAAAAATAAATAATCTTACAAAACCCTAAAGTACATGAATAATAATATCCTGCTCATTATCTCCTTGTTTAGCATCTATATTTTTCAAGCTATCTTGAAAATACATATATATTTTGAAAATCATAACATTAACTAGACTGTTTTATATCAATAAAATACATTCAAATTTTTTTTTAAAAAAAGTATTTTAAAATCTGAAATAGCAAGTAAAGTAAATATGAATAAATATAAAATCTCCAGTTTGATGAAAAAACACCATTCACATTATAACACAATAAACATATGAACACATCCTTTTATTTCCATTAAAAAAGCAATTCAAAACTCAATGAACATCAAAATGTAAATGACAAAACATTATAAAGGGTCAATTCTGTTTCAAAATATCTGCCCTTTTATCTAAAAAGAAACAGTTTACAAAAATAGAGCAAGTTGAAATTCTCAAATAAGGGATACTGGATTAAAGAGTGCATATTCATACTCTACATGGTGTAATGGGTCTGAAGAGACAAATGAGGTTGAAAAGAATAGATTAACATTGTGAACTAATAAAAGTAAAAAAGAATAAAAATCAATAAAAATATATTACCGCACTAATATCCCTCTTTTTCACTAGCTTAGAAATATCAATCGATACTCTGAAAAGAGATAAAAAATCAACCTCAATTAAGAATGAAGAATTCAGATAATCTTCAATAAACAAATATTAATTTATGGAGGACTATTTATTACTATATAAAAGTTTAAAAAAAAAGGTATGTGCTCTTAGCAGATTGTAATTCAACACTAAAATGTTTATTACAAGTAGAAATAAATAATCATTAAGTATCAAATATGTTAATTAGAATCATTCAAATCTCTTTTGTTATGTAGATTATTCAGTAGAATATTTTTTTATTGTAAATTATGTTACATAATGGATTACACTATCCCTTTAAACCAGTGTCAAAGCTTAAAATTCTCTGCATGGTTCACAATTAAAAATTAATGTTATATTAACACAAATATATCTTATGTAAGAGAGAAAGTGGTATGTTTCTCTAGTTTTAATTTAAACAAAAAAATCATAGCTCTAACAAACAAAAAAAGCTATTAAAGAAACTGTAAGAAATCGCAAAGCAGAAAAATTTTTACCTAGTGCTAATACATATTCTGAAAAATTTTTAACATTTTTTAAAATTTAAAATTAGAGAGAACAAGGACTTTTAAGGGTATGAAATCGATGGATGACACATCTATTGCTGTAGCTTTTGGCACTTATTTTGAAACAGTATTTAAAACTAACAGCACTTTCACATTCAATATTTCTACTGATGAAAAAATTTTATTTCATGAAGGAGTATTGCATTTTACAATCTGATATTGTTTATGCCATAGAAAATTTAAAGGAATATCCTGTACTTAGTTTTGATTAAATTTCATTTTCTAATAATGTTACTCGGGATTTTGTTATGGACATACTATTGATGAGCTTGTTTCGAAGTTCAGTTGCTAATCAAATGCCTTGCAATGTTATATATATATATATATATATCATGACTATAGTTATCTTAGGTATATAACTATTTTTTGTTTGTATATTTTTGTAATATATATATGTATATATTAGTCAATCTTTTTGAGAACTACAAGTCTATATCTGTTCCCTCTTATGAGATTTATTAAACTATATTTTGCTTACAAAACTATTCAATTACATTAAAGTAGATATATTTGATCACCAACATGGATTACTCACAAAGCTTTCTACTGTCATCAGATTATAATAAATCATGATTTGTCTTAATTTGAGAATGGAAAATAGATGGATCTCATCTACAAAGGTATTTTAAAAGTTTAATCTAAATATACTTTACAGTAAATACATACGTTTTTTCTGCTTACCATTTTTTAGGATTCATTTATTATTTTTAATTGATAGAAAATTATGCACAAATTTTGACTACAAAAATTCTTTAAAGTTCATCAAAATATCAAAAATTATCCTTAAGAATCTATATTGAATTTATTTTGTTGTGTTAACAACGATTTCACTACTGTCCTAAATTCACTGTTTCTTTATTATTGAAAGATGATTTTGAAGATCTGTACTAGCATTTAAACAATTTCCAATAATTATCAAGTACAGGGGGATTTACATGAGCTAATTTCATAGAGCAATATTAAAATATTTTGCATACAAATATTTTTGTAGATTTATAAAAATACATCTTTTAATATTTTGTTATCAAGTAATATAAGTTCGTTTTGGTTTATTTATAATGTATATTTCAGTTTATGATCCCTAGAGTGTCTTGGGTGCTCTTGGCAAAATTAAATCCTAGTACAGGTTTGCATCCTCAGAGCTCAGGTGTCTCCCTCAAGGGAGGAAACTGGGCATCAAAATTACCTGTAGTGATTGGTATCCCCCTATATGGTGCCGCTCTAAAAAGCGATACCGGCCAACAGGAATGTACTAGGCCTGCAATGGTAAAACACCAATCCGTAGCCCATTAGAAATAAAAAATACATATTTGAGCAAATAAAAGAAATTGACAATTGTGAAGAGATCTTGGCATTAATATATGATATAAACCTAACTATTTTTCACACAAAAAGGCTATTACATAGAAATTATATATACACATACTAGCAGTACCCCCGCCTGCTCAGAGGGTACTTCATTCTGATGTATGGTTATATATCGTTTTTAAGTTATTGATATCCAAGTTCTAGCATTATGTTTTTGACTATATTAAAACAGACTCTTCTAGATCTCACCTCTTGATTTAAAAAGGGCAGGACTTGAATTTCTAAAACGGAAGTATATTTATAACTCTGTAACCCATCCTAGGGAGAAAATTTTTGCAAAACCCCTTTCTCAACAAAAGAAACCGGCTTGCCAAATTTCACATCTATAGGTCTAATATAGTCCTGGAGATCTCATGATGAGCGCATCGCTTCTCTCCTGTATATGTCTAAGAACTTTGGAATTATATGTAAATCCTGTGATTTTCAGTCCCTGTATATCTTAAATGTTCTTCACAAAGTACTTCTAAGATCTGTTTAATGCACAAAAGTCTAATATGAAGTATTTATGCAGTCTACTCATAGAAGGTAAAGCAAATTTGATAAATTTTTAAACTTTTAATTTTTATTCAACATTAGAGAAACGAATTTTTAAAAAATGTGCTTTTAGATAATACATTTAATCTAATTAATGAGGAGAAAGAACTTCCCCTCCCCCCCCCCATTCTTTTAGAATACTTTTAAGATTGGCTACAAGTCTAGGCTTAAAAGAAAGTAAACTGTAATTACTCAAGCAGTACATTGCATCATTAACAGCTATGCAATAACCACACAATAGTGCACACACTTCAGACATTTTTTATTTGGTTTTGTTTTAAATTCGATTATGCAAACTGCACTATTTTTGTATGTATGTCTATCTACATGTCTAATTCAGATTTGGGGGGGGGGGGTGAGCATTTTACTGCAACTCTCAATAGAATGTTTATGTAGGCTTTTTTGTTAGGCTCGATTGTGAATGTTATAATCAAACTTCTGACCCAAGACAGTTTGAAGTTTTAAATTAATACAATCCAACATTTTCTAAAAATATCTAGAAAAAATCTGTATAATTTCAAAAATTCAGAAAGATAAAGATATTTTATATAAGATTAGGTAAAATTTGATGATCACCATTAGACTTACAGAATTTAGCATGTTACGCATATGACTACACAAATTAAAAACAATTTTAAAATTCAATGAACTAGTATTCATTTGTATGCACTTAGAAATTTTTATAACCACATGCCCAAAGAAAACCACTACATTTTAAATGCTAAATATGCGTTTAATAATTGGGAATACTTTAAAAATCATTATTTATCAGATGTGCATTAATTCTTCATTAAAAAGCCAGTTTAAACAGTAAATGGTTATATATTCTGGATACTGTGTAGTGAATAAAAAATATATTTACTTTTACCAAGAAGCAACACACATTATATCCAAACTAAAATAAATTCAAAGTTCACACAGTAACATAAATCCCTAATCACAGCATCACATGAAGCTAATGAAATGAACAGTAACTGTCAAGCTCTAACTCCTCAATGTGCTTCCTTATATTGCCTATATATATTGTAGGTTAGAAAGAACCTTCAAGGAATTTCTAAAATTCTCGTGAAATAATCATTCATGAACCCATCAAGACTTCTGAAGAAACATCTATTTTTGTTCCAAATCAGGTGATTTGGAAATCAAATTTGTCATCAAGAGAAAACTGTTACTCATTTACTCCTAATAAAAGATATCATTGATGAAGATATCTCATAAGAGAATCTATCTTGCCACAATAACCCTTTCGACAAAGAAGCAAATAGATCCTGATTGATTCATTATTGTTACTTAATATTGCACTTTGAAGCTATATGAGGGCTACTGGCACCAGACCTCATAATTTTGAGCCAATGTCGGTGACAAGAAAGACACCTGAGCTGATACTCCGCTCAACCACCACCGAACTCGACAGATTTAAGGTATATCAGCTCTTTTACACAGTGATCATTTGTGACACCAGAACTTGAACACACAACTTGACAAAAACAATACCAGTCACAAGTTTGCCACTATAACCATCCAGTTACTGCAATAACTTGGACAGAGTCAAATTTTTGTAATATATTAACAAAAATGTACTTTATCTCAATAAGTAATCTAAAATATATACTGGAAGTTATTTTATTATCTATATTGAGCATTTTATACAAAAATCTGGTATAGTGATAATTATTTTATTTATTTATTGAACATTATATACAAAAATGTATCAATACCTCCCAAGAAAGTCATCCTTGCTACTTTGATCTTCATCCATAACTTCAATGTCAATATTTTGTCCAACAAATTGATCAATAATAGGCTTGAATACAAAAATAAAAGAATGATTTTTAAAAAATTCAAAAATAACACTAAAGGTTGAATTAAAATATTTGGATATAAATTACTGCATTTCAAATAATGTGCAGCTAATTTAAAAGCACAAAAGTACAACTAAACTGCTTTATGATATAAAGAACTAAGTATAAATTACAAATCAACTAAAAGAGTAGCTAAATTATAAGAATAAAAAATGGTACATATCTGTTAAAATTTACTTTCTAAATTATTGAGACAATATCCAGGAAAATTTATAGTTTATGCATACAATCAAGCTTAATACATAATACAAAACGTACTTTTACTTAAAATATTTACGTAGAAAAGGCCGATACTCGCAATATATATACATTTAGAATTTATTTTTTAAAAAACATATTGTAGACAAATGATTTTTAATAATAGATTGATTCATTGCAGAGTTGCACTTTGAAGCAACATGATTACAGTTACTGATGGACCTTGTAATTTTTAACTGGGGTCAAGTGAGGAGGACAAAACCAGAAGTGATACCTCACACAACAAACTTTCAAACCTTGACAATGTGAGAACTTTCACCCTTAACACATCTAACACATCCATTACTCCCTCTTCATGGTCTTCAGTGATACCAGAATTCGAACCCATGACTCGACAGAAACAATGCCAGTCTTAAGATCGCAGCATTGGCCATTCGGCAATCACGGCCATTAAAAATAAAATCTTACAATACAGTTAAAAGCAGAAAAATATAAATTTTCATTAAAATGGATGTTAATTGAATTGAAGTTCAATATGTTTAACACATTTCCAGTTTTCTAATCTAAGTACAAATAAAAAATAAAGCATTTTTTATTGATTTCATAATTGTGTTGATACATAAAAAATTGCTAGAATTATTTACAGAAAATCCTTAATACTTCAAAAACAAATGGCCTATTTATTATCATGCTCAGTGCAATTACAGTAATCAATGTACATTTACATATAACAATTCATGTCCTTATATCAATGTAGACAAGTCTCAGGAATTCATATCTAAATAAAGAGCTTGAATATTTGAGGAATTTAAATCTGAAGCAATATTTAATTCATTTTGTATCAGGTAAAATATAAATCAAGATCATAAGCCATCCGTTTGGGGAGAGGGATGTACATTAGCTTATATCTAGCTAATTTTTGACTGAGCAAAATCAAAATGAAAAACAAATATTTACTTTCATAGTACAATTATTCATTTTGTGAGGATGAGAGTCATTGAACTAATTATATATCTTTTAAAATCCACTAAAAAGAAAAAACGAAGCATCAGAACAAACAAACTATCAATTAAAGCCTATTTTAAGTCACATTGGTGAATTATACAACAAGATTATACTGTTTTCAAATTATTCAAAGATTTGATAAATGAATTTAGCCCAATTTTCATGCACTATATTAATGTTTAAATAGAAATCAGAATACCAGTTCAAGCAAGTATTCAAAGTACAATTTACAACCTAATGATCATTGCATCGTTTTATCATGCATAAATAATTATAATTCGTAGTCGTCTTTTTTCTAATTGCTAATTTTCATTACGTCTTACACATGCATTTGTGGTTTTACATTTTCACTGTCACACAATGTGTACCACACTGTTTTTAGAAATTTTTTTCCAAAACATTTTTATGGCATTAGATTACTTTCAAAAAGATCCTTATTGCAAAAAATAGCTTAAAAATACAATTGAATATCAATAAAATTTCTATTTATCTGAAAAACCTCTATAAAAATCCAAATTGTTACATGTCAACAATTTTTAATAAACAAAACACTTTTTATGTGATATAGTTGCTTATTGTAATGAATTCAATCATTCAATGAATAAAATAACATAAAAAAAGCTTCAGTTAACTGTCCAGCAACATTTATATTCTCCCCTAATAACTATATTTTTTGCATTTATTGCATATAATAAAGTATGACAAAAATATGAGTCAAGTACCTCACAAAAGAAGTTCCACTTCGGGTTAATGGTATTTTTAACAACTGGTGTCCTGAATTCTTGTATTCCAACTAAAATATAAGAAACAAACAATGTTGCAGTTAGATTACATTATGAGTTTTACAGTTAAGAAAATTTTATCAAAAAGAAAATTGATTCAATTATAGACATTGCAAAAGAAATCCAGTACTCTAAACAAATTACATCTATAAAATATAAGTTCTTCATGCTTATTTACAAATGAGATTACAAAGCTCAAGGCTAAAAAGTTTAACAAACCTATGACAGATAAATGTACATCTATAGAAAACCCTTAATTAAATAGGCACATACTCAAGAACAATGGATGAGATTTCTTTTCAGTTGTCCTACTTTAACCAGTTCTTTAAGAATTAAACCGGCTATACATACACAAAAAAAATTTTAAGTATTATATGCACCTAAATATGTTTTTAAAATGTATTTTTCAGTGCAATATCCCATTTTTCATTATATAAAGAAAGATAAATATCAAGTAAAAATAAATGAATTTAAACTAAATAAGCAGTCAAGGTTAAATGTCAGTTTTACAGAACAGAGATTCCTTACCACAACTGTCAAGAAAAAACAATTTTTAATTTTCATACATAAAATTCTTAATTGAAATTTAAACATAATCTACAAATTCACCAATATTAAATTTTCCTTAATATCTTCAATTGCATTACATAAAATATTGCAAGGCAATAATAATCAAAATCCACCACTTCTCT
The DNA here is from genome assembly GCA_019973975.1 of Trichonephila clavata. Classification (NCBI taxonomy): domain Eukaryota; kingdom Metazoa; phylum Arthropoda; class Arachnida; order Araneae; family Nephilidae; genus Trichonephila; species Trichonephila clavata. Next base: position 1,189,455 of record BMAO01019114.1, on the reverse strand, counting down.
CCTCAGTTATTCAAGTTTGTGCTCATTAACATCACACTCTGAAGCAACACAAAGACTATTTCCGACAGACCTCGTAATTTTGAACCATGGTCAAGAGACGAGGATGACACCAAAATTGGCACAAACACATCCCTCTGAACTACCCCACCATGCTAACAGGAGGAGTCTCAGCCTTGACAGATTCAATGCGCATCTCCTCTACCCACTACATGTCAGGTCTTCAGTAGCATGAGGACTCTAAGCCCATGAATGGCTAACGCCGGTGATAAATTCGTGATATCACCACTAAGTTACTGTGGCTACATTAATTGCTCGAAGAATATTAAATATACATATATTTGAAAAAGACTTCGTAATTCAATGCGAAAGATACAGAACCTTTCTTCAAAACAAGTATAGCATTAGAAAAGCTTTTAATTAAAAAAAAAACAAATAATTCTACTTTGTGGTTAAAAAAAAAGTACAAATTCAAACATGTAAATATTAAATAAATTACTGTAAAAGTAACAAGAAAAGTTATGTTGTTTATGAACAATTTACCTTTTAAATTAAACTGAATCATCAATCATTTGAATTCAAAATAAAGAAGTTGAAAGATACTAAATTAATCTCCAGTATTAAGCATAATAAACTTGCCATATAAAGTTGATTGGTTATATAAAAATCTTCCTCATGGTCTGCCAAACACAAGGCAAAAAATCTCTTATTTGATAATGCTTATCACATAAACACTTTTATCAGAACGTTGCATACATTGCCTAGTATTCAGATGGATAATAAATAATTATTCTCATAGAAAATTTGTCATGAAATTAAGATTTTTAAAATTGAAATTCAGTTTAAAACTAAATTAAATTTTGAAGAAAAAAATCAATTGTTATTCATCTCCTCCCCCCTATACCACCAGCACTAAAGCAAAAGAGACAAAAACCTGCACTTATTTCAAAACTACTTCCACACTTTAAAATGATACATAACACTAAAAATAATACACAATAATAATTATTGATATATTACATTTCTTTGTGAAGCAAAAATATGTTAGAATATTGATCACTTTGTACTAGTTTAAAAAGTAATAAACAGATTTAAAAAAATGAAAATATTAATCATTTGCCATCCACTTAATAAAAGGTAAATTAATATAGAAGTGTATAAGTTCAATGCACTGTAATATACTTGGGATATGTAAGACATACTTTCCTTTTGAATACCATTAATGAATTGGTATTCAAAAGGAAGAAAATGTTTCAAATTTACATACAGAATGTGAATGATTTGATATACAAAAAATAAGAAAATACATACAAATAGTGACTGTCCACAATACTCATAAGTGCCAGATCTTATAAGGATCCCGCAAAATAAAAACAAAAATAAAGTTTAATGCATATGTTCTCACTTACTTACAATTTTTACAACATGAATTCCGATCAAACAATTTGAGTCCCAATGACAGTTAGACTAACTCTTGCAACAATACTATATTTATGCATACTTCATAATTCTGAGGGTTAAAACAAATTATAATTGCTCCAGAGCACCTTAAACATGTTCTATAAGTTTTAGATACGGATATCGGCCAGTTTAATTAAGTGTCCCTTATTCTTATTCTAGAAATTTCTCAACAAAATAAGTCTGATAATGCATCAACTTTTTTTTATTTTCAATGGGGGATTACAAGGCAACTGCAAACAAAATGAGAAACATAGAATATTGACAAAAAAGAAGAAATAAAAATAAAAAAATCATGCATGTATCAGTGTGAACACGTGTTAGAAGTTAACTTCTTTGACTTATATGTATTGAATTGTATAATATTAATAAGTTTTATTTTAAAGTAATCTTAAATATATAATTAACAAATATGCTATTATCATTATTATATCAAACTGTATTGAAAAAATAATTAGGATGGAAAAGGTAAAAGTATAAACAAAATTTTCATCTTCAATACATAATACTAAAAAAAAATTATTGTATACATTTCTAGAAAAGTATCATTATTATTAGTCTATTTCCATTATGCTCATGGGTATTTTAGTACATACTTTTGTTAACAATGGCTTGTGGTAACTAAAATAAGAAATGTAGGTTTTACAATGCCACTTGAGGGTCGATTTTCCCAAAACCCATTTTGTAGTGGATATTTGCTCCGAGAAAGAAACATGCCTACCAATTTTCAAGCAGGTAGGTCTAGTAGTTTAGAAACGGAAAAATTTATCTACTACGCACCTTAATCCCCCTGCAATGTCACTTGTGGTGCTATTTCCACAAAACTCATCTTGTAGTTAATCTCTACTCTATGAAAGGAATCTATTTATCAAATCTAAAGACAGTGCGTCTAATAGTTTAAAAATGGAAATAATTATCTATAATGCCCCCTAAGCCCCCGCAATGCCACTTGGGGGTCAATTTTCACCAAACTCATTTTCTAGCAGATCTCTACTCTATGAAAGGAATCTGCTTACCCAATTTCAAGATTGTACGTCAAGTAGTATAAAAATGGAAACAATTATTTATAACACCACTTGACCCGCCGTAATGCCCCTTGCGGGTCAAATTTCGCAAAATCTGTTCTTAGTGGATCGCTACTCCATGAAAGGAACATGCCTACCGAATTTCAAGTCTAAAGTTTAAATAGTTCCGGAGATATCAAGATGAGTGAGTGAGTCGCTTTTCTCTCTCCTTTATATATATATAGATGAAGTCCCATAGTATAAATACTTAACTATACAGTATCCAGCCTTAATGTGACCCAATAGCTAATTCCCGAACTGTTCGGTTTAGATATGCACTTCCAATTTGAAAAATGTTTTAAAACAGGTAAAGAATGTTTTTATGTGCTTTTAGAACCAAAAAACCCATTTAGAAAAAAATTACAAAAATTAATTTTTATACAGTTCCCAGGTCCCATCACTTATATTTAGGAAAAGATCCAGTACACAAAAAAGTAAACACAAAAGATTTATTTTATTACGATAAAAACTGGCCGAGTTATGGAACTTTGAAAATCATATATTTTACTCATTTTCTTGGCTGTTTTCAAAAACTAGTAAGGGGCCGCCTCCAAAGTGAAATTAGTTGGAACTCTGCCAAGAAACTTCCGCTCTTGCACGTCACTTTTATGTAAATCGTTTTTAAATTTAAAAGCATACGTTAATAATACAAAATTGAGTACTTAAGAAATAAAATTTATTCTGTGTACATGTAAAACAAAGAAAAATAAAATACTTTGGACGAAGAAAACATTTCAAAAGCAATTACAAAAAAATAGACTTATATGCTGCGGCTTCAGTCTGATTTCTTGCGTTTTTGCTGATCATGACGAACATTAAAAATCTGTTGTGTAGTCGCTTGCAATTGCATACAGCCGTATTCTAATATTACGAATTCCAGTACGGGAGAACGAGATGTATACAAATGAAGAATACTGCGAAATGGTACTGTTTTATGGGCAGTGTAATCGAAATAAGAGAGAGGCATCAAGACTTTATGCCATTAAATTTCCCACTTGAAGACATCCATCTTATTATGCAATTGACTGTGCTGTTCAACGCTTTTGTAACTGGGAGTTGTCATAGACGTATTCCCTTGTCTTGTGCCACACCTCATGCCTTCAATATTATTTAAGTTAATTTGGTCATTCTGATATAATAAAACCATTGATTCATGATTGGCACACCATTCCACATTATGCTATAATTTGAATGGCAAATCCTGTATTATTTTGCTGCTTTTTGTTAAAACAAGCTGTTTTAATCTTTTCAGTACAAGTTGTATTTCTTTAATTTTTATTGTTTGCCATACCACTATACAAATTGTCAATCTATGATGTTTACTACGATGTTTTAATTTTTCTATGATTTTTTTTTGCTCTTTCTGTAGATAGTGAATTACTATGCTCTAAACTCACTTTATATACGACCCCCTTTTCTGAGCAACTCAGATGCTTCAAATTTATGTTGGCATAACTCGGCCAGTTTTTATCGTAATAAAATGAAACTTTTTGTGTTTACTTTGTTTTTGTGTACTGTATCTTTTCCTAAATACAAGTGATAGGACCTGTGGACCATATAAAAATTTAATTTTTGTAATTTTTTTGTAAATGGGTTTTTGGTTCGAAAAGCACGTAAAAACATTCCTTACCTTTTTTAAAACATTTTTCAAATTAGAAGTGCATATCTAAACTGAACGGTTAGGGAATTAGCTGCTGGGTCACATTAAGGCTGGACACCCTGTATACATTTAATCATTTTGGTATACTACTAGACCAAGGCACACACACTTACACATACACAAATACATCCCTACCTTACATTCATTGCGTAACGTGTAACGAAAATTTTTCCCTACCATGCCTAAAGAAGTTAACTTCAATGAACAATAAGAAAAGAAACACAAGTCCAGTCTATAAATCACACAATTTATGTCTGGCCTCCCAATATCTTCTCCACATGGATCCAGAGCTGAGTGCACGGCAGCGTGCCAAATGAATAGAATCCGTTTTTATATTGGAGTCCTTCAGTTTACAAACTGAATCAAAGACATGAACTAGCATCCATTAAAATGGAATTAAAACCAACTGCAACCATGAAATGGGGAACATAGCGCTCAAAACTCTGGTTCCTATATCTCACAGCAGTCAGACCCTTTGCTAAAAACTTGGAGATTTAAGCACCCATCCAACATTATACATGCTTAGAAAAATCTAATCTCTCTTACTATACCAGACTACTATTACATAATTAGAGAATAGAATGTATCCGCATTAATTCCTAGTCTAAATTCGATATAATCTGCATCAAGATGCATAGATTCTGCCCTGTGCACAGAAAGGAGATGGACTCAAACAGGTCTCTCTTTTATGAAACAGTGACTACCACTAATTGATACAATAACCTTTGATACTGATAAGGGGTTCCAACAGTACAATATACGACCCCCTTTATGATGAAAAGATAAATATTGCAGTGATCGATGCTATCTGTCTCTACAAACCTACAAGAAACGCAATCAGCCAAAGTGCCATTCCACACAGAAACATTAGGAACCAAAGCAATTCTAAACAGAAACACAAGAAACCAAAGCAATTCAACAAAGCACATTAGAAACCACAGGGATTAACTATCCATACATGTGACCAACACCAAATACAAAAAAAATTCAATACAGACAACCTGAAACCAACTAAATACTCACTGCTATCAAACTATCTAACCAACACTTCATAGCCCCCAAAAAATTTCAACACAAGTACATTTAAACTCACAGAGCTAATTAATCATCCAACAAACACCAACTACCAAAAAAAAAAAATTCCTAAACTGACAATGAAAAAAAAATTCCAAATTCAGATCGCTATTCAATCATCAAACCAGCATGATATACCAAAAAAAAATTTCTTAAGCCGACAACTCTAAAACTACCTTTCAACCAACATAGCTATTAAATCATTTAACCAATACAATCTACGAATAAAAATTTTACTAACTCAACAACCAGATAACCAACTTTCAACCAACATAGCTATTAAATCATCTAACACGATCTACCAACAAAAATTTTACTAAATCAACAACCAGATAACTAACTCTCAACCAACATACCTATTAAATCATCTAATTAGCACGATCTACCAACAAAAATTTTACTAGCCCGACAACTAGACAACTAACTAAATAAATAACATCACAATCACAACTGTAACCAGCACTTGAAACAACAAACGCACATCAACATCAGTAATTTAAACAAGTCCAGTGAGTGAGTGAGAGAATATTAATGTCGCACTGATTAGCAACATAAAGGCTTTTGGCGACGGTCCACGTAATTTTGAACCATGGTCAAGTGACGCGGACGACACCTGAGCTGCCACCCCCTCTCCTAACTACCACACCACACCAACGGGAGGACGTTTGAACTCTCGACAGATTTAACGTGCATCGCTCCCCTACACGGAGGGTCTTCAGTGGTACTAGGATCGAACTCATGACACGCTAGCCATGATCCAATGCCTAGACCACTCGGCCACCGCGACCAATAACACCTCGAGAGATCAAAACAAAAATAATCAAGACAAGATTTGCACAATAACAGCAGTGTAGATAAAGGAAACCATCGCATAAGAGGGTATAAGAATGAAAAACACACAGATACAAAACTTTAGATAGAAAGATGTGAAGATTATATACCACGAAATAACATACTACACATGATATATAATAATAATCAAAATGCAATATATAAATTAGATAATAAAAAAAAATTTCATGTAAGATGCCATTGATGCTTAAAAGATATTAGCTAACACCCAGTATAATATAATAGTTGCTGCAATAATAAAATTTTACAATTAAAATGTATATAGATTAAAATTATGATGTGAATAATCTTAACCACATTGTCACAAAGAATACACAATGTCTAATTTGTAAACAGTAGATAATGTAAAACCAAGTACTCAATATAATGATAGCAGTATCCTCATAATTGATAATGTGAGGTAATTAATTTTACAAATAATTAAAAGAAAATAATTCGTTCAATATACAGTGTATTTCACTATTAAATGTTGTACTTCTTAGATTAATCTCTTACTATTTATTAATAATTTAAAATTTCATTGAATGATAAAAGGAAAATACGTTTGTTAACTTAAAGAAATTATATTTATTAAAAAATTAAGGTTGACACTAAATAAATACAGAAAATTACCACTTATCTGAAAGATGAGGAAGAATGATATCGGAATCTCCAAGGGTCGCAAGCGAGCCCTTTCGTTTCGAACCTAAATTATCAGTAAAATTGGGGGGGGGGGTGAGAAAAACTTAAAATTCTGCCTGGTTTTCGAGTGCGGATCCTTAGAAACTCCGCCGCATCGCACCAATATCAATGCGATGATACTTTCTTTCTGATTTTTTAACCTGCATAATTGGAGGTGACTCAATGCATAGGAATACCCTTAACATACTTTATGAGTCTTAACGACCCCGAGAGTGTCTTGACGCACCCCACTTTAAGGAATGTGTTGACATCTGGTCAACAGGGAAAAGTGTAAAAATCACAAAATAAAAGGGATCGTATACTGTGCTGCTGGAGCCCCATATCACTATTCAGCTTCCTGTGACCACATAAAAAGTCATAATAATATTGAGAAGTTGTTGCAGTTATATTACATCACAATGTGATGAGCAAACACAGTCCATCATTTGCCATCAAGATTCCTATAAGAAACATCTAGGCTTTATTTAGTACTCTTACACAGTTTCCTTAAATTGAATGTAACACTGGAAATCAAGTCTTGGGTATTCTTCAATTGAGACTGTCCTACTTCCAGTCATCCTTAATTGTGCCAACTCAAGCCATTATCCAAGCGATTGGAGTTATTCATTTACATTACATCCCTATGTTACTCAAAGACATCCCGAAATTATAGTTATATCAATAAGAAAGCTCAAAAAAACTTCCAGTAATGCTTATAAAAAGCAGATTTTTGCATACACCACTCATTCACGAATATATATTTCTGAATTTAACAGCAAAATTTTGCATTTTTGCTAGGAAGCATTAGTTGCAGTTTTCATTCGGTACTTTTTGAAAAATCAAACAAACTGCATAAATTTTTCTTAATTATGAGCATTATATTTTGAAAAAAATATATGCACACAAATGTACACAGAAGAAAAAAAGGTTAATTGCATGTTTCCATATACTTCCTAATTACACAGTGCTTTTCTAAAAACTATTTTATAAGATATTTAAAACCATAAAATTTTCTTGATGAGAAATTATAAATTTTCTAACAAAGCTTATGAAATGTTTCACAAATATGACTTCAACAGCTCAATTTAAAATATATATACAAACTGAATATACGATGAACTTCTGGCTAAAATTACACAAAACTCTTTATACTTTTTTCACTTGATTAAAATGACATATGAATAGATCCTTAAAACACTAAATTCTCTTAAACAGCTACAAGAATATTTTGAAAGTCAATTGAATTCAATATGCATATGCCTCCTCCCTCATTCCTACATACAGATGGCAAATTTTGCAGATTCAAATCTTAAAATATCAAATTATGATTCTGTCACATTACAATAACTTTACATTGCTGTGAAAAACCTTAATTCATAAGTATAAATTACAAAAATACATTAAGTTTCATCAGAAAAACCAAAAATCACTAAAGCACAAAAGAAATTAACAATTTCAATTTTTATACTGATAGCTTATACTAAGCAAAAATATAAAACGTTATTTCCAGAAAATAACATTGATTTTCTTGAAATTTAGCATAAACTGTTTTCACAGAAAATATAACTGAACTGTTAAATGAATTAATGAAATCTTAGAAAAGTAAAATGAAAAATATTAATTAATTATTTTAAAATAAAATGCAAAATGGAAGACATGAATTTGAAAATATTAGTGTTGTAAAAAGGGAAATATATATAACTATCAACATGCATCAATAAAAAAATATTTATCACCAAGTAGAAAATAAAATGCTCATAAAAAATACATATTCCAAATGAGAAATTTACCTGATATTATACAATATGGATCAGATTTTCCCATGCCCAGAACACCAACATCAGCTTTCACTAATTCACGAGCTTCAACAATGTTCAAACGAAGTACTCCCTATTAATATTTTAAAAACAAATTACAGTTTGTTGCAAAATGAATACAATTCTGATGATAATTAAAGTATTGAAGTAAGATGTTTAAATAATTATAACCAAAAATATTTGCAATCACATAGACAAACTTTATTTTTAAGAAATTTAGATAATTTGTTTAAAATTTTGCTTATTACAATTAAGTGCTTAAAAATGATGCTTAAGCTGCAAGCATTAAATGTGAAACAAATATTAAAAACAGATTAATTAATAGAGAAACATATATATATCACTAGATTAATTTGCATGCTTTAATTACTAAGTAATTTAGATAATTTCAAAATGCTTCTTGTCAGCAAACAAAGCAAATTCATTAATAGTAACATACATATAATTACTTACAATAAAGAAATCAATACAATGAGCGATCTCAAGCAATGTACAAGGGAAGCAAAGGGATATTATTTTATTTCCTCTAAACGATACTATGTAATATACAATTCAGAAAATAATAATTGATATTCATTTGGCTTCTATTTAAAAGAAAACATCTGATGTAATATCCTGATAATTTAAAAGTACTGATAAAATATTTCACTATATCATACTATTTCACAATACCTACATACTATCTTAAGTATATGAAACACAATAGAAAATCATACATATAACATAACAAAAATAAGTTTCTTAGAATTTTAAAATTTGAAAGACATGAAAAACATACAGCAGGTGGTGAAAATTTCAATGATTTTAAAGGTATATCCTGAATCAACTGAACAGGAAATTTGTTAGGTAACACCATCATTGCAGCAACTTGTTCAGAAACAGCTTTTCGCAAAATATCCCTGAAACAAAAAAATTTTCATTTATACACATCAGATTTAACATTCCTCCTTTGAATATATGATTCTTACAACAAAATTAATTTCAGGATTAATTAAGTTAATGGAAGGTCATCACAAGTCAATACATTGTTTTCTTTTTAAAAAATAAACAAATACTGTGAAAAATGATAAATCATATGACACAGCTAACATGTAAAGGAGAAAATGACAGATTTTAAAATTTCATTTTAGAAATTTCTTTTGTAAATTAGTAATTTATTACAGAACTACATTGCCTACTTCTATTATTCACACACACACTACTTTCATCAGTTTACAAAAATTATTTAATTAAAGAGCAAAACACAGAAACAATTTATATTGAAAATTTAAAAATTACTGTAATTTTTTATTCAAAGAACTTTCTAAAATTTAGCAAAAAATATTCCTCCAGAAATGAAACATTTTTCTTTTTTAATAGCATAGAAAAGTTACTTTACATAATTTTGGTAAAATGTTGTATCTAAATAATTTGTAATAACTAGAGAACTTCACACTAGATCCTATCTTTCAAAATCAAAATTTATAAAGTTAATATTTTATTTACTTTGGTCTTAATTCAATATATGAGTTAAAGTATTTTCAAAAATGAGTGGTAGTAAGTTAATATCATTCCGATATTAGGAATGAAGCCCAGTGGCTGAGTGGTTAGTGCAAAAATATGACAAGATGGTTACATATTCTGCGCTTCCACACCACAGGTCTGAGGTTCAAACTCCAGGCTGGGCAAGGTTGATTCAACCTTTCATCCCTTCAGTGAGTCGATAAATGAGTACCAAGCTTGCTTGGGAACTTAACACTGGAAAGGTTCGCGTCAGACTGACCACCTGACTGGAACATCTGCTCATGCACCTCAGGGCCCAAAGTCATTTATACTGAGTTGGGCACAGTAGGCCTTGACTCTCATGGGCTGTTGCACCACTGAGTTAAGTTATTAGAAATGATTGGCTAGCATAAGATAATAAAAATTATATTGGTTCTATTCCAGATCCCTGTCTCTAAAAATAGAGATAATTAAAATCACATTGATACAATCATAGATTCCCCTTTACAAAAAGTGAAAGTTTTGCCAATTGCAAACTATTATTTCAATATTTTAGTATATTTTGAAGCATTAAAACATTCTCAAATTCTAAACTTCCATAACAAAATGTTTTCACAATCATAACATGAGTAATTTTATACTACAGAGACAAGGAGTTTACGGTATATTCTCAGTAAAATGCACAAGAAATCATCTCTAAAATATGGAAGATATCTATGAGATTGGGTTACGACTGAATTAGAGTATATACTTACCTATACGGTAACATTATACTAATTGGTAGTTATGAAATAAAATCTGATACAAAACGAAATTTGTTTTGAAATGTAGAGAAATTTAAAATGTATTTTATAAAATATTTTGAAGAAGCATAGCTTAAGAGATTTCTATTTACTAAAAATTAATACAAGGGGTGATCAAATGAAAAGGTACGAAACGACACGGTGGGTACAAATATAGACTTTATTCAAAATATACACCATAGGCCTGAGCACAACGATCCCACTGATGAACAAGCCGCAGGATTCCTTGTTCCCAGAATTCCTGTGGCTGTGACGAGACCCAGTCCTTCACAGTGTCCTTGAGTACGTCGTCCAAGTTGAAGCGCTTTCCTTTCAGGTGTTTCTTCAGTGGACCAAACACATGGAAATCGCAGGGTGACATGTCCGGACTGTAGGATGGATGGTCCACCGTCTCCCATTGGAACTTGTCCAGTTCCATTTGTGTGACTCTGGAGACGTATGGACGCGCGTTATCATGGAGCAGAACCACACCCTCCGTGAGCAGCCCCGGTCTTTTGTTCTTGATGGACCTGCGTAGGCGTCGGAGTGTCTCACAGTACACAACGGAGTTAATGCTTTTTCTGTGCTCGAGTCATTCTGTGCTCGTATAATTTGGACGCCACTTTTTATAAGAGCCTTTGCTCTCTCCTGCGCATGCGGGCACCCGCGCATGATCCGATCCCAGTCAGAGTCTCCAATGGCATCCCGAGATGTCTCGCTACATTCTCCCTTGGCGGAATATGCAAATATTTAACTGTTTCATTTTTATGTCGTTTCGTACCTTTTCATTTGATCACCCCTTGTAACTACTGCTTCAGAGTCCATTAACAAATGTAATTTCACACACAAAATTCAGTACATTAAAAATATTTAAAGTAAGCATTTTTTTTTTTTTACCATAGACATTCAAAAATAAAATGACTACTAAGAGCTTTAAAAAAATTTTAATAACTCAAATGCAATTGTTTTGATTAAGGGGTAAATAATATCTTTAGAAGTATAATTATATTCATTTGACAGGAAGTTCTTAAAAAAGCAAGTGAAAAAATAATGTTACCCCAATCCAGGCATATCCAAGACATTTGCAACGTTTGTTAAGTTAAAATCAATTCTCTGAAAAGAATTTTAAATATCAGATCAGCAACACATGAAAATTAATTTAGCAATCACATTAATAAAAAAGTAACAAAAACTTAAAACTGCAAGGGAAACTTTTTTCTGTTAATATCTACACGTCACAATAAACGTGTAGATATTAACAGAAAAAGTTATGAAAAAAAATACTCAATATCTGAAACGCATTGCAGCGAAATCGCATTGCACAAGTACCGCGTTGTAAGAGGCTTACCTGTACTAATAATGACAAATTACATTTTACAACTAAAACCTTTACACTTTAAACAACTAATAACATTACAGTACATAAATTTATCTGTAGATGATTAGATTCAGTTTTTTATTTTATCTAATTCTGTCATTCTTAAATGATTATTACTTTGACAATCACTGAATACAAATGAAACACAAATATATTCAGAAATTAAAATGCAAAACAACCAAATTACTTATTTGTTATTTTGAACTTATATCAAGTGACAAGGAAAACACTACAGCTGGCATCCCATTCTCCAAACTTCCATACCACACTAGCATAAAGACTTTCAGCCACAACAATCATACCTTTAATATCACAAAATTTCCCCCCATTTAAGTAAGGTGAAATGTTCATGATAATTAAATCCCAATGTATATTGAAATATTTAAGAGAATATACAGGCAAGTCATTTTTCACATACATCTAACCACACACACAATATTGCTAATTTCTTTTACATACACAAAAAAAATGTATCTGTAAAATATAGAATGATGTAAAATCTTTTATTATACACTAAAAAATAAGACAAAAAATCAACATATTGTGAATGAATGCTTTGATCATGCAAGCAGGTTAATTAACATTGCATCACTCATTGCTTTTTAATAAAAGCAAAACAATGAAATTTCCTTTAATATATTTTTATCATAATTATTGATTACACACTTTGTAATTTTTTAAAGAAAACAAGAAAACACACTTATACTTACAGGCCTATTTAAGAAAAAAACTGTCACTCCTCCAACAAGAGGGATTATTTTAACTAAAGGCTTCATTACAACCCTTATTGTTCCATAAATCTAAAAATTTAAGAAAACTTCATTATGTAAGAAATGATGAAATTTTAAAAAATAGCTGATACATTAAGAAATGAAAACAAAAAAATATTATTTCTTCCAAGTTAAGTTTTTTATTTAATGGAATTTAAATAATACACATGTAATTACATTTATGATTTATTACATGGTTTTTTATTTCATATTACACATGAAAAGACTGTTTATATTAAAAGCAGCATTAGCATTGAAACTTAAAAGTAATAAAACCCCTTAAAAAGTAACCACTTGCTGAGAACTATGTTGATTACTGTATCAACTGGACTGCACTCCCCATCTGACTTCAAGGTAATAAAAAGGTACTTTTAAATATTTAAAACATTGATCAATATGTCAAAGAGATGAACACCTCAAAATCAAAAGTGAATTCTTGTATTCATAGAACATCTATTTTTGATAAATAAATTTTATATTTGCTACACCACAAAAATATCCCTATAAAATTGAAGAATTCTATAGACAAAATGTATTTGGGTTAGTTACAGAAATCAAGAATTGAATAGTCAAAATTATTTCATCTTTTCCAGCACAAATATATTAAGCAATTTGAAAAAAAAAATTGTATTTTGCAACAAAACATTATTTGTTGTAATTCAGTCAGAAGAATGTAATTAGTATTGTTCAGTCCGCGTAATTGTATCTATTTTTTGTCGTGCATGCCATCCACCGACTGAGCACCTCCGCCAATGTTTTGATGTAACCCTCCGCACCAGTTGTTGTTGTTGTAGCTTCCATCTTGGAACAGCATGCGTATAGCACCGTCTCATAATAAAAGCAAATTACAGTCCAATAGTAACCATTATTGAATAACTCGAACCAGAGTTCACGAACATTTACTAACATGTGTCATCTAATTATAACCCTGCCGATCTATTATCCCATGGACTGAATGCTTCGGACATCTCTTCTAAGCAACTTTGGTGGTATGGTCCAGATTTTTTGAAGGAAGAACTCAATGTAAACCCAATTGACTTCGAAATGATTACTTCAGACAGAGACTACTTAAAGGAACTTAAACCACCTGCAGATGTGCTTTTAACTTCTTGTAAATTCTCTCTTATAGATGATCTTTTAAAATGTTCTAATAACTATACTAAATTGTTGCATATTTTGAGTATATTTTCAGGTTTATTAAGAACTGTAGAAATCCTAATGAAAAAAGTTCTGGTCAATTACATTATAGTGAAGTGAATGAAGAATTATGGCTTATTAAAAATCTGCAAACCTCTGTTTTAAAGAAGAAATCGATGCTCTAGCTAAAGGTGGTTGTATTTCAAAAAAGGTAAACTTTTCTCTTTAAATCCATTTCTAGACGGCAATCAAATTTTAAGGGTAGGAGGACATTTGCAGAATTCGGATTTAACTTATAGTCAAAAGCATCCAGCTATACTCCCTCGGATCATCTTCTCACCAAATTAATTATGATAAATATACACATTAGAAATTTTCATTTAGGTCCTCAAGCCTTGCTATATTGCACAAGACAAAAAATTTTGCGACTTCCTGGCAGATCAATAGCCAGGAAAATTGTGCATGAATGCGTAGTTTGTTTTAAAAATAAACCTATTGTAGCAAACCAACTTATGGGTTCTTTACCTCGAGAGAGAGTAAATCCTAGTTATCCTTTCTTGCATACTGGAATTGATTATTGTGGACCCTTTTTCATAAGGTACAAACACCAGAGAAAGGGCACTTACCAAAAGATACATGTAGCCATTTTCGTTTGCTTAGCCTCAAAGGCCGTCCATCTCGAAATTGTCTCGGATTTGACCACAGACGCCTTCCTTGCTACATTGAAGCGTTTTGCGGCTAGACGCAGGAAATGTGCTACTATATCATCAGATAATGCCAAAAACTTTGTTGGAGCTAATCGAGAATTAAAAACATTACATAATCTTGTAAAATTTCCTGATAAAAAGCTTTCTTCTTATCTCTCTTCCGAAGGGATTTCTTGGAATTTCATGCCACCTAGAGCTCCAAATTTTGGGGGGCTTGGGAGGCAGGAGTGAAATCATTCAAATTTTACTTAAAAAGAGCTGTAGGAAATCTAAAGATGACTTTGGAAGAATTCTTAACTATAATAACACAAATTGATGGAATTCTAAATTCCAGACCAATAACTCCTTTATCAGAAAATATTGACGACTTGGAGGTGCTTACTCCAGGACATTTTTTGATTGGAAGACCCATCATTTCCATTTCTGAACCAAATTTGTTAGACAAGTCAGAAGGCACACTTTCTCGGTGGCAAAAATTAACAAAATTAGTTCAACATATTTGGATAAAATGGTCTCGTGACTATTTAAACAATTTACAGCAACGAAATAAATGGCAATTTCACAAAGATAACGTGAAATTAAATACAATGGTCCCAATAAAGGATAACCTTCCAATAAATAAATGGAGCTTAGGTCGCATTATAAAGCTATTTCTTGGAACGGATGGCAAGGTTCGCGTAGTAGAAATAAAAACTAATAAGGGCAATATTAAACACAGCATTGGGAAAGTTTGTATTCTGCCCTTGGACAATTAATATGTAACTTGTGAACTTAATGTTTTTTTCTTGATTTATGTTAAGTATCATTTGTTTATTATGTTTTATATGTTATTTAATTTATGCAATTTTGTATATTGATTGAATGTAATTCAACGGGGGTGGATGTTCAGTCCGCGTAATTGTATCTATTTTTTGTCGTGCATGCCATCCACCGACTGAGCCCTTCCGCCAATGTTTTGATGTAACCCTCCGCACCAGTTGTTGCTGTAGCTTCCATTTTGGAACAGCGTGCATATAGCACTGTCTCATAATAAAAGCAAATTACAGTCCAATAGTAACATCATTATTGAATACCACGAACCAGCATTCACGAACATTTGACTAACACCACATTACAAGTATACTTAAGTATCAAGGCAACTTTCACACTAATAATATTGATCCATCGACCAGTGCTGGTCCTCGGACCAGAGGTTGGGAACCACTGGTCTGAAGCATGAATAATATTTGTTTGAATAAGAAAACTGTTGTATATCAATCAAGATAAAATATGAGATTTAGAATATGCACACAGATTTTTTTAAAAAAAGATTACCATATGTATTTAATTTATATGTAAATTTTATTTTTATCTTAAGTATTTTTTAAAATCTAGAATTTACAGATAAAAATATTAACTTTTGCCTGCATATCAGAATACATTGAAGATAAATTTGCCTGAAATTAATACTTTTATGAATACTCTTTTTTTTTTTTATCACAGGCATTCTATGAACAGTACAGTCTTATAACTATATAGTTATCTTAAAAATACTAAATTATTACAGTTTAATGTATTTCATTATTTTTTATTGTTAAAATACATAAAGCATTGTAAAAAATTGAACTTTTATAAGCACAAGTAAAACTTCTCATCAATAATTATTTTGAATAATGAATAAAGGAATACTGAGACTGAGAATATTCTTTTTTTTTTTCTTTTTGCATATAAATTCAAAACTATGACTGTACATCATAACATATATCATAACACTTATACTCATAGGCAAATGTTTATTAGGTAAAATACTTGAGTGCAAGATGGATCCTAGCCAATTAATCTCTCTGGGTAGAAAATACAGCCCGGTCAGAGAAAAATTAAGATCAAATTAACAAGCAACTCAGGCTGCTTAACAATTAAGGGAAATGTTAACTGCCCCCCTAGAACAGAACATCCAAACTCAATAACCAAAAATAACTAGAGCATTGTAAAATGGTAAATCTTTATAACAGAACTTTTTAGTGATATTCCTTTGAAAATTCAATCAATTTATGTATTGACAAATCATTTTTTTTAAGAAAAAGACCCTTAGAACTAATGCAAATAGAAGAAGGTTGCTTTAAATTAAAATACTTTAAAATTATTCTGTAGTACTTTATCTGTACATAATTTGAAACTCTTTCATAGGAGTAATATTTAAATTAGTAATATTTAAAATTCTTCTAGAGGAACTTGCACTTAAAAATTACAAACTGATTAATTTATGGTGATCAAATTTATGCTGAATGATTGACAAAAAGCATTACAAATAAACTGAATTGAAAGAAAAAAATTTAATTTTAAATTTTTAAGAAAGTTAATTTAAAAAAAATAGTATTTTGCTTAAATTAACACATATAATACATGCATTTTTTTTAAATTATATTTTAATTAAATTTTGGAAAAAAATTAGGATTTGATGCTAGATATGCAAATATATTAGATGATGACAGATTAGTACTTTTTTGTTTGCTTCACACAGATTACAACATTATCCAATTCAAAATTTCCTCAAATACCTTTATTACAAATTTAAATTTTGATGACACAGATTCTAATATCTAAAAAATAATAGCCCCATTTTCAATAACATTACCAATAATTTCACCTTGCAATTCTTCATATTTTTTTAATGTTTTTAAATTTAAAATAAGAAAATTAAAAACATCTATAATTTTTTTTTAGAAAAGGGGAAAAGAGTTTAACAAAGTACAAAAAAAAAAAAAAAAAGGAAACCTTGTAGCTAAGACAAAAATCAAAATTTTATAATACATATTTTAATTAAAAAATTCATAAAAACAAACAATATATAACTCCTTTTAAACATTTTATAGAAATGGATAATATTGATTCCAAAAAATTTTATGAATTCACAATAACTCTAAGCTAACCAGCAAAATAATAATAATAAACTTACGAATCATATTTCCCTAGCAATGATAAAAGAAAGATACATATTAGGTACTTATTTCAACACAGAACTGTCTCAAATTTAAAAACAAATTAAAAAATCATACATAAAAATATGGAACCAAAAGATATATATCTTTATAAAATTATAAATTGTAAACTTGATTTTCATTTATCACAATGTGATTATTAAGAAAAATAAATGAGATTTAAACTCTTATTAAAATATGCATTTGGCTAATGATTCTTTGAATACCCATCATATTTAAATCATTTATAACTCACATAAAATAATATGATCCTTTGAATGTTTCAATATGGTAAATTATAATTCTAAAGTCTGCACACTCTGGCAACCTAATAAAATCTAAAATGCATTCATAAAAAGTTTTTTTTAAATGCATGTTCTGAGAATTGAAGAATACATTACAATGAAACATTGTAGCAAGAACTGAATACATTGCAATGAAACCTTGTAGCGAGAACTGAAGAATACAATACAATGAAACATTGTAGCTTTAATTTCTCAAAGATGCTAAGTATTAAAAGTGACTAGATGACTATTACTTTACCTGCAAATCTTTTATTCCTGCCTTAAATTTCTTAACACCAACTTGAATATTACAGTCGCCTGAATAACTGAAAAATGTGAAAAAGCACATACAAAAAAAAAGACATAATTTAAATGATGGCATAAAATAAACAAAGTGAAAGATATTACACTAAAGCATTAACTATTACAACCTTTCTATCGCAATATAAACAGAAATTTTTGCCATTTAAACATCAGGAAATGTGCTTCAAATTAATTTCATTTTATAAGCACATCTATCACTTCTATATCTTTATAAACACTAATATTGAACTCACAAAAGAAATTTTTCAATAATTTTGCATGTTTCATTGCAGAAAAAAAAAGAATTATTTGTTTAACTATTTTTAAAAAGAAAAAAAAAGGATTCTTAACAAGATTTTTAAAAAAGCAATTTAATTAATGCATAAATTACTAAAATATATAATATAAAAATTACATAGAGCTCTTTTGATTTTGCCCTTTATAACTATAATTTTCAATTCCTTTATTTTTAGCTTTAACATCTTAGATTAATAAAAGTTGATAAACACCATGATTAAAGTAAATTTATTCTTAAAAACCTAAGGTACATTCAAAATTAGAACAAAATGTTGTTATAATACTTTCCTCAAAGCATAATTAAAGATAGTAATTTGATATGCATGTCAATAGTAAGAGAACATGACCACAGCACATAATTACAGTACATTACAGAAAAATTAACTGATAACACCAAAATAAGCTTTAAAAATCAATATGCACTTTAAATGATGAACTATGTTGACCCTAAATGCATAAACAGAAAAGTAAAAAGTATATTTTACATGACCTACTCAAACATACAGAACTTATCAAAGAAGCTCCTAATCAACTAAGATTAGTTTTTTATCTTTATCCAAAAGTTAACAAATTAAATCCTTTAAAAAAGTTAAGAAATTTCCAAAAAAACATAATAAAATCAAAATTTTAAGCTTAATAGGTAAAGCAAAACATATGAGTATAAAATAACCAGAAATCTCTCACTCAGTAATTATATATTGTAAAATCCGAAAATACATCTCATATTACAAATGGAAAAACCTACTAAATCCAACAAAAATTCTTTAAAAACCTTTAATATTAAAACCTCTTTTGATCAAGATTAGATTAATTTATTTTGAGCCCCTATTACCTCTAACCCTTGGAAATAGCCCTTCCCCTGGAAGATTAAAGACACTTAAAAAAACTTGAAATAGGTATTTAAATAAATTTACCTTTGAAAACAACATATTAAAATGAACAGTAAGAGGGTTGCAAATGGAAGTATATTATTTTAAAATGCACAATAATTGCATAAAATGAACAATCAAAAACGATATCTACACAGAAAGAAAATGAAAAATATGGAAAAAGATGCATTTTTTAGGAGTGAAGAGTAAATTCAAATTAAATTTTAAAGCAAGGCTATTGGAAGATAGGGGCAATTTTAAAGTAAATAAAAACACTATTCAAATAATTCAATAATTTTTCAAACATTTAAGAAAAATAGTGTGTTTGCTTCAGCACAAATGAAGAACATCTTTTGTCTTGTTCAACTCAATCAACAGGTGAAATGCTTAGATGAAATTAGCATTGCTTTGAAGAACATTTCAGGAAAAAATTCGATGTACTTAATAATTAACATTTAAGACACTTACCGAATCTCCAAATCCATTATAATTTCATTTCGCGAAACATTTTCTTGATAAACTTTAACTCCACCAATTCTGGGTGGCTAATTGGAAAAATTAAAGCATTAATGTTGCTCAATTAAAGACATAAACGTTAAAAATTTATAAAACATATAATAAAAAAGCATTTCATAGATGCATAATTTCAAACAAAAATCTAAAAGTTCAGCTAAATGAAATGTTTGATGGGTTTCACACAAATTTTTAAGTTAATCTAAACACACAAACAAAAATAGAATATATAACATATTATTCTTATTGCAACATAAAATAGTGATATTAAAGTAAGTAATGAATAGAAATTGCACATTGGATAAAATACCATGAAAAAACCAAATCATATCTAATAAAGTGAGGTATTCTATATTTATTTTCTAGGAGCATACCATATAGGATTGGCAATTTTTTGGGTGAGAGAATTATACATCAATATATAGAATTCTATATCATTACAAAATAAATCACACAATGATACTTTATTATGGATATAAGGAAGATAAAACGGAAATCATTTCATTATAAGAACAAAAAATTAAGTCAGCTTTTATTCACAATAAAATTTTGCATTAAAAACTGCCATCATTTTGCAGTTTGTATGATATAAATACATATACAAATAGAGATTAATACTTCTGTTTATAATCTATAAAATGTATATAACTGCAACATATATATACACCCAACTCTTTTTCTAAATGGTAGATACATTCCTTAGAAAACCGTGCAAAAAAAAATCGTGTAAAAAAAATACATATGACGTATGGTAAATTTGAGAATATGTTCCACAACATTAAAAAATTGTGTAAGATGAAAAATCTCTACATATTTTCCACAAAAACCATGCAAAAAAAAAGAAATAATAAAATCAATGTTACAGGTTTAAGAAAAAAAATCACTTTTATTACCAAAAAGAAAAATTAAAATTAGTTTACAGTAAAAATTCAGTTTATAAGTACATACAACATATAAAATTTGAAATTGAAATTAGGAAAAAAACTTAACTACTCATCTCAACTTAGTTACAAAAGCGTACATGTTTATTACGAACTGGATCAAAAATGCTATCATCAGTAAATGAATCATATGCCTAACACTATCGCTAGTTTTGATTCAAATGAAGATTTTCATCCGTTATTAACTGCCTTTTTTTTCTCAAGTTGCTTACATAATTCTAGACATCCTGCAACACAAAACTTAAGATTACATTGAAATTTTGGTGCATGCTCTATGTTAGGATCATGAATAAGAAATGTTGTTCCCTACTTGTAGCAAATTTCAAGTTGATTTCTTTATAATCATAAGCTGTCATAAATTCGACCAAATTGTCCTCATCCAAAACACACAAATCCCCAAAAGTTTTTGAGATTCATCTTGAACAAAAAATTCAAGTAAAAAAATTGTTAAATTTGTGTATTGTGTTAGTTCAAAACCATGTAAAAAAAGAGTTGGGTGTGTCTATATATATATATATATATATATATATATTATTTGTTTGAACTTCGAATTTTTGAAATAAAATTGGGTACTTGCATACTATACCATCAACTAATTTTGAAAAATCAAAAGACATTGCTAGGCCAAAAAAACATCACTAAATGCTGACATTTCCGTATATGGGCAAAAACACAAGTCCCCACACATGCTTCTTTAGCCCATCAACAAATAAATTGACAAAGATTTAGAAGATTTAAATACTGTATTTAAACAAAACACATACACCTAGAAATAAAAGATCTAATAACTACTAGATTATTCAGGCAGTTAAAATGTCATAACTGTATTCAAAATTGTGACAGATAAGTATTTTAATGTATATAACTCCACATAAATCTGCAAGAGTACAAATTTAAATAATATCTTGCACATTCACTATGTTCCTTGTTTTGTCATTTTTCTAAGACCCATAGTCTTTCAAGTGCTTATATACATGACTGCATTTTTGAAAATACTCCACTATTCTCTCCTGTAAAAAAATAGGTCTCATATTCTTTTCTTTTTTTCACAAAAATAAAAAGAATATTACAAGTTATAAACAATATTATTTTCCAATATGTAAAATAAAGTTTGTGTTTGAGCATGTGCAAACATAGTACAACTTAAAGAGTAGTTATATTCAAGCATGCAGGGAAAGATGACGTTTTAACCAGTATTTTGAGCAGTAATCTTTTTCGTTCGGGTTCGACAAAAAAAATAGATCTGGTCATTCTGATTTTCATTCCATCAAAAATAACAGTTTTTGGTTCAATTCCAAATGAATAATTTTATTTTATGTATACTCTTATTGCACTAAAAATATAATTCTATCATAAACAAAAAATGTAATTCCCTCCAAATTTAGAAAATTTTATTCTTTTTCTTTTAATTGGTGCACTACGTAAATTCATACAATTAACCAGCATGTACAATATGAGCAGTTAGCAGAGAATGGCGAGCATTGGCATTATTATCCATTATCAAAATTGCATTCGACAACTTGGTTCCTGATTCTGGTTTGTCCATCTAAACAACCTATACAAACATTCGTGGATGATCGCATGCTGAGATATGAAAAATATAACTCAAAATGATATTTCTCTTTAAAAAATCATCTCTACTTCTAGTTCATTTAACTGAATTAAATCTACCTTTTACAAAAAGTTTCATGTGAAACTGAAGCAGAAAAGTACTGGTGAACATCAAAACAGGAAATTGAGAAGCAGTGTACATTTAATGCTGATAATTAAATGGTTGACATTAAATTAGAAAATATTTACAAGTTGGTTACAGTAACAAAATGATTGAAGATATATCGTACCAAAATAAATTGATATTTTTTCTCGGTTCAATTCCAGTTTTCGTTCTGACCAAAATAACAGTTTTTTTCCAGTTTTTGGTTCAGTTCTGGTTCAAGGACCTAATTTTAACATGAACAGGTACAGTTTCCCCATTATTGGCTACATATTGCAGCATTTGGCAATGTTTTTTTTAATAGATAGAATTGGTCCACACGGTATAATATGTAAGTAACTAAAACTATTTAAATGCCCCAAATTGATATTTCTAACCTAAATCAATGAGTCAATCATTTATTTAAAAATAGTAATAAAAATGATTTACAAATTTCAGATATATATTGGAAAGTGTTTTAAAATAATCAGAAAAATTGAAGGAAAAATTGATATATTCTAAAATTTTAAGATTATGTCATGATATTGATGCAATATAGAATATTGTCTCAATATTTTTTAATTACATTTCTCCTAATGAAAAGTTTCAAATTAGAACAATAACACCGACATTGTTTTTACATTTTAAAAATTGTGTTAAACACGATCAAAACAGTAATTATGACATTAAAATTATATTAAAGGTTAAAAGTTTTACAAAACAAAGCAAAATAACCTGCTCAAAAATCTTTATTAACTGCAAGTTATACAACAAAACATTTTGTTCATTACATTTTCCACTTATTTTAAAGTAAACAAGCTGTAATAGTAATAGTACAATTTAATTTACACAGGACTATAGTAGATATTTCAATGTCTTGCAAACATATATAAAAACATATTTGAGATTGCCCAAAACAAATATATTTGTGGAGAGGGAGGGTATTTAATAGTAGACAAAATGTAATAATTTTTTAAAAACTCCTAGTCTAAGAAATCATCAATTTTTTCTTTATTCAGTTTTTTTTCCATTCATAAAAAGCAAAGAATAAAAAATTTTAAGATATTATTAAAAAAACTTCAAATATAAAAAAATTTTCTTAAATTTATTTTTAAAATCGAGCTAATATTATTCCTTTTATTTAAAAGAATTTCATTGCAACATACACAGGAGTAACAAACCGATAGTAAACTTACAGGTATGAAAAAATCAAGCACAAATTGAAAAATATAAATATCACATACCATATCTCCCAATATAATTTTTTCAAATCTAAAACTTTGCAGATAAGATGGTAGACTTTCTCTGATACTTGGTTCCATTGTTTCTTTCAACATTTCTTTAACATATACTCCAACATATGGCCAAAGTTGTTTCAAAATCTAGAGGGGGGAAAAGTCTTTCAGAATATGAGATTAATAAACACTAACAAATAATAAATATTAAACTTTGCTAAAGTCTTTTATATGTAGCTTAATTCAATACACTCATCACTAATAGTTTTATTAAAATAATTAAGTCATTTTTGCAGATTTTTAAATGCTACTTGAGTTAACTGTAAAGCAAAACTTCTTCAACTTCATTATAGAATGTAATGCATATATAATATGCATATGAAATGTTGGATTATTAAAAGAAAAAGAGCTTATTTTTATATTCAAATAAACATTTTATTAATCAAAATATGCTCCATTCTCTTGAATACTCTTGCCAGTACATGAAACATTAAATTTGTTATTTCAAAAAACAAAAAGATAAGGCCTTTAGAGGACACAATGTCTGTAAAAGCCTTTTTGGCCTCCATCCTATTGCTTAGTGTGCTTTTTCACAACCATGACATAAATTTTAACCCTCAGGTGAAATATCAGGCTAGTATGAAAGATGTAATAGGATTCTAATAACCAATAGACCCATTCACAGTAAAGCACTCAGCTTTTAATTATAGAACTGGATTTGTTGTTATCCACTTGTTGAAGTCAGAATCACCTTGTTTAACTGTATGTATTTGGGGGATGATTTCACTTTTAAGAAGGATTTGACTTCTACATTTGTAGGGTCACAAGTCAGAACAAATATTATTCCCATTAATTTCAACTCTACACAATCGAGTCTACAAGAGAAAAAAATCTTTTGAACAGTATGATATTTAACACAAAATGTCATCATGATAATTTAAAAACAAAACAATCATCGTTGTTACAGAACTTTATAAATCTTTTTCAAATTCATTTGCCAAATTTTCACACTAATAATTTTTTTTTCTCAAAATGCAGTTTTATTTTCATCTATTTTTTAATTATAATGGAATTTAACATTGGGATTTTTTTGGGTGCTTTAATTAGCAAAAGAATTGTAATGTGGCTGAGATTATATATTTAATACGAAAAAAGAAAAACTGATCTCCTATTCAGAAAGAATTTAAGAACTGATATAGCACACATCTAAAACAATTGAAATTATTAGATTGTGTAATCTGAAACGTCAGATTTTTATCACTGGTGAACTGATTGTTTAAATGGTACAGTGTATGTTTAAAAGTTATAATATATGTTGTGCCTCCTTAAAGTCCCCACAGTTCTGTGCAAGTTACCATAAATATAATTTTTGCAGATATTTTATTTAATGGTATTCATTTACAAATTAAGTGTTATGTTTTGTACAAATTAGGTAATAGTGAAGCACATACTGCTCGCAATGTCAGTGCTGTGTTTGTTGATAGTACCTTCACAGTGAATGGATTATGCAGAGTTGGTTCAAAAAGTTCTGCAGAAAGTATTTCTAGAATAATGCTTGGGGAAAACTAGCTGTCTTTGTTAATGATGATGTTGTCTGCCAAACTGTGGAAGCTGATCCCTTTTGAACATTGTCATTCCTCACAAAACTCTGAATGTGTTGCAAAACCATTGGTAACCATTTCAAGAACATGAAAAAGGATAAAAGGCTTAAATGTTTCCCCCATGAACTGAGCAATCAGCAAATGCTGCAAAAAATATGCTGCTAATTTTATTAAGAAACCTCTTCTAAGAAGAATTGTAACTTGTGACAGGAAATGGAATATTTTTAAGGTCTAGACAAACAGTATCATTTACATTATCTTGAAACCTACTTTTCATACTTCATTCAAAAACATTTTGTGACAATTTGAAATAAAGACTAATTGAAAGATAAGAAATCAAGTAAGTGAAAAAAAAATAAAGAACTATCAGGAGAAAAATTCTGTTTTAAAAGTTTGCTAACTATGCTAATTAAATTTATTTATTTATTCATTAACACCACAATTTTGTTCCCTTTGAACCATTAACAATTATGCCAGTTTTATAAATATGTAATGAGAATTATTAAGAGCGTCACTTTCTTTTTTGATAGATGTACGTCTTCTGTAACAGTAAACTAAATCTATATTTCAGACAAGCTCTTAAATTTTTTTTAAAAAAATCTTTAATCTGTGGCTAGAATAAAACAATAGATCTAATTTAACAAATAGCATATATTTAACATATGGGAAAAGACTTATGGCAAAAGTTAGAGTAATAGTCCTCTGTTTTAAAACCTATCCTTTGGAATAAAGTGAATTCAACTGATCAACTTACAAAAATTAAAGAAATAATAAATGGTATTATATATATAAATCCAAATGCTCCATATATAAATTACAGAAGTAAGTAATTAAGGAAATTATGCTGCACTGAATACAATGTGGTACAATATCAGATGATGAAAATCTGGTCAACTTTGATAGTTCTCTATCCTATTGGTAAAATAATATTAATATAATTCATAAGTAATTTAATATTAATGAAAAAGTCTCAGACCACAGCTTAAATTTTAGATTTTAAACTATGCTAATTGTCAAACTGAAATAAAAGTATAACTTTTTTTTTATCCTATGCCCGTCTTCGGCATATAAATGTATAACTACTGAAACAAACTTAACTCATAACTTACCTTGTTTACCCATTCAACTCTTTCTGTCTCAGGAAAAAATACCTAAAAAATAAAATGATCAAGGTTTACTAAACAAAACTACTTTAAAAATAAATTTTAGCAAAAATACAATATATAATGACTAATGTTACATAATTATGTATCAAATTTCAAAATAAACAGAAATGAAGCAACAAAATATTATGCAAGACTATAGCAAAAATAAATAATAAAACATTTGAACAACAGTTATATCATAGGACTTTTGAATTACAGATTTAATGCACATCAGTCCCTATATATGCCAGATCTTTAGTGGCAGCCAAACTCAAATCTGCGGCAAGAAAGGTACAAAGCCAGCCACAAATTCAAGACAATGATTAAATAGTAAACCTGAGCACTATTAATTCAAAAAATAATAAATTTTTAAAGGTTAGAGACATTCAAGAATTTACGTTTCAAAATATTGATTAATTAACTAGCAAAACTTTTCTTGAACAAAATCTCAATAGTTCTCAACATATTGATTTCAATTTTTGAAATGAAAAAATACCGTTAAATTGTAATTCAAGTTATCGTTAACTTGATTTTTTAAGTGACTTTTGCCACTTTCAGAGAGTTTACATAAGAAACTGTTTTAATAGTTAACTATGTGTACACTTATATTTCATTATTAAAGATTTATAGGACACAGTTTTTAATAGATTGCCTACATTTTTAAATTTTTTAAGGGTACCAGCACATCATACACTTTAAAAAAGAAATTGATTTTTTTATTGCAGTTTTGAGAAATAGTGTATATTTTTCAGAATCAAACAATGCTTACACTTATATGTGCATTGATAAAATAAACGTAAAACATGAAAAATAACATTGAAAAAAGTGTTTATTTTTATTTTTTTAAAAGGTAGTTTTAAATGTTAAAAAAATAAAATAAAGATAATCAGTTTTATTATATTTTTCAAAATATTATCGACAATGAGTGAGTGTTAATGTTGCACTATAAAGCAACAAGAAGGTCATTGGCGACAAACATCATAATTTTGGAGCCATGGTCAAGTGACGAGGACAACACCTCTGGCACCCTTTCTCCAAACTACCATACCACGCTAACAGAACTTTGATGATATTTTTTTTTTACAAGTCCTCAGCACTCATTAGTTCTGAATTGCTATCTGGAGTCATTGTTCACAGATATAATGAAATTTGGGTGTTACCAAATTTCATCAACAAGTCCATCAATTTCTCACATTTTTTTTTCTTTTTTGGTAACATGATTGATGCAATTCATCCAATTTTGAGTTTAGACCTTTTCTATTTCCTTTATCACAAGTTCCTTTATTTCATTAAGTTTTAAAGTCCTATTTTCTCTTGCAACATAACCTTTTACTTGGCTCCAAATCATCTCAATTGGATTGAACTCGCAGTAAAAAGGGGGTGATCTTAAAATTTTGTGGCCAAATTTTTCTGCTATTTCTTCAACTCTGTAACTATTATACAAATGCTTCATTACATTTACTTTCCGCAGAAGTTCAATTTAAATCAAGCCTTGATTCCATGTAACTTTCTTTTCTGAAAACTACTCTTCAATAGAACTTTTTTCCAAGAACTAATAGGAATTTTCTCCTTTTTAACTGAATGGTGGGAGGTATTGTCCATTACAATAATGCTGTGGGGATTTAATTTTAGTACGAGAGTTTCAAACATTTTTTCAAAATGGTTACTATCCATTTCTTCATGATAGTCTCCAGATTTTTTTTCCCAATAAAAATATCTGCTGCATCCCAAAGAAATCCTTTGCTTCCAATGTGAATTATTATAACGACTCAATCGACTCATCAAGTCTATTGCTCAAATGCCAGATGATGACGCAGTGGGACAAATGCTGACCTTACTGCAATCAAAATTTAATTTTTAATTCTTTACTCTCAGTCTTTTTTTTTTTGTAGTCTTTTTACTTGTACTTTAATTTCTCCATATCATTTATTTTGCATTACAACCATCTGCTCTTTTGCGTCCGAACTGACTCTGTAGTGGACTCGCTACCCCCGCTATATTGATTGTTCTTTTGTTAGTTAGCGATCGTTTTCCTTCCTGCGCTTCTCCAGATTTTTCCTCGTTCGTCTGCTAGCGGACACTGGGTGACTTTCTACTCGTGATTTACTTTTCTATGTTTTTCTTTTTTTAAACTGGTAAAAGCGCTTCCGCTGTAACCGACAAAATTAATTTAGTAGCTCTAGCAAGTCAACTAAGTTAATTAAGATGAGTTCATAACTGCTTTTTTTTTTTGGTTTTTTTAATATGTTTTTCCCAAGACCCTAGATTTCTAATAGATTTTCCTCGCTTTGATGGTGTATACAGCGAGGTTGGTGACACTTCTTTTCAAACATGTTTAAAATGTCAAAAAACAACAAGAGAGATAGTAAAATGAGATATCAAAATAGTACATATGAACAACAGCAAAGACACAAAGCGAAAGGCGTTGAGTTGGCGCAAATGTTTCAAAAATCTGCCAAGGATGTAATCTTGAAAACCGGTTTTTAGCCAAATCCAATTCCATCAAGTTTTTTTTCTCAACTGTATTCGTTCACAAGTATTAAAGAATAAATGCTTTTACGATGTGATGAACTTAAAATATATATTTAAACCCACAATTTCTATAATACATGATACTTTTTAACAATTTTCTATGCATTTGCTTTAATTTAAATTCCAAAAACAAGTTGGAACTATTTTTCAAGTGGATAGTTACATTTCCTACCCTTCCCAAAACTGCCAACTTAAGGTGGAACGAAGTTTAGCTATATATCTAAGTAAGCTTAAGTATTTTTAGGTAGATATAAAACATTTAAAGATCATTAAAATGAAGCAAATCCAATATTTTTTTTTTTTTTTTTAGCTTTTCTAGAGAGTTGGTAAGTAAAAAGGAAAATCTACTTTTCTTTTAAAATAAATAATATTATGTAGAAATTTTGATTAATGTAATGAGTAATATGTAGAAATTTTGATCACTAAAATGAATAATATAATGCAGAAATTTTAATTAATAGAATGAAAATGAAAATTCAAACTTCATTTCTACTTTCAAACACCTATGATCTAACCATGAGTTACATTTATTAAACACCAGTAAAAATAATTTTTGATTATTTGTCTATATAAATGCAGAAATAGCTATAGCAATTTTAATAGATACCTCTAACCTCATACGCACACTGATGGATAACAAATGATATGCCTAGACAGCTTTGTAACCTATTTATTAAAGTTCAACAGTTGCATTTTATTTGGCATTTTTAAGTATTGTAAGAAATCAAAAAAATTTTCTTAATTGCAAAAAGTTTATGAGATATTTTATTTGGAAACCAAAAAGAATTTTAGCAAAAATGAAATTTTTTAATTACTTTAATTTTAACAACTTATAAAATAGCAACCAACAATATTTGTTTGTCCAAAATTCATTCAAAAATAGAATCATTATCTCACTATGAAATTCAAATAAGCATCATCAAATTCAACTGACACCCTAATCTACACTCAAGTAATATTTGTTTGTTTTTTTTTAACTTTTGCTTTTCTACTTTTTAGATTGAAAGAAAAATAATTTTGTAAAAATATCTTTAAAAAGTATATTAACTATTTTTCTTAAATCCATCTTACTCTATTTCAGGAAAATACTACAATTCCATTGTAAAAAAAAAAAAAAAATACCTTTAAAAAAATATAAACATTACTTCCAAAATAAATACAACCATTAAGTCTATGTTCAGTTGTCCAAAATTCCCCACAAGATTTTCCGTGTTTCTAAATTATTAAAGTCTCGGTTATAAACTCAAAAGACCGAGTTATCTTTTTTCATAGTCTGATATTAATAATATTTTACGGAATAATAAGTAACACAGAAAACGAGTTTAAGAAACGTAAAAGAGTACTTTACTAATGTATTATTTTAAATGTACAATTTCAAACTATATGATAAAATATGTCTCTCTCGTTTTTTTAAATGAGATGCAAGGGGAAATTCTTTGCTAGAAAAAAAAGAATATAATTTAAAGTACAAAATTTTATACAACTATTGTGTTTTACAAAGCAAAAAGAATAAGTTGTGCGTGTATTTCTTGCAAAAAAAATGAATCAAAACTTTAAAAATAAATTCCAAAAATCCAAATTTTTTAAGCTAAAATGCTACAAATGTCATAATTTAAAAATAAAATAATCAAAATAATTAGCTTGTATAATAATATAAATACATATAATAATATTTGTATAATTATAGTAAATATACAATTATATAACTTTTATTAATATATAGTTGTATAATTATAATAAAATTGCACATGTATAATTATAATAAAATCTCAGATCAATGAATAAACTTACCCAAGACGGCAAATCAGTAAGTCTAGCTAATATGCATTCTTTTTCATTTAAAGAAACTGATCGGTCGATCGACAATCCTATGTCTCGCTCGGTCAAATAATTATTTCTCATCATCCATGCTGATACAGCAACACCAAGACCAATACATAACATGGATGTAGCCCCAAACCCAGAATGCCCTACTAAATAGGCACCATAAGTTAAAGAAATAAAACCTCCAGCAATAGCATATACATTAAAACGTAATACAGATCTAGCAGATTCAACGGTTTCTTTGACTGTTTTTGAAATACTGTTTGCAGCATCTATTTCTGAAACCAACTTTTCATCCGATGTGTTGTTGATTTCTTTTGCTGAATCTTTATTTAAAATATTGTATTTTGTGGTGGTCATACTGAAAAAATCAGATGGAAATATTATATTCCCTTTGATTAAAAACAAAGTTTCCGATTAAATACAATTCACAGCTGAATCAAAGCCGAAGTTCGGCGTTCCCAAACACTACCAAAACACTCCTTGTTTTCTAAAATTCTGCCTCGTAGTGGGCATTTAATTTAGCACATTGCCATACGTGATTTGAAATGCCAGTTACAGTTAACTTCTTTCCGAACTATCTTGTTTGACCTTATTTAAAATTCAACATTTTTAACCAAGTCTCATTCATACCAAGGCATTAAGAAGAGAGGGGTAAAAATGTAATCAATCAGATCCCATTGCGCAAGTGAGTTAAGGCTTCTAATTAACTGCACTTACGTCGCTCATAGCTAAATACCTTGAAGTGAATGAGCCTTCAAATTAGATAGATGCCTCAAGAATTTTGCTTATCAGATACTAGTAACAATTTAGAATCAACGATGAAAGCGAACTCAAAAACATAGCAAAATAATAATGAATAAATAAAATCAAGAATTTGCTTATAATAAGTAACAATTTAGAATCAACGATGAAAGCGAACTCAAAAACATAGCAAAAACTACATAAAACTTGTTTTTAACTTGCCAATTCTTCCAAATCAAAATGACTCATTATAACGAAATAGTGCGATGGCTGACGACGCGACTAATCCTACGCTTTGTCGTGATGCAATCAAGCAGGGAGACGTTCATTATTACTTTAAATATAAGAGAGGCGGTGAGGATGGAATATTCTGCTTAGCCATTATTTCTAGAATTCAATTCCGAATGTGAGGGTTTCACATGCTACATTAAAAAATTTTAATGCTTTTCAAAGCTGTACTCAAAAGTAGAAGAAGGTTACATATATTTTGAAATTGTGTATGGGATCATTTATTAATTTTAAATAAAGACACGGAACAATTCCTATAAACCTAAGGATTTGAAATTTAAAGAAATCATTTCTATCCAGATATCTAATTATTAAATGATAAAAATCCGAAATATCGTGCCACGAATATTAATTCAAAGTTAATCCAAATGTTATAAATACATTTTGTGAAAAAGTTTCAGATAAACATGGGAACATCAAAGAAAATGTGTTGATTTTCGTTTTAATAAGAATCATAGTGCATCTAATTGCAGATTTACTGACGTTGTTGGTCGTACTTGTAATATAAAAAAAAGACTACTCGGTACTGTTTATTTAAATTGTAAACGTGTTCCCGGTTAATGTATATATAAAACCCCGAAATTATCTGATAGAGTCCCAAAACTCTCCAATCAATTGATTTAAATGATAATGAAAAAATTTTGAAGCTATATTTTACACATTTAGAATTCTATCTTTGATCCTATATGTAAAATTTTTGTTCTCCTTAAAATAAGAATTATGGGTATAATTATGAAATTAAATACAAAGTCATCTTACTCATTTGACGCCAAACTTATATAAAACTGAACTTTGGTAATTAAATAGTTGATTGTAAATTACAGATATTTACTTATAATCGTGAAACGATACCAGGATTGGGGTGACCGCAATAGCTTGAAGGTCATTGTTACAAACTCTTGGCCAGTAGTCGAACTCAAACCCTAGTGCCCCTGAAGACCCTTAAAGTAGAGGAGTTGATGCAAGTTAAATGTTTTAACAATCAAAGGCCTCAAGTTTGCGAGGTGTGGGAGAGAGTAGTGCCAGCTCAAATGTCGTTCTCGTCCCTTAAATGAGGTTCAAAATTATGAGGTTCACCTCCAATAACCGTCACGTTGTTTTAGAGTAGGACTTTAATAAAAAAAAAAAGTCAAATCACAAAATCAGTATTAAGAAAATGTAATGATAAATGGATAAAATATAATTAGCTTCCCGTGGGAGCCACATTAAATACTGAATAACAGTTAAGATTAACACTAGAACAGCCGGCTTTCGTTTAGGACGGACCTTATACTTTTGAACCATGGTCAAGTGACGAGAACGACACCTGATCTGGAAATCTCCTCTCCTAACTTCCACACTAATAAGAGAATGTTAGAGCTCTCGTCATATTTAACGTGCATCGTTCCCCTACACGGCGGGTCTTCAGCGGTATTAGGCTCGAACTCATGACATGCCTGCCACGAGTCCAATACCTTAACCACCAGGCTACCGCGGCCACGACCTACAGGGGGAAAACGATCACTGCGTTGTCAGCTGGGGAAAAAAATTTTCCCCGCACCCGACTGAAGGGGAGAATAAATATTGATCCAGGAATTAAAATTATCATGTTGATCCATGATGGCACAGGACTCGGGAGCGAACAAATAAAGTACATACGTGGGTTGTAGATTCATCAGTTCACGTATGTTCGCTGGATTGAAACGTCCACGGTTTAGTAGTCGCTCAAACTTGTTTAAGTATTTGACTTGACAATTTTGTGTTACTTGTGGTTTTTGAAGTAAAAATAGTAATCTGTCATATTTTAAAAGAGGAATACAATTCGAAACATATAGTTTTGATACAGAATGGGGCTATACCTACTCCATTGGGTGGACAGCAACACATTAAAAACATCGAAGTAGCCCATACCCTGGAAAAGTTGCCCACCCCTGGCTTAGACTACTAATAGCACTACTAATTGATTGAGCGAGTGAATATTAACGTCCCACTGTTCAGCTACACGAGGGCTTTGTACTACTAATTGAAAGTGTTCGCTAGAGAGAGAAAAATAGTCTCCTTGTCACTATGCGTCATCGAAACAAAGCCAAATTTGTGTTTACTTTCTCCTCCTAGTTTTCAGTATATAGTTACTTGTTTCCCTTTACACAAAAAAAGAATGAGACTTTGGGGAAAAGAAAATAGATTTTTACTTGAAAAAGGGGGTCATTTTTTAAAGTGGCTCAAATGCCCCCTAGTAGTTGTTTTATGTATATCCACAATTATTTATTTTGATAGTTAAGATAAAATATGAAAATTTGTCACAGTACGCATGGAAGCATATTAGAAAAGTCATAAAATATGAGCGGCGGTGCTCGCTTGTACGGTGAAATAAAAATTTAAAAAAGGGTCAAAATGACCCCAACGACGCTTCTAGTGTTAAAATAAAGTTTAATAACATGTTAAATTAAAAGTATGCGCAGTCGCATGTATATAAAAAATACCGATTTAAAAACCCAAACTACTAGTTTGCGCGGCACTGTATTAGTTTATATATGAAAACCAGGGCCGCCGCGTGGGGGTGGCAAAATTGTTCACCGCACAAGGGCGCCTGGGCCAGGGGGCGCCAAAATTTATATTACTTATAGTTTTTTTTTAATTTAATGTTACTGAAATAAAAGTTGTAAATTATACACTTACAATTTTGCATGTTTTATATTTTCTGAGCAATAAAATGAGATTTAATTTTAGTTTTATTTTACTTTTGTTTTCATTTCTGTGGGTGCTTTTCATTTGTGTAAAACAAAATTTGATTGCCGATATGAGGTTTTCGCGCTATTGCATGGAACGTGTTAATAAAACGTGTTCTCAAAAATTACTAAAAATTATAGCTCTTTTTCATTAAAAGTTTATAATTATTATGTATCTGAGATGCTTTCAATGTTTCAATTGGTTATAACAAATGCTTTTTAGTAATTCGTATTAATATTTTGGTTTAATTTACTTTAATATTTTTGAATCATCAGAAAGAAGAAAAAATTTCCCACTAAATTCTTAGAAATAAATTTTCCGCAAAAAAAAAGTTTTTAAATTTTCAATTAAATTAGTTTCTTTATCTGAATCTTTATTTAGTAGCAAATGACATAAATGGTCTTTCGACTTTCAAATAGTATATTAAAAGATTTTTTGTATATGGAATAAAAACTAAACTTTTTTATTTAGAGCAAGAAATATATTTTAGAAACATGTTCTCAAAAAAAGGAAAAAAAAGTCTATGGAGCACAAAATAGAAAAAGGAAATTGCAACGAGTGGAAGCTAATCAGAAACTGGTGGGATCTCTAAATAAATATCTTAGAGAAACATAATAGGATTAGACGGACAAGCAATTGAACCAGGACCATTAACATCAACATCTGGTTTGAAATTTCATAATGAAAATTTATCTCGAAATGTAATTTTATCAGAATATGATCAAGAAGAAGCCACGATTGTACTAATAGAAAATTTAGATGTTGATAAGAAAATTCGCCTGGTCATAACGTAATATCTCAAAACGAAGATTTTGGCTTTGAATTAAACGATCCAGCTACCTGACCCGATACAATTTCTATAAAAATTAGGGATTATTTAATTGAAAAGGGCCCTTCTAGCTTGATAACCAAGCATTTTCTGAGAAATAATTATGTCAGGTAAAGTTTTCAGCATCGTTCTATTATAGATCATTACCAAATTGAGAAAAAATATTTAGAAATTATTTAGTATATTCAAATTCCCGAAACGCAGTTTTTTTTTTGCTTCCCATGTAAACTAATCAGTGAGAAGTATTCACAACTTATTAAGGATGAATTAATGATTGGGCACATTTAACCCACATTTTGAAAATACATGAAAGCAGTACATATCAACTTAAACATAGCTCAAAATGCAGTGAATTCAAAATGCCTTTGCATAATTTATGTACCATTGAGGCATCTCAACAAAGGCTTTATGTTGCAGAACATGTTTACTGGCAATCGATTATGAACGTTATTTATTTGTTTAATTCAATATTTTTCTCGGCAATGCCTTGCATTTAGAAGTCCTTCGAAAGAGTTGTATCATAGGGATATATATAATGGAGATTTTTTTAAGTTGGTTGAAACCATAGCAAAATTTGATCTAATAATCGCTGAACATCTCCACAAAATTCAAACATTTCAAAAGAGGAGCATTATATACTCATTACTCAGGGGATCAAATTCAGAATAAAATTGTAAGCATTATTTAAGAAGGAATTAAAAAGCGTTTATTACAAATGATTAAATCGTCAGAATATTACTCACTAGTTCTAGATACTACACCTGAAGTCAGTCTTACCGTTAAGTTGACTGTTGCAATTCGATCAATTTATAAGAACGAGGAAACCAATAAGAAACCCAAATCGAAGAACATTTCTTAGAATTTCAATCTGTCGGCGACATTACTGGACACCCTCGCTGCCCATTCTCTAAATTTATGCAACTAAAATTTCCTTCGAAACAGTTAATTCCTTCAGAGTAGTGCAGAAGCGTTACAACTACATTTCTTCATCCGTAAAACGTTGGTCTATTTTGCAACAGTATGTTGAAAATCTGATTTTAAAGCTACTCTCTAGCACCAGCTAGAAAAGTAGAATTCAATCTTTAAGACCGTTGAAAAACGATTTGAAGGGAATTTTGAGAGAGTAATAAATATTCAAGAAGATCAAACAAGAGACATGAAATCAATAATTCAAACAAAAAATTTGATCCAGAAGGTTTCCTCGTTTAAATTTCTTTGTTCCATTAACATCTGGCACGATATTTCAAATTTAGTAAATGTGGTAAATGAAATAATGCAAAATTCTAAATGTGATTCACAAATCGTGACTGACAATTTACAAAATCTTATATCAGCTAAATAATCTTCGATCAGACGAAGTGTATGAGCACATGCAATTGTCAATACAAGTATCGTTGCAGACAATTTGGGGATGGATACTAATTATCCACAAAGTCGAGAAACAGGTTTAAA
Organism: Trichonephila clavata; assembly: GCA_019973975.1. Taxonomy (NCBI): domain Eukaryota; kingdom Metazoa; phylum Arthropoda; class Arachnida; order Araneae; family Nephilidae; genus Trichonephila; species Trichonephila clavata. Next base: position 1,152,401 of record BMAO01019114.1, on the reverse strand, counting down.
AAGAAACTATTTCAAGATGAACAAACGAACGCGAACCAATCAACAATCCAAGACTCAAATTTAAGGGTGAATTTTACAACATAACTTTAGACTCTTCTATTTCTTTAATTACTGAAAGATTCAGTCAATTAAAATAATATTACAATTACTTTAATGCAGTACACTATATACCTAATTTAGAAACTAGAGTGACAGTGAAATTTTAAAACATTGTAAATAATTAGAACAAAAATTAACGGATACTAAAAATATTAATGAAAAGGACATTGATGGATTAAATTTGTTCGAAGAAATAAAATCTTTGCGATGTTTTACCAAAGAGGATATGACACCTATTGATGTTTTAAATTATATTTATGAAAGCAATCTTACCGATACATTTCCAAATATTGCAATAGCTTTACAGGTTTCTTTACACTTGCCAGTTTCGGTGGCTACTACAAAGTTTTTCAAAACTTAAAGTTATAAGAAACTACGGGCGATCTACCATGGCGCAGAAGAGATTATCGGACTTGTCAATTATATCCAAAGAGAGCGTAATTTTGGATAAATTAAATATAAAGGAATTGATACGAGCGTTTGCAGCTTCTAAAGCTAGGAAAATCAATATTTGGATATATTTTTTCTTATTTTTATATTTTACTTAAAAAGTGTTTTATCTTTATATTGTTTTCAAAATTTATGAAATAATAAAAACAATAAGATAATCGTGTTTTATATAATATTATAATTTTAAAGCTTTTCAGTTCGAAAGTCAAATTTTGAATACTATAAAAGAGCATTTCACATATAATTTGCAGCACTTTATAAGAGAGCAACAAACCCTATAAAGGGGCGCCAAATTTCAATTTGAACAAGGGCGCCTAATACCCAAGCGGCGGCCCTGATGAAAACATCATGGTATTGGACACCTAGTATCAAATATTTGAACAAATTTACATATGTCGGACGAACTCAGACAGTTTCTAATTACCTGTTTATATATGTGACCCACAGTTCCTGTATTTTCATATATTTTTAAAGGGTGTCTCAGAATTAGCACTCAAACTCTGCATAGCCAGATTCTTCGAAATGAATACATAAAAAACGCCCAAAGAAATGTAACTGTATGATCCATAGTTTACGAGAAAAATACTGATGACTGAATGATGATGCCTGATGGCTCATGATGCGGCTTCTGCGTATTATCTAGACGTAGTAACTACACAAACGAACTTATTGTTCGTCTGGATGCTGCTAGTACTTCTGTTGACTACGCACTACTGTGACGTGCGCACTTATCCATTCCACGGCATGCTCAAGCCTGCCTTGATATGCACGGTGAAAATTTTGCTTTTATAAATATTTGCAAATACTGCTGTTGATATGTCTAATACAGTTGTGACGTCATACTTTGTTTGTCTTGTGTGTGTGTGTGTGTTAACTATGGATGGTAAAGGTACAGTTTTACAGATATCCCGTTGCAATTACACGAAAATTACAGTTTTTCGTGTAATAGCAACGGGGAATCTGCTTGTGCAGAGTTCGGGCGCTATTTTTAGAACACCTTGTATATGGCTGCACACATTCCTTTATAATGTTGCGATTTTACTATTGAGAACTATAGAATGAAATTTTGAAATGCATGTCACTGCAGATCACCAATTTTTCATACAACATTTTTCCTATCAGGCATGTCATTTTTTGAGCTATATTTACTGTTGGTAAATTGATTTTTGAATTGAAAAATTCTTCTATAAGTAACAAACTGTTATAGCTATTTGTTATTCTACCTATAACAGATTTGTTATTAATCCCTTTCCTTGCACACTTGAATTCAACTTCTATTCTTGTATTTAAGGGTTTTAGTAATGTGATTATTGTAACTTACATAACAGTAAAAAAAATATTTTTTAAAAAAAGCAAGAATTATCACCCAAGTTTAATTTACAATCAGATCCGGAGAAATTAGTATAATGAATTACACTAGAATGTAAAAATATTTTTATTGTCTTTTACTAGGCTATTGAAATATTCTATTTTTCTCATTCAGAATACATTAAATTTTCAAACTGTGAATAAACACATTATTTGGTGAATAAATGTTTTCAGTTTAATATAATTTTTGTTCCAGATAAATAATTAGTTTAACATATGTTTGAAAATAAATTTCAAAAATAAGAGTGCCAAGACTTTATGTAATATTAAATTATAGAGAAAAAAATACACACACATAGCTATTAAATAAAAATACAGTTGGACCTCTATATAACGCGGGCGCGCGAAGTCGCTAAATCCCTCCCCAAAAAGTTCTATATGTGGAAAATTCGTTAAAGAGATATCCATCTTTCAATAACCAACATAAAACAAATTTTAAATTCATAAAAATTATATATTATTAAAATAGCAATTCAATTTTTTTTCCTTTTGCAAATTAATGTTTTATTTCGCTGTGACCTTGTACGCCAAAGTTTGCGGGTTCAACCATCACCTCCTATATCTAGGAGGTGATCATTCAACCCCGGCCCAAGTCGGTGGATTTCACGATACAAAAAATCGACAGTGTCCGTGTTGCATGATTATGCGGAGTGAGTGAGTGAATATCAACGTCGCACTGTTACACGAGGGCTTTTGCAACCCCGCCTCGTAATTTTGAACCATGGTCAAGTGACGAGGATGACACCTGAGCTGGAATCCCTCTCCTAACTACCCCCCACACCAACGGGAGAACGTTTGAATTCTCGACAGATTTAACGTGCATCGCGCCCCTACACGGCGGGTCTTTAGTGGTACTGGGCCGAACTCATGACACGCCAGCCACGAGTCCGTTACCTTGACCACTTGGCTACCGCGGCCACATGATTATACGGCATAAAGATCTCTAGAGTGCCTGTTTGGCTTGGGTGCTTTAAGCAAAATTAAATTCCGAGAACAGTTTCGTATAGTCAGAGCTCAAGTACCACCCTCTGAGGAGGAAACTATGTATCAAAATTACATTGTGGCAATTGATATCCACCTACAGTGCACCACACTAAAAAGTGATATTAGCTTCCGGGTAATGGAATAGGGCTGCAATGATAATTTCCAATCTGCAGCCCCATTAGAAAAAAAAATATATCGATTTTATGTATCTTACCCATCAAAAAGAAATCTGCCAGAAAAACAAGAGGGGAAAAAAACATTGTCCAGGAATACACAATATCTTTAACATTAAAAAAAATTATATTATATTTAATGAATTTTAATGACATTTTCCAACTTTAAGCCTACAAGTAATTTTAAACATACATTATTTTATAGCTACTAATTTAAGCATACATTACCACATGTATCCTTAAATTTAGTTACTGATAAAGTCTTAATTTTGTTTGAAATATATATTTTGTTTGTATGATATGTGCCTCACACAACAGAAGTCTTTGAAATGCACCAAAAAACTCCTTCAGATGATTTCTTTCACACTGTAATCCAAGTTGTATCGTTTCAAATGATTTTATCATTTCATCATATGAAAGTTTTTTGATTGAGGGTGAAAGGAGATACCAAAGGTTTCTCTAGTGAATTGGACAGTGGGAGGCTAAAGGTTGCACTTCCTGAATGAAACGTCTAGAACAGAGGTTCCCAAACTTTTCTGACTCATAGACCCCTTGTCAGGTTTTTCGTCTTCGGGTTGACCCCCTGCTTACCTAATATTAAATTTTTGCACATTGATCAACTTAAATGCTTTTTAGACAGCTGGTACAGAGCAACTTACTTCAAAAGATTAAAATTCTTAACTGTAGTGAAGTATAGTGTTTAAAACTTTAAAAAAACATATTAATTTTAAATTTAATAATACATAAAATGAAATTAAGAAGCAAACAAAAAATGCTTTTAATAGGATGGATGAATTTGGCTCTTCAATATAATAAAATTTCAACATTTGGCATCAATCTTGTCGAGTTTAACCCTGAATTTCTTCGGTTAATAATGTTCAATCTTTTTTTTTTTTTTGTCTACCATTGTCAAAGCATTCTGAAACCTAGATTCAAGATCTGAATAGAATACATTAAAATAAACGTAGGTTCAAAAAACGTTATTTTGACAGGTTATCTGTGACAAAATGAGAAACTGGGAAAATTCGTGATTTCCAATATTATACTCCTTTAGCTTAATTCTGGAAGAAAAGCTGAAATGATGGTTCTTATTTTAATAAAATATATGCTGTCACCTTCTAACTGTGCAAATTAAAATCATTAAAAATTTCGTTAATAAATTTGCTAAATAAACAAAACCTGTTTTCCCCTTGAGTACATTTTCTTTTAAAGTTAAAGTCAAGATATGTGGTTTAATGAGAGCTTCTATTGTAGACCCCCATTTACACTCCATGGACCCCTATATTATTTTTTCACTCACGTAGACCCCTTGTAAGTCGTCATAGACCCCTTTGGGAATCACTGGTCTAGAATTAGGACAATTTTATTGCTCTTGGTGAGTTAGGGGAATACTTTGAAAATCCTTCCTTCCTCAGTGGCTTGACAGCCCAGGGTGAGTCTTGGTCTTCTCAAGAAGCCTTTTTCCTGCTAGTGTTCTCCAATTTTTAGTTTTCAAAACTAGGAGTTCCTTTTCCAGGCCATCAATCCATCTTAGATTTGGCCTGCCTTTTCTCCATGTGCCAATTGGTTGGGCATTGAAGACTTTTTTAGTGTGTGTGGTGCAGTTTTAGTCTATTCTGACAACATGGCCTGCCCATTTAATTTGTAGTACTTTGATGAAACTAACGAAGTCAGATTCTTTATACGAGAGACAAGAGTTCAAAAAAATTCATCCTCTTTGTCATGTGCCATTTTCTTGAATTTCTCCAAAAATAAATCTTAAAGTCTTCTTTTTGTAGATATTTATGTCCTCATCTGTCCAAGACCTGGACCAATTTTCACATGTATAAGTTAATACTGATTTTAAAAGATCTTAGTACAATAGAATCTTTGTCTTTTGATTAAATTTGATTTTCAATATTTTCGTATTCAAATTTTGAAAATAGGGAGAAAGAAATCAAATCACAAGAGTAAAAGTTTGTTAAATAGAAAATGTACTTTGTAATTTGGAGGTTATTTTACAATTGTAAAATGTTCTTGGCTCCAGTAAAAAGCTCGCAAAATGTAAAAAATTTGTAAAGCCCAAGATATTAGTGCACTGAAGATTTTTTTACATAAAAAATATTTACTATTCCTACTGTGAATGCTCAAGCATATATCAAAGATAAATTCCCCAGTCCTGCACTCTAAATTGTAGAGATCTTGTTTAGCTTATAACTTGCAACAATGTTCATATCATTTGTCATTATATATAATTCCTCATAATAATGCTCTTTCAGTATTAAAACTTAAGAAAAATATCTTTGTTATTATTCATGAAAAAAATTTGAGAAAAATTATAATGTTAAGTAAAGATAGTTTATAAATTTTAAATATTTTCAATATTAGTGCTATTCTGTTTACAAATATTAATCAATAATTTATCTAGAATAAATTACTTGTACTATAATAATAATGGAATAATACTTGTAATGCAAATTATAAAACACTGAACAATATAAAGGAGCTTTGTTAGTCCTATTGCTTCTCCATAAAGGACTAAATTTGTTTAAGGAAAACTAAACACATACTTTGAAAACTGTTTTTTATATATCAAAGTTTATACATAAAGTACAATAGCGTAACAAATCAGTTGTACGTTTAAGTATAAAATTATTTCATGTTGCACACATGTTTTACTTTCAATATCATAAATCAGTGCTGACCAGGAACAGTATTGATGATTAACAAATCATTAAATTACATAGTGATTCAATTTTATGATAATTATTTGGAAAGAACTTTTTAAAGTTCTGTTAAAAAACAATACATAAAAGGCCATTATTAAAACATTTCAATAAAAAAACCTATTATGTAAAGAGGCTTTCATTTTACATACTTTAATGTAAAACAAACTTCAAGGAATAATTTGGAATAAATATATATAACAAGAAATATTATATTATCTTGAAACTGATAAAAATATTTTGGAAGGAATAAGGCAGGAATTACATATAACAACAGAAAATTTGAATATACATGTTTAGGTCAAAACCTTTTGAAACAAATTTCATTACAAAAAACAAGTTCATAATTGTAAAACACTGGTGTTAATAGTTATTAACTGTTATGAAAGCACTTTACCATAAGATTTATTTTCACTTAAAAAAATAGCCCATCCACCAAAATATAAAAACAAATATCAACTAACTGAAAACTAGCTTAACACATTTCAATATGGCCACTGTTAAATAAATTCACAAAAAATGTTGAAACAAAAGTACACAATACATTTATTCCCATCTAAAAGACAACCAAATACACATGAGTAGTTGAATATTCAAATAACATTAATCAACAAACATACTGATTCCACAACACACGAAATCAGATAGCATATGTTTTTAATACACATGTATTCAGGCATCACTGAATGCTATATTTGAATAATTTGTTTACAATGATGATAGATAACATGCACATTAAAAGTGAAAAATAAAATGGTTAAGGCAAAATATGTATAAAACTATAATAATTCAACAATATAGAGTTTGCATAGATTTATTATTTGAAAAAGGCATTTAAAGTTGCATAGTATAAATTGCTTTAATGGGCATTAAATAATCAAACTTTTTTCATATATTTATGTACAAATATTCGTAACTAAACTACTTTAAAATGCATAGATATATTTATATATATATCGCACAAAATACATATTTACTAGCAAAAAGAGTTTCTACTTCATGAAGATTCATGAGAAGGCCTCCTGATTTTCAGAAAAAGAAAAGCATTTGCATAGTTTCTGTTTGTGTATTTCTTTCGTTGCTTTGCATTGTTCAAGGAAGGCTTATATAGATCATTTATATAAAAATTAACTATAAAATATAGGAAGAGAGATAACAATCCAAGAACATATTTTATTTAAATGATCTATTTATGTGAATGAAATTCTTGAATGTGGGATTCCATTTGTTTCCAAAATGTTTGTGTTCCATCTTTCCAAAAATGAATTACATTGAAAATAGAACAAGAAAAGTGGAATTTAAACACAACATGAAGGGAAAATATGAAAATCTGTGAGCCACCTTCAAGAATTTCAACACTGAATGTCTCAAGTTATATTTTAACTGAGAACATGACAATTTATCTCAAACAACATAATCCAACAGGATTTAAAGGATTATACTGTAGAAAAATTATTTTGATTGCTTACATTTTAGTTATGAAAATTTCAGAACAATGTTTAACTCAGCTGGACAAAGAAAATGCATCATGGCATGGAGAAAATAAAATAGTGCATAGCACTGGAATATATTCTTATGTAAAAAGATTATGAAAGGAGAGAAAAAAAGAAAAACTTTCGCATCAGAAAAAAATGGGAGGAAAATATATTATAGTCAGATACTTAGTTTTTGTGATGAAATTTAAACTACTAACTAAAAAAACCTGTTTTTCACTCCAGTATAAAAAAAATAAATGATAAATATTACGAATATTGAGAATATCATACAAATAACAATACTTAATCTCAGAGGAAAATTTAAATATATGTTCTAAAAAAATAATTGAAAATACACATCTTAAAAATGTGAATTAATACAAATACCACAAACATGTTTTTCCCCCCCACAATTGCACTTAGTTTGAATATTTATAACAATATTTTGCTTTAAATAATTTTGTTTTAAATATAAGCATAAGAGACACAGATATATGTTACGAACACCATTAGACACTAAAAAACAAACATCTCATCAACACAATGTTTGTCTTCTTAATGATTGTTTTTATTACTTTTTTCGCACTTCTCAATATTTCAGAGGTTTAAGAGAGAGCAATATACATTATAAAATGATTATTAGGCACATAAAGTCTATTGCATTTTGAATGAAGCTACCTACATTAAAATGTTCTATATAATTTAAGATACCTTTTTAACAATATTACAACACAACATTAGAAAAATAGTACTTTATTTTTATCCGAAGTTTTTTAAAGATCTACTTGAAGGCAACAAATATACAACTAATGGCAAATCAGAGACGCCAAATCTCTAGGTAACATATGTAGGAATTTTAAATCTTTTAATTTGCTTCTGTTCTGCTGACTAACCTCATAGGAAAATACCATGCTGATCTGTATCTGGCTTTATTTAAAAATTTTCAATACATCAGGTTTTATTTTTTTAATAAAAAAAATCACATCATAGAAATTAAGAAGTATTTAGTTAATCAAATGTATAAATCCACAGTAACAGATTCATCAACAATAAATTAGCAATTCATTAATGACTATTAAAAAAATAAGCATGACAATTTTCTACTCAGAAAATATATATAATTTTTATGTCATTTATACATGGGCCATCAAATTTGGTATCTTATCTATGGTTCTATCCTATTCTTTATAAACACTTTCAAGTTTTACAGTTATTTTTTTAAAAACTAAACATTCATACAAAAAATTTCAGCTTAGTTATAAAATATTTTAAAACACATTCACATATATGTGGACTTCACAGAATTGTTGAAATTTTTTTTTTGTTTGAACTTACACTTTAAATACTGTTTTTTTTTTTTTGCCTCTTGCACAAGCATCTTAAAATCTTTCATCTATTTGACTAGAGAATGAGCAAAAAAATATTTAAACTTTTCCTTCTGAAAAAAGTGAAAGTTCTTAAGATAATGAAATCTATTGCTCTCATTTAATTAATACATATTAGTTTTCACAAATTAAATTTTAATATTCAATAGATTTACAGCCCTTTTTCAAAATCAATTTTAAATTGAAAATTTGTTATTATAGAATTAGCACACATCAGCTTTTAAATTACTGAACAAGTACAGATGCTCATGTTGTTTCAGTAAAAGAATACATGCATTTTACCAAATTTTTTATTACTGTTTAAGGTTCTTATATAAACAGTAACATTATCAGCAACATTTTATATATTTCTGGTTCAATTCTTCCCATGAAGTTAGCGATTCTACAGTATACAGAAATGAAAATTTTTTTTAAATGAGATGAAAATTTTTGTAATTGCTACATATGCACACAAAGAACATTAAATTTTAATAATCTTATTTTTGCACTTTAAAAAAATGTATTCAAAGCAAAATTTTATATACATAAATTCTGATTTTTATTAATGTAAAAAATATGCATGTCAAAGGATTTTGAACACAACATAATATTAAATGTCCAAAAATATTGACAAACAAACATAAGCTGAAATCATTTAATGAAGCAAGTAATTTACTAGTAAAATAAAGATAAATAATATTTAGTAAAATGTAGCAGACTACCATATAAATATTTTACTAAAATCTACAAATATGTTATTTTTTTAAATAAATGCAATGATTTGAATTTACACTTACTGATTAACCAACTTTTCAAGACAGCTAATGAATTAATATAGTAAAAAAATTGAAGCAAACAATTGTTAATAGCTACAATTCATCTTATACAATCATATTTATACAAGGCAATAACACCGGGCAGATTTCATAATAATTAAGAGTATTAAAATGTAATATATTTATCTTTATCGAGATAAAGTTAAAATAACAATGATACACTTAGAATATAGACCAATAATACAATCAATACATAAACGTGCAATTACTTACTGTAATTAAATATATTAAGTGTAATCATGCTCAATAAATTGAAATCTTGCATTTACAGTAAATTTAAGGTTTACTCTTATCATTTATTTCCGAGTACAAGCCAATAATTTGTTCAACCTTTCTTAAAGTGAAAGCAAGGGTATCAGTTTATATGTAAATCTGAAAGTCTCAGAAAAAATGTAGTTTAAAAAATATACTTAAAAAAAAAAACATTTTTCATTTATTATGCAGAAGCGATTTTAATTATTCAACTTATTTAGTTTTTTTAATGGAGTTTTTACAATTAAAAAAAGTAACAAACTCTTCAAAAAAAAAATTTCAGCATTTGAGTTTCTGAATATTTTGTAAAATTCTCATTCACTCATTGAGATATCTGAATGTATGATTATCATGTAGCAAGTTTTTGCTCCAGAGTCTGAAACATAGGTAAGTAATTATATGTACACCATATATACTAATTTCTCTTCCTACTCATTTCAGAAACATAAAAAATAGGGCAGAAAGTAAGATTAGCACAAGAAAAATACAAGATAACGAATGAATGAAAAAATATCTGTTAGTTTTTGATAGGGCTACCAGAAAAGAAAAAAAAAATCTATTGTCATTTTACTTTATGATTAAATTAAAAATTTTCATTCTGTTTTACCTACTTAGCTACATTTTCGACTTCACAGGGACATATTTAAAAATTACAGGATTTTTTTTCACTTAAAAAAGGCACATTTGGCTTATATTCGGAAATACACGGTAGTACTAACAAATCACAAAAAAAAATTCATCTCATTCACACATCAATGTTTTTCTAAATAAAAAGAGTATTACTAATAATGAACTAATAAGTCTTAGCAAATGTCGAATCCATTCACAAGTCAGTTTTAAAGAAAGATTGAATAAAGAGTAATTCAGATTTTGTTACGCAAACACTGCTGTAGATATTTAATTTTTGCTGAGAAATAGAAAATAGATTGTTGTAAAATACTAGCAAATTAAAAAAAAATTATTTTATGTTTTGAAACAGATACATTTATAAATAAAGTGAGCAATATCATAAAATGTTAGCAAAAATTCAGCTATTTACAAACCATTAAAATTTAACTGTCGAGGATTCCTATTACAATGAATGAAACTAAGAATAATTAAGCAGTTATTCAGAAAAATCATAGAAAATATAATAAGAAAATTGTTTGAATTTATTTTTCTCACTTAAACCTGAGATTACCTGTCTTGAGAACAAGGATAACAATACAAAATATATTTTCTGTATTTCATGAGTAATGGTTTCCAGTTGGCCTATCTTTGTGAAGATGGATTGTCTTATAAATACAAATTTTTTAAAACAAAATATGAAAATGGATTAAATTTACACTGCAGACTAACATTAAAAAACAAAGGACCACAACAGTGAAAAATAGGTGTTGTACCATGATAAAATTTATGACATGTGATGCTCACAAAAAATTGTGAATCAACCACATTTATGGCAATTCAAATGGACTTCCAAGTCCTCAAAAGGCATGTAGTGAAAGTTAGGAAGGTGAGATACTAGCTGAAGAGTCATTCTTGCCATTTAACAGTGGTTAAAAATTTTGAAGCTAGTTGCTAAAATTACCTTCCTGTAACTCTAATTCATATCATCGATGAATGCTTCATTTAGTTTCAAAAATTTATTAGCATAATAGAGCAATTATAGTTTAAGTAAGCAAAATTATGTAAAATTTTCATATTCTTTTCAATAATCTAAAAAAAAAATAAATCCTGTTAAATTTATTTAAATTCTTACTAATGATAAAATATCCATTGTTGCATATAATCTAAACATCATACTACATTTGAAACATTGTTTCATAACAGGAAAACAAATTAATCGAAAGGTGGGGAAAAAGTAAGTACATGGACGTTTTAAATGCCTGAATAACCATAGAATGATGTAAATAAAAACCAAATAAAACAAGTGAATGAGATGAAAAATGTTAGTAAAATAAACAGTTACCAGTAATCCTACAGAAATAAGATAAAAGCTAAGATAAATGGTTAAAATACTCCATAAAAAGATTATAAATAAAAACATGTATTTCCATGAGTGAACATTGAATTGGCAAACTCAAACATTACATAAGCATGCTTAGTGACTAGTATTTAGGCATAAAAAAAACTACTCTACAGTGTAAAAACCTAATTCATTACAAAAGAATACTTGAAAAATTATAGAAATTACATTTAAAATTAAACAAATACACACCTTCATATTCATAAAAATACAAAAACGATTCTTTCAATAAAATTAGTAACATAAAATTTCAAATAGTAATAATGTCAGATTTGATCTTTATTTCACTTAGTTATTTTTGATGTTATGGACTTAATGAAAATGTACTAAAGTTTCAGTACAGGATTAAAATAATTTACATCAAGACTCCTTTCATATTTTAGTTAGATATCAATTTTCTAATGATTCTCATTTAAGCAATAGTAAGAATAGTTCAAAGACTGTATGTGCATGCATATACAAGTGTTATAATGAATCTGCACTTGTTTTTACATATACATACAAACATACTAAAACACATTCAGAGACTCTAACATTTTAATTGCTGTAATAAGTTAAGTAACTATTAAAATAGTATGATTATTTACATTAATGAAGTTTTTACATAAAAACGCACTTCATTTCTTTCTAATAAAAAAATATCTAAAAGATTTTAAAAACTAACAATGGGTAAGCTGCCTCAATTATTAAAAAAAAGCAGCAACCACTACAACAATTATCAAGCAATTTCTAGATACTCTAGTTAAGTATAATAATTTCCGCATTTAATGGAATAATGACAAATAAATAAAGATGATTTTTAAAAACAAATTTAAATGTTATAAGAAATAACAAGTTATACAACAAATTGTACAAATTTGTAATTATGTACAAAAATATTTTGCATAGAGTAAACATCAAGACATGTTCACATAGAAGAAATGCATCAATAAATAACCAAATATTATACAAAACTTGAAAACCATAAATGCCATTCCTTTTTATGTTCCATCTTTTAACTTATACAAGCCTTTACGAACATAATGAACTAAAGCAGAAAAAGGACTGTGCAAGCTCAAGCAACCGCACTCCTCATCCAATTCTAAAAAAAATTCTGAAAATAAAATAAAGCTTTACTTAATAGATATACAAATTTAAAAGGAAAGGAAATAAAAAACGTTATTGTGAGTACTCTTATAATTTGAAAATACTGTTAGACATGCACAAAACATCTTAAAATCAAAGTCTTTAAATGAGTAATCAGCATTGTGTTTTAAACAGAAAGGATATAAAACTATAAATTCCCTACTGATTATATATGAAGCCAGCAATGTAAATTATATGGAGTTGGATTCAATATAAGGTTTTTACCCAAATATAAACACATTGCATTCTTGAAAAGGTTTTCCATTAAATTCATACATTAAGCATAAAAAGAAAGTAACTATTGTAATTGTCTAAGTGCAGTTGTTAATATTACTCCCTCCAACTGAGAGACTTAAACATTTTAGCCATGAACGAAATAATAATTTTATACCAATAGCAATGTCTGAAAGAAAAATAACAAATAATTAAAAAGAAGAGTGATAAAAGAATTTTCTCCCAAAAAATGTCTGAAATATACTTTTACACTTCTGTAAAGAAATAGAAACAGAATGTCTTTTTATGCTTAATCACAGTAGAACATTATTATGAGCAACATTTATGCTATTTCAAATGGACTGTTTAAAACAAATCAACCAACAGATGCATATTTTTGAACCCTCTGCAATACTGTATTAGACTAATTAACAGTAAACGATTAAAAGTATCTTAAGACTAAAACAAGTAATATAAAAATATTTTAAAGTCAATTTCTATTTAGGTCAACAAAGAAATTTCTTATTTCAATTACTTAAATTTTAATAAGGAATTAATATTTTAAAAAACTGGTTTTTACATCAAGTGCCATCCATTACAAGTTTAAAAAAATGTGTTTGAGTTGATGAATAAAAAAATAAGTACTTGAAACTAAAAAAAAATTTGCAAGAAAAACCTACTGGCACCACCTGTTGCAGCTATTTCTAACTTTGTCAGAAATATTGCAGAATAAATTTAAAACTAAAAAATAAAAATTAATTAATTTTAAAAAAAACTGTATTTACATCAAGTGTCATCCACTACAAGTTTAAAAAATGCATTTGTACAAGATATATATAAATAAATCTTTATATATATAAATCTGTGTGTATGTATGAGACTGAACTCCTCCTAAATGACTGGAGCGATTTTGATGAAATTTTTTGTATGTATTCAAGTGGATTCGAGAATGGTTTAGATTCGCAATTCGGTTCTATATTGAAAGATAAAAAGATTTTCATTAAAAACCTTAAAACGTGTATTTGTTTTCCCCCTGTGTATTGTTTTTTCCGCCTAGCGTCATGAAGGACTGGGAGGTAAAATTTTTCGGTACTCCCGACGTTATTTAAACAAAGATCTAATTTTTGCCTTTAAAATCAGACAAAAAATAATGACAGAATCGGAAAGATCATTTAATTTGACACGATATTGTTTAACTTTTTTTACAAAATAACTATATTTTATATTTTTTACGATATTTTCTAAAATAAGCCAAAATCGATGCATTTTTATAAAAATAATTTCTAAATCATTCCGTTTTAGTTTCTTTTCGAGTTACTGGATTGATATTATACGCTGAAAAAGTTAATGCTTTGCTTTTTTAGAATCAGTCATTTAAAAAATAAAATACCAAAAACTTTTTTTTCACGATTTTTCAAAAAATACTAAAAATGTTAATTTAACACTTAATAACTTCGTCAATTATTAAGATAATAGCATGAAGCTTTTTTCCAATGTGTAGACCAATATTATCCATAATCATCCATTGAAAAAATTGCTTAAAAACTACAGATTTCAAAAAAGTTTTTGTTTTTCGTTTAATAAACTTTTTATGTGAATAAATTCATACAGTTTTTCGTTTTACATTTTTTTATTTAAAAATTACCGTTGTTTGAAAACGATGAGTGAAATTTGGAAATTTTAACTAAAAAATTAGCCCTCAAAAAATTTAAAAACTTTTAATAAAAAACGCGATTTTATGGTAAGTCAAGGCTGGGCGTCAAAAACCAGTTTCGAGCCAAATAACTTTTAAACTGTTTTACCCTCCACTTCACCTATAATCAAGGGTTGAACAAAAAAATTGGTGACTGAAAGAAATGAATATCAGCAAATTTGGCGAGTAAAAAAAAAAATGCGAGTCAAAAATTTATTTTTGCTACAATTTTTGTTTCTTTTCTTTATTAATGTTTATTTAATTTTCAAAATTAAATCATAAGTGATACCAGATTAGGATTAAAGGACCTATTCAGTACATTTCTGGGATTCATTTAAAATAATGCCTGAATGTATGCAACTTTTCTTTGACATTTAATAGCATAGTAAAAATGCAAGAAATTGGTCATTTAAATTTGAAATTTTTTTTTTTACATATTCAGTTAAATTAACATAACTTCTATAGAAAAAATAAAAGCAAAGTTCATATAATATATTCTTCATTATTAATTGCCAGCGTATTTTCTATACCTCATAATGATACTTCAAGCATTTTCTAAAGTTACGAAAGCTATTTTAATTCCAAAGTATTTTTTTTCCTTTGTTTTATTGAAAGTAACTTAATTTTGCAATACATTTTTTTTTAACTTACATACCACTTCTTATAAAAATATTTTACACAAATATATAAAATAAAAAACAAAACATAATTAACCAGTTTTTTTGATTAAATATCTGCATCTTTGAAAAATATAATTAAACTAATAATCTTTTTCTTACATGATGAAATATGTTTTGTTTTATTCTCAGCATCAAAATCATTTACATTTTTATTGCTTAAAATTTGTTTAAATTAAAGCAATGTTCTTTTTATAAGTCATTGATCGAAATTTGAAGATAAATCTTAGATCGAGGAGGGGGGGGGGAAGTTCTACACTAAAAAAAGTCGCTGTAACACTGGGCTATAGAGAGAGAAAAGAAACCTGTTTGACATCAGTAAGAAATGGAAGAAATTTTGAAAAAAGGAAATTGTAATGACGTTAATATAGTACTCACACACACACCATGAAGTTCTGACTCCAGTAAGAGAAGGGGAATTTCCATGCCAATATGTTATGCATTCAAATATGCTCGTGCAATGCCAGGTTAAATGGAGGGGAAGAAACCTGTCTCTCAATGAAAAGAAGTGAACAAATTTTGACAACGGGAATTTTAATAGATGTTATAGAATCACACAGAGATAGGGAGAGAGAGAGAGGTGCTTTTGTCCAGAGGGAAACAGTGAATTCCCATGGGGATTAAATTATTCACTCGGTAAAAGTCAGTGCAACACCGGCTAAGCAGAGGAGAAAGAAACAAAGAAGTCAAAGTAATTTCGAAAAAGAATGTTGGAAGTGCTGATTTAGTGAAGGGAAGGGAAAATTTTAAACGAGAAAGCCCGTGCAAAGCTGGGCCATGCACTCGCATTGTACGCGCACACACCCACACAAAAGTGCTGGTGTCATGAAGGAAGGAGGAAATTAACATGGGGATTAAGTTATACACTCAGTAAAAGCTCGTACAAGGCCGGGCCACCTTTAATTAAAACAAGTTTAAGTTTTTATTCACACAGCCTCTACATTTAACTTCGCTCATAGTATACACATACTCACAGGCTATCGATTGATTGAACTGTCAAAACCGTATATGTAATAACGTTAGATATTGTAATAATTTTTTTAATAAAAATTTTCATCAAAATGGTCCAGATTGTTAAAGTTTATTCATAAAAATATGGAATTTTTGAATTTAAGATGTGTGTACAGGACAACGCCTGTGGCATCCACTAATATATATATATAGTTAGAGTGTGAACTAATAGTAGGAATAGAAAAAAAACCTATTATTAACATTCACATTTATTTACTTCGTTTACAAATTCAAAAAACTGGTGCAACAGGAGAAAACACAAATAAGCTTAGCATATATTATAAATTGGTCAAATAAGCATATGCTCCAATGAGAAATATGACATAGCTGTACAATGTATCACATAAATTAAATAATACACCAAGGAACAGAAATTTTGCAAGAGTTTACTCCTTTTTTCTTCCTTTACAATTACCAATTAAAACATTTGTAAGACACTTTCATATGATCTATAAGTAATTAAATATAAATTTTGAGATGGATTTAACCAAATGTGCAGTTTAAGTATTCTTACATTCACAGAGGTAAAAATATATTATCACTATTCCAAAAAATTTTATAAGTTATACTTGAAATAAGAAATCTAGATCCATTTCAAAATACTTCTACAAAAAGCAAAAAATGTATCTGAATTGCTTTCTGATTTTTAATTAACACTTTGAAACCGATAGATATGCATACAATAAAATTTTAAAACTCAAATATCTTATAAACAAAACTTAAAACTGGATTAATTGTTGTCTAGTCCCCATAATATGTATAATAAGTAAGCATAAACGAGATACAGCATGCTTTTTTTTATCAAGCAAAAACACCATTTTTAGTTTCAATAAGAATCTTACCTCTAGAATGTTCTTTAGAGCTAAGATAATCAGCATGCTCCCACAAATCATGGCAAAAATGCAAATTAGCCAGGTACGCGCTTTGTTGTTGCAACATTTTGTACTTATTGCGTGATACTGTGACAGCATCAGAATACATTTCATGTTGAGCTTGAGCTCTAAAATTAGTTGAAACACTTGTTGAACTCCAACCTAATTCACTGCTGCTATATCCACTACTTTGTGAACTTACAGAAGCTACACTCCCTGCAGGAGAAGGAGTAAGGGAACATGGAGATGCTTGATGGGATGGAGATACTTGTGAATGTTTCATGTTTTGTCTAGATAACTGGAGATGAGGTGGGGAAAGTTGATCAGGAAGTGATCCATTTTCTGACTAAAGTTTTAAAATATAAAATAAAAGACATATGAATATAGTCTACTTTAAAAGAATGCAATTTAAAAGCTACTATCCAATTAATCTTTGCTTTTGAGCATTTCTGCTTCACATAAAATTAACTGATTATTGGGAATAAAAGAACGTAAACATAATAATTGAAGCAAAATTTAATAAATGTTTACAAAAGAGGGAGGAAGACAATATCAAAAGGCATTAATCTGAACATCTTTCTTATTTTTCTTTTCTTAGTAAAGATTATAACTAAAATTTTTCTCTACATTTTTTGTCTCTTTCTCCACAACAGTATCATTCCCCCTAGAAATATATAATTTTTAATATACATTCACAGCTTTCTTGAAATTTAAAATAAGTAATTTTAAAATATACACAACTTATCTAAGTGAGTAAAATATAATAATATGAAGAATCTGAGAAAATCTTTCAAAATTACTGGCATGATATTGTGTATATAGGGCAAAGCATTCTATATAAAAAATATGAAGGACAAGTTTTATGTTCTTCTAAGTTTAAAATTTTCTTACTAATAAATATTAAAAGTGATAATGAAGCACACAATTTTTCACAAGTGAAATTTTTTTGTTTTTTTCCTTTCAAAAGTTGTACCTTATATGAATTGGTCAATATAAAAGATTGAAAAGCTTTTGTTCAACCAATCCTTAACCCCTTGCCTCTCGCTCCCGTTAAATTCACGGGATGAAATTTCCCTCTCTATTCCTCGTGCCCATGATATTTCCGGGCTCGAGTGTTGAAAAGTAACTTACCATAAAAGCGTGAAACAATCTATTTCTTAAGCCTGGAATATCGTTTTTTTTTCTTTATCTATACACCAGATGGCAGCACCAGATTATTTTTAACGTGTTTTGCGAAAATTATTTGTTTTTAATTAAATGTTAGCACAACAAACATATATATTAGCGATACGGTTTATTAATCTTACATCAAGTACTCAGTTGCGCTCTTCGTAAGAACACATGGGTAAAAATTCTGGAAAAAAACTGATAAAAAAATAAATATATTTTTTAATATTGTATACATTATACAGTTAGACAGGAAGTAAATCAGATTGTACTTTTTTGTCATTGACTACAGTAAAAACGTCGGAGCAGTAGACATTGTAGAACAATATATTGGAGATTACTGAATTGCTTGAAACGAGGTAAGAAGTACCCTAAGAAAATAGGTTTTTTTTTATTAGATCAAACTATTTTGAACTATTACCTTATTTATAAAGAACAAGGAGGCAAAAAATCACATTTGATGTTCGTTTATCTTTAGTAGATGAACTTATTGAAAAGTATTCTATATCAGAAACCACGGCAAAAAGAGGACAGCCGAATTTGGGGAATAACCTCAAGCGTTTGATTAAAAGACATTTTATAAGACAGATACCTCCAACTGAAAAGAAGCGGCAAACATCAAGAGAATACAAAGTTTGTTGTTTCAAAAGAGATGAAAACAATGAGAGATGCAGAAAGGAAACTCGGTACTACTGTTCAGTTTGCGATTTTGGCCTTTGCATCTCATGTTTTGAAATTTATCTCACAAAAAAAAAATTACTAATGTTTATTTTTTTATGCAAGAGTGTAATAAAATTCATTTAATGTTTAAAACACATATTTTTAAAAAATTTTCTTCATTGTTGGAAAGCCAACATTCAGTGATTATAACCCTAAATGTTTGCTTTTCTTAAAAAACTAAATTTCATATTTCAAGCTAAAAATTAATCCAAAAATTAAAAATGAATACATATATTGAACATGTACTTAGTTTTATATAATTTTCTTGAATAAAAAAAATAGGCACTTTTAGGACCGTTTTCTTCAAAATAATCCGATCGTTAAGGGGTTAAAGGAATTTTTTTATACAGCAAACATTTACTTATTATATTCCTACCACTATAAAATTTTTGTAAATACATTGCATGTTTGTAAATATTTTACAGTTTATATAGAGAAAAACTAGCAAATTATGATTTATTGTAAAAAAAGCATTTCTTGGTTTATTTTTATTGCTTCCAAAAAAGTATGAATATACCAAGATTCAAAAATCTCCCCTATATTTTATTACACAATGTAAATGGATAGGAATAATTGTGGCAATATTATAGAAATATACACCCTGAATTAGATAAAGCATCACATTTTCTCATTTTATATCAATGACAATTATTCCCCTATACTTAAAAATAAAAATTTATAAGACCCTTGTACAAATAATTAAATGCTCCTAAAATGGTAGAAATAATTCTTCAATGAAAAAAGAAAGCCATAAAAAATATTCCACAATCAAATATCTGTTTCACTTACTAATAAAGAAATTTTATTGAAATCAAGTAACATCACTTCTTAAAGGAGATAGCCACTGATGGCAATTTTAAAATTGATTTAATAATTAAAACCATAAAAAAGCTCTATATATGAAAGAAACACATACAATTATAAGCAAGCAACTACCTATTCTGAAAAGGACATTGATATTTATTCAGCAAATTCTAATGTGTGTTATACAAATATTTGGAAATTTTTTACATGCATGGTTGAAGAATTAACACATTATGCAAGTGACAAAACTTAGAAATTGATGACAGAAGTTTGCGATTGAGATGCACTTTGTTCAAAAGATTTCCTTCCAATTTTTTTATAAAATTATTATGAATAGAATTCAATAAGTCCAATTGAGAAATGCCCTGATGAAAAATAAAGCAAGATGAAATCCAACTTGATGTTTATCTAAGAAAAATTTAAGCAGCACTTAAATACTAAATATATTTCATATATAATAAATTATAGTTTTAAAAAAAACTAAAAAACAAGCTTTTATAGCAAATTGAACTAAAAAGCAAAAAAAATAAAATTTTAATATAAGAATAAAATGATTAACGAGAAAATTAATGTCATTGGGGTAAAAGCGTGTGGTGCTTTTTACTACATTTTTACACTAATTTAGCATTTCAGAATAGAACTAGTAAGAAATTATAACAATTAATATAGAGCACCCCACACTTTTATCCCAATGACATTAATTTTCTCGTTAATCATTTTATTCTTATATTAAGAATTATTTTTTTACTTTTAGTTCAATTCACTATAAAAGAGTGTTTTTTAGTTTTTTTAAAATTATAATTTATTTTTCATTTTTTAGTTCGATCTACAATAAAAGCGTGTTTTTTAGTTATTTATGCTATCATTTATTTAGTTTTCAAACTATCCTTTTCTCATTGTTGAATTTATCCTTCAATTTGATATTTGGAAACAGGGAAGGGGAGGATTACGTAGATGCTGGAATTAGCCTTGATTTTCAATGAATATTAATAAACGGCTATTTATTCTCTCCGTTTACAAGGCCTCAGATCAATCTTGTATCATTATATTTCAAAGATCTCTTCTCTAGAGATACAATTCAAACCAATAAAAGTGTGTTAAGAAGGAATATTAAGTGTCGATATTATCACCTTTTAAACGTATTGCTATAATGATAGTTCATATCATCACTTTTAAATGTATTGCTTTATAAAAATAAAAAATATTTAGCAGAACATAAAACTGTTTTTTTTCCCACATGTGCAAGTCTTTTTTTTTGAAAAACTAGACAATTGTTTATATTATGGTAAGAAATTGCTGACGTGCGCACACCCATCCTTCCCATTCTCACATAAAGAGCAAACACTTTTTTGGTTTGTTTTATTTCTATTAACCACAAGTGCATTCATTTTTAGGGTTGCACCTTAATCTTTTAGTCACTAAATCTAGAAATGGTATATGCAATAAGTTGCCAAATCTGGAAGTGGTATATGGAATTAGTCGCAAAATCTGATAATCATTATTCCTGATCAGGACAATGGAACAAAACTATGAAATTATTGTGTTGTCATTGGTCCTTGATAAGTGTTCAAAATTTCGAATTAATCTGACCTTTTCAAAATACAAAAGTGGGTAAAAATCGAGTTCAAAGATTCTGTTACATTCAAGTGAAACTTATAAAAGTGTGTTAAAAATGAATAAATCTTTTAATGTAATAAATTTTAAAAACTGTAAAAAAATTTTTATATAAATACTTTGAAGGATTAAGTTTTCAAAAAATTATGATTTTCAATGGGAAAATTCTATTTTATGATACAAGTTTTTATTGAGTGAATAAACCATAATTTATACTTAAAAAAATTTCTATTATTTTAAATAAAATACTATACTTTACAAAAACGATTTCTTACTTTAGAAAATGTTGCTATATTTCGATGAAGGTATCGCACCTCATCCCGCCGTAGCTGATACATCTTTAAGTACAGAAGAGACTGACATCTTAAGCTATTATGAAATAATATAAGAATAAATGGAAGTATTTTGTAAAAGACAGCTTTTAAGAACAAAAATTTTAAACATCTGAAATTAGCTTCTAATTCATAATTTTTCCATTTAATGCATGTAAAGTGATAGTAAGAGAGAAAAGTAAATATACCTAAGAACTGTCAGTTTGTTGTCAATATTTCGACAAGATGCATTGTGCAGCTTTTGAAACTTAGATGATATGAACCTAAAAAGGGAAAAAGTTAAGACATATATAAAACTAATGTAAAAGATTTAATGATTTAATTAAAAAGCTTCCATTTTTCTTTTTGCATTCAATTATAAAAAAATAAGCGAGTGAGTGATTGAGTGATTTTGGTGTTTATTGGCGCAAGAGCCGATTTCGGCTATACTGCGCCAAACATTTGTTTTAATAACTGTGGTCTAGACGGGAAGAGAAAGAAAGAATGAATTGAATGACAAGAAAGAGGGTCGAAAATAGAGAAGGATCACTAGGGTACCCCGGGTTCGTGAAGCCCATGTTTACCAAAGACAGTAAACCCCGTGGGAAAAGGAAAAGATCACTAGGGCACCTCGGGATTGTGACACCCGTACTCACCTAAAGGTGAGCCCCCTGAGGGGGTAAAAAAATAAGCATTTTAACATGAAGTGACACTAAGATTCAAAATGATCCATGATGAATTCGTATTGAAGGAATATGGGCAATGGAATTTTAGCTTAAATAGGGTAACTTCTATATATTTCAATTTAGAGCTACTACAATGAGTTTAAATTTAATTTCATTTGTAGAAAAATCCTATATAAATTATTAACAAATCCTAACAAGAATCAAATAATGAGGTCAAAATTTAAGCAGGTACTTTTATTTGAGTATCTAATACAATGAGTAAGGGTTTCAAGGTCAAGTTCGGTGCTAACGAACAGCAATCCTTTTGAGAATCCATATGAAGGTGTTTGGTTAAATCAAGACTTCAAATAACAGCAAGATTTTAATTAAGACTGCAATTAATTAAAAAAAGTGACACTGTGAAATTTGCCTAGTGATGAATTACACATTTTGTTAGTTTAGTACTGAACTTGATCTGTGTCATTTTAGTAAAAATGAAATTGTGATATTTAAATTCTAGTCTACCTATAAAATTTAATCATTTTTTTTAAAAATCCTACCTAACACCTTAAATATATTATTTTTTTATTTAATATAATTTTTAATGTTCCACAAAACTCATTATAACTGAAATATAAGGTTTAAAGATATCAACTTACAAGTAATTTGTAACATTGAATGGAAAATAATACATGTACAGTAACACACCACCTTAAAAATAATACAAACCTTATCAAAGCTAAGGTTTCTTTGTACATTGTATGCACTCTATCTGTGTCAATGTAACTGTGCTCCATTGCATTTCCAGTGAGAATAAAATATAACACAGCCTCAAGATATTTCATTGCTTGAACCATTCGATCAATCTGCAAAAAAATGTAACAAGATCATAAAGAGAAATCATGAAAATGAAATACATAAAAAGTAATGCTTAACTCAAGAGAGGAATTCTCAAAAACACGTCCATGAAATGAAAGTTATAAATTACCTAAGATGAGATATATTAAAATTTTTTAAATAAAATTATTTTCTGGCCATAATAATTAGTGTTTCCTTGTATTATTAGATAAATAATTAACAATCTCTAATTATTGTAAATTGAACAACGCTAATACTTTTGAAACTCTGCACATGTTTAAGCAATCAAATTTGGATAATAGAAAAAAAAATCAAAACTATATTCAGAAATAATTCTCCTTAAAAAAAAGGAAGGGATAGCTCAGACAAAAAAAAAAAAATTGTTTATAATTAAACTATATAAAATTACCTCCTTATCAGCTTGATGCTTCAGTTTCTTAGCTTCATTAAGATAATATTCAGATGAATATTGCCTAAAATAGAAAATTAAATTATAATCAACCCACAATTCACCAAACAAGTAAAAAGGTTAGACAAGCTAAAAGGTTTTCCAATCTAATGAAAACATACCGGGTCCCTTTCATTTTATACTAGTAACAAAATATATTTCATAAATTAATCTTTACAAAAAGATAAATTTCTAAAGGTCTAGGACATAGGTTCCCAAACTTATTAGCCTCATAGACCCTTTAACAGGTTTTTCAGTTTGGTGTAGACCCTACTTACCTAATATCAAATTTGTGCAAATTTATCAAATTAAATATGTTTTTGACAAGCCAGTATAGAGCTATTTACTTTAAAGTATTAAAATTTTTAGCTGTAGAGAAGTACAGAAGAGTTTAAAACTTAAGAAAACACATGTTATTTAATTTAATTAGTTAGTTAATTAAATTAAAATTTAATTAATGCATAAAATAACTGAAAGCAACAAACAAAAGCTTTTAGAGGGAGGGAGGAATCTGGGGATGCAATAATAAATTTCCAACATTTGGCATCAATGCCAGGTTTTAACACTAAATATATCTCCTCGGTTAATAGTGTCCAGTATTTTTTTCTTTCTTTTTTGTTTTGGAGATTGGCAAGCGCACTTAAACTCCTTCTCAATTGGAAAAACAATTAAAAACTTTCTCAAGATATTCCATAATATGGATTAAATAACAGGCATACCTTTATAAAGCTAAAATTGTTGACATTGTATCTAAACTTTACTTTAAGATCTTCGTTAGTGCATATTCCTAGAGCTTAATTCTTATAATCTGACATTTTTTTTCAGTGACCATATGAATTCATTGTCTACTGTGGTACTACGATAGTCAAAACATTCTCAAACCTAGTTTCAAAATCTAAAAAAAGGGCATTTAAATGTTGGCGACGTCCAAAATTATGCTTCTTTAGCTTAATGCTGGCAAGAAATGCTGAAATGAAATTTGTTTTAATAAAATTTATGCTGTTGCCTTGCAACTGCAATTAAACCTCATTAAATTTAGTAAATAAATCTGTTAAATAGGTAAGTTTAGTTTCCACTTGATTAAATTTCCTTTTAATATTAGTCACGATCTGGTTTGATGAGAGCCAATATCGTAGACCCCCATTTACTCCTTCCTCATGGACCCCCCAAATTATTTTTTTGCTGTCATGGACCCCTTGCAGATCGTCATAGACCACTTTGGGAATCACTGGTCTAGAAGAATTATAATAATGCCGAACCCTAATTTATAATCCAATCATTATAATGATGATTCTCTGGAAAAATAAAGTAATAAAATGGAAACTATGAGAGTTTGAAACTTATATTAAAAATTCCGAATTATAATTTATTTAAACAAAAAACTGATGTAGCCAATTTGCTTTATTATGGAGGGAGCACTGGAAACAAAATATGAATTCACTATATTCAAAAAATGAATAGAAATTTGTAAAATTGATTATTATCCATACATTATCTAAGCTACACTAAGGGTATTTAATTTTATCTTAAGGAGGAATTATAATAGTTCTCTAAAATTTTAGCATCTTACTTCTTTAATTCAGGATCTTGCCAAAATCTATAAGAAATTTGTTCTTTAAGTAATGAGTTTCCATTATTGTAAGCAATTTCAGTAAAATCACGACACCATTTATATTCTTTATACTCATTCCATCTTTCCTGAAAATAAACATAAGAAAAGTATTGTACAAAGCACTGGTAATGTAATGCAGCTTATAATATAGATCAAATAAAAAATTTTATAGCCAAATGAATGCTTACGTGATTTGATAGTATGGCATCAGGTACTTCAATCTTGACTTTACTTATGTGAGAATTATGAAGAAATATAGGAGCTTCTTCTTTTAGAGAAAGATCACCTTGATCATCAGATGTTACATTATTTGCACTTGAAAACAAAGGTGGTTCTTGAACACCAGATAAATTCTCACATAAGCTTTTGCTACAGCAATCATCTGTATTTAGGATTTCAAATGAATATGCCGGTGTCAAATTTGGGCAAGAGCCATCTTTTGAGTCCTCTTGCAATAAATTTGGAGAATGTATGATTTCCACACTAGGCAAACAAAATACTCAAATTTAAACAACTACCTTAAAATTTAACCAAATAATTAAACTATCCTAAATAGTGTGCTTGATATTCTAGATATCATCTTAAAACTGATACGTCAGAAGTAAAGAAAATCATATAAATAATTTAAGAAAATTCTGTATTAATAGTACTATAACAATACACAAATCGATTCATCAAATATATAAAATAAATGTATAGTTTAATACCACATAGAAATGTAAGTTGCAACTTAAGCTAAGAGGATACTGTAAACAATTATTGATAGATTAATGGTTTATGGATTATTGAAAATTGCTGTCAGCATTACATGTTAGGACTGAAAGAAACAAGGACTGAAAGAAATTAACAAATTAAAAGTGAATAATATTTTTAAAATGTAATCTTTTTTTCACTATACAAGAAGAACATTTTATTTCATTCATAGATAAAAGATGTAAAATGTGATTTTAGTATTTAACAATTTTTCAGAAATTGGAAATAATTATTTATTAAAGATAAATAAAAGATATCAACATAGATATGTATAGCATACCTGTTAAGTTCTGCTTCAGGTAAATTACTTGCAGAAGGAATCAATAACTCTTTTATGTCCTCAGGGGTTTTCTTGAAATTGCAAATCATTTCAGAATCTGTAACATTATTTTGAATATTGTTTGACGAATCTTTTATGAGTTCCTCTATATATTTTCCTTTATTGGAGCACTGATTTGTTGACTGATCATTTGTAAAAAAAGATGTATGGGCTTTTACAGGCAATCTATTTATCAATGACAAATTTATAGAACACATGATTTTTGGATTATGAACTTCAAGTCGATTAATAGATGGGCTTTTAATGGATGATTGAGTATTTATTTCATTTTCTATAGTTAGTGTAGACAATTGTTCAATATCATTGTTTATTTGTTTTTCAACAATAAAATGATTATCTTTTTCTGTAACTGAAATGTCTTTATCTTTATTACATTTATCAACAGAATCCATGTTCTCATCTTCTTTTATAACTTCAGGACAAGTTTTGCTGGTCTCAAAATTATCATTCCTGATATCTTCTGACGAAACTTTTAAATTTTCTTCATCAGGTTCTTTATCGTAATTTAATAAAACACTGTCTACACACACAGAAGAATTCACTGAATCACTTTCCCCTTCAGGTAGAATTTCATTCCACTTTTTTTTCTTTGCAGCATGTTTTATTTTACAGGAAGAATGACTTTTCTTTTTATAGGTCGCACAATACGTAGAATACACATCAGGAGCTAATGGACTTAAAGGCACTGATAAAGGTTTGCAAGCACTAAGGGCGTCTGTTTCACAAAAGGATACTTCATAATTGTTTTCTGAAACATCTTTTTTGGAATCAGGTAATTTGCTGAGGCGAATTTTAATGATTCCATTTTTGATTTGGCATGAACCAATTTTTGAATCTAATGAGTGCCCATTGCAATCTTGAGCATTGGCAGATAAGGCCGATACTTCAGGAACTGGAAGACTGCAGGGAGAAAGAGAGATTGCAATTAACCATGAAAAAAATAAAATGAAAAGAAAAATAAAAGAATTTTCAAAGAAAAAAATTCTTACCTTTCATACATTATTTTTTTTCGCTTTTTCTTTTTTGGCTGCTTCTTAGATTTAATTTGATCCTGAAGACTAGTAGAATGTTCCGATTGAAATCCAAAATCTTCTTTCTTTTTAGATTCATTTTTGAAATTTTCAAAATTTATGTTGTGGTCATTCTGAAAATCATAAAAAATATATATCTATAAAATAACTGGGAGATATTAAGATATAGACAGAAAAATAAAACAATTAAAAGTATAAATTTTGTACAAACTAAAATATCTTTTAATTTTACCTGCCACACATGATTTAAATACTAACCAATTTTTTAAAAATTACTTAAGTTGACACAGCATTTATTTAATAATAAAAATAAACACATATTAATGCAAATGTGTAAAGCCTACTTATTTTAATTTGCAGATAAATTACTGGCTGAAGAAATTAACTTTTTTAAATCCCCCCACCAGTTGTTTTATATAACAGCAAATTATTTAAAAAACCTCTGTAACATTATTTTTTGGTGAATATTATTTGACAAAAAGCATCTACATATATCTCTCCACATCAACTAGCAGTTTGAATTGCTGCGACAGTGAAAATATCCATCCTCAAAGAGTCAGCTGAATAAATTCAGCCAGAATATTCAGTCATATATGTTTCTTTTCTTGTCTAAATGTTTGATAAGCAGTTGTCAATTGTACATAGCACTCAGGAAGCAAGAAAAAGGGCCACTTACATGAAGATGTCTTCCAGAAGCAGGTTGCAAAACTTCAATAGTGCCCCAATGACTAGTATCAATTTGTTTCTGCCTGCAGGAAATATATCGGTCATGAATCAATGGTGTTTTTATTGATTGACCCCTACCTTGTACCTGTGTGTTTGGAAAGGCCTAAGCTTTTAGGTTATGCTCCATCACAATATGAACCCCCAAAAGATTTTTTGTATGAATATATAGCTAATGTGTCTTTACAAACTGCTTTTGTCCCTTTAATAAGTCTACCATAGTATATAGACTGTTACTAATATTTGTAGAAGGTTCAACTTTCAACTTAATTGGATAATCATCATGATGAGTTTTTTTTTTCAGAATTATTACCATCTCCTTAAATTTATATACTTTCTTATGTTTTGCACTTTAGTTTGTATAATATATATGAATGAATAAGTCTGGATTTAATTTAAAAAAACTACCATAAATAGGGATAGGAATTAAATTTTTTTTAGCTGTTAGATGAACATGTTCCTTTTAAATGTTTATGTTTCCCCTTAAAAAAACACTGTTCTTTAACTTTTTTCTAAGTGCTCAACTATTCTATATAAATTCCACAAACAAAACATCAATTTTTTTCTTCTTTAATTTGACATTACAGAATTAAAAAAATATGCAAAAATTTAATGTCCAAGGAAAGTAAAATCAATTGATTTTTTATTGAATATATTTTAAAATTAAACAGCAAATTTTTTAATAATTTAATATTTAAAATTATGTTAATTTTAAATTATAGAATATATTAACGTAATACAGAACAGCACTTTCTAATTTTAACAACTGACAAGGAAAATAAAGCATATGCCCCTAACTTGTGTGAACAAATGTTTAGTTGCAAGTATTTATCAGTAGGGTGCATGACCACCTACACTGGAGATTTAGGCTTGAAAGCGACAGGCAAGCAGGTCATCAATCGTACTTTGCAGGGATAATGCCCATTCATTTTTTAAGAAGAATGTTGTCAAGTCCTTAAGATTTCGATGAGGATTGCACACACAGAACTGAAAGACGTCTCCCAATCCTGTCCCAGATATCTTCCCTTGGATTAAAGTCAGGCGAAAGCGCTGGCTATTACATTCATAGCAATGCTTCTCGTTCCACGCATTCGATAACAACTCAAGCTTTATATACACATGCATTATTGTGCATAAACATGGTATTAGGATCTACGGTTGCCAGTGACAGATAAGAACAAACATATGGGTCGAAGATTACATTCCGATAAATAACTGTTGTCACTAAGCCGGAATGAAAGATGTCAAACTATTCATGCGTTTACTATATTTCCTATTTTAAAATACTCTGTGATTATTACTATCCTTACTATCATATTTCACTCATATAACAGTTAATAAATATCAAGAAATACATAAAATAGTATTTGGATACACAAATAAATTTAAAAAGCGTGAGACAATATACTAAGTGGAAAGCATATAACTATGTAAATGAATTATTAGAGATTTTTTCCTTCACATAATATAATTGCAAAAATACAGGACTGCTTGTATTTTAATTCCAAAACACTGCTTTTATTTTTACAAATGAAAAATAGTTTACAAATCTACAATTAAATTTGTCCCCTGAATGTTTGAATATATAATTCGATATCACACAGAAACCTATCATTAAACAATAAAATTCCAGAAAAAGTTTAGTTTTAAAATGTATTTCATAGATGAATGATCTTTAAAGGTTCCTTGATATTATTCCTTCTTTCAAATTTAAATTAAGACTTTAAATCTTGTTTGTCATACTTTTTAAGGAATTTTAACAATTGACCCAACTTAATAGAATTCAAAATAATCTGATCATATATATTATTTAGCCAAAAAAGAAGAAAAATATCATACCAAAGATTCCTTTCTACTAGAACTCGAATAACTGCATGATGGTGTTAACATAGCATCCAGTAGAGGTGGATGATCCTGGTTAGGCACTTCAGATAAACTTAAATAAATAAATAAATAAATCTTACTCAAACATCTATTAAAGATTTCTTCATATTTCTTTCATATACTATAATTTGCAAATACAGTCGACTCTCGATAATTCGAAGTTGAAGGGACCAATGAAAAACTTTGAATTATCAAAAGGGTAGGAAAAAACTTCCAAAATACTCTGAGAAATTTTCCCCCCAACACATTTGAATTTGAAACTACGTAATAAAACAATTGTACATATTACAATTATTTAAAAGTTTTTTTAGGAAGAACATATTATACAGTATAAATATTAAACAGAAGTTAAAAGTCTTGAATAAAAAAATAATACATTTATGTATTTAAAAATTACATACTGTACATAATTAATTTTTTTTTTTGACAAAAAAATCTGTTATCTATTTTTGTTTTTAGAATTCAATCTAACTTTGCCAATAGACTTTTCTAGAATAAATGACGCTTGAAAAACATCTGCATATATATGATTTTGAAGGAAGAAGTTGAAAGGTCTGTTTAGTGACACTTTAGCTTCTGTCAAGAGTTACCGGAGTCAACTCCGATGGTCATCAAAGGGGCTACATTACAGGGGAGACAAGCAGAGACAATCTAACACAAAAAATGCAAGCTCTAACCTGTTTTCTACAGGACTCTATATGATAGTGAGTGTTTGAATTGTCGAGAGTTTTATTAGATCAATTCAAATTATCACATGTTGTATTCTGGCTGGCCCCAGATTTTACTTTGAAGTATTGAACATACCAAAACGTATTGTTTTAGTTTGAAATATCAAGAGTTTTTCTAGGGGCTGAGTATATGCTTTGAATTAGCGAGAGTCAACTGTATTTATTTTGCACATTGTAGAAATCCTGAAACAAGAAAAATATAACAAGTTTACCATTTAAGAAAATTATTAAATTTGTTTAAATGCTGAAAAATTTATACATATGAACAAATATTCTGATTCTTAGAAATAACCTAAAGGTCGGTATACCTTTATTAAGTCATATTATGGAGAGAATAAAAAATGGCCTAACAAATAGTGATGAAAAAAATAAAATAATTAATGTGAATAATAAAAAGTAATTTTTGCAGCAAATTGTTTGTGATCACTAACATTTAATCACTCAGAAGAATCATTTTTATTCTTACAATGGGTAAGACATTTTCAGACAAAAGCATGAATGAAATTTATACTAAGAAAAGATGACAATTATTCAAATATCATGAGATAAATGAAACAAAAAAGATATGTACTAATGTGCAGGCATCTCAAATACTAGGCCCAAGGGCTGTATGCAGCCCACCAAGATTGATAACAAGTATATGTTCTTTTGACTTTTGAGAACACTGGATTCTTTAGTTCATATAAATATGCACATGGTACATGAATTTAATAAAAGTATTTAAAAAAATGTTTCCATTTATACATGGGAAAGTATTGTACATAAATGTATGATAGAGCCCAATCATAGAATGGTTGATATCACAAAATGACTGATCATTTCATGATATGAACATTTGTATAATTAAGCTGACATGTATACACATGTTTCAAGGTCATTCAAATGTACATATTTTGTGATGGTAATGAATCATGAAATGCCAGTAAAATCACAAGCTATTCTTATACAGTCAGTAAATACTGCTTTTTATTCTTGTTTGCACATAACAATTTTCATCTGGTTTATAAAAAAAGCAGTGTTTTTCGTTTAGTGTTTAACTGACAATTTATTAACACAATGCACAAGCTTTCTGCAAGTACAAGCAATAAATTATCAATTTAAAAAGAGCATTGCACATTTTTAAAAAATTAGGAATTAAAGTACTTTTTTATTCAAGGAAAAAAATAAAATTTTCTGTTTGATAAGTAAAAAGTTACATTGCAGTTTGTAAAAAGCATATTAAAAGCCACCATGATACAATTCACAAAGAAAATTATAGCAAATATATAGGGAAGCTGCATGATGATAAATTGTCAGAATTAAGATTGATACTTCAAAAACAACAAAGCATATTTGGGAACTCTTAGATGATAATACAGCTGCTGTAAAAATGAGCTATTTGACATATTTATCAGCAACCAAGTTGAAACCATTCATGAAAAGTAATTTATAGACGAGTGTATAATTCAGGCAGTGGAAGTATTATGCCCAAAACATTTTAAAAAATTAAAAAGTAAGCTTAACAGAAATATCATTGTAAATAGAATTCATGATATAGCTGAAAATTTACACAATCAACTAAAATCAATAATTCTTACAACTAAAACTTATTTCATTGCAAATGAAGTAGGTACAGACATACAAGCTAAATATTTACAAGTTGCCTTTATTCGTGGATACAATGCAAACTTGAAAGTACAGAGCTTCTACAGATTATTTGAATGTATATAACCAGTATGGTTGATACTCTTTACACAATGCTGGATATTTTCTGAATATAAATGTAATAAACCCCTACAAAAACCAGTTTCTCTTACAACTGATGATGCTCCTACTATGACACAATTCTTAAAGGAGTTATTACAAAGCAGTAAATAAAAAAGAAATCTACAGAACAAGGAAACTAATTTCCTTCAATGCCTCCTTTGTATTATTCATCAACAAGCATAATACTCTAAAGTTTTAAATATCGGGAATATTTTTAAAAATGTTACTAATATTGCAAATTATATTTGAGCATATGGACTAAATCACCATTAATTTAGTAAATTTCCAGAAGATATAGGAAGTGAAAACAAAAATTGAACATATTAGACAAATTTGATAGCTTTCCAGTCAGTTTTAAAGAAATTCTTTCAATTATCAAAAAATTGTTACTTTTTAGATTTCAAAAATAATGCATAAGAAATATTAAAAGATTATCCATGGATAAAAGATTTGAAAAGATTTCCTCAATGACACTATAAATTCTTTTAATTAACTCAATCACAAACTACAAGGCAAACAAGCATGTGTTTACCACTTAATTTGACAGTATCAACATTTTCAAACAGAAATTATTATTCAGGCAAAAACAAATGAAAAAAAAATGAAATAATTTACCTCACTTAGAATCTTAATAGTCATTATTAAAACACACACATCACAATTGAATTTCTCAGAATATGCTAAGCAATTTAAATTGTTAGAAAATAAATTTGAAAATATTTTTGAATTTTTAAAAAATGTGAAAATCAATTTCAATTGTCCTTGGATGTTGATGAGAGTTTACAACCAGAATTGATCCACAAATTCAGTGCAATTCCATATAGAAATAAACATATATTGATGTTGGGATTCCCCATGTCTATAATTATTTACCATTTGATTTATTTTCTAATGCATTATACATAATTAGATGCATTTCACATACATTCACAGTACTAAACTGTGTTTGGGTGCTTTGCAGTATACACAATAAAGGATTTGCAATAAAAAAAACTGAAGGACACTAGTTTGCTTTTAAGAAAATTAATTTCATCAAGTTGGCACTATCTCCCGATTTCTCTAATTTGTTCACGACCTTGGTATTCACTGTAACTGTGTACTTCACCAAAAAAATAGTAATAAAATTTTGCAGTTATTATATAAATGACTAGCTTTCATGGCCCGGCGTTGCACGGGCTTATACCGAGGGTATAACTTAAACCCCATGTTAATTTCCTCCTTTTATTCTAACGCCAACACTTTTGTGGGGTTTGACGCGTACGATGTGAGTGCATGACCCGTGAGTGCGTGTCATGGCTTTGTTGCTTAACATTTTCCCTTCTCTTCACAAATTCTCGATCCTAGTACCACTGAAGACCCATCCTGTAGGGCAGCGATGCACGTTAAATTTGTCAAGAGCTCAAACGTCCTCCCGTTGGTGTGTAGTTACGTGTGGTAGTTAGGAGAGGGGGGTGCCAACTCAGGTGTCGTCCACGTCACTTGACCATGGTTCAAAATTACGCGGACCGTCCCCAAAAGGCCTTGTGTAGCTGAACAGTGGGACGTTAATATTCACTCAATCTTCACAAATTCAGCACTTCCAATATTATTTTTCGAAATTACTTTGATATCATTGTTTCTTTCCTCTCCGCTTAGCCCGACATTGCACGGGCTTTTACCGAAGGTATAACTTAATCCCCATGTTAATTTCCTCCTTTCTTTCTGACGCCAGCACTTTTGTGTGGGTGTGACGCGTACGATGTGAGTGCATGGCCCGTGATTGCGTATCATGGCTTTCTCAGTTAACATTTTCCCTTCTCTTCAAAAAATCAGCACTTCCAATATTATTTTTCGAAATTATTTTGACTTCTTTGTTTCTTTTCTCTCCGCTTATCCCGGCATTGCACGGGCTTTTACTGAGGGAATATCTTCATCCCCATGGGAATTTCTTGTTTCCCTCAAGACGATAGCACTTGTGTGTGTGTGTGCACATGCGATGTGAGTGATTTCCTTAACTATGTCATTAAAACTCCCTTTTTCGAAATTTGTTCTTGCGTTGGTGTGGTAATTAGCAAAGATAGGTGAAAGCTCAGGTGTCGTCCTCATCACTTTCGAAATCCATCGCCAAAAACCCTCGTGTAGGTGAACAGTGCGACTTTAAAAATCTCCCACTCACTTTTCAATTCTTTCGTTGCAATTTTTTAGGCCCCGGAAACGAAAATGTAGCTTTTTTAAAAAATAGTTGTATGTTGAAAAAAGACAGAAAAGTAGAAAATTTCACTACTATTTTAAATCTTGAAGTAAAATTGTGAGGACTTTTTGAAATGTTTGACACACAGGAAAAAAGTTTCATGCAATTATCTTTTTTCAATAAAGAAATTATTAAATGATTGATTTAAGTATTTTGAGTGTTTTATTAAAATTCGTTCAAATAAGTTTTTGGCCTTTTATTTTTTTAAATCACTGATTCTGAAAGTTATAAAAATCGTTTTTATTTAAACGCAACGATATTGATTCATATGGAAAAAAAACCATAACATTTGCAAAACATCATTGTTTTGTAAAAAAAAAAGTTTTTTTAAAAAAAATTCTTTAAAAAAAGATAGTTTTTGTCATTTTATTATTTTTAATCATTGATCCTGAATGATCAATGACTTTTTTAAAAATAATTTTTGTCAATAGTTAACAAGAAAAGGATTTCCATGTTCCATTTTCAAATTTTTTTGCTTATAATAAAATAAATTTTTCTTTTATCTAGATTTCATGATGAAATCTGCTAGCTAGTATAAAAAATGCCATTACTTTTTCCTAAATGAAATGAAAAGGAGTGCAAAGTTTAAAATTTACCAAATATCATCCCCTGAATTCCAGGGTATTCACTGCATTATGTAAAATAGTGGGTAATAAACATGAACATTTTTTAAATTTTGAAGTACGATGGTAACCCAAATAGAACGTTTTGAAGATATTTTTGAAACAACTATGCTTTTAAACCAACATCCCACAAAGGTTAATAATGCAATACTTGAAGTTTAAAATACTGTGGTGATGCTGATCTGAGGGAGAATTACATTTGAACTCAGTTGTCAAAGGAGTTAAGGATAAGGGTATATCTGTGGAACCAAATGTAGTCACATCAAATCAACAAGCCCCAAAGCAGGGACTAAGGCAGCCAACTGTCTCCACAGTTTTGAGATGGCCCTGAAATTGAACACTAGATGGTAACACAGCCTGATGCTACTGACTGAATAAATTCTCAATGTAAAAATTGCCCATGAGTCTAACGAAGGCACATAAAAGTTATACACTAAACTAAGTGGCGCAACAACTCATGGCCTAAGGCCTACTGTGCCCATCTCAGTATATGTGACCATTGGGCGCTGAGGTACATGAGCAGATGTCCTGATCAGATGGTCAGTCTGAAGTACCCCAGTATTTAGTCCCCAAGCAAGCTTGGTACTAATTTATCGACCTGCTGAAGGGTTGAGTCGACCTTGCCCAGCCTGAGGACATAACCTCGGACCTATAGTGTGGAAGTGTGCCACGCTATCACTCGGCCTTCTCAAGTTTTAACTAGTGATATAATTGCCTTCAGTGCAGGGGGGTCAAGAGAGACCCACCATCTCAATCAGAGACTGACGACATCAACAGAAAAATATTTCAAATAAGCCATAGTGCAAGAGAGGATGTATATCAATTTCTGTAATGGGTAGAAAAAGCTACCATTTTTAAATATAATACAGAAAGTCGCTTGTCAGTAAAAAAGAATAGAGGGGCATGCAATGACCTGAAGGAAAAATCCATTTTAGCTCAATTGTTGCTATAGGACACATAGTCAGATCACCTCATGCCTTCTGTTGAAATAGTTTTAGCGATATTTGTTGGTTGATTTAGTTCTATCTTTCACACTTTTGATTTGTTAAATAAAACAAATTTTCAGGAACAAGGTAACAATGTTATGTGTTAAAAGGAAAAAAGAAGATGAAAGCTGCATCAAAAGAGTTCAGTGAATCTATCATGCGGAAACAGGAAACTAATGTTTTTACCATGCTCACTGAAGTGCAAAAAGGGAACGATATTAAATCTATACCTGATAAAATTTTAAGAGCTTTCAAGAAGCTTCTGATAGGACAGCAAACAAATCTGAAAGAATATTTTCAGTGCACATTCCGCAATAAGTCTCGATACTAAACTGATCCCAGTATTTGGATCACACTTACGGGGCATATTATGATGTCTAGCTATATTGACTTGTGATAAGCTCATTTCATTTCATTCCATCCAATTGCCTGCCATCTCAATGAGTTAGTAAAATGATATATTTGGGCAATAGTTTTAATGACAACAATCAATAATCAAAAAGAAAAAAATTCATAGCAAATTACAAGAGTGAGAAATTGATATTTGCTTCCCATTGCTGCATTAATGGCAAATTATTTAATTCTTAAAAGAATGAAATAAAATTAAAAATTTGGACTGGTTATCTATTAACTATTTTATAAACACAAAATATCTTATAAAGATTACGTGAAGCACTTACTTGTCCGATATTTGCACCTCATGACATTTTTTTAATGTAGGAATCTGAAAAATAAATTTATTCCTCATGATATAATACACAAGTAAATATTTACCAATAAAAAAAACTGTTGTTAAATTTAAATTTATTGGAAATGAAAATTAAAGAACTATATAAAAGTAACTTTTTATGAACTGCATACAATGTAGATACATTTGAAAAACTGAAATAAATTACCTTGTAATTCAGAATTTAAACATCAATATAAAATGTTAAATATTAATGAATATGAAACATCAGCTGCTGTTTATTAAAGAATACATAACAAATTATTAAAATTCTCTAAATCCTCTTCAAACAGATTGAAAAAGGATACACAATTCATTTTATTCCTATAAATACATACAGAAACTCATAATTAGGTAAGCACTTTTTATTTTTACGCTAATATACTGCTAATTAATACAACAGACTATTTGCAGCATATATAAATAAATAACATTAAACCTGTCATTAGAAAAAATAAATTAGTATTTTTTAAAATTTTATATAAACATTTAATATTTATCAAGAATACAAGTTTTTGAAAAGAAACTTTCCCAAGGCTTAACAGCTGTACACACATATATTTTATCACCAATAATTGGAAGAAACACCTTAACCTCACCGCTGCTTTTTAGAAGATCCAGGGGTTCCTACTCACAGTCAATGATTTTTTAGAAATTTTCATGCTTTGATATTTTACACAGCATTTTAATGTGAATGAAAAAATGTTTAATCTACATTTTTATAAAACTTAAAAATACAGCCTTTTTTCCTTACCAATCACATAAATATTCCCCTATAAGAACACTACTCCTTAAATTTAATCCATATGATTAACTTGAATATTTCATAATTTAGATATCAAAATAATTTTGTAAATTCCTACATTAAAATTCTTTTTGAAACACATTAAGAAATTTTAACGTGTTACACAAATATAATATAAATAACTTAATATAATTGTAAAACATAATACCTCTAATAGATGAAAGACAACATATTTTGAGCTTTTTCCTACAATGCAACAATTTGCGACTTAGATATATCCTACAATAAAGCTAAAAACAAAATCAAGTCTTCCAAGCAACTATTTTTTTTAACTTTTTTAACTACCTGTTTTCACAAAGATACACATGCAACTTTCCTTGTATATTTCCTGACAATACTTCATGTATGCATGGCCCTTTATGTACTGATGGCAAATCAGATTAATTGAAACAATTATCGTTATATTAATGATAATTCACAAAATTACAGTAACTATAAAAGAAATTTCAAAGTATACATATTTAAAGATATGCAGTTATTTAGAATGAGTACAATTAATGCATCGATTTTTATTGGTTTTATTAAAATATTTTCAACAGAAAAGTACTAATTTTCTATAGTTCAATGTAAACACAACAAATTTTCAACTAAAAAAAAAACATTATACCAGACTCTCAATATACCTCTCTACAATACAGTTTTAAAATGTTACTTACATCTAAATTTTCAGTAGATTTTCCTTTATTTGTATTTCCTTTTGTTCTTTTTGTTCTTATAGTAAACATAGGATTATAATCAAGAAGACTAATCCTCTCCTTGCATTGTCGTTTCAAAGAGCATCTACGAGAATTAGCACTGGGTTCTTCTGAAGCAGCATTCGGACAATTATCAGTATGGTCTTCAATGACTTCATCATTGTTTAATGACACAACTTTGTCATTAATGCTTTTTTCAACTGATTCTACTGTATCTGTAGAAATTTTACTTATTACTACAGAGTTTTCATCTGGATTTCCTCCCTCAAGATTCTTCTGATGAGATGACTTCGAATTTGAATGAATCTCTGAAGACTGAGAGGGAACATGCTCCGTTTCCTTCATTTCACCTTCTATGGATTCATTCACATCGAATTCACTCTCATGTACATACTCACCAAGCATGCTTTTAATACGGCGTACCATATCGTCATCTGTTTCAGGATGAACCTTAAAATTATATATACAGAAAAGAAATCCACATTAGTAAAAATATTAAATAATAAGTTTAAGAGCACTTTTTATACTAAAATTTCTTGTTGAATTATAAAAAAAAGTTCTAAAATCATGCATTTTTGCATAATTTGTTTTGGAAAAAATAATGCTTCTTCTGTGAAAATATGAACACAGGAATTTTCAACTAAAAACTTTTTTAATTATGTTAACAAAATGAGCAAGGCACCGATAAATCTGGTATAGATACATATAGATTATAACCAAATGCATACCTTTTTAACTGATACCTCTTTTAACTGGATTAATACATACTCTCTTTGATTCAATTACCATTAACTCTTAAGTGCAGGAAAGGGATACCATCATAATAAAAAAAAATTGGAAAAAAAACAGTACCAAAATAATTCACATACACACGACTCTTGATAATTCGAAGTTGGAAGGACCAATCAAAAACTTCATATTACCAAGAGAGTACAAAAAACTCTCAAAATACAGGAAGAGAATTTTTTTTCTAATACATTTACATTTGAAACTATATAATGAAACAACAAATGTGCATATGTATAAAATTAGTTTAAAGTGCTTTTAAAAAGTACATATTATATACAGCATAAATATTATACGGGTTAAAAGTCCTGTATTAAAAGAATACATTCAATCCAAGCATACACAATCATAAGCATCTCTTCTTCACAATAGCAGACCATTCTTTCAGAACACATGTGTAGAAAGGTCATGTGTTAAGCGAATGATAAGGACGGCTGACAGCAGATCTATTGTTCACTTGAAGAAGGAAAGCAATAAAAGTGTTTTTTCACCTGAGGAACCGGAAAACACAAAGGGGTAGCAGACAGATGGTGATCAAAGGGGCTACGTTTCAGGGGAGACATGAAGAGACAATAAAACACAAAGCTTGTAAGCTCCTACCTGTTTGCTACAAGAATGTACTTGATAGTGAGTGTTTGAATTGTCGAGAGTTTTATAAGATAACTTTGAATTATCACATGTTGTAGTCTGGCCAGCCACAGATTTTAGTTCGAAATATTGAGTGTACCAAAATGCATTGTTTTAGTTCGAAACATCAAGAGTTTATTCTAGGGACTGAGCATATACTTCGAATTATCGAGAGTCGACTGTATTATAAAAATGTTATCACATAAAACAGTTTTCATGAATCTATATGAATTTGTATTTGAACAACATAATGAAAACCTGGTGTTAAGTTACTCAATTCATGCATGTGTGGAAGTTGGGTTTTGAATCTAGACCCTAAAGTAAAACTCTTTGTCAATAATTTATTTAGATAAAAACTTATAAATTTAAATTCAACAGAAGAATGCTACATATATATATATATAGGATAGAACATTACAATAAACCACATTTGATACAATTTCTGCATCAAAATCTAATCATTAGGGCACCTCCACAACTAATAAATATAAATTGCTTAAAAATTTAGAAAAAAAGGCTAAGAAAATGGGTGAAGTTAAGTGTTTTATTTTGCTTTTTATATACAAACATCAGTACCAAATGGTTTGTTGATTTAATGAAATTTGTACAGTTTGGTTGGATTGTTACACATGTCTGTTCTGTGTATTATTTTTCATCAGTTGTAGAAAGAGCCTTAGATATTATGTACCAAAATTTGCATTCTAAATCATTAAAGTTCAACTTGATAATAAATTCAAACTTAATATTGCTGTTTCTAACTTAAATAAGATTAATTTTTGAAGCTCATAGAACAAATTATCAAATTATTCTTCACATAATTTTTCTAAAAAAAAGAATTTTCTGATTATGAATGCAGCTTTTTTTGGAGTTATTGATTTATAGTCACAAAATTCATAGTTTGTAAAATTCTGCCTCTTAATGTCAATGTTTCCAGCATTCAAAAAGTAAAAAATTTTATTCTAAACATTCTCCACTCAACAGAGGGGAACTATTTTCTACTTAAAAAGAGGCATATACATATGTAATTGAATTTTTAAATACAGTCACAAAAAAAAAAAAGATATTTGAATTCTATGTCCTATAATTTTAAATCCAAATTTTTTCATATGTGTTATTTACATCCAATGATTAACAGTATATTCAAGACCATATACTAATTTACCAATATTAACTATCAATCTATTTTTCATGTATGGTTCCAAAATAGAACACTATTACAAAAAAAACACACCTTTATTTAAAAAAAGAAACTAAAACAGAATTATTTTTTTACGAAATATTTTTATTGAATCAAAACGAATCTGAAAGTAAAAAATAATAATAAAAAAAAGCCCTTGAAAAATTTTCACTGAAAAAAAATGTTAAACGCTTTGAACAAAGGAATTCAGTACGTAGCTTCCTCACATTCCCTACCCACTCCCAATTATACCTATAACAAATGATTGGATTTGAAAGAAATTTGAAACAACAGGAATATTAAAGTGGATAGATAATTAAATATTATACAATTAGTACATGGTTCTTAAATACCTCATGATTTGCATGCCACGCTCCAATTGATTGTTTATTTAAGTCGTACAGAGAAGCTTTCCAAGGGCTATTGACAAAGGACCTCAGAATTTTGAACCCTGGTCAAGTGACAAGGAAGAGCTATATATAGCTGTGTGTGTATGTGGTGTACTATACTCTCCAAATTTCCACACCCTGCTAAAGTGATTACTTTAACCTGCCTCGGCCCCTCTACACATCGGATCTTTGGTGACACCACAATGCATACCCACTACTTGACAGAAACGCCATTGGCCACAAGTTCGTGACTATAATCCTATGAATTTTGCACCTCTGCAGCCATGCTGCAACCTCAAGTTTGACCAAATATATCAAATATTTTTGGTACATTTTTCGTAGTTATACTTAATAATTTACCTTTAAATAACATAACTTTTCTCAATACCTTTAGCTTTGGGCAGGAGATCGTGAGTGTTACTAGAAGTGCCTCCCATGTTATTTTTAGTTTTTGGGTGATTGAATATTATTCTCAAGAGCTAAACACCTCAAAACTTTCTCAAAATAGTTTAAGTTGCAAATTAAAATTTTTGTCCTAATTCTTTTATAAACTGCTGTCCACTTTGTGTGCAAGGTAAAATTGAAATAGATTTCAAACACACAAAGTTTTTCCATATTCTGAAGCAAATTACCATTTGTTATTGCGCATTTATATGTGTTGTCGTGCAATGGTGGTGTGGGAGTCGAAAAGGAAGCATTTAAGCAAAACAAATGTAAAAATTTATATAGAAATCAAAATAATAAATCTATGACACTAAGGTTCATCTTGAGAAGTTTTTAGTGTGATAGACAATTCAACATTAGACACCATTCTAAAAACAAATTGGTTATGATGTAAATACTTCATTTTTTTTCTGGTTTTGACAATGAGCATGCAGAGTAAAACATTCTTTTCAGAAAAATCAATTGAAAATTAGAAAATTTTAACATCAGTTAAGTTTTTAAAAAATTACATATAAAAAATGAAGGAAATATTGTACCAATAACCAAAAAAAAAACATGTTTTTTTAGATGAATCAAAAAACGCTGAATACATTAATTTCATTTTCTTGAACTTAATGGTCCAAAGAAAAATGTAAAATCAGGTTTCTACTGCATATAATTATAAAACGCTTCATACGACCTATTACACTATATTGCTAAATAACTGATTATATATTATAGCATCCAAAAGTTTGGAGACTATAGACAATGAAGAAAAAAAAAAACATGTGGACAGAGTTATATAATTTGAAATGCATTTGTACCATTCTTCTCTCCTTGTTAAGAATAGTTTTGACCAGATTGAACTATTCAAAAAGAAATTTTGTTCCGAGGCAAGTTCAACTTAGTTCTGTGATACTGCTAAAGCTCAGTATGATACATTTCCCCCTTAAAACTACTGATATGAAAGGAGACAGATACCCAATATGTTCTCGAGAATAGTTCTGTTCTGTTCTAACTATACGTACATTATAGGAACTATCCACGGACATGAATATTCATGTGTGCAACTAGCAATGAAAACATAATTTTATTAAAATATGATCTTTCCTTTTAAATATTAACATGCAAATAAAGTGTTGTTTTACCAAAGCTGGAGTGATTCCATATTATGCTGGATATACCACTCAATGTGATTTTTATATTTATTTTTATTTATAAAACAAAATCTACAAGGACGTTGTTTCATATTGTCAGATGAAGTAAAATGTAGTATTAAAGGCGGCTTTGAGCATGGTTGCAAAAAATAGCTTCCAGAGGTTGCACGAGTTTCCACAGGAACTATTTTAAGGGTGGTTGTGTATAGGTATTTTAAATAATTCAAGTTGAAAAATGTTATGGCAACTCACTGAACTTTTGGATGGTTTCATGCAATTATTATAAGAAAATTGACAATTTTAAACTGCATTTAATTATAAAATATAAACACTTCATATGAAAACAAAAATACAAAGCACCTTTCAAAAACACAACAAAAAATTGACAATTATAGATGCAGGAAAATTTCTAATATCATGTTCAGCACATGAAATGGTTTGAAGCTAAAACAATGTTGTATGTTTTTTCTGGTAGAATTGTGAGAATTCAATCAGAAAACAAATATTCAGAAAACAAGGATTGTTGAAAAAAAATTCTTTTGAGGTGGAGAGGGGGACCCCAAATGATTTAAAAAAACAACCCTATCATCTTGAAAAACAGAAAGCAAATTTGTGTTTCTACAGAACAACTGACATTCTATTACATTATAGGCGAACAATTGGGAGCTCAAGTTTTTTTTCTTGTGAGTGTTTCACAGTTCTTTTGAGATATTTTGAATGCAGTCAAAACAGTTCAAAAATTGTGAAATCGTTTAACTCGTAAAAATGAAGAGATAAACCATTAACTCGTGAAAAGTCTGTGACTACTGTACACAGGTATACAAGTCTCACAACGAGCTGTTATATTGTTTATGAGGGTGTCAATAATGTTTGTGGCAACGAAGACCATTCTTCCAAAAGCACAACTCTTAACTCCTTAGGGATCCTGGGAGGTAGGCTGGGATATGGCTTTTTCTAGACCATCTACAGAACTGAGATTTAGAGACCTCGAGAGCCAATCCATAAGATGAATATTTCCTTCTTTGTGAAATTCACCCCTGTGTGGCCACGCATTATCATCCATAAAAATGTAGTCCGAGCCCATAGCACCCAGAACCTCATATAAGCTTCAAGGACCTCATCTGTATAGCTGTGAGTTGACAGTGCCCACATCAAAGACGTACAGTCGTGTATGACTACCCAACATTATGCCACCCCACACAAGGATTCCTTTGCCTCCAAATCTATCCATTTTTGTTACATAGAAGGGAAGAAAGCAAACTTCACTTTTTTTCCAGATGAAGACATGACAAGAATAACTCTCTGGTAAATCTCGATTCATTATTGAAAGGAACATGTCCCATTCTTGTGGTGTCCATGACTGATGTTTTTGGATCCACAATAACC
This sequence comes from Trichonephila clavata, assembly GCA_019973975.1. NCBI lineage: Eukaryota > Metazoa > Arthropoda > Arachnida > Araneae > Nephilidae > Trichonephila > Trichonephila clavata. The sequence continues at coordinate 1,107,681 of BMAO01019114.1, read as the reverse complement.
AGTCTTTCCATTTGAATGCAATCAAAGGTACACAAGGGCATACACCTAGGGAAGAAACGCCAGTCTCTGTAAGACGTCTGTCCTTGTTGCTGTGTCTTCCAATCAAAGCAACAAGGTCATGAGCAACCTGAGGAGCCGTTTTCCACCTATGTCATTGTGTGCTTAATGCTTAGTAGAGATCCTGTGCAGAGGTCATTGCTCTGTGGCAACTTCGGCCAACCTTCTTGGTATATGACAGTACCACTTCTTCGGAATTGATTCCACAAGCAAGAGATCACTTTCAATGCCCCTTGTAACCAGTGAGCCACCTCCAATTGAGACAGGCCAGCTTCAAGCCTGCTAACGGTTTACCATCTCAAGAAATCCTTCAAACGATTATGAGGTCATTCTCACTGCAAACTGGCGGGTTTTAATGGAACATTCACAAAATGGTATACAAAAATCCCAGAGGATTAAATGGTCTCAATCCAGTAGTTTTGCAAAAACCAATGTTAAAAAACTTCATTTCCTAAACTGAAGGTTGGTATCGTACTACCCATTCTTCAAAATACACTGCTGGCCACCGTAAATGCAACACCAAGAAAGACAAGAGATAGCACAGCAAAATTTATTTTGTAGATAACATGTTGACCCAGCATCAAATGATTAAATTCATAGACTTCTGTGAAGTGTGGTTCCTGTTAGAATCAGTAGCCAGAGTAGCCACCATTGTTGGAGATCACCGCTGCCACATGCCTTGGCATTGATTCAAAGAGACTTTGGATGTGTTCTTGGGGTCCAGCAGACCAAGCAGCTTCCACACATTGCCAAAGTTGATCTGGTGTGGCAGCTGGGGGTGTAATCTGGGTCAATCGTTGAGCAACCCGGGACCACATGTTTTCTATCGGCGAAAGATCCGGAGAGCGAGCCGGCCAGGGAAACAATTCAATCTGGTGATTGACGAAATACCTTTGGACAATGCGTGCCACGTGTGGAAGGCCATTATCCTGTTGAAATATGGCTGTGGCCAAGCCCTGAAGGTAAGGAAGGACAACTGGCTCCAACACCTCGGAGATGTAGCGCTGGCTGTTTAAAGTACCGGCAATGCATACTAGAGGAGTGCGAGAGTGATATCCAATACCCATCGCCCATCCCATAATACCCGGTGCAGGACCAGTGTGGCGGTGCATAACACAGATGTTCAGCAGCCTCTCTCCACGGTGTCTCCAGACTCGAATCCGACCATCGTGGTGTTGCAGACAGATGCATGACTCGTCAGTAAAGACAACTTAATTCCATTCTGCCGCCCACATCCTTCTTTCATCGGACCATAGGTGGCAGAGACGTCTTTGGTTCTGCGTCAAGGGTAGACCAAGCAATGGACGTCTTGCGGACAGACCACTGTGCTGTAAACGGTGTCGAATGGTACGCGCAGACACTGAATGATGCGTTTCAGACTCAATGTGCTGTGCTATGGTTCGTGATGTGACTGAGCGATCCGTCACTGCCATGCACACAATTAGCCTGTCCTCGCGTGAAGTGGTGCACTGAAGTGGATGCGATCAACCGCATCAGTCCGTCGTACCCTCCTGTATCCAATGGTCACATATCTGCACTACAGTTGTTTGGTTTCGTTCAACACGACTACCGATTTCCCTGAAAGATAATCCACAATCTCGGTAGGCCACTATCCTTCCTCTGTCGAACTCGGATACTTGATCAAAAGCTGATCGCTGTTTTCTACGAGACATAACTGATCGTTTTTGAAAAAACTGTTAGAAATTAAATCGTTTCTCATGTCCACTATCTATTCAATTAAATACGCGAGTCGCGTAATGTTTCTTTATTTGCATATTCATCGCAACAGGCTGATGAATATGCAAATTCGTTTACACTGCTGATGACGTCATCGTGTGACCTGTTTGTGAATGACATCATCGCATTGCTGATTGGTCACCGTACATGTTGTACTTGTATATATTCCGATTCGTTGTGTGTCTGTAAGAAAAATTCCTGTTTTGTACCATGCCCTGTCGATAGTTTTAAATAAAAGTATTTTAAAAACAACGAAGTCCCATGAATGCTGAAACTGCTCTTTGCTTGATTCATTTACAATAAAGAATAACAATAGTTATGGGCCACATGCAGTTTTGGAAGTAAGCATTGTGAGTTACTTTAAGAAGATCCTATCAACGGGGGACCAGACCGCAGTTGAAATGGAACCTTCGATTGAACGGCTTAATTCCACTAACTACAACACTTGGAAAAAAGATGTTCGAGTTTTATTGATGGACAGAAATAGGTGGAGGATAATAACAGGCCAAGAAGTTAAACCCGAGGACGATGCATCCGCCAAGGAAAAACAGAATTTCGAATCCAGATGGGATTGGGCATATTCAACAATTTATCTGAGTATCGAGAAGGAGTACCGGAACTTGATTTCGGATACCTGCGATCCTATAGTTGCCTGGAAGAAACTTCAGGATCATTTTCAGCCACATACTCGTGCACGCGTTATTGGACTACTGGATGAATTTCTCAACCACAGAATATTAGAAGAGGAGGAAATCTGGCTATATGCTGCTGGTTTAAGAACCATCGTATTTCAGCTGCGAGATGCCGGACATCTTCTAGAAGACTTATACCAAGCATTTCAGTTAATCAGGTACTTACCTGAAAGCTACCAAGGTGTTGTACAATCCATTTATCGCTGGGATAATAACGACTTTAAATTTGAACACGTATTATCGGAGCTCCTCGCTGAGGAAAGTAGGCTTAAGCAATGACAGAAAGATTTAAACTTAATTGATACTAATCATATTGCTCTTAAAGTGAAAGCTCATAAAACTAAAAATATAAAACTTAAATCTGGAAACTTTAAGAAGTCTGAGAATAAAATAGGACTGTGTTTCAATTGTCATAAAATAGGTAATTTAATTGCAAATTGTAAGGAAAAATTAAAAAGTATTAAATATCAAAGTGGCAACAATTTCATAATTGAAGCTTGCATTGATCAGGAAATAAATACTAATGATTATACATGGGTTTTTGACACTGCAGCTTCAACTCATTTTTGCAATAACAAAAAATTGTTTCATATGAGCCAGTAAATAATACAACTATGTCACTTGCTATAGGCGAAATAACTAGTCCAGTAAAAGGAGTGGGAACTATAAAATTTTATTTTGATAGTGATAATGGTAGAAATATAAAAAATATCACTACATAATGTAATGCACTCACCTAGGTTAAGAAGGAATTTAATGTCAGGTCCAGCACTAGATAAAAATGGTGGTACTTTTGTGGGAGAAAAGGGAAAAATTGGAGATTTTCAATAGGAATGGTAGAAAACTGTTTTATGCTAGAAAGATTAACGGGTTATATTATTTTAAGCCTAAATACCCTAAAAATATTCAGATTGAAAAATCTAATTTGACCACTTCAGAAGAAAAAGACTTAGAACTTTGGCATAATAGATTTTGTCATATTAATAGTAAATATATTTTAAGGTCTAGTCAGAATAAGAGTATTAGAGTTATCAAGATTACCAAATTAGATTACCAAAGTTAGTTGAAATCTATTAATGTAGAGTGTGAGGATTGCAAAATTGGCAAGAGTAAACGAAAATCGTTTAAACCAATTTCAAAAATCAGATCTAAAAAAATTACTTGAGTTAATGCATATGGATGTCTGTTCAATTCCTACAGCATCTTATATGTGATGGTAGTAATTATTTTCTCTCAATAACAGATGATTATTCTAGGAAAGTAACAGTTTTCCCGATTATAAGGAAATCTGATGTTTTCAATTGCTTTACCAGATATCAGAAACGAGCAGAAAGATATTTAAATAACAAAGTCGTTAACGTTAGGATTGATAATGGCTTAGAATTTATTCATAAAGAATTTTGTAAATTTTTAGATTCGCAGGGAATTGAGATGGAGAGAACCAATACATATTCACCTGAAATGAACAGTGTAAGCAAGCGTTTTAATTATACCGCTTTAGATGCTATTAGAGCAATGTTACGAGGTAGTGGTTTAAGTAATAAGTTCTGGTCAGAGGCTTTATTATGCTTTACCTATACATGGAATCGCATTTGTCATAAGAACCAGACAAAAACCCCTTTTGAATTGTATTGTGGTAAAAAATCTTTGGTTAAACATTTAAAAACTTTTGGTTGTAAAGCTTATGTGGGTGTTCCCAAACAGTTGAGGAATAAACTTAATATGAAAGCAAAAAAGGGTATCATGGTAGGATATGCAATGCAAACAAAAGGTCATAGAGTTTGGATTCCTGAAGAAGAGAAAGTTATCGAAACCTGTAATGTTTCCTTTAATGAAAGTATTAATGGGGAAGCTGTCCTGGGCCTAAATAACAAAAGTGAATATACTCCTCTGATAACGGAAGAATCTGAATCAGATGAGTATGGAATCGGAGACTGAAATTGTTGAAGGAGATGAAATACCTTATGAAAATCTTACATGGATCAGGAAAGCAGTTCCCAGACCTGATGGAACAAGAGTAGACATTTATTATGGTTTCGAAGGAAGGTCTCTCAGATTGAGATCATATCGTGATGTTGAGAAATATTGTAGGGCCCACAATATAAAATTTAATAAGAATTTTTTTAATTTCAGCAGGAAAGACAAATATTCTGGTCCTATACCCAAAGGGGAAAGTAATACCAGTGAGTACAATAATCATGAAGCTCATCATGTTGAAGTTGTAATACCTCGAAATTTTAAAGAAGCTTCTTTATCTCCAGATAAAGATAAATGGTCTGTTGCTATGAAAGAGGAAATTAATATAATGTCAGAAAGATGTGTTTGGGAATTAGTCCCTAGGCCTGAAAAAGGAAAAGTTATTGGAAATAGGTGGGTTTACACAATTAAAAGGAATGAGGAAGGAAAAATTTTAAGATATAAAGCTCATCTTGTTGCTCAAGGATACCGACAACGTAAGGGAGAAACATACGATGAAGTATTTAGTCCCGTTGTGAACTTTTCAATAATTAGAATGTTTTTCACCATTCTTGTTTGTTGCTTTAGGTGGTCACACTGTCAGTTAGATATTAAATGTGCCTACCTATATGTAAACTTGGGTGAAAGAATTTTTATGCAACAACCTCAAGGCTTTATAGATCACGAAAGACCACATTAGATATGTTTGCTAAATAAAGCAATTTATGGTCTACATTAAAGTGGTAGAGAATGGTTTTTTGAAATACACACCAGTTTAGAAGAGTTAAATTTTAAGAAATTAAATTGGTGTAACTGTGTTTATATAAATGAAGACAATGCAGTATTACTATTATATGTTAATGACATAGTATTATTTGGTAAATCTGATCATCATATTAAAGAAATAATAAGGAATTAAAAGGTTAAATTTGATTAAAAAATTATGGGCAGAACTAAAAAATTACTAGGGGTTGAATTTGAAGAAGTTGATGGTAAATTTTTTATCCATCAAACTGAATATATAAATAAAGTGTGTAACCTATATAGGAAATATATAAATTCCCAATTTCAACGTTACCACTAGCTAAGGGAATTATGCTAACTAAAATTGATTGTCCTAATTCTGAAACGGAAATAACTGAAATGGAAAGATTACCATACAGGAATATACTTGGCTGTTTATCTTACTTAGCAGGTCGTACTAGACCAGATATAAGTTGTACAGTAAACATACTTTTCCAATTTCAGGAAAACCCAGGTTTTGCTCATTGGAATTGTTTACTAAGATTATTAGGATATGTTGAGAAAACAAAGGACTTTAAATTAAATTTATCTAACATAAATAACATCAATATCAAATGTTATAGTGATTCTGATTTTGCTGCCAATAGGGATGACAGAATTTCAATAGGAGGAATTATTTTATTTATTGATTCTGTACCAATATTCTGGAGACCTTTTAAACAGAAAAATGTGTAAGTTTATCAACTATGGAGGCAGAATATATAACTTTGACTGAAGCTTCCAAAGAATTAATTTGGATTATTCGTATTTTGGAAGAATGTAACAACTTTAAATTATTTTCCATTAATTTAAGTAAAAGTGAATTACTGTGTGATAATAGAGCTGCAATTGACTTTTCTAATTCTCTTATTGAAAATAGTATAGAACTAAACATATAGATATAAAATATCATTTCTTAAGAAATTTAGTATATGAAAAAAATTGTTTGTATTAAATCATATTTGTAGTAAAAACAATCTGGCAGATGTTTTTACTAAGCCGTTTTCCAAAGATAAATTGCATAAATTTCTCAAATTAGTATTTGTAAATGTATAATATATTTTGAAATTTGTTAAATATGAAAAATCTAATTTAAGAATTGAATTACTTTTATGGACATGAGAGGGGGCCATTGTTAGAAATTAAATCGTTTCTCATGTCCATTATCTATTCAATTAAATACACGAGTCGCGTAATGTTTCTTCATCTGCATATTCATCGCAACAGGCTGATGAATATGCAAATTCATTTACACTGCCGATGACGTCATCGTGTGACCTGTTTGTGAATGACGTCATCGCATTGCTGATTGGTCGCCGTACACGTTGTACTTGTATATATTCCGATTCGTTGTGTGTCTGAAAGAAAAATTCCTGTTTTGTACCATGCCCTGTCGATAGTTTTAAATAAAAGTATTTTAAAAACAACGAAGCCTCATGAATGCTGAAACTGCTCTCTGCTAGATTCCCATTTACAATAAAGAATAACAAAAACCACAAGAAAAACACAATTGCCGAACTTGAAATCGTCGAAATCTCCAAGCCTTAAATAGCACTTTGAGGTGGCGCCACAGGCATGCGTGATGTGTGTCTGCGTTGAAATTCTAATCATTTGCATATCTCACCTCCGCTAATGCATGTTGTAAATTTCATGTTATTTGCGTGCTTCCTTCAGGGTGTTGCATTTATGCTGGCCAGCAGTGTATATAAATTGCACAAATTCTATTAATTTTACTGGAAGCAATTTAGAATTATGTTAAAAATCTTGTTTAAGACCTTAATTTTGGACATGAGTGTATTTGAAAGAAAAGCACTGAGTTGAACTAACATGCTGCTCGTGAGACTCCGGCTTTCAGTTGAACTATAATGTCAAAATTTCTGCAAAATCTAGCTTCTAACAGCATTCATTTCAAAAGAAAAATTGAAATAAAAATGTTTTCTATTCATTTCGGTTTGTTCAAGGTTAAGGTTAAAATTTTTTTAAAAAAAAGATGAGTAACATTATGAAGTGTTAAATTTAAAAAAAAGTGTTTGAGTTGCTTGAGCAAACAATAAACATCTTAGATTTACAAGATTTAAAATCTTCTCCCTAGGTTTTCACATCTTTCAATTCATATTTAGAGAAAAAATATTACAACATTGGCAAATTAAATAAAAATTGGCAAAAAATAGTGATTTCTCCATTTTTCAAAATTTTAAGATCCTTGTTCAAAAGAATGATGCATCTTTATTTTGAAGAGGAAAAAATACCCCCTTTTACTTAGCTGGGCGAAAGGAAACTTTTCCAGAACATAGAGAGAGGAAAAGGAAAATGAATAAATAACAAAATAATATTTGGACTTACCTAATTTGTATAAGAACAAAAAAAAATATTTATTTAGCAAAATTTAATTAAATTTGATTCAACTACAGTAAAAATATTGTTGTAAAGCCCTATTTCCCCATAAAAAGATCTATTATATTTATAGCCGTAAGGCCTCGTTTTGGTATAAAATGTACTTATGGAGCGGTCCCTCTCTAAGACCTTTCTTTCAAAATAAATTTTTCACAAGAGGTGCAATTTAAAAAAAAAAAATATTTCTCAAAACATTTGTATCTTGTTTTTGGTCTACTTTAACATATAGAGGATTTTTATTACAAGGAAATAATGAAATTGATAGCTACTCTTGATCAACTAAATAATTGCAAAACACACAATGACAAAGGAAAAAATGCTTCAAAGAATGTTAAATGGAAAAATTATAATACTCGTATCTTTTTCAATTGAAGCAATACATCAAATTTTTAAATAGCAAAAAAAAGTTTCTTTTATTCAAATTTAAAAACTTTAATAACATTGTTTTCACACATATTATGAAATAATTTTTACCTTTTTTGGTTCAGAAAATACTGGTTGAGCCTCTTCAAAGTCCTCATTCACAAACAGCATCACGATAAGGCGCCTGACTGTTATGTCAGTAAGAACACTAAAATTGGAAACAAATAATGATAAGTATGCTGACTTAATTTAACCAACTGCTTAATTTTTTTTCTAAGAATACCCCAAATATTACAAACTTCAATAAAAATATACTACCCCCACCCCCACTTCCCTTGAGTTCTTCACAAAAATAAGTTAATTTTTTTTTCAATGAATGGAGCATGATTGAATAATATTTATTTACACAAAATAAATAAATTTCAGAAAAAAATAAAGAATCGATAATTTGGATTTACCTAATATGACCACTTAAGTACAAATTTTAATTAACACAGAATTTAAATGTAACCTTACTTTGAAGGATTTTGTAAAATGTAACATACAAATTAATTCTTGTCTTTTCCATTATGAACAAGGTATGAATTTTTTCCCATATGTGTTTGTGTGTGCATATAGTATATCCGTTGCCTATAATATAAGTATGGAACAGCATTATATTGAGAAATCACCAGCCTTCTAAATTCTATTGGATGTGAATTTAATTTTGTTAGAAATAAATTCTAACACTTTCTTTAAAGATCTCCTATTAAATTTAATTATCCATTTATTAAATAAATTTTATCTCTTTTATTCTCATGCTTGCTATCTGGGGAAAATATGAGCCAGCTTATTTGTATAAACTCATTTACATTAGTCTGGTCTGGTGTCTGATGCAGCATAAGAAAGTTATTTTTTAGTTTCTATATAGGATAGTTTCCTTTTTTTAAAAATTTATTTAATGAATAATAAAACTATTCAGCTTCAAGAAGTAATTCTTTAACTGGATTGAAGCACATCCAATAGCAGCAAGTCCAAGTAGATTTAACAAATTCAACTTCAATGATTTATGCATGGACACAGAAGAGTAGTCATGGTTACGAACTCGAGGTCAGCATATCATGAGTTCTGAATTTTGGTGCAAGTGAATACCCGGCATGCGGGGGAGATTCACGTTAAATTTGTCATGACTCAAACTCTTCTCATTGGCATGATGCGGAAAATTGGAGAGTGGAATGCTATGTCAGGTGTCATGCTCACCACTTGATATTCTGAGGTTCAAAATTATGAGATCCGTCATGATTAGTCCTTGCGTTACTTTGCAGTGCAAAGTTAATAAAAATTCAAATAAAATCAATAATTTATGCAAATATATACAGCTAATATTTTGAGAATTACATAAAATACTGTAACATTTTATTTTACTATCTTTCTTTGAGTTTTTTTTTTTTGCCTCACTTCCCTTGTGTCGAGTAATTTTTTTTTATCAAATAAAATTTAATGCTAAGGAACAATTACATTTTCATACATTAGGTTTTATCTTATTTGTTTAATTATCATTGTATTTATTATATTTTGATCAGAAATAAAACAAAATTCAAAAATTTTTGCTATTATTCATTTTGCATGCTTGAAATAACTAATAAAACTTTATTTCACTGCCAAAAGAGAAGAATTCTGAGCACTGAGGTAGTTTGAAAAAGGAAAAAAAGCAGAAAGTTAAAACTACTGAATTTTGTCGGGTATATATTTTTCTATTATAAAAACAAGACACATTAATGTTTGAATTGTTAACTAAACAGCTAAATAATGATTTACGGGAAATATTGATGGGCTCAAGAAAGTGATATTTTTTTTGTGTGAGCAATGGAACACAGTTATCCATGTCCTCAACAGATAAACTAAGACAATCGAGGTTAGTTTTAAATTTAATCTCAAGAGTTCTTGACCATGATCCTTTGTTTGCCAAATGGTCATCGTATGGCCTGTAGAGTGCAGTAAAAGATAACAGCAGCGATGAAGCTATTTATGTTGTTCCTCTCCAGATGAAGTCAAATGGTACAATCTACAGCAGACTTTTGAGCAATTGAACCTAATTCCTGCGCTAGGGTTCTTGAAGTTGCAGCACGATCAGTTATTGCTATGCGCACGACATGCCTGTGTTCATGCAAGGTGGTATAATGAGGTTGTGGGGCAATTCATTCCCTAGGTCCATCCTGTACCTAACGATTCCATATTCACAATGATGAGGCTTGATTTCATCCAATACAAGCAATAATGGCTCGTAAGGATAACCGGCAACCTCTATAAGCCATAATTCTTCTTGTCTGAAAGCTGGATATCCAAGTCAGTTGAAATGTGTGACTGATTTCCCTATTTTTCGAAGAAGCATGCAGAAGCTTTTTAGGCAAAAAATTAAAGCAAAGTAAGAGTTACTAGAGCTATAAGAAAACTACTAGAGCACATGATTTGCATGTGCACTGCAATGTTAATCAATTGCATGCCTTATGGTGGTTTAAGCATGATGTAAATTTCATGTGAACAGAATGCTTCCTTGTTGCATATTGCATGTGTATCAAATAAATCTAAAAATTTCTTGCCCTCATAAATTTAAAAAGAAACTGCAAGGCAAGTATATTATTTATTTCTAGTTTCATACACCTGAATCATTTCAATACGAATGAAAGGAAAGTCCAGAAAAATATTGAGCTTTAGTTACATAAAAGTCAATTTCATACACTTCCCTGTCAGTATCTAAAAATACTGAAATATCTAACAAGGGGAGGGCACAACTAAGGAAATTCATTTGGGGACGAGACTTTGTGCACTAGTAGTACTCCCTTAGGGTGTTCAACCCTCAATGTAATTCCGCCGAATGGCTAGTCCATTCGGAGAAAATAGCCTTCGAATTTTATGTGCTTAGCTTTCAGATAATTAAATTTTAATTTCTACCAACGACGCAGCAGCATGGTCAGTTAAGTACCTGTTTACCACACAATAGACTTCAGTTCAAATCCGCATGATTGGTTTCTTTAGTTTCAATTTTTAAATTCATTTAATTTTTTTTACAATTAAATAAATTTATTGTAGAAAAGGTTTGTTAAATATTAAATATTTTAGATAATTATTTTATATTTTAAAAAGTAAAACAATTACTGTAATTATATAATCATTTATATTTTATGAATATAATTATTAATAAATATTTATTATAAAAATATATTATAATTATTTATAAAAAAATTTATAATTAACATAATAAAAACAATATATATCTAATATCATATATTATTAATTTAAGTATTTTATAATTATTTAAATAATATTATACTTACATAAATTATAAAAAAAATATATAAATAATTATTGTAATATATTTTTATAATAAATATTATTTATTAATAATAAAATTCATAAAATCTAAATAGTTATATAATTACAGTAATTATTTTACTTTTTAAAATACAAAACCATTATCTGAAATATCATTTAATATTTAATAAACCTTTTTTCAAATAAATTTATTTAATTGTAAAAAATTAAATGAATTTAAAAATTAAAACTAAAAAAACCAATCGCGCAGATTTGAACTGAAGCCTATTGTGTGGTAAACAGGTACACTTAACCAACCATGTTGCTGCATCAATGGTAGAAATTAAAACCTAATTGTATAAAAGCTAAGCATGAATTTCGAAGGCTATTTTCTCCGAATTGACTAGCCATTTGGTGGAATTATATTGAGGGTTGAACACCCTACTAGTGCCTAAAGTCTCGTCCCCAAATGAATTTCCTTAGTCGTACCCTCCTCTTGTAAAACACAACATATGAGTTAACTCACAACTATCGAGTCTGAAGGCGAAACAGCAAATGTAAATAAAACATGTATATAAAGGGCAAGCAATTATAAAATCTGAATAGATAATCTTTTGGATATAATGAAAAGTTTTCAACGTAAATAATATAAAGATATAATAGACACACACTAGAAAAGAACAAAACACTGAAAAACTTGCAGCTGCTTTTTCAGAAAATTTCTGTTAATGATAGATGATGTATTTTGATGAAAAATAATTTATTTCCTAAATAGAACATACTTAAAAAAATGAAGTGTGTTGAAATTTTTTTTCAAAAGGTAATAAAAAATGATTTTATCCCAAATACATAAGTTTTTACAGATACAATAAGCATGTGCTTATTATATTCTTCCTCCAATTGTGCTGTCTACATATTGATATCTTTACTGAATAAGATTGTTATAATTATAATTTGAAACATTTCTTTTGGCTAAGTTATCAATCCCAAAACATAGCAATAATTTTGCAAGATTGTCCAAAATTTTCAAATCTTTAATTTTAAATTTTATTACAAATATAGATGATGATTGTGAATATATAATCAATAAGATACACAACTATCATGGGGTTTTAAGTTAAGGGTTTAAATAATAAAACAGTTTATCTAATTTCTTCTTTTTAAGACTAAAGGAAACATTTTCTCTCTCTCTCTCCATTTTAATTCCATTTAATCTCCATTCAAATTTAATTATAGCCATATCTGTATTTTTTACGCAGAATAGCAAAATAGAGCGCACATGCCCAACGCAATTACATAAACGGGAACATAAAGGGGGGGTCAAATCAATTGGTGCCAATGATAAAACAATCACAAGCTGTATTCTTATTTTAGTTTATTATGTCACATAATAATATATTGTTGTTTTCTCACATGTTTTATGTTATTCATAAGTATAATTTTGTGCAAAATTTGAGCAAATGAAAACAAATGCTTGATAAAACTACACATTGATCCTAGGTGAATTGACTAAAAAAAAATACACATTGTTGTGTATTTTTCTTGATTTTTATTTATTTTCTATCTAAACAAACTAAAATAAACAGTTGCAATACATATTGATTTTTTTTTTCATCAAGAAACTTTCAACCTCTAATGGAAATATTTCAAGTTTCATTGATAAACTTACATGAATGTTAATTTTCTACTGATTATTATTTTACAGATAATATTGCTTTTAATTCAGTATGAAGATATATTTCTTGCACTTATGAAGAATACGTACAATAATGAGTCGAGTTGACTTTCCATGGTAAACAAGAGATTATTTTTTATAAATTATACTACTGTTTCATTTTTCTTATTCATAATAAAAAAACCCTTTAGAAATAGAAATACAGATATAAAATCTGTATAAAATGCACTTGATAGCTAGTATATGAAAATATATTATTAATACACAATTAAAAGACCAAAAATTGAATTTAAGGCAGAAAAAAAAAGATAGTCAAATTTCTCTAACTGCATATCATCAAACAAATAATATCCACTAATCTGGCATTTCTATGAACATAAAAGTAAATTCAATTTACTTACTACATATTAAGAAAATTAAAATTGTATATTGGAAACCATTAATTAAATACTTTATCTATTTGTTGCAGAAATAAATGAACAGAAAATAAATAGCAAGAAAAAAATCCAGTATCCATTTTAAGGCTCCCGTTGACGCACGACCACGAAATCCCGAGCGTAATGTTAATCCTATGGAGTTCCTTATATTTCTATTTACGTCTAAGGTATTGCTTTTAATTGTATGGAATAAAATGCATCCAAAAGATCGGGGGGGGGGGGGGGACAATGTTTCTCTCGTTTTCGATTTTTTTTTAAAAAAAAAATTGTAAGTATTTTTAAATATATAAAAATTTGCATCTAGTGCATTAAAAACGATCATAAAAATATTTTCAATTATTGGATAAAAAAAGTAAAACGAGGGAAACCTTTATTTTTTTTTATGCTCTTTCAAATGCATTTGCTTTAAAATTTTTAAACTAATTTATTTGCGAGTAATTAAAAAAGTCAGCATTGCATATTTTGAAAGAGGGGAAAGTAAACTTGTAACTCCGCCTTCTTGCAGAAGGATACATGAAATTTCCCCTACGTTCCACTGGTGAAAGGTGGTAATTTATGACTCTTTGGTGGATTGTGTAACAGATGTTTTTTCCCCCCAAATGGGTCTTGTTTTCTAAGAATCTATAGCGCATTCTAGAAACTATTTACAATTACGTCATTCTTAGGAAAGTTTGAGTCTGTGATTGAAAATAACTACAAATACGTTTTGTACAAAAAGCTATCCACTGTTTTTTTTATTCCATTGTTTTCAAATATTCAAAACTGCAATAGTTAGCAGCCACTCCCGATGGTTTAGTTGATGATGGAATTGTGGAGGTGAAATGCCCCGCTTCTTGCCAAGACATAAGTCCTGATGAAGCAATAAGCTTAAAAAAAATTTTCTTTTCTGGAAAATTGATAGATTTGGCCGATACAAATAAATAAAAATCACGATTACTTTTACCAAGTACAGGAGCAATTGCAAGTATAAGAAAAAGAATATTGCTTTTTTTGTAATGTGAACAAAAAAAAGGCTGTACAATAGAAAAAAATATTCAGGAACAATGGTTTTTGATGTGATAAAATGTTAAAAAAGTTGGAACCTTTTTATTTCAATTGCTTATTGCTAGGACTTACAGATTCAAGATATCCCAGTTCGATGCCAATACATAACCCGGCTTCAATTCTGGAAGCACCAGGAAATTTTTTTAAAAAAAGCAAAAAACCTTGTAAATAAATCTTTTTGCTGGATTATAAAAATTGACGCAATGAACTATTATGGTTAATTAGGTAATGTAGATACTTTTCATTATGAATATATATAATGAATTCATAAAAAAGAATTTTTTTTTGTATTATCAGTTTTTTATTGTTTTGTATTAGTTATATCTTCACACACATATAAAGTTTTATATCTTCAATAAATGCAAGATTAAAAAAAACTACAATAGAAAAATTGATTTTTTTAAAGGATATGATGTATTGGTACACTTAAAATTTTAAAAATTTAGCCAAACTATTAAAAACTGCCACATGAATTTTTAATATTGTAATATAAGTGTATATCTAATCAACCTTTAAAATAGTTTTTTACGTAAACACTTTTGTTACATACAGGTGGAACAGGGACCTCGCCTTTCACTCTGGAAACTGTGCTTTAAATACAATATTTAATGCACAGGCAAATGGTTCCACAATTTTAAAGTTCAAGCCCAGTACCACTAAAGACCCACCGTTTAGGGGAGCGATGCACGTTAAATCTGTCAAGAGCTCAAACATCCTTCCATTGGTGTGGTGTGGTAGTTAGGAGATGGCGTGTCAGCTCAGGTGTCAACCCCGTCACTTGACCATGGTTCAAAATTACGAGGTCCGTTGCCAAATGCCCTTGTGTAGCTGAACAGTATGACGTTAATGTTCACTCACACCACAATTTTAATGTTTGACATTTCAGGAATTGGAATAGATTTCCCCCAAAAATCCCGGGAAATTCTGATTGGAATGGGGTTGCACGAAAACACTTTCTAGTTCTAGTTCCACAAAAACACCTTCAAGTTCAAAGGGTTCCATGAGTTGAAAAACTATCTATCCCAGTTACTAAATGTAAAGCATGGGTAGGTGGCACTTGGATCAAAAATTAATATTATTAATGAGTAAATTATATCAAAAAATTAGATTAGAAGTTCTTAATAATAAATGTAATACTTTTTTTAATTGCTTTTACATAAGTACCTAAACAGGGGTGGTGAACTTTTATGGAAAAATGTGCCATTTTTTCTTAAGAAATATTTAATGAGGTATAGAAGTGCCATCAAATCATTTTGATTTGTGATTATTGGGAGAATAATAAAACTAAATAATGACAACTCAAAACTCTTTATTTATTATGAAAAAATGCATTTTGCACATGCACACACTGTATAGTAGTAAATGTTTTAGTTATATGTGTAATTCAAATTATATAAAGTAACATTAGTCTGATTTCTGTTGTTGCAGATTAGATGATAAATAACAATTGTAACATTGTAAGATGTTACTTTTTGCAGAATGCATGCTGAATTGGAGTCATCTGCCAAACGGTTTCTAAGCAAGTCTTTAATGTTATTCTTTTCTGAAAATAATGACTCTCAGGCATAGGTAGATGAAAGTATGGTTGAAATAGCAGGAACCAGCTTCTTCTCAAATAGTTACATGTATCTGGAATCGAATTCCATGTTTCCAAAATTTCGTTACTAACTATTTTACTTATATTGTTTGTTAAATTTTCTGTTTCAATCAATTCCACCTTTTCCTTTGTTTCAATAATTTTTTGAATCCATATTGAACTAGACTGGAAACCAATCAGTTATATTTAAATTTCTTCAATTCCCAACCAATCGAATTGGGACAAATTCAGTTTATCAAATAAAGTCACATCAAGTTACATAATAAACTCGAGCATTTTTGATGATTCTTTTAACTGAGAAAATCTCACTGAAAATTCCTTGATTGAAGAATCAATCGTCACCCTGCAACCAAATAGCTCTTGCTTGTTCGTAATACTTCTTAGTGAACTTTGTTATTTTGAACTAAAATGCAAACCGTTTTGATCGATGGCGTGCCCAAAATATTGTGTTGTGTGCCCTCAAAGGCATGTATGCCATTGGTTTGCCATCCCTGACCTATAATATGGTGATCTAGTTAAAATATTATTTTGAGATATATTCTTCTAAGATGTGTGTGGAATGAGGTTCCACGAAAACACTTCCTAGTTCTAAGGGATCCACAAAAACACCATCAAGTTCAAAGGGTTTCATGAGATGAAAAAGTTTGAAGACCACTGCTCTAGAGCAATATATGTTATTTGCGACAGACTTCATAATTCTAAGTCAAGGGTGGCCAACCCGCGGCCCACCTTGAATAATTTTGCGGCTCTCGAGATTCATTACAAAATACGATTATTTTGTGCAGTATTTTTGTTTTTAATGTAGTGTTTTGTAACAAATATAATCCATAACTGTTTCTATTTTATTACGTTGCTTTTGTTTCATACATTCTTAGAAGTGAGCAGTATTGCATTGCAGCATCACACTCGATTCCTATAACTCCACCGCGCTGCCTATTGCTAGTTAGACATTGCATTATTATTATTAAATTATCTATGCTTGTATAGATGACAAATAATGAAATCAATAATAATTCATTTTGTTTTAAATTTTCATTTCAATAAATGTTTGTAATGGGTCTAAATATAATATAAAGATATATAATTTTCATTTGCAGCCCGCAGAATTACAATGTTTTTCCGAAGTGGCCTGCAAGGTCATTTGAGTTGGCCATCCCTGTTCTAAGCCAAGATCAGATAGCAAGAATGACACTTGAGTTTACAGTTTCTTTGTATTCTTCATGACCTTTTTTGAACTTGGGAATCTCACATCTTAAGCCATTATTGGTATCTAATCCTCCACGGTTTTAAATGCTGATTTAAATTATTTTTATTGCTATTTATAAAATATATTGCTGGTTTCTGTTTGTGATATTAAAGATATCCAATTAGTATGATAAATCAGAAAAATATTTAGTATGATTGGGGAAAAAAGTTAATTGAAATTGAAATCTCGAATACACACACAATAGCTTTAAAACGAAAACTATTGCAAATAAAGCTTCCATTACCACCACAGTTTCATTCAACTTTTTTAAAACAATTTATATTAGAAATTCCAACACTAAAACTGTCTCCAATACTCAGAGTATACCTAATATACTTTATCAGTAGCGTAGCTGGGTATCCAAAGGACTTGGTGCAAAAAACAAAAAGAGAGAGAATCTTGGTTGAGTTTTACCAAGTAAAAATATATTAGTATTTTAGATATACAAATCTACTTTTACGTCAGCCCTAAGCCAAGCTCTGCAGAACATAGGAAAGCAAAGCTACGTACTACCTACATGTATGTGTATTAGTTTCCTTGTGTGAAATTTAGTGATTACCCAAGCTCGATTTGACACGTGATAGACAGGAAATGATAAAAAAATATATGCATAAACAAGAAAATATAATACAATATTATTATAATTATTTAAAATAAAACACACTTACGAAAAAACAGAGGAGGGGGGACAAAATTACATTAGTCTGTTGCAGATACCAGATTGCAAAATATTGAAACAGGAAAATAGCTTATTATGAATCATATTGTTAAAAAAAATAAAATTACCAAGAAGAAATAGCTTCCTGTGTAGGATTTTTTTTAGATGCATGTTAAGAGTTTTTATGGAACTTGATGTTTATTTTCAAATAAAAATTAGAAAAATGAAAAAATTGAAAAATAATATAAACTTTTTAATAAGTAAAATTCGCAACACTATACAAACAAAGGAAAGAATTTAGGGGAATTCCTTACAAGTTTTAAATTACTTTCAACGGAGTTGCCATGATTATAGTCATGTAGCAATCATTTATATTTATATCTCAATTAAGGGAGAAATTATCGCAAGTTCGGCTTGCTTGGTGGTCAAGGCGCGAGGGCCCCCTGAGCTTAAGGGCCCCAGTGCCCGGCACCACCAAGCCCATTGATAGTTACCCCACTGTACTTTATTAAATTTATATAAAAAAAATGTTTTACATGTCTTAAATGTTTTTAAATAAAATTATTGAACTGAATTGGAAATAAAGAACTGTTCTGAAATATTTCAGGAAAGAGAATAATTTAAATCACATTACATATTCCTGCCTTAACTAAAACTTATATTTTTATAAAATTACTGTACAAAATTCGGAATATTCCTTATTTCGTACTCATTGAAGATATTTAATTGTCATGTAGATCTAACAAATGAAAAACTGATGTTCCTCAGACAGAAACGAAACAGCGTGCAAAAGCAGCTTCTTTGTATAACTAGAATGTCAGTCAGTTTTCATGTACGTGAATGTTGTGGTGGGCAGTAAAAGAGGGGTCAGTTGTCATATAAATAGTCTTACAGCTGTTTGTTGTAAACTGGACCCTCCAAGAACAAAAATAGAAGGTGAAAGAGGGGGTTCCTATCTTGACCTTCGATTGCACTTAGAATCCCTCTCTTAACTGTTGTAGAAGAGGCTTGTATGATTCTGTGATACCATTTTCTTTCATCATGACAGCTGTCAGAACATAATCATCAGAAAATGGAATAAAGTAAACGCAAATTTGGAAAAATAATAGCATGGGAAAAAAAATGTTTATTTCAAAGTCGAGAAAATATAGAAAATTAAGAAAAAAAGGCATATAATTTATCTTTTATGAAGGAACTATTTACCTTCGATCATTAAGACCAGCACTACATGAGTACTTGACCTTTCCTTTAGAAACGCCCATTCCCTCCTCCCAAAAGAGGGCGCTTTTTTTCCCCCATTGCTTTAGAGTTGGGATTTCTGTCTACGGGACCCTTAATTGTTATTTACATACAACTAAATAAGGATAATATAAATTTATAATTATTAATAAAGTTTTAAAATAAGACTTAGTATAAATATATAATTTTGTCTTAAGAATTTTCAATGCTTTATTAATATTTAGGAAAACTCACACAAAGATACTGCATAGAATTTATCCACTTAAACAAGTATATATCATTATAAAAGGGTAATTGTATCAGCACAATTCTCATAGATGTTTATTTCATACCTTTAAGTAAATCCATTTTATTTATAAAAAAATTAATTTAAAGTGAAAGTTACTTAACAGGATTATTTTTCAAAGTTTTATAATAACTACCCAATTTGCAAAGTAAGTTTTCTTGGAGAGCAAGGGAGAAAAAGAGTTTTTCATAATTCTACAGCTTTTTAAAAAACTTTTAAGAGATTCAAATTTTTATTACAACCATATTTGTAAACAATAAATAGAACAAGTAATTTTGCATTTTAAAGGTTTCTCCCAATTAGATTTTAAAAAAATAACATAAGATTCATTTTTATAAAAACCATACAAAAAATTATAAATATTTTAAATGCACCAGACTGTCCTGAATTTATGAAATTTTAATTTCCATAACTAGCACTAATTCATTTAACTTACTAGAAAAAAGCAACAATTAGGACATCATGAGTCTACGGAATAAAATTTTAACATGAAAAATTAATTATTTATCTCAATAAGATTTTAAATGTATAAAGATCAAACAATTAATAATTTATATTCAGAGCATATCAGTTTCTTTTTTTAACATTATATTTCTGAGATTGCTTGTACTTTTAGCATAACATTAATTTTTTTTATTTTAATTAGAACATATTAAGTAAATAATTACTTCTCTAATTATTTTTTTAAAAAGCCTTTAAATACATGTGAAAAACAGATTATTTTGGTTACACACACACAACTTTAAAAATAGTCTATAATATTGACCTTTAATACAATTAAATTCTAATCTTAAGCTTCATTAAGCTGTCTGTTATCCTCAACATGAGAAAGTTACAGTACTTCGTGATGTTTGAAAAGATAATTTTCTAAAAATAAAATAGAGCTGTGTAGTGTTAGATTTTTAAATATAGAATCCAGATCTTAATCCAATTAAATAAATAAAAATCAATTGGAAAGATAAAATGCATCGCTTTACACATTTTCTTTAGCATTCTTGAGGGATTTTGTATTTGCACCACAGAGCTCAGCTGTTTCCAGTTTGAAACTTCACATCACAATGCTATTGTGGAAATGAAGATTGATTGGTAAAAAGTGGGAGGAAGAGATTATTGTATGGTGCACATGTGATGCTAGTGATTAAAAGATTAGAATTGTGTGTGTGTCTATTAGGATTTGCTAAGTGAGGGATAAAAACTATTTAGAAAACATAAAAATTAATATGAGAATAAATAGGAAAAATAAGTCATAAGGATAACATTAAGATGGTTGGTAAGAGTTTTTGGATAGTAAGATTGAATGGTTATTCACCCCTTAACTAAAGGCTAAAAATTACGCAATTCCTCCTCAGTTTTTCACACACATGCACATATGCAGTGTGTGTGTGTGGGGGGGGGGGGGGTAAAAAAAGTATAACTAAGCAAACTTTTCTGAAATGAGTAAATCCTTCCCAAACACTGTCAAGATCCTTTTTTTTTTTTTTTTTTTTTGCATTCCAAAGCCTTTGGAATAGTTTTATTGATAACAGCACAAAGAAAAAATCCTATTTCGGAAAGATGCATATGTACCCCAGGGGCAGTTAATACACCAATTAAGCGAGACACACACACACACATATATATATATATGCAGATGGAAGCTAAATGTTAAGGGGTAAACATTTAACTTCCAAAAACAATGCAAAGACTATTCTGGCTTGTTGGATATTTCAAGCTGAGGATCATAGGGTAAACGCAATTTTGTTCTGATTTAAATATATCACAAATTAGTTAAAAGTATCATATATAAAACCAAAAATCTTGCTCTTATACATTTAACAATGAAAACTACTGTAGTAGAGAATCAAGACAAATTTAACTCTCACAAAGTGGCAACCTATGGCATGTGGTGCAATTTTCAGTGGCACTCTGCACAACTGTATAAATTTGTCAAATTTTAAGTGAATGGAAGTTGATAAATTTGTAATGAACCTTGTTTGACAAAAATCTTCAGAATTAAGGACATTTATGGAATTACAAAAAATCTGAAAGATAACTCTAAAGATAAATTTACAGCTATTTTGTGAATTATTAAATGTCATTGCTGGAGAGATTTAATTGTTCAAAGAGTGAAAATTGTATGTACTTTGCTTTCAGCTTTTAGTTCTATATATTTAAATAAAGAAAAATTTTCAATAACAAAAATATTTTGAGTCCACAAAGAAATTATTTAACTGAATTCTCAGAATTGTGTCAAATTCAAAAGTCACACATTATACCCCAGATTTTGCGATATGAAAGTAGAGTGCTGCAAGCACTAGTTTCACATTAAAAATTTTATTTACCTTTTTATTCAACTATAATGAAGGGAAGTATTTATACTTTATGTTGTCTGTTTATTTTAATAGAAAATGTTTAAAAATGCATAATATATGTATAAAATTTGAATTTTTAAAAATTTTTGCTGAGTGAGTGAATATTAATGTCGCACTGTTTAGCTACACGAGGGCTTTTGGCGACTGTCTGCGTAATTTTGAACCATGGTCAAGTGACGCGGACGACACCTGAGCTGGCACCCCCTTCTCCTAACTACCACACCACACCAATGGGAGGACGTTTGAGCTCTCGACAGATTTAACGTGCATTGCTCCCCTGCACGGCGGGTCTTTAGTGGTACTGGGATCGAATTTATGACACGCTAGCCATGATCCGATGCCTAGACCACTTGACTACCGCGGCCACAAAATTTTTGCTGAAGAAATAGTTATATTTTATGCTGTTTATTTTTATGTTAAGAAATATTAAATATTGCAAAATAAAAAAATAAAACTTAAGTCCATATTATTGACTTCTATTCTCTAACACTTCATGCATTACCACAGAAATCGAATTGTTTCAAAAATGCCGAACTGTGGCACGCTGAATCATATTGGTAGATGGGTTTGGCACGTCACAGCTAAAAGGTTGCAAACCCTGTTATACTAGATAGGAGATAGCCATTTCTAATAATTTTGAATGAAAATCAGTCATTTCTGAACTGGGAAGAATTGATGTTCCTATCAAATATAGTTTATCATATTTTTTGGGCAGTGATTGAAAAAAGTTTAGCCATATTTAGATTCCCAGAAACTCATTTATCTTCTGGACATATTAGATGAAACAAAAACTTTGATTCACTTATAAATGTTTCTAAAAAAATGGGGCAACTACAAATTTTTATACTTATCAAATAAAACTATCTTTAGCTATATTTCATGTTATAAAATAAATCTCTTGTGCATACTGTAAACCCTTCTAAAAATATTTAACAGCTAATAACAGCATAGTAAGGATATTGATTGAATTTAATTTCAAAAAACAAGTTTTCTGAAAATTTTATTAATTAATATCCCATTTAATTCTAATAGCTTAGTTCTAGATAAATCTTTTAAGTCATGAATTGTTTAAAAAAGAATTATCTAATTCCTTTTTAATATTTTTACATATGAAGCAAAATATACTAAGCTTACTTAATCAAGTTAAAACGAAAATTATGGAAATACAATAATATACCACTAAAATATACTTATCAAAATTTTAGAAACTTTATACACAGTAAAAATTTTCTTGCATCTAATATTTTATTTTTATAATGGGTTTTTGTTTGTGTGTGCATACTTAAAATTTTCCCACAAACACTGTACTTAGTTATAACAATACTTATTTCTCACATAGACTTTTTAATTTTCAAATGTTATACATTTTATGATTTGAAGTACTTTTTTATTTAAAAGAATCCATTTATTGTTTTAATATGATGGTGTGAAAGCCTAAAAATATTAATTATTAAATTCAGGATAATTTATATTGTTCCAATTTATATTAAGTACTTTTTTTTGGTATTTTATGGTTAATACTAAAACTATAATTTTGATGATAAATGAGCTGAAAAATATCAAAACTTATGAGAAATCTTCAAAAGAAAAAGTCATAGAGACATTACTAAGGTTAAGTTTATTTACAATGGTTACACTGTTGATTTGGATTTTAACAATAAGGTTTTTGAAACAAATGATGGGAGTTTTTTCCAAAATTTTTTAAGTACATACAATCAGCACTAAAGCAATATTAAAAATGTCCAGCATTTTCTAAAATCTGATTGTTGTTCACAACAAAGTTTTTACGAATTTGTATTGCATAGTGTGTGGTGGTGCGTATTATTTTTTTAAAATTATTTTGTTAATAAATTCAACAAAACTACACAAACATTTTTAATGTGAAATCAGAACTATGTTTTCATGTATATACATTTCCCTTAAAAAAAACTTAAATTGTTTTTTTCTCTAAAAACAATGCTAAAAGAGCATTTCACACACAGTAACATCTAATCTAGACACATTCATATTCCAAACATAAAAAAAAAAAATCAATATGTGACTGCTTTAGAAAATTTTATCTTTGGGATATATTAGATCTTAGATGCCTGTCAAGGAATACATTTTAAACTATGGTCTGCAGAGACCCCTGGGGTCCCCAGCACCTTTCTAGTGGGTCCACGAAGGAGTGTCATTTAATGTTAAGATTTCTTGCTTTTACAGACTTTGAAAGTCTCAAGGAAAAAGAGAAAGAATGTGCCATCCTGGACTAAATTCCTAAATTGCCAAGAACTAAGAAAATTTTACTAGAACAGGTACCTTAATCAAGAATATTAATTCAGTTTATTTATTGTTTGCAACTCCATAGCCATCGCTATAACATATTTTTTTTTATTAGATTTTTTTCTTAAAGGAAAAAAGATATGTTAAAAAAGTCAAAACTTAGCAGAGGCAGTCTTAGGAGTATTGAGGAATCTTTAAATCACTCAGCTATGTGTTGAGAGTTGGGGGGGGGGATAAAAAGTTTAAGAACTGCTGATTTAGGAGATAATTTCTGCTAACAAACCATAAAAAATATTTAAATCATTTTATAATTAGTGGTTAACATGTAAACAAAAGGACATACAGAAGCACTTGAGATCCAAATAGCACGGACTACAGACCCCACAAAACTTAGGAACACACAGTGTAATAATACTAACAAAGTGCAAACAACCCTGTTCTGCAAGCCATGAAGTAGCAATGATTTTGAGGAAAGTCTTAAATGTTTACAAAATGAAAAGTTTTTTCCCTTTTTAAAAAGTTGTCTAAAATATCTGTTTACAAGTTTCTTTCTTTGACTATTACTGGTATTCTAATATGCTCTTCATAGTGACATACTTTAAAGTTAACATATATCCAACACACATTTTTTAAATTTATTTTCAACCATATAAACTTATAAAAAAAATCCTTCATTATAAAGATTTTTACTCAGCAGGGAAGAGGTGGGAAATAATAGCCAAAAGAGAATTGTTTCAAGTTTCATAATCAATACACACACACATAATCAGTTTTGCATATATCAATACAAATAACTTCATTCACATTTAAAGAGGAAAATATTAGACATTTCAAATGTCTTAGGTCAACAAAGATAAATGTATATACAGCATTGATTAAACAACATTAAAGAAAAAAATAGTTAACTTAAGGCTGTTTTCGCCATATGTACGAGAGCATGAACTTAATGCGGAGCACATTTTCAAACAGAAAAAATGTCCCAATTTTTATAAAAATTTGTGACAGTGTAACTCCTGTATTTGTTTATGATATAGTGTTTTTAAAATTACAAAATATTTTATAAATAATTAGTTTTTCCTTTTAAAATGTAAAGGGATAGCTCATTTAACATTACGATATAGGAGAAAAAATGCAAAACACATTTTATAAAAGAAGAAATGTCAACTAGGATAAAAATGAGAAATATGATAAAATAAGTGATTTTCTACAGGATAGTGAAACCAGAATATAATATTAATCTTCGAGTACTTTTATATATGAAAAAATATTCAGAGATTGGGTCATATTCTTTAACATTAGCTGGAGACAGCTTTAAGGTCAGTGGCGTAACGTACACCCCCGCACTGTGGGGGGGGGGCAAAGCCTGACTGACCTCAATAACGTAGATTTTCTCAAAATTAGCTTTACATTTTTAAAAATCGAATCTTTTAGCGATTTTTCAATTCGCGATCTAAAGTCATTTAAAATCAAAATTTGATACACTCATCAGATATCTTTAATTCAATAACCAAACAAAAAGAACATCTTTTTTAATTTGCTGTAATTCCCTCGACGAGAGAGAGATTTTCTTCAGCAGGTTTTCTTTTTAAGCCTAAATTATTAACAGATAAAACAAAACTCAGATGGAGAATCGGATGAAATGCTAGGAAGATATAAAAATTCATCAATGATATAATTACAGTATACCTTTCATTAGCTTTAGGGAGGGGAAAAAAAGACATAATTCACATTTTACGAAGCACTATGGCGAAGCCCTTTAGCGAAGTCGTAAATAACGTACATCTGTTAAGCGTTTTTCAAGTAAAATAGTATTAGAATTCTTGGAAAAGCATAAAGAGTATTTTCAATGATTATTTGGTTTAGATATATGACTATTCAATCGAATGAGAAGCGTAATGAAAAGAAAGCACATGGAATGTATCAGTTTTTTTCTTTTTTCATGAAATCATTTTTGCATCATACAAAGAACTCTCTTTATCAAAAGTTGCAGAGTTTATGCTAGAATATAATCTGACTTTAGGTCAGACCCTGGATTCAGAACTGAAGAATAAGGTAAGTGATACTTTTTTTCTTTCATAAAAATTTGAAAACGAAAATTATTTTACAGTGTTTGTGTCTCTCTTAGTGTTCGTATTTATAAAAGTTACCAGGAAATCTGTTGTTAGATTTCCCATTTTGTTAAATATTATAAATACTCTTGAATGTTTACTTCGTTTACTCAGACTCTGGTTGATTTTGTATTAAGTTATAAGTTCAATTTTACGTGATGTGCAAAGATACATTATGTTATGGTTTGGTAGTCCTTTGTTTATATATCTATAATTTTGCTAGAAAAAATTGCGTTCACCCATAACAAATCATACAAAAAAAGTAAAATTTGTGGGAAAAAATATTTTTTCTTACAATATTTCATGAATTTGCCTACTATTATTTAAATATTGAGCATGCAAGAATTCGTAATTTTTTTTATAGTTACTACTAATACAGTGAAGGTAGACTTTTTCAACATGATTTTTGTTGGTATCGCTACAAACCTGTTTTTATTTTAAAAGCTATGAAAGCAAACCGAGTTTACTTTTGTTACTTTCAATACTTGACATGAACTAAACAAAATATAATTTTTAAAAAAAAATTCAAATTCTGGTTTTTAAATTTTTTTTCATTGTTTATGTAAGTAGTAGGTAAACGCAGACTTTTTCTATCAAATGTGTATTTTTATATAAAAGATCTGGCTTGGGGCCCAAGACCTGACATTGCGGGGGGGGGGGGGCAATTATTTTCCGTTACGCCACTGCTTAAGATGAAAATATTGTCAAATTTACAAGATAAGAAAATCTTTGAGCAACTTTATATAAAATGTTAAAGAAAAAAAATTGCTCATTCAACAGTGTTATATTGATAAGCATTCAAAAAATAAAGGTGAAATTGCCGAATTGGCCACTGGTCCGCCAAATTTTGAAAAATCACCAACTTAGCGCGTTTTAACGCCGCGATCCGACTTCTCCCTCACTGATACAAAATCATCAGAGTTACCAGATTTGGCGAAAAAACACTTGGTGGAATAAGTGGCTGATTCGACAATTAAACCAAAATAAATATTAAAAGTATACCTTAAAAAATTAAGCCTTTTAATATGAAATATTGGAATTAAAATTGTATGAAATTAAGAAAATTATCAATTTTTTTAAAGAATGATTCAATTAAGACAAGTACAATATCATAAGCCCAAAGCAATAGATGTTTAGCATGAAGCCACAAACCTTAAAATTACATTTTCAGCCGTTTTTAATTTTGGAAATATAATTACTTTCAATAACAAGAGAAAAAGTTATTAATATTCTACAAATATACTTGAAATTTGGCAAACAAATTATTGCCAAAATGTAAATGTTAAAAACTAATACAATATTTTAATTTATAACCACATTACAATATTTTTAAAAAACTGATAAAAAAGCGAAAAATTTACATTTCAAAGATTTTTTTAAAGTATCATTAGACATATAATATATATACTCTATATAAATTTGGGAGCTGATTATTTCAAATTAAAAAATTGCTAAAAATTCTAATAAAAAAATTAAACTAACCTTTTCTCCCATTTGCAAGATGTGTAACATAATGCCTTTGAATTAAGTTACATCAAAATTCTGTTCTTGATACCTAAAATAAAGTATTAATTACCTCATTTAATCCAATTATTTTTTATTTATACTATAATGATACATTACTTTTTGTACAAGGAGATTCACTTTATTATAAAGTTAAGTTGTTGCAAGGATGGAGATAGAATAATAAGTCAATGGATAAAATAAAATTTAAAAAAAAGAGAGAAATAAAAACTTATATTTCATTTAAAAGAAAAAACTTTTCTATAAATATCATTTCATAAAATTTTGAAAGTAAAATTTAATTGCTATAAGCCTATATTTTAACTTATGTAATAACATATACTTTTTTTCCAGAATAAATAAGCTTTTTTTTATTTTATTAACCAAAAGGATGTGTTTTTTCATTAAATTATTTGCACCAACAGAAAAATATTCATAAGGTACAAGAGAAATATTCAGGTGCAATAGGAATTATTCAGCAAAAATAAAATTAAATTTCATACAAAAATTCCATACAATTTTAAACACACAACATTAGTAACCCTCATTTACAATTAAATAAAAAAGAAAAATCATGTGATGATTTACCTCTATTTCATTACTATAACATTATAAATATTAATAATAGTACTTAATGCAATTATATAATATTCAATAGAAATTTTCCTTTAAAAAATACAATTATTTTAAACAATATTCATAAGATATCTCATTTTTTCCTAATGAATAAAACAAATTGATATTCATTGCCATCTGTTGATTAAAAAGCTATAAACAAAATTAAAAGACTGAAGATTTTTAAAAAAATCCTCAAATTGAGTAAAAAAATACATGAATTTTATAAATATAATTCTCCCTCACTTTCTTAATAAAGTTCAATGAGGCAGACAATTTCTAACACACTATAGAGAATCCAGTTCAGACTTATTTTGACTCTGATTAAGGATAAATTAACCACTGACACTAATTAACATTTTCAAATTCTATAAATTTGGATGATTTTAAAATAAACATATTTAAGAAACAAAAAATTATTGTAACTTTGATGACAAATGCAGAGCTGTTTTTTTTTAAAGTAAAAACATATATATTAAATGTATTTTTTAAATAAATGATAATTCTCTTAACAAAGAGAAAACTAATACTATAAAATATACCTCTTACCCTCAGAAATCACTTGCTAGCAATAATTTGACATATTCCTTCTTAAAAAATTAATTCTTAGATTTTAATACTATAAGGATGATTTAAATACTACTATACTGCTAAGGATGATTTAAATACTATATACTACTATACTATATAATTATACTGCAAATCAAACCATTTTTTAAAAAATTAAGAAGATGACAAGTTTGAAATATTCTTTACAATGGTTGGTATATTATGATGTACCTGTCTATATGCTTTTAATACATAAAATTTTCCTATAATGTCAAAGCATATGGAAACAACCAAAAGAAAATTTTAGCCAAAGAAATAAAATTTTATACAAGAATTTCTCTTTATCTAATGAACAATTAAGAAAGTATAAATTCTGAAGTAGGGTTCTCTCTAATCACATAAGTGTTAGAACAGAAATTAGTATGAATAATTAAACTAAACATGGTGAGTACATATCATATAAAAACATTTGTCAGTGTTTTCAGATAAGAAAAACTAATCATACGTTAATAATAATAAATCAAAAAAGAATATTTGACAACAAATGATGATTTTACTGACTGAGCCATCAAAATAATCAATGATTTTGACAATTTCTTGATTACTAAACACTAAAAAAAATTTTAAGCTTAATTTATTTTAGTTACACAGGAGCTAGAAATTAGAATTAAAAGGTCAAAACACATTCATTTTTGTCTCGCTTTAATATTGATCCAAAATGCATAACTTTTTTTATTTTAAATATTTGCACACCTTCAATTAAGCATCACAAATTTTTTTTAAAAAATGCTGGATATTACTTGCAATATTTTAACAATATCCTAATCAATGAAAATAGTTATAGCACATCTGGGATTTTTAAATTCCAAGTATTTAAGCAACATAAATGAAAAATGCTTAGTAAAAATTAGAAACACGAAATTTTTGATTATAAAATCATAAGCTGAATCCCAATCAAATATCATTTAAAAACCAATCATATGTTCCATTTAAGAAATAAGAATTATTAATATAAAAAGATTTCCAACACAAAACTTCAAACAATAACATTAAAATCAGTATATTTCGTGCACCCAAAAAATATTTGAAAATAAGTTTTGGTCTCATTTATGAAATAAGAATTATAAAGACAATGTCCAGTTAGAAAGAATTAAATAATACAATTTGAAAAGTTTAAATAAGCTCAAAAAATGTATTTTACAATATTCTTGAACACAGAACATTCCTTTTATTCACTTATTTATTTTCCTATTTTATGTACCCATTTTAAAACTAAAACAAATAAACATTCAGAATTTGAAAAAAAAAATTTATTCCTATAAAAAAAACAGTGCCAAACAGCAGAATAGAACCACACAATTTTTCTGTCATAGAATTGGAATATTAGTTTTTTTAATTCCTTTTTTTTTTCATTTCAAAACAAAGAATTACAAAAGAAAAGTGTCAACTTTAATACAATGAAGTACAATAGCAAATAAACTAGCACGAAACACTTAATAAATATGATGTAGCAAATTATACAGTTTGTATTTATCTGTGGCAAACGTATATTTAAGTAAATAACAGTCATAAATATTCAATAAGTCATAGAAATCTTTATTTGGTAGTAATAAATCACTTAAATCATGAAGTAATATCAAAAAGGTAGTAAAGGTATGCTTATGATATTTTGACTAATTTTAAGAAAAACATACCTTGAATATTATTTGATCGAAGACTCCTTTCTTCCAAAAAAAACTTATGCCTTCACAGTTTTATGTACTTATATTAATGACTCATGTAGTTCCAATATTATTCATCACTTGCTCTTCTTTGTTTGATTTAAGAAAATTCATTATTGCTTGATTATCAATGTGATTTTTAGTAAACATGTTGAGCCCCTTAACGAAATATTGTAAACAAAAAAGTTCGATATTAAAACATTGCGAAAATATACTATTATAAGCAGCTGTTAATAAATACTATGTGGGTCTTCAAGGGAAAAACGACAACCATTCACAAATATAAGTAATAATAATATGTCCAGAAAAAGAACTGAATAAAAATCAGCATTCATAAAAACATGTCGGTTTCAAAATTTTCACAAATAAACGACATTTAAATTTGTTTTGGCTATCTTTTAAAATTTCTTCCTTCAAGTCATGGCAGGTTAGTTTCTTTTGAATGTTTTACCCGTAGCAAAATGAGACACACACAAATTGTACTGAGTAACATAAACACAACACATTTTGAACAATACACAACATATAAACAATACAACCATTAAATCAGATTCAGAAACGCTATTCTTCGATCCCATCACCTGCCGACAAAAAGGATTTAGTTGCCAGATCCGAAAGAAAATATCGAAAGTTTCGAATTTAATTATACCTTAAATCGATTAACATGTTCTTCCTTTGACTTTTTATTTTTAGATTGCAGCTCATTAGATCTACAAAAGAGAATAAACTTCGTAATTTTGGACCATGATCATAAAATGAGGATTACACCTAAATTGTCAAATCATTCCTTAAACTTCCACATAAATTACATTGTACATTTTGATGCCTCATTACTTCAAACTTCGTGACAGGTTTTAATGAAGTTTAGAACTAGCAACTCTGGTTATCTCTCTCTCTCTCTCTCTCCATGATTCTACAAATCATATTACTGTAGAAGATTCTGTTTTTAAATTTACTTTCTTTTGATCTGGGCGAAGAGAGAGTCTAAAGTCCTTCGAATGTGGTATTTTTTGACATAATGTTTAATTTTATTTTCTGCTATTTATTCTAAGAACTCCTCCAAAAATTAAATTTAAATTGATGTATTAGTGCATTCAGTACAATTGTGTGTATCATGGAGATATTAATGTAATTTTTAAAAAGAGACACAAGGAGTGCATATGTTGCAGGAGCTGTTTTTGGCCTTTTTCATTGAAAAATAACATACATATGAATCTCTCACAATTTTACCTCATTTACAATTTAGCATATGATATAAGATTATATTTTTTTGTACAAAAATTGTTATATTTAGTAATAATTTAACAGCAGTACTATGTAAAATAAAATGCGTAAATCACACACACAATTGAAATTACTACGTAAAATAATAAAAATTTAACAAAATAAATTTTCTACTAAAACATCGAAATTTTATACAATAACTATATATTTTTAATAGCACCGTTCTTTAATGATTTTAAAGTAAAATAAAAGAAATTTTTTGATACATATTCCATAACTTGGGAAAAACACAATTTTATGAGATTAGAAAAATAATGGTTATTGAAGTTACATAATCTCCTTGCTTTTAAAGAAAAGCTACTTAGTTCGAAATGAAAGCTTATTGAAAAACCAGTGACATGATGAAGATGAACACGAACAGGAATTTCCCGAGAGCAAAGAGGAAGTGCCGACTGCAGTGGGTGGTATCTTCAAGAGATAATTGGTAAATTTATTGTCAAGTAGTACATAAAAAAAATTCCTTAAAAAATCAGTTGATCCCTTTTATTGATTAATTTTAAGTTACTGGCCAAAGACTCATTTGTTTATTCAATATTTTAATGTGTTCCCCCCATTAAGGTTTTGTGTATGTGTGTTTTTTTCATACGTCATTTATCATTTAATAATGTCCGTAGGTTATGTCTAAATATTTCAGCTGTAAATAGCACTGAAACTATATAGGCAATGTATAACATTTATCAAGTGTATAATCAGTCATAGTTTGAGTTTTATGCGATTGCATATTTGTAAAAAGAAAATATCTGCTTTAGTAATTACCTAAAAATAACCAGAAAACTTTTTCTCAGTAAAGTTCTCCTAAAAGGAAAAGAAGTTGTTAAATTTATCTTTGTTAATGTTAATTTAGAAAGCTAATAAGAAAATCAATATTAAATTATTTGTAAATTTGAGTATATCATATTTAATAAAGGAACGTGGCGGTATTATGACGTATTAAATATTAATAAGAATTTATAGAGATATCTGAATTAAATTTTATTACATTAATTTATTCTTGAGTACATAGTGTCGTAAATTGCATTTATTAATATTGATTTATTTGGTTCCAGGAATTCGTAGAACAGCGTAACTTATAGTGTGGAGAATTTAGAAGCTTGAAACTTCATTTTCCTTCAATTGAAAGGTTACAGGCCAAGAAATTCCTCCATAAAATTATGGCTCTTTATGGAAATGATATCCCGTCGTTTGACACCGTTTGAGGAGAAAAGGATATTTTCGAATCGGTCACACATGTTTCCCATAGATGGTAGATCATCGCTCCCAGACGATACTTCCGCGTGAGTGAGTGTCTATGAAGTCGCACTCTCAACACGAGGGCTTTCGGAGTTGAACCTCTTAATTTTGAACCACGGTCACGTGACGAGAATGTGACACCTCACTCTTTTAACTTCTACACCCCGTCAAGACGATGATGCCACACTGAAGCAAGTCGAAGGATTTAGTTATATTCGATCAGAAGCAAAAAACAAAAAAGTTGCCTATAATAAAGACAGATTTTGAAAAAGTTTTAAAAAATGGACAGAATTAGACACTTTATCACATATATTATAAAACAAAGCTCTCTCTTTTAGAATCCTTTCTCTACGCATCAGAGTTAACAATTTTTTTTCATCGTATGTATATTTGTTGTTTCTAGTGAAGGAAATTTCTGAAGAAATTACATAAGATATTTCTTGAGAAAATTCAGCTTTTGATTAAACGCGTACAGACAATTTCTTTGCGACTTAACCATTTGAATTGAACAGGCACTGAGAGCTTACTTTGTTTAATAAGTTTAGATGTGAGGATTTCGCATATAACCAATAACTGCCTATGAAATTTCATTCAAGTGCATTATAAACAGAAAACGTCATACAAAAAAACAAAACAAAAGACCAACTGATTTGTATTTTGTTTTATATGGGTGGTAAAGTTTAAAAAAAGCGTTTTGCAGCTCATACACACAGAAAAATTAAAAGATTCCTGGATGCTCCTACCTGTATAGACCTGGAAAAAACAACTCCAGAAAAAACTTAAATTCCTCCCTTTTCTCTCCTCGTTCCGTCGAGATGCGGCAGCCGATTGAAAGACGGGCTTGGTTGTCATGGGGATGTGACGTCATTTTCTCTTCGCTCTCCTAAAGCGAAACAGAAACTAAATGAACTGGAAGAGTAGTTTCATTCTCAACCCTCCACCAGTGTTGTTGCGCTGCACTCAATGTTGACTTCTATCTATTTTTATGCAACTTCAACAAATTATTTTTTTCAACTCATTATGATGAGTGGATAATAGAGATTTCTCTAGGCTCCACGTAAATGTATAGCCGTTACCAAGTTAAAAAAAAAAGGAAAAGGAGGTAGTACTGTGCACAACCAATCAGAGATAGACCACAATAAATGGAAAAATTACACACGTTACATAGCAATCTGAAAAAATATCTAAAAAAAATTTTTTTTCAAATATTGTGGAATGATTGAACAGTTTTAATTAAATATTTTGGATTCAAAGTAAGAATTTTTGGAATTTAGACATTTCTTCGAATTTGCAGAGAAATATTTGGCTAAATGTCATAACCTTGGGTAAATAAAGATTAAGTATACTTAAAAACTTTACTGAGATTTCATTGGAACTTTAACTTTCCACTAAGTTGCACTGATTTGAGCATTTAAAGTATCAATATCAAGTTGGATAGAAATATGTTTTTGATCATCCTATATCATAAGAAGCTGAAATAGTTTATCATTTGCACAAAATAATTAAGTTTTTATAATTTTTGCATGCATTTTTGTAAAAAATAGCACTATATTCATGAAAAAAATACCGAGTTTATTTTATGTTTTTTAATTCATTATTTCCAGAAATTTGCAATATATTTTAGCGAAACTTACATAAATAATGATAATTTAAGATAAACTTATTGAAATTCGAAATGAAAAAAACTGAATATTCAATATTTGAAGAAAATAATTTTTAGTGCTCACATGAAAATAGATCAATGGTTTTCTCTCAGACTTTAGTATGCAAATATATATAAAGCACATTATATCTTAAAAAACCTAGCAGAATATCGTGTAAATTCAAAAAGGTATTGAAGGTACAGAAAACGGAATTTTTTCGTTACACTAAAAGTAGTCGAAATCTAAGAGATTTTTCAAAAAGAGTTGTTAATAATCAAAAATCATAGATAGCTGAATTGAATTACATAAAATTTACTAATATACTTAATATACAGTTGACTCTCGCTAGTTCAAATCTTCAATAATGCGAACCTCTTGCTAATTCGAAGTATATGCTCAGCCCATAGAAAAACTCTTGATATTTCGAACTAAAAACAATGCGTTTAGGTACACTCAATGCTTTGAAGTAAAATCTGTGGCCTGCCAGAATACAATACGCGATAATTCGAAGTGATCTAATAAAACTCTCGACAATTCAAACACTCACTGTCATGTAGAGTCCCGTAGCATAAAGGCCGGAGCTTATAAGCTCCAACAATACAACACGAAACATGTATACATGTTTTGTATTATACATGTTT
The DNA here is from genome assembly GCA_019973975.1 of Trichonephila clavata. Taxonomy (NCBI): domain Eukaryota; kingdom Metazoa; phylum Arthropoda; class Arachnida; order Araneae; family Nephilidae; genus Trichonephila; species Trichonephila clavata. Next base: position 1,072,319 of record BMAO01019114.1, on the reverse strand, counting down.
TGTGTTGTATTGTCTCTGCTTGTCTCCCCTGTAATGTAGCCCCTTTGATGACCATCGTATTTGATGCTGATAACTCCGACAGAAGAGCTTAAGTGTCACTAAATAAACTACGCAACTTTTCCCTTCAAAATCATGTTGATGCGGACGTTTTACAAGCGTCATTTATTCTAGAAAAATCTACTGAGAAAGTTAGATTGAATGCTATAAAACAAAAACAAAAAAACAAAAAAAGATAACATATTTTTTCGTCAAAAAAAAATTAATTATGTACAGCATGTATTCTTTTAATATAGAACTTTTAACTTCTGTTTAATATTTATACTCTAGATATAATACTAGCCGTTACCCACCCGCTTCACTGGGTATTTTATGATGTTTTATAAATATATACTGTTTATATATATAAATTACTGATATCTAAGTCCTAGCATTAAGAATTCGATTGTATTGAAAAATATACTTATACCTGTAACTCTCGCCTCTTGATAAAAAAAAAAAAAAAGGACAGAACTTCTAATTTGTATTATCTAATAATCTCTAAAATTGAGTATAGAATGATGTTTGCACTTTCGTAACCCTACAACCAAGTGGATTTCCGCAAAATCAATTTTCGGTGGATCTCTACTCCGTAAAATAAACATGGAAGCCAAATTTCAAATCTAAATCAAAAAGAGCAAAAACAAAATTTTTATTATCAATAGCCCCCATATTTCTGTTGAGAGTCGTTCTCACAAATAACCGTTCTTAGCGGATTTCAATTCAACAAAAGAAAAATGTAAACCAAATTCCATTATTATAGTCGCTGTAGTTCGAAAAAAAGATTTTTTTTGTCAGTGCGCCCCAGTAATTCCCTGCCCCCCCTGGAGTTGATTCCCATCAAATGCATGCTTAGTGGATCCCTATTCAAAAAAGAAACATGCTTAACAAATTTCAAGTACGCAGGTCTAACAATTCTAAAACAGGATTTTTTCCCTATAACTCCCCTTGACCCCTCGTAACCCTCCTTAAGGGTCGATTTTGTTTTACTCTTTGTTAGAGGAACTCTATTCCATGAAAGGAACATGCCTACCAATTTTCAAGAAGGTAGATCTAATAGTTTAAAAACGGAAATATTTATCTATTACGCCCCTTAATCCCCCGAAATGAAACTTGGAGGTTAATCTTCGAGAAACCCATTTTGCAGCGGTTCTGTACTCAACGAAAGGAATCTGCTTACCAAATTTCAAGACTGTGAGTCTAATAAATTAAAAATGGAAAAAAATATCTAAAACGCCCCCTTGAGCCCCCACAACGCTACCTAGGGTCGATTTTCACAAAACACATTATGTAGTGGATCTTTACTCCATGAAAGGATTCTGCTTATCATATTTAAAGACTGTACTTCCAGTAGTTTGAAAACGGAAGTTATTTTCTATAACGCCCCCTAAGCCACCGCAACGCCACTTGGGGGTCGATTTTTACCAAACTCATTTTATAGCGGATCTCTACTCTATGAAAGGAATCTGCTTACCCAATTTAAAGATTGTACGTCGAGTAGTGTAAAAATGGAAACAATTATTTTTAACACCCCTTAACCCCCCGTAACGCCTCTTGCGGTTCGAATTTCGCAAAATCCGTTCTTAGCGGATCTCTACTCCATGAAAGAAACATGTCTATCAAATTTCAAGTCTGTAGGTTGAATGGTTCTGGAGATATCGTAATTAGTCAGTGAGTCAGTCAGTGAGTCGCTTTTCTCCTTTATATATATAGATGTACTTTTTAAAAATACTTTAAAATAATTTTATACAAATATATAATTGTTGTTTTGTTTCATAGTTTCAAATTTAAACGTGTTAGAAAAAAATTTCTCTTCATGTATTTTGGGAATTTTTTCCTATCCTCTTGATAATTCGAACTGTTGATAATTCAAAGTTTTTCATTGGTCCTTCAACTTCAAATTATCGAGAGTTGACTGTAGTTATAAATTAGTAAATTTATCTCACTTAAATAATTTTATAGCGAATATTGATAAATTCGCAGTTTAGAAAGCAAGGAAAGGAAACTATTGTTTCTTTTTTGTATATACACTGCTCAAAAAAATTAGGGGAGCAAGCAAAGAAAGTAAGAAAATCGTGCGAGACATCCACAGAGCTGCATGAAATGGATAGTGCATACGTATCAATGAGCGATACAGAAAAAAAGATGTAAACACATATGGAATTAAGCTTTAATTGATGGAAGCTTTGAAAAAAAGGCAACAATTTAAGGCAACAATTGGTTTACATATAAACGATAAAAAAGTAATGTTTGGAAATGATGCAGTACTGATAATAAGGCGTGTGGTCTCCTCGAACAGCTAAGACTGCTGCACGCCTGTTTCCCATGGATGCGATGATGGTATCGATGAGAGTTTGGGGAATACAGTTCCACTTCTCAAGAAGGGCAATCTCCAAGTCACGGAGAGTTAATGGAGGCATTGGTCTCGCAGCAATGCGTCGCCCGAGCATGTCCCAAACATGCTCGATTGGATTTAGGTCAGGAGAGCACGCTGGCCATTCCATACGCTGTATTGTTTCAGCTTCCAGCATATTCTCCACAAGACGAGCTGTATGTGGTCTCGCATTATCATCTTGTAAAACAAAGGAATCTCCAATGGCTGCTGCGTAGGGTATGACATGAGGTCTCAATATCTCGTCTGCATATCTGCGGGCCGTCAAAGTACCGTTCCGAATGATATGCAGGTCCGTACGTCCACCTATGCTTATTCCACCCCACACCACCCAACCATCTCGTCTGTAGTGTGACCTTTCACGAATGAAAGTGGGGTTATTTCGAGTGCCCCTTTCCCTCCACATCAAAACACGTCGGGTGTCACTCTCCAGACTGAATCGAGACTCGTCTGTAAACAATGCGTGGCTCCAATCCCGTTGCTCCCAATCTCGATGTTCAGCAGCCCATCATCTGCGAGCCGCACGGTGGCTTGAGGTCAATGGAATGCAGAGCATGTGCCTACGAGCATAGAGACCTCCCTGATGGAGCCTATTCCGTTTTGTTTGGGTGGAAACTCTTTGTCCTGTTGCCACGAGAAACTGTCTTTCCAGCTGAGTAGCATTGTCTGTTCTGTTACGACGAGCTGTTAACTGTATATACCAGTCATCAGCTGCAGTTGTTGCACGTGGCCGACCTTGCCCTGGCCGACGACTCACATTTCCAGTCTCTTGGAATCGATTCCACAGCCTTGCAACGACACTTCTGCTGACTCCAGCAGCGTCCGCCACATTGCGTTGTGTTTGCCCGGATTCCAGTATGCCGATGATGCGCCATGTAATGGATTCAGGTAAATCACGTTGTTGAGACATTTTAAAGTCACCTTTTCTCGAAAACAATAACTGAGAAATCAACTTTCGGAGTTATGGCAGTGAAGCAGACGCCTCTGCTACATCCCGATTTCTGCTCTTATCTTCTTCTCTGGTTTGTGACGTCATGAACTTTTATTTGCATATGAAGTTTTCTTCTTCTTTTTCCTGCTCGGTCTTACATTAAAAATGATTACTTTTCTGTTACTTATCGGTGAAAATATTTGCGTAATTTCATTAAAACCATGTGCTCCCCTAATTTTTTTGAGCAGTGTATATTTAAATATTTGTTGTTTTTTTTAAATTCATTTCATTTCTAATATATATTTTTTATGTTAAAATGCATTTTTTTAGATGTAAATAAGTCAAATGTATTAATTTTAAAAATAATTTCTCCAATGACACATTTGTATTTATACCTACAGAAACGACTATTGCTACTGCATTAGTCTTTGTATCTAAGGTGTTGCTAAAATACTCATTAAATTAACCAGACTTAATTACAAAATACAAAATGTAAGGTAAAATTTCTTGGATCACTGTCAGATCTTGGCATACTTAGAGGTGTTCGACAGGGAGGTTCTCTCTCTTGCTTGCACTTTAATACTGCACTTGAGAAAGTAATTCTTGATTCAAATATCAATAGTAGACAGGTTTTTTCTAAAACAGTACAACTTTTAGCCTATGCTGATGATATTGATGTGATTGCTCGTACCCTCCCTGCTCTGAAATAAACATTTCTTGCTCTTAAGATTACAGCAAGTCGAATAGGTCTCATTATAAATGAAAAAAGAAGCTAAATATATGCTATTTTCAAAAGACAGAATCCCGCAAATCCTTAGCCTGAAATAGATTCATATAAATTTGAAATAGTTAAAAGTTTTGCCTATTTAGTATAAATTATTACCTCTGATAACAGAATATCCCATGAAATCCAGAATCGATTTTTCCTGGCGAATAAGGCTTTCTATGGACTGAAATGGTTTTTAACATCTAAATTTCTTTCAAGAAACACACAATTTTTAATTCACTAAACTCTTATTAGACAAGTTCCGACATATGTATCTGAGACTTGGACAATAACAAAATTGAAAGAAAATAGAATGGTATCTTTTGAGAGAAAAATACTTCAATGTATACTTGGAGGTGTAAAAGAAAACAATAGCAGGAGAAGAAGATAGAATTTTGAATTATATAGAATTTATAAGCAACCTGGCATCATTAAATGCATAAAAACAAATAGAATGAATTGGATGACCTTTATGATTCGAATGCCAGATGATAAAGTTGTCAAAAAGGTACTGCAGTGCAAAGTCACTGGGATTAGGAAACGTGGAAGACCAAGGCTTAGACGGGCAGACTCAGTGGAATCAGACTTTGGAATTAAAACGAGAAAACTTGGAGAACAAAAGAAAGCAAAAAGTTATCATGGAGAACTCTTCAAAGGAAGGCACTGGCCCATGAGGGGCTGTCTTGCCACGTATGATAAGTTGCTAAAATAATACCTTTTGTGTATTCTATTAATGGTGTGTATTTATTAACCTAGACATTCGAAAACTCAGGAAAAAGGAACCAATTTGAAACTATTCTTTCGAAAATAAAACATACTCATACACACATGGCTTTTATTGAAGGATGTTGCGGAAAATTTTCCAGGAATAACAAAGTTACGAATTACAAGATATAGGTCAAAATTTTATAAACTTCGATTGTTTTGTCATTAAGACTTGATTACTTACACTCTTGCCTAGATTTTTTGCAGCTAATATGGGAGCAATGGGCAATGAACATGGTGAACGATTTTGCCTTCACTTATCTGTTATAGAGTATCGTTACCGATCACAATAGAATGCAACAATGTTTGCTGATTTCTTCGTACTTAATGTTGGCTCATTAAGAACAAAGGTACTGAGAGACATTCTTAATGCTAAAAAAAGAGTCTAATGAACTTAAATTAATATACTATCAGAACCCTATTTAATGAATTTCGCAATTTAATGAATTTTGGTCTCCCCCCCCCCCTATTAAAATGAAGGTAAAAAGCCTCAATTACTGAATAATAAACCCCGAACTAACGAATTATTTCAACAGCCGGGAAAAAAAATTTGTTTTCTTATTAGTTTGGATTGCAAAAATCTGGATTTCTTTTCACACAAATGACTTATCTTTTTTGTCAGGAACAGAAAAAGGCCTTTCTTGTGTGCACAAAATTTCGACGGGAAAGAGTGCAGCCCATTATGAGACTTAACAAAAGCAGGTAAGTCATGAGTGTAACTTATCACTTGAATTTTGAATAGGATAGGAAATTCTTTTTTGAAACTCCAATCAAAGCTATTACGTTTTCTAATGCTTTACATCAATAATGTAAAATCCAAAGGCTAACTTGGGCCTAACAAGCAATGTTTAACTTTAGGTCGGTCGCAAAAAAATCTATATTCATAGAAACGTAGGTTTATTTGGAATAATACATTACAACAAACATATATAAAAGAACAAAAAAAAAAAACGATGTTTACATCCTGACACTTGACATCTCTTCTGTGCTACTTTCTTTCCTGTTTTGGAGAAATTTTTTTTAATTTTATTGTATATTATTGTGTGCCGATACATTGGTCGAGCTGCAAAAACGTTCGCTGTGGGCTGCGAATTTGACTACCCTATTTTACATTGTTTATAAACTGTGAAAACATACATCATGCAGCCGAATGTAAATGACGCAGTATTTTCTTCACTGCATAAAAAAAACTCTTTAGAACCAAGATTAAAACAGAAAGTCAAACATCTTTTAGTCAGTTTTTAAAAATTTCCAATTAACTGGTGCGTAATAATTCGCTAATAGTATTTTTAGATCCTGCATAGAAAAGATGTAAATTTCTAACTATGGATATTTTTTGTGTAATAGCTTATTATTTCTAAAAGGTAAGTGCAAAATATTTGTATTTTTTTGAACTCCGATATTACGAATAACCCCGAATTAACGAATAAAATGTTCGGTTCTGATGAATTAAATCGGGGTTCGACTGTACTTAAAATGTGTTCTCCTGAGGAAATTGTGGGGAAGAATACCGAAGGGAAACTTTTTTTTAAATATTCTATTGTATTATTTTTTAAAGTGAAATTGTAATAGTCCATAAACACATATCCCTTATTTAACAAAAATAAGAACGAAATGTAAATTCCTATTTTCATTTTTATGTACTCAAAAAGTGTATATACTACAAATATTATGTAGTTTTAAATTTAAAAAAAAAACAACAAATAAATAAAAAGTCAATTTTTCCCTCTCTTTGCAATAAGAAGTAACATATTTTTTTAGTTCTAAGGAATCTTTGAAACTTAAAAATTGTTCCCATTTAAGTACACTTTTCCACAATCATTTAAGATTATTTAAAATTTTTGAAAAGTAAAAATGTTTTATATTATCCGTTGCCGTTTGATGTGCAATGCCTTCGAACGAATTAGAATAATTGATCTCATTCTAAAATTTGTTTAAATTTTATGCAAATTTATGCTTATTCTCAGCCATCAGATTTCTCTGTTGCTAATATTTTCCTTTAAGTTCGCAACACGATCTGAGACAATTCAGACTTTCAAATGTGCCTTTATATCAAGTGACAGGAATCATGAAAAACTCAAATTGGGCTCTATATGTATTTCGTCCGTACTAATAGTCTTGAGTAAACAAAGTTCTAAGTATTTGAATTTCATTGACATTTGTTAAAATATTTTGCTTAATATTTGAGAAAACTCAATGTTTTTTAGATAAAGATGGTAAAATAACTATACATTACAAAAATATCTTATTTATAAAATAGATAATACATGATGATGATGACGCACCCAATGACGGGACCACAAATCAGGCAGTACCATGAACCCAAATGACTGTTCTGGTAATCTGTACAATATTATCCCTATAGAGATTTGTTGACGAAAACACAAGACCCTTATTTCTTGTAGGGCAGCAAGAATAGCTAGACAGTCAAACGTATGAGCAGGTGTTAGCTCCGTATCTAAACAGTTATCACAATTTCTGTAAGTTCTTCTACAATCCCTATCAAACTTCATTCCCCTGTGAGGACTTGTTCTTAGCCTAATAATAGTCTTTGTTATAAGGTGGTCTCCACTTATATTACAGATTTGATGCTTTACAGGTATTAGTTTATCTCTCAATTTGAAATTTGAGACAGCCTTTGCGTCTAATAAAGTAACATTGACAAAATTATCATTATTAAGATTTATAGTTTCTTTCGCCAGTTTATCTGCATTTTCATTGCCTGTAATCTCAACATGTGCAGGTCCACCATTGGAGGAAGCAGACTTTATCTGACTCCTGTAATCTAAACAGGCGAGAGCAAATCTCATCTCAGTAATCCATGAACCTCCATTTAGAATTGCCTGGAGGGCTGCTTTTGAGTCACAGAAAATGACGAGACCTTTAGCCTGCTCTATAATAGGTAGAGTCTAATATAGATCAAGAGTCTCAATTATTGCCCGAAGTTCCCAAGTGAAGCAAGAAGCAATGGCACCAGCACCGATTACTCGTTGGTAGTTTGCATCCCTTTGAGACGTCATAAATACCCCCGAGCCTCAGTTCAAGAATGTTTCATCAGAACAACCGTCTGTATAGGCAAACACAAAATCATCTTTTGGATATTTATCAATAGTCTTGAGCCTTTTTGCCTTGATGATACCAGTAGGCTCATTCTTAGTACATGGCTCTAAGAGACTTGTTACAATTGTGGTGTTTTTAGGAAGCCCAGCAGAGAAAAGAGGTTCCTGATAATTAGAAAATTTGTTTGTTGAAGGCCAAGGGGTATTTTAATTTCGCTATCAAATTAAATTTGGAGATCTTTTTAATCTTGTGTTACTATTATAATTTTCAAAGGTTCTCCTAGCAATATGTGTTGCTACACGTCTTCTAGCCCTGCTTGTGAATTTGATCAAGTTATACTTTCTTCTCTTCAAAGCTATCAAGGCCGCACTCTTTTACGACCTTTAAGTTGTTAGCAGAGGACACTGCCCCAACAATGACTTTTGCAGCTCTTGCCTGAACACTATCTAATTTCTCTAATGTAGTCTTAGATGCATGTGCCCACATGGACGAAGTATATTCCATAACCGGTTTTATAAGTGAAATATGCGTTATCTTTAAGGTCTTGGGACTGGCACCCTAGTCTGTACCGCAAAGGCTATTAATGATCTTTAATTTTTTCCAAAGCCCTGCCTGCACAGGTCTTAATGAGCTCGGTAAATCTTAGTTCAGCATCTAGGATTATTCCTAGATATTTCTGGCATGTTGTTCTCTCTATAGGTTTAATTTCAATATATAACTGTGGACCCATCTAAAACCTGTTTTATATCTGTTGTGAAGACACAGACAGTTGTTTTTTCGACATTGTTCTTTAATTTTAAACTCTGTGTCCTCTTTAGAATTCCATTTAAGGAGTATTGTAGCTGCCAGGGTGCCAAATTGCAATGTCGTCTGCATAACAGGCAACCTTAGTGTCATTATTGATGTGTGTTGGGATAGATATTATTTACATAAAGCAGAAAAAGGAGGGGCATTAATACTAATCCCGAGGAACACTTGTAGGGATTTTCTTGCTCTTAAATAAACATCCGCTATATCGCCCCTCGACTTCCCTGTTCCTTAGGAAGTAATTTATCCAAATAAGAGCTTTCTCTCTAATGCCATGTTGATGCACTAATGTTATGAGTTTCTGTTTCCCCACTCTATCAAAGGCAGAGGACATATCAAGGAAAACAGCAGTAGTCTTCTCTGGCAGTCGTTTTGAAAAACCATTTATGACTTATTGACAAAAATAAAATAACTGATCTTCTGTACAGTTGTTTTCACTAAGCTGCCTGATAATACATATTTTTGAATTTAAAGACATTCGTACATGAAAATTTTGCAAGGATTAAATTAATCAAGAAATACAAAATAGCATCGAAAAATCCGTTACTTAAATAATTTTGTATTTCTGTAAAATAGTTCTTGCTGTTGTAGTTAATTTAAAAAGAAATTCCTTACAATGGAGATTCGATTAGTTATACTTGAACATTGCTACTAATTCAGAATTAATAACTAAAAATGTTAATTTTGGCAATGATAAAAATAAAAAATGCATTGATAGCTAAATTGCTTAATATCTTGCATCAATGCAATTTTTTAGAGCGTTATAAAATGGTGTTAATATTTTAGTAGGATATATTTACTCTAAAATTTTCTATTCTTTTCATGATTAGTGTTTATAAGAATCTCACCGGCGCGCCTAAGGGTATAGGAGAATCGGAAGGAAGCCTAGAGCCATATTTCAAAAACAATCTAATTTATTCACAATAGTAACCACAACTCAAATTCAATCGATCAAGGATAAGAGATGCACTCAATTAATAAATATGAAGACAATTGACGAGGTACGCGAAATATGAGAAGATTTTAATGTTTAATTCACTTACTTAATTCAATAGCTCTGACTTCTTCGCTATTTGATCTAGATTCAATCTCCAGTGACAGTTAATCACCTTAAATAATTCAATTATTAAATATTAAATATCCTCGATTCACATTCAATTTGATTAATCACTGCTCCGCTAGCAATCTATTATACCTCTTCCTCTAACCTGAAAGCCTAGACCACAGGTTCCCAAACTTTTTTGTCTCATAGACCCCTTGCCATGTTTTTCGGTTTGGGGTAGACCCCTGCTTACGTAACACTGAATTTTTGATAATTTATTAACTTAAATGTGTTTATAACAGCTTGTACAGAGCTACTTAAAATAAAAGATTTAAATTTCTAACTGTAATGAAGTTAGGAAACAGCGAAACTTAAGAAACACATGTTAATTAATTCAAAATTTAAGTGATACATAAAATAATTGATTAAAAAACAAATGTTTATAATGATAGGGATGAATCTGGTGGTTCAATAATAATTTTTCAACATTTGTTATCAATCTTGTCAGGTAAAACCCAAAATTTCCTTGGTTAGTAGAGTCTAGCCGACAACCTTGCTGAAACCTCTCACTAGGAAAAGCAATTAAAAACTTCCTCTAATACTCTATAATTCGAGATAAAAACAGGTATGTCTCTTTAAAGTCAAAATTGCTGACATCCGTTTCTAAACTTTACTTTAAGATCAGTTACTATCTATTTCAACCAGTTCCTCTTGGTGTGGTGTGGTAGTTAGGAGAGGGGGGTGCCAGCTCAGGTGTCATCCGCATCACTTGACCATGGTTCAAAATTACGCGGACCGTCCCCAAAAGCCCTCGTGTAGCTGAACAGTGGGACGTTAATATTCACTCACTCACTCAACCAGTTCCTCTTGTAATATGAATTTTTTTTTCTATGTGACCATAGGAATTCATTGCCTTCTTTGGCAATTACCAAGTAAATACATTCTCAAACTCAGTTTCAAAATCTGAATAAAGGGAATTTAAATGTTGAACGTAGGTTAAAACGTCTTTTCCTGACAGATTGTCTGTGACCAATTGAGAAACTAGGAAAATTTGCTACATCCAATATTATTCCTTTAGATTAATTCTGGCAAAAAAAGCTGAAATGATGGTCCTTGTTTTAATAAAATTTATGCTGCTCCATAATTGCAAATTAGCCTCATTAAATTTAGTAAAAAAAATGTGTTAAATAAGTAAAATCTGGTTTCCATTTGGTTAAACTTTCCTTTAAAATTAAAATCATGATCTGGTTTAATGAGAACTCTCGTAGACCCCCATTTACACCTCATGGACCCCCAAATTATTTTTTTGCTGTCGTGGACCCCTTGCAGGTCGTCATAGACCCCTTGGGGTCCATATAGACTTCTTTGGGAATCACTGACCTAGACTATATATAGTAGTCTTAATTTACGTATTCACATGTTTTCTTCTTCGAGGAGGAGTTTTATAATAAAATTATTTTGTAAAGACCAGAAATTCCCCAAGAGGACTGTTAGTTAAAGGAGCGTGAATAGAACCGTCACATGTTATAGATATAAATATGAAAAAGAATTTTTTTCTTCTTAACATATTAAATGCTTTAATAGTTACTGCCCATCCTGTTAACGATATATTTTTAATACAAAGTGGGATTCTATTTGTTAGAAAAGAAAGAATGCATATATTTATATATATTTGATGTAGCAATTTAAAATTTTATTGTGTTGTTTAGTTTTAAAAAAGCAATTTAGGTAAGGATTATTTTGATTTTTCTATGACGATGATTGAATTAAGGATTTATGAAAATATGCATATATATATTTTTGGTAAATGATTTTTTAAAATTACTATACAATATTATTAAAAGTGTGATCCATATTATTACATTCTCGGGCATCCAATTTCAACCCGCTTAATTGAAACGAGTATGCTTTTAAGTATTTTTGGAAAATGATTCATTTGTAAATAGCATACACATGCTACTGAACAACATTATTTAAACAAAAGTGCTATTATCATATAAAAAGAAAATGAGAAAAGGAAAATGTAATTTTTTAGAAGCAACTTTGAAACGTTTAAATTCTAGTAATTATTCCTTAAAGTTTTTTAAATACCATATATAATTTGTATGACGTACACTGTGATTAATAAGTAAACAAAATATTGGGACTTACCTTCCAAATAAAATTAATAAAGATCACTTAATTTGCTCGTAGTTGAACAAAATTTTATTCTGGGAAATAAAATATGAAGTTTATCTTTGTATTTTGTTATAAAAGGTATCGAAAGTACAGAGTTAAATTCCTTATGTGAATATACATATTTGCTGCAATTAGTTAACTTTACAAAACTTTTCCTTTGAAACAATATATATATTCACTTTTCATTACCTATAAGAAAACAAAACTATCATTTTAGTATATATAAATTATGGCTTTATTATTTTTGGAAGAATTAATAAATTCTCTAAAAAGAATGGAAACGGAAAACTGTAAGAAAAATAAAGCATAATTATGATTTTTTAACTAAAACTTTATCGAGAAAAGTTACGGATATAAAAAAATTTTATCATGTTCCTTTATCATTTGTATTAGTTAACTCAATTTTAAAAAAAAGCTCATTGTATATTACTATTTAAAAAAAAAAAACCACCCTGTTTTTTTAACCGCATTATTGAAACAGGTAAAAATTTCAATACCACATTGCAATTTTTTTTCAATCGTGTGTTTACAAATATGTATTAAAAATTGCCACAGATTGATTGAAATAGTTTGGTATTTTCTTATGCTATTTGACAAATCATACTTGTAGTTTATTTCAGTGGAGTTCACAAGGAAGATCGTTCAAGCCCCCATCCCAAGTCAGAGAGTTCAAACTGATTTTTAAATTTTAGCGTAAGGATTACGCCTCTGTGTTTTTTTACCAAAGTGCTCAGTGCGTGTTTTAAAAATATACTCCCATAAAAGGTGTAGATATGTGTGGCACTGATCAATTTCAGGAAAAAAGGAGAGACATATTATTTTTTGGAAAACTCATTTAAGTATTCTATATCGTGATAATACTGAGCATTCGACATAGACCAGACTGTACGTAAATAGATTTTTTATAGTTTCCAAGAAGGGGGGGGGGGAGGGAAGGACCTTTTCTTTGAAGAATTGATGGTTTCTTTCGGCGCAAAAATTTTTCTGACGCTCTCCCTTGGGAGAAAAAGATACTTTCTGGAAGCGTTAAGGTTTTAAAACGAGTTTCTTCAGCAGATGTGGGGCCCAGCTGGGTTTAATTGATCCGGATTTGCCCCAGTTGCACCACCCAGTTTTAAAAGCACATTGCAGAATTCTTACTTAACTGGTTTCCCTCGAACTTCCAAAGGTAATTATTATCCGTCTGTTGGTGAAAGTAGCGTGCAAATATAATTCAGATAATATATGAAATGAAATAATAAGTGATGAAATAATTTTTTAAGAACGCAGTTTTCGTCAAATACTTGAGACAAATTCTGATTTTCTGTAATTTGATGTTTAGTCTATAGACTAACTATATAAGACAAATTTTTCTAAAAAAAAAAGGCTTAGTGATAAAAAGGCAGCTAAAAATATCTTCTATATCAAAGACGATAATAGAAGTAAATGTATTGGTATAAAAAATAAAGATAATATATCATAGTAATAATATGTATAAAAATAAAAACAATATATTCTCAGTCTCTAAAATTATAACGTAAAAGGAAAATTTCCCTCAAAAATTGAAGTAATTTTGTTCTAAAAATTAAATAATTTCTTCTTAAAAACATGAATTATATATTTTTTATTTTAATAAAAAAATTTGCTGATTTACTATTTTTTTTGAAAATTTTTTTAAATGTTTTCCTTGTTTTATAAAACACACACATCCTTCAACTATATTCATGATTTTTTTTTAATTTATAAATCTACATCAACGTACCTTTTTTAAATTAAAAGTAGCATTAAGAATAATTCTGAGCACTGTTCATGCAGTAAAAGAATATTTAAAAAATATAATGAGAAATAGCAAAAAGAAATGAAATGATATCTTACAAACTGATATCAAAATTAAGCTTTCGAAATTAAATAGTTTTTGAAATAGCGCAAATTAGAATCTTGAAAAGAAAAGTATAGAGTTCTCATAACAGCTGATTTTAAAAAATCAGAAGTATGTGAAAGTGTTATAGAACTTAAATAATTTAATAATCAAACGGAGTGTTAAGTTGAAAAATTGGCGAGAATAATACATGAGTGAGAGTTATATTAACGTAGCACTACAAAGCTGCACGGGGGCTATTGGCGACGGACCTCGTAATTTTGAACCAAGGTCAGGTGATGAGGACGACACCTTATCTAACACACCTCTCTCCTAACTTCCCCACTACACCAAATGGAGGATGTCTGTGCCTCGACAGATTTAACATGTAGCGGCGACCCATACACGGCGGGTCTTCAATGGTTCTTGGCTCAAACTCATGACACGCCAGCCATGAGTCCATGACCTTGACCATTAGGCAACCGCAGCCAGAATACCACAAGAGTCGATTATTATAATAATAATAGGGTCTAATGCGGTAAAAATAAAAGAAAACATTGCACTGTATTGGGTTTGATTACAAAACTATTTTCATGCGAATATAAATTTAACTGATTAGGACCTGAGAGATGATATTGCAAAAAGAGCGTCTATCAGAATAACTGTAAACATTTGAGCGTTACCTGCAATGAGGTTGAATGGGTTTTTTTTTATTGAAAATGCCAAATTGTAAGACTTGAGAGATTAATCAATTCACAAAAGCTTGAAAAATAATACTTGAAGATTCACTTTCATAAAAAATTAAGGAAAAACATCAAAAAATGTCTTTTTTCTCTCTCAAAAATGACTATATTAATTCATATAACCTGGTGAGCGAACTGACTATTATTTGATTTTTAAACTATTCAATATCAATTTTCGAGAAACTGAGTTCCTATCAATACTAAGTTAGCTTAAGGTCAAAATTTGAGCAGAAATTTTCAGCATAATTTCTCTGAAATGGAGAAGCCATTTATATTTGTAGGAAAAAAGTATTATTTCAAGAAAAAACATTGTCTTAAAAGGACCGAAAAATTTATTAAAATTTGCATCTAAGAAAAAAAAAAACTAAACTGCTTGTTAAAATGATCTATTCTAAAATTATACATAACATTTATATATATACAGGCTGAAGACAATAATACATTCTTTGCAAAAAATCGAAGCACCATGAAAAGGAAGTGGTTATTTTTAATGAAATTAAATATGTGTACAGCTCATACACAGATGATAAAATGATTTAAAAAAATCAAGGCCATAGTACCCCTTCACGGCTCGCTATTATAACTTGAATGTTCAAATCACAATAGTTGGTGGAACAGCCCTGGCGATGATACATGCCTGTATACCCCTCGGTAATGAGTGATAGAAGTTCCTAATGTCATCCTGCTATACATTACGCCAGGCATCTGACAGTTGTTGCTTCAGATCTGCTATATTTTGGGAAACCCGAATATGGCGCTGTACCATGTTCCAGACATGTTCGATTGGGGAAAGGTCTGGTGACCTTTCTTGCCATGGAAGAGTATTAATGGCACAAAGACCGTCTAGAGAGATGCGATCGGTATGGAGCTTGACATTATCTTGTTGGAAACTTGGCCCCTGATGACGTGCCATGAAGGGTAATAGAATCGGCCCCAGGAAGGTACCAACATATCGTTGAGCTGTTAAAGATGTATTGAGGATGACTAGAGATGACCTTCTGTCGTATGAAATGGCACCCCACACCTTCATACCAGAGGTTATGTCTGCATGACTTTGTACAACAAAGGCAGATTGAGACCTTTAGCCCTAGACGATTTTGCCAATGTTGTGGGATCAAAGGCAGACGTCTTAAAGACCACTATGAGCGTAACCTCGCTTCAACCAAGAGCCGTGAAATAGTGGAAGATACCACAGGGGGGATGGAAGAGGCTGTAGTACATTGAATTGTAGACAATGATACCCTTGGAGCTGTCTGGCCTGTCAAACAATCATTTGATCTTTCCTCGTATTTTTGCAGCTTGGCCTTCCAGAGCCTTCATTTCGTCGATAAGTTCCTCACAACAACCATATCTGCCAGCATCCTTGCACAGCTGTGTCTGTACGTTGCAAGTGACAACCTATCGCTCGGTATGACCTCCCAGCTTCCCGCATTCCGACAGTGCGACCACGTTCGAAGTCATTTCGTTGCCTAAAAGGTCTTCGAAAACGTCGTGATGGCATCATTCGTTTTTTTTGTCATGGGAATCACAACGGTGGGGGAAAAAGATAATTTTTCCGCCTCTACCAGTTTTACACTTTGCGATTTGATCAGGAAAAATGCTCACTAATACCACAATTCATGTTCATTAGCCTTGAAAATTTGATCATTTGCCTGTTCATTCATAATGTCTTCGCCTACGAAATTTTATCAAAAGTCATTGTTGGTGCTTCGATTTTTTCCCAAAAGAGTGTATTTGTATAAGTGATGTAATGAATGGTGATTATATTAAGCTAAATTAAAAGAATTTTTTGATTTTAGAAATTTCTTCAAATTTTTAGAGAAATATTTGACGAAATGTTTTTTAACTTTGGGATGCAAAGAATAAATTTAAAAACTCACACTTTTCAATGAAGTTTCAGTGATTTGAGCATTTAAGGTTAAGAACATCAAGTTGAAAATTTTAACATATATATATATATATATATATATATATATATATATATATATATTTGATTATCCTATATCTTACGAAGTTGGAAAATATTTATCATTTTCACGAAGTTTTTAATATTTATTTGCAAGATTTGTATGCATTTTCATAAAAATAGCAACTATATTCGAGAAAAACAAAGCGTTTCTGTAAAAAGTTCACATTTTTCATGCATTTTTGTTATTTATAATATCCAGAATATCCAATCAGCTTTCGCGAAACTTACAGAGATATTGACAATTTAAAAGAAAAATATAATGAACTTCAAAATGAAAAAAAACTGACTATTCAATATTTAAAGAAAATATTTTTACTGCCTATGCGCAAATACATCGATGTTTTTCGTTTAGAATTTTGATTATGTGAATAAGGCTTTTGTATTACTTCGGTTTTAGGGAAATGGGTTTAATATTGTGGAAAATTTCTTTGTGGAAAGTTTGTAACAAATCAACTCTGGGTTTAAGTTCTGTGATGAATGATATGAGCCCTTGTACTTACTCTGTTATGTTAGGGTTTAACTCGAATATTTTTGATTTTTCTATAATTTATTTCTTCTTTGAGTGCATATCCTATTATATATGTATTTATGTAAGGATGCCTATAAAATAATGGTATTTACTATCAACAGATTAAAAACTTGCCACAAGGAGAAGCAGCTAGTAATTAACTCACTAATTTTTATTTACACTTTTATGAAAACAGTTCTGTAGACAATACTTCTTTTTTTTCTTTTTGAAAGGGCATTATCTTTTTGGAAAAATTAAGTATTTTAAACCAAATATACATTTTTATCCAGACTGCCTAAATCTGATACAGACAAATAATAGCTCAAATCAAGCTAACTTTCTAGATATTTAAATATAACTAAAAGATAATTCAAGTTGTTCTACACACAATATTTATGATAAGAGAGACCATTTTAACTTCAGTATGATTAAAGTATCTCATTCAAAGAATAATATACATTTATCGATTTTCAGAAACATTATAATAAATTACATGCAATGTAACAGCTTTCCGAAACTCGGACCTTGATACTAACATTGAAGGATTTATGTGTCTTTTTTTTTAAAGAATAAAAGCTTTATTCAAAATGCTCCAGAAGTTAAAAAATTGAAATTGCTTGCGTATATAGTTAACGGAAAATGTTAATTCTTTTCTTCTTCTAAAATACGGTTTTCCCCCAAGATTAGTGGATCCATATATAAACAACTCTCCTGCTTTAACTTTAAGAAAAAGTTTCGAAAATTCTCCCTTTATGTACGGAAATAAACGGTAACTTCTTCAAATTTTCCCACGTCGGGCATTTGCCAGAATTCTAACCAAGTTTATCTTTCCAGAAATGTGATTCAGAATGAATTTACTTTTTTCCAAGAAATATTGTATAAAGATATGCAACGAGTTCTATTTTCTGGCTTCTACTAATCCTCTTGGCGAAAATATCTTTTTAACTGTGATATTAGTTTGAAAACCGCTTTCCGTAAAGAGGACTTGGTTGTATGCAAATGCAATATTCTATTTAAGGGCATGTCGTTGAGTAGGCGTGGTAATTGTTAAGAGTTGCTCGTACGCAGGAAGCCTAGTGGTTGCACATCGTAATATTAAATCTAAAGGAAGGATCCACAGTACAGTGGAAGACGTCTATTTTACGACTGAAAGAGTTAACAAGTTGGAAGCAGGATCGTACAAGAGAATAAGTCAGATAAGTGATCCCCGTATTTAATTTATTTCGAATTAATAATTCTCTCTTATTGTTTCTCGGGTTTAGTTATTAAATTGCATTCTTTAGTGTTAAAAGTTTAAAAAAGTATTGATTCTAAGATCATGTTTGTTTCTTCTTCAAACCCTCTCACACCCGAGACCGACGGGTCGCGACAGGTATATTGCATATTTATGCGCTTAGTTCTTTTATTCTAGCAAAATCTAGCCCATGTTCAAAGTAATTCAAACGTAGATACTAAAATTCCTAAGTTGTGGGGTGTATCTACCAGTTGCTGGGTATCTTTGGTCAAATAAAACTAGAAGCCCTTCAACAATTATATGTTTATTCTACTAAGGACGGCACACAAACATACATAAAGATTAAGCGTTCGGCTACCGCCGAGAGCACAACCAGTTCTGAATATATTCGTCAGCTCACAGAGTGACGTCACAAACAACGCCAATTAGCGGCAGTTTTATTTGGCTTCATTTTATAACAATGGCACTTCGGGTATCACGATATAAACTTGGTACAGAAATTTTATGGTGAAATTTTATACATTTCTCAAAAATGTTTAACAATGAAATACACTGATGTCTATAAATTAAGGATAATGCCAGTTAAGGCAAAGAAAGAGTAAGAAGCAAAAAAATTGTGACTTATTTGTAAAGACTTTTTATTAAAAAAAAAGGTAAAGAGCAAAAAAAGAAGCTATATGTTTCGCATTATTAATAAAAATTGCGCTTTTTACTCCATGGAGCAAATTATGAAGAAAAAAAAAGAAGGAAACTATTTACAAAAACTAATATTACAGATTTGGTATGATGTTACATATATAGTATGTCTCCCAGACGATGCAATACAGTCCGTACAACGCCTACGCATGCTGAATATCAAATTATCAATCTGATCTTGGGGAATATTACACCATTCATCAAGCAATGCCCTCCGAAGTTCCGGTAGACATATAGGAGGTGGTTGACGGGCTGCAACTCATCGGCCAAGCATCTACCACACATGCTCTACTGGATTAAAGTCCGGTGAGTATGCTGGCCAATCCATACGGGTGATATCCTACGAATGAAGGCATTCGTCTACAATGTTTGCACGGTGAGAACGGGCGTTGTCATCCATAAACAGAAATTCAGCAACCTTGGTGCCCCGAAACAAACGTACATGTTGTTCCAGAATGACATCCCGATAGATGTGGCCTGTCATCGTTACACTCTGAACATGCAGGTCAGTTCTGGGACCAAGAATAATTACACCCCAAACGAGCCAACCTGCACCACCGTAACGGTGTCGTTTAATGGTGTTCTCTTGGTGGTAACGGGTACCTGGCACTCTCCATATGAAAGTCTGGTGAGAATCAGACTGCAAACTAAACCTGGACTCGTCGGAAAACATCACACTAGACCACTGTTGCGGTATCCGCAATGCATGCTCTCTACTCCAGGTTAATCGCAGGTGACAGTGAGTTGCGGTAAGGGGAACACATCTGACAGGCCTACGAGCATATAGACCAATGTGCCCTAAGCGTCTGTACACGGTCTGCCTTGAAACTGTCGTACCGGTAGCTGAAGAGAGCTGACGAGACAGGTCTGATGCTGTGCTCCGTCTGTTTATGTTCATCTGTAACTGCCAAAACCGGTCCTCATTCGGTGTTGTAACTTAGGGTGACCTGTGCTGTAACGTCTACTCACATTACCATCATTTTGGAATCGTTGCCAAAGCCTGGAGATAACATCCAGGGTGATTCCAAGTTCCTCGGATACTTCCATCTGGGAACGCCGACGTTCTAGACGGCCGGGCGTCTGTCTACCACGGGAAAAATTATCTACCACGTAATAATTTTACCACTCAAAAAATCATTCAAATGCGTTCCTTGTGTCATAACTGTGCGGTTATTGCACTGAAAGGCTTATAAAGCGTTTTCGAACAATTTTACTTCTTTGTCTGTATTCCTTATATATCCCTCTTTTACACTTTCGCCATTGTAACGTACTATCGGTGTCATCGGCTAGCTTTCTAAAATTTGCATATGATTCTTGAAGATGTGAGTAGTTACTTTACGGCTGTTATATATATATATATATATATTAGAGTACAATTTCCGCGTGAGTCTGAATTATTCTTAATTAATGGGCATGATTGTAAATTATTTAACATCATTTGATAAAGGTATGATTTAGCCTTCAATATTAGACAATGACGCGCATTTTTTTTGTTTTGATAAGCAAGAAACAGGAGTACTACCCATTAATCTTATGCATTAATTCACTGATTTTCTGTCTATTATGTTTGCTGACCAACTGGCTTCGGTATGTATGGTAGTATTGAAACTTGTAGCTTTTGACAGATTGACGCAACAATGCTGAAGATTTATTACATACCAATACATTTCCGATGTTGGTAAATTACGAAACCGACTCTTAAGTAATTGCAGACATAATGCAAAGACTGGTTCTTGAAGCAATCAATAAATACACTGCTGGCAACCGTAAATGCAACACCCTGAAGGAAGCACG
Source organism: Trichonephila clavata (assembly GCA_019973975.1). Taxonomy (NCBI): domain Eukaryota; kingdom Metazoa; phylum Arthropoda; class Arachnida; order Araneae; family Nephilidae; genus Trichonephila; species Trichonephila clavata. Next base: position 1,051,561 of record BMAO01019114.1, on the reverse strand, counting down.
CAAATAACATGAAATTTACAACTTGCATTAGCGGAGGTGAGATATGCAAATGATTAGAATTTCTGCGCAGACACACATCACGCACGCCTGTGGCGCCACCTCAAAGCACTATTTAAGGCTTGGAGATTTCGACGATTTAGAGTTCGGCAATTGTGTTTTCCTTGTGGTTTTTTCAAATAACGATCAGTTATGTCTCGTAGAAAACAGCGATCAGCTTTTGATCAAGTATCCGAGTTCGACAGAGGAAGGATAGTGGCCTACCGAGATTGTGGATTATTTTTCAGGGAAATCGGTAATCGTGTTGGACGAAACCAAACAACTGTAATGCAGATATGTGACCGTTGGATGCAGGAGGGTACGACGGACCGACGTGTTCGATCGCATCCACCTCAGTGCACCACTTCACGTGAGGACAGGCAAATTGTGCGCATGGCAGTGACGGATCCCTCAGTCACATCACGAACGAAAGCACAGCACATTGAGTCTATAATGTATCATTCAGTGTCTGCGCGTACCATTCGACGCCGTTTACAGCAGAGTGGTCTGTCCACAAGACGTCCATTGCTTGGTCTACCCTTGACGCAGAATCACAGACGTCTCCGCCGCCAATGGAGTGATGAAAGAAGGATGTGGGCGGCAGAATGAAATGAAGTTGTCTTTACTGACGAGTCACGCATCTGTCTGCAACACCACGATGGTCGGATTCGAGTCTGGAGACACCGTGGAGAGAGGATGCGGAACAGCTGAGTTATGCACCGCCCCACTGGTCCTGCACCGGGTATTATGGTATGGAGGGTATTGGATATCACTCTCGCACTCCTCTAGTACGCATTACCGGTACTTTAAACAGCCAGCGCTACATCTCCGAGGTGTTGGAGCCAGTTGTCCTTCATTACCTTCAGGGCTTGGCCACAGCCATATTTCAACAGGATAATGCGCGACCACGCATGACACGCATTGTCCAAAGGTTCTTCGTCAATCACCTGATTGAATTGTTTCCCTGGCCGGCTCGCTCTCCGGATCATTTGCCGATAGAAAACATGTGGTCCATGGTTGCTCAACGATTGACCCAGATTACACCCCCAGCTGCCACACCAGATCAACTTTGGCAACGTGGGGAAGCTTCTTGGTCTGCTGTACCCCAAGAACACATCCAAAGTCTCTTTGAATCAATGCCGAGGCGCGTGGCAGCGGTGATCTCCATCAATGGCGGCTACTCTGGCTACTGATTCTGGCAGGGACCACACTTCACAGAAGTCTATAAATTTAATCATTTGATACTTGGTCAACATGTTATTACAAAATAAATTTTGTTGTGATATCTTTTGTCTTTCTTGGTGTTGCATTTACGGTGGCCAGCAGTGTATGTTAAAATTCCTATAATAATAATTCAATATGGCATCTTATGGAACACTTCAACTTTTTGATTTAAGTCTTAACTAATTAACAATTTTTTTCTACATTTTGAAATATCAGAAAATATCCTTTTTAGTTTGTGTATTTAACTATTCTGATGCATCAATAAATTTCCCTGAATTCTATATTTGAAATTCCACTCATAAAAGCATTTTTTAATTTATCCTGAAATCTTAATGAATTCTGGAATATAACAACCATGTTGTTTTACTTAAACGTATTTAATTTTCAGAAGAAACTACTAGATCTTCTACATAGACAAGAATAATCACTTTGTTATTTAAGTGATATACACAATCACAATTTGAAAATTTCTTAAATCCTAACTTAGGCATATCAAAGACATACCAAATGTTTGATTTATTGGGATAATTCATCATGTGGTCATAACTTCATACAATTCTGCGAGGCAAGCTGTTTTGAATTGATTTATCCATATATTTAATTTTAACACGTTACATTTTTTTATTACTATTTATTCAAAACCCTTTAATTATCCTAACTAAATATATTTTTTGCTTAGCTTCCTATATATGTACACCTTTTTTACCTATATTCCAATGTTTCCAATCTTTTAAAGCAATAAATATTATTGTGAACTATCTAAAATACACAACGAAATAAAACGTGTCAAAGTTATTTATACCTTCAGTTAGCAAGTATCCTCAGAACATTAATCAAGATTTGAATCCTTTGACTTTGCCCTCATCCTTCTTTGTGTCAAACACCAACTTTAAACCTAACAATATTTCGCCTTAGGTTGTCTAGGGATAATATCGTAAGCACCACAAGGTTTAAGTGTTTCGATTTCTTCTAGTATGGCCTTAAGCCGTCGTTCCTTTTCCAACGTATCTTGAGCTTCTTTTAAGGACGTGAGGATTTTTGTATTACTGAATTTCATAATCCCTTTCATTCGAGCTATCTTAACTCCCTGAATCATTAAATTTTTTATCTTCTACTAAATCCACCTTAGTTTTACAATCAAAACGGCACCAGGACTATAAGTATACAATTTTTTATTTTTTAATTATTTTTCTGTATCATTTAATATACGAAATCAATCTTATCTTTTTAATGATTCATATTTTTATTACTTATTACCTCCTTACTTATTCGTCCCTTTTTCAAGAAAATAGATTTTTCCCTCCTTTTATACTGATCCATTCTACAAATCACTACCACCTTTCTCAGTTTGATGCATTTGGAAATTTATCTGATTTTAGGGAATTTATTCCTAATTCATAAATATCTGAATTATAACCTTCACTGAGTTCGAAAATATCTTTGAGATTTTGAAAATATATTCGTAGGTTTAGACTTCTGTACTACGTACAAATTTTTCCTCATCAAATTGTATATGTATGATTTTAAAAACATGCTTAGTTCTGGGCCTCCGAATTCTATATCTTTTGTAAGCTTAGCATAACCCACTAACCCTCTCCTTCAGCTTTATCTTCCATTTCCTTGATATTTCTTTGGCAAGTATACATTTATTATGTTTCTAGTGGCTTTCAAATGCTTTACTGAAAAAATTTCCTTTCTGCTCAGACACTTAAAAGAACTTTAACAGCGTTAAGGGCTTTTTGTGGTGAAACTCTTTTTTGAAATACTATATCTGTTCAAAACGTTTGGTGAAAAACATATTTTATGAAAGGAAATTACACACACATATCAGCAAACAATATTCACTGCTCTTTAATCCCTTAACGCACACTTATTTTTAAAAAAATTGGCAAAAAACACAATTATTTTTTTTATTTAAGAAAACATATTTTAGAACATGCTTGTCTAAAGTGCGGCCCAAAAGCCTTTACAATGCGACTCAAACGTAAATAACGAAAAATTTTTAATTTACACATTTTCGTTAAAAAAATAAATGTTTGCAATATTTTTCATAAATAATCGTTCGTTGACATTTATTTTGAAATAAAAATTTTAATAAAACATCTCATTATTGATTATACATCAGGGCAATTTATGTGGGAGATTTTTTAAAATGGAAAGTGTATTAGTGTTGCTATAAAAACCATTATAAGAGCAAAAGGACGTAATCATAGACAATTTCAATTCTTAAGGTAATGGTTAACTGAATTTTGCAGATGTTATTTATTATACAGAAGTACGATGGCTCAGTAAGGGGAAAATGCTCAAAAGGTTTCACGATTTGAGAATTGAAATAAAAATATTTATGGAAACAAAAGGGAAACCTGTGACTAAATTTGAAGACTGGGTCTTAGATTTAGCTTTTTTAGTAGACTTAACAGAACATTTGAATGATTTAAATTTGAGATTTCAAGGAAAAAATAAATTTATTAATAATATGTTCCAAACCATAACAGTGTTTGAAAGAAAGTTGAAATTTTGGCACAATCAAATAAATGTAAAAGATTTGACACATTTCAGTGCTTTGACTGCTTATAAACCTGTGAGTGGCATAAAACATGCTGCACTAATTTTTGATTTAATTCAAGAGTTTGAAAGTAGATTTCAAGATTTTCGAAAAAATTAAGAGTGTTTCAACATATTTTTATAACCCCATTTTCTCTATAAATAAATAAATTATCTTCAAATCTTTAAATGGAATGCATTTAACTGCAAAGTGACACTCAACTGAAAGAAAAATTTGGAAATGTTTCTTTATATACTGGAGTTTTATAAAAATTACTACCCCGCGCAATAAATATCCTAATTTTCACAATTATGCTTTATTAAAATCTTCAACTTTTGACAGTACTTATATTTGTGAACAATTATTTTCCAAGAATGAAGCATACAAAAAGAAAAATAAGCCAAAGATCATTGACAAACATCTTGAAAATGCATTAAGAATTTGCAACCTCGTCTATTGAACCCGATACCGATATGCTTGTTCAACAAAAGCAAATTCATCCATCTCATTAATTTGAATTTTTTCCAGCTTTATGAAATCCAAACTAAATGAAACAAAACTTTTACAAATTTAAAATAAATATGTACCTAAACATATCTACAAATTTAAAAAAAAATATTATAAAAATAATTTAATTTATTTTAATAAAAGTACATAAAGTTAATTTTTTATTTCAATTTGTTGAAAAAATATTGTATGTACGGCCCAGCAATTTTTTTTCTTGCACTGTGGCCCTCAAATGGTCATAGTTTAGATACCCATGTTTTAAAACCTTGTTTTAGCCCCCCCCCCAAAAAAAATCAAAATTTTATTTTAATCTTGAATATTGATTAACATTACTGATAAGAGAGGAATTCTTCCATCTTGCACGTATACTCCTCAAAAGTGAAACTGCAACGCTAAGAAATAATGCACGTAGCGTCATGCATATTTCAGGAGCGATCGTGGTGAGATGGATGTGTAAATGATTGAACTAGCGCACGCATCTTATCACATGGTACTCATATTCGGGCTATAAAGACCAGCCACTTTCATTTCGCATAAAGAGCATCCGAGGTTTTGTGACTTTCAAAGAAGCGCAGAAATAACTAAATATAATAAATAAATAGATGGTCGTTAACTGAATACCATCAGTTAACGACCGGGAATCTGACCATTTTTTCAAACTCCATGAACTGGGTTTGTCGTTGCGCACAATAGCAACAAGTGTTCGGTACAACGTGAGTACATCCAACGTTGTGTCACACGATGGATTCAGGAAGGTCTACGTGCTAGCCGAAGAGAAAATAGTGGGCACAGGTGCACACGAAAGAGCGCACAAACTAGCGTATTCACCAGTTGACTATTTAGGATTCTTTCTTGACGGCACGCGACATCCGAAGCCTTCAAGATCAAGTGGATCAGTTTTCACCTAAGCCATACGAAACTGATTGCATGAAGTACAGTTACGTACATGGGTACCAGCAGCAAGGGTACCGTTGACCACTCAACATAGGGCCAAGCACCTAGCGTGGTGTGATTGTCATCATACCTGGACCATCGAATGGCATCGGGTATGAAGGAATCTCGTTTCTGTCTGTGGAGCAATGATGACCGTCGATGGGTATGGCTGCGACCCGGAAAACGCAATAAATCAAACCATTTCACCGAGCGTCAAACCGGTTCTCTACCAGGCATCATCGCTTGGGGTGGCATAGTATTTGATCCCTGGACGTCTCTGGTACACATTGACGGCTGTTTGACAGCCATGGGCGTCTTAAGACCTCTTGAGGCCCTTACGCAAAAAAGGCCCTGGCCCCTACACAAATGTAGGCCCCGCTAGTAGATAGTGCATAGCATTCGTTGTGAAATACTTGTACAAAACCCGAAACAAAACATGTGTATGACTTACAATCGCACAAACTGGATTGACTAACTGCCACCGTTAGACTGAATGAGTAATGATGGTATATGGTGGTTGGTCTAGGCCTATACATGAATGACGGTCATCTCATGTGTAGCCAGTTGTCGTATCATCTGAAATTACCAGTTTTTCGAAGAATACAACCGTAAGGAACATTTGACAGTAGAAATCATTCAAATCATGATCTTATTAAGGTTGAGTCGAGAACGGGGTGGAACCCCCATTGTGGCCGAGGCCCTGGGCTGGGGCCCATGCCTTAAAACGTCCCTGTTGACAGCGGACTGCTACTTTTGTGGACAGGTTCCAAACTTGTGCAGCCTGTTGTTGTGCACTTGTTGCAGTGCGCACTGTAGCGAATATTATTACAAAGTCCAGTTACTTCAGAGATCAAACTCATTGATGACGTCAGAGACGAAAAGCTGATAGAGAGTGCCTTATTGTAAGGGGAGACAGCCTTTCCCTGAAATCCCTTCCCCTCCGTTCCGAGAAAAACCCCTCAGAAAAGACATGCGGAGAAACCGGTTCTGAGAGGGTCCCGGCTGGAAGCTAGAGAAGAAAAACGTGGTCTATAGAGTAAGATGGTGTGTTAGAATTTTTTTTATAAATTTGTATATACATTTCTAGCCTGACTGTGTGTTTTCGTATCCAATACGTTACAGCACCCAACACGGTATTTTAGCAAGATCATCCCTGACCGCATGTCGTCCTTCCCTGGCCGGCAAATTCTGCAGATCTGAATCTCATCGAATATCTATGGGATCTCATTGGACGTGACAATAACTGAGGACTAAAGCACAAACCATGGATGATCTGCTGATCTGCGCACAACAGTGGATTTGGCTTGGCAATGGTCACCTCAGGCAACCTTCAATGGATTAATTGATAAAATGCCTTGCTGGATTGAAGCCTGTATAGTTGCTCGAGGTGGACACATTAGATATTGAATAAATTGGTTTATAACGGTTTTATTTGTTTTTTTTTTCATTTGCATATCCACCTCTCACCACTGTCACTCCTGAAATTTGCATAACGTTACGTGCTTCATTTCTTGGTATTGCAATTTCACTTTTGAAGAGTCGACTTTTGCTATCTTTCTTTTTGAATAGCTGTTTCAAAAGAAAAAATATATTATCCGTAAAGAATATTTGTTCAACATAAATAATTATAGTTGTATTTATTTAAAAAAGTTATTCAAAATTTTCTTTTGTCTAATATATTTGGAGTGAGTGAGTGAATATTAACGTCACATTGTTCAGCTATAGATACACGAGGGCTTTCTAATATATTTGGAAGCAAGGTGCAGTACATATCCCAACATTACAATTATTACACATGTAACGATTCTCGTATCTTTTTCTCTTGCCTTTGCTATCCGTTTTAGCACAATATCTTGTTGGAGATTCCTTTTTTGATGTTGGTGGAATACAACAGGAAAAATTATAGTTTGAAAAAAACTAAAAAACACGCTTTTATACTGAATCGAACTAAAAAGTAAAAAAAAAAATAATTCTTAATAAAGAATAAAATGATTAACGAGAAAATGAATGTTCATTGTGGTAAAAGCGTGGGGTGCTTTGTACTACATTTTTACACTAATTCAGCTTTTCGGAATAGAAGTTAGAAATTATAACAAATGATACATTTATAGAACACCCCACGCTTTTACCCCAATGACATTCATTTTCTCGTTAATCATTTTATTCTTTATTGAGAATTATTTTTTTACTTTTTAGTTCGATTCAGTATAAAAGCGTGTTTTTTAGTTTTTTTTTCAAACTATAATTTATTTTTCATTTTTTAGTTCGAACTACAATAAAAGCGTGTTTTTTAGTTTTTTAAATTATCATTTATTCATTGTTGAATTTATCCTTGAGTTTGATATTTGAAGCTGGAATTACGTGGCTGTGGAATTAGTCTTGTTCTTCAATGGATATTAATTAACGGGTCTGAAATGTATTTATTCTCTCCATTTACGGGGCCTAGGATGAGTCCCGTATCGTTATATTAGATTCCGTCTCTTTAGAACAGGTCAAACAAATAAAAGTGTGTTAAGAAGAAAAAGTTCGAATTAAAAAATTTTTTAATGTACCATGTTTTTATAACGGACTTAAAAGTATAAAATTCCTCCTTTTCGTTTTCTTTTTTCACATTTTCATGCACTTCTGAACTATGGTCCAAATTTCAAATCTCTAGCTCCTCGGAAAGTCACACAGTTTAAAATCAATTACAAAATTCCACCCGGGCAGACATTAAAGAAAGCGAGTTAATAAAAACATGGTAATATTAAGTATCAATCATTTTTTCACCTTTTAAACGTGTTCCTTTCATGTTAATTCGTATCATCACTTCTAAACGTATTGCTTTATAAAAATAAAAAATATTTAGCAGTTAGAACGTAAATTATTTTTTTTCACATGTAGAAGCCTTTTTTTTATTTTCATTTTCAGAAAAATGTTTATATTATGGTAAGAAATTTCTAACACACACCCACACTCCACTTTCTCATATACAGAACACTTTTTTTGTTTTATTTCTATTAATCACAAGTGTATTTTAAAGTTGCATAATAATTAGCTTTAAATTCAAAACACTCGCCTTAGGGTTATACCTTATTCTTTTAGTCGCTAAATCTGGGAATGATGTATGAAATTAGTCGCCATATCTGAAAATGGTATATGGAACTAGTCGCCAAATTTAAAAATGATATATGCAATGTCGCCAAATCTAGAAGTGGTATATGGAATTGTCGCCAAATCTGATTATCCTTATTCCTGAAAAGGACAATGGAACAAAATTCTGAAATGATTGTATTGTCATCGGTCCTTGACAAGTGTGCGAAATTTCGAATGAATCCGATCTTTTTAAGTGGATAAAAATCGAGATCTAAGATTCCGTTACATGCAAGTGAAACTTATAAAAGCGTGTTAAAATTGAAGTTCTGTTCGTCGTAGATTTCCAAAAGATTTTGGTCAACCTGATTTAGAATGTGTTTTTGTCACTTCTGTTGGGAGTTTATGTGCATCGCTTGCCTACATTCAAAAGTGTTCCTTAACTCATGTATGGAAATAAGCAAACGTTGCTGGAATTAACTTAAAGGGATGTCTTGCCATGGATGCATTTTTGCCAATGAATTTGACTTTTACTGCTTTAGAAATATTTTCACTGATTCTTAATACACTGTCAAAGGAAAACAATTTAAAACAGAAATCCTAAGCCTATCAAATGTACAATTGTAAAAGCAAATAAGTAAAGTTCATCAATAAACAAGTAAAAGGGAAAAACAATATTTAGTAGATATAATTGTTTTTTTAATAAATCAATGTGTGGCCGCAGGAAGTTTGCTGACTCCTGTCTCAGCATATAAAATTTGCTAACTAAAAGAACTCCAAGGAATAATCTATCATTAAGACATTTTATTGATTGTTTTAAAATTTTTAATCGTTAGACTATAGTTAACAACAGTGGCTTACACAGATCTCTCTTATGGTGGGATTACATTCTAAGTAAATAATATATTTAAAAAAAAATTAAAGTCAATTTCTACTTAAGTCAACAAAGAACAAATTTATTTTAGTTAGTTTTATTAAACAATTACAATTAATATAAATATATATACACACATATGACAGAATCACAATATTAAGTTGCGATATAGAAAACGGTTTTCCTTGCAATTTTCCATTCTATATATGTTGCTAGACTATTATATATTTTTTGTTTGTTGCTATTTATTCATTAATTAAATTTAGTTATCCGAATAAGATGGTATAGTAAAAAAAAATTACAATCGCAGAAATTAGGCCATCCCAGATGGGATTCGAACGCACGACCTTTAGATTATAAGTCCAACGCATTGCAGGGACACAACAAATGATTTTCCTTTTTATATATGGTGTTGAACTATTATTTTTGTAACTATTTATTCAAATTAATTAAATTTAATTCATGAATTTATTTTTGAAAAAACTGTATGAACTTCAAGTGTTATCCACTACAAGTTTAAAAAATGTATTTGAACTTGGGGATGAATAAAAAGAATATTAACAATTGAAAATTTGTGAACAAGATATCTATTTACATTGCTGTTTGTAAAAAATGCAACACCATGAAGGAATCACCAGAATTAAATGAACTTTGCAGCAAATATCAATTATAGGATGTTACGTAAAATAGTGAAGTTTCAGAGCCACCGCGCATGCTTGGAGTGCGCAGCGCCCTCTGAACTAATGCTTAAAGCGTATAAATAGAGGGCTGTAGCAGGACGTTGAAAATAGTTACTGGTTATTTGTTGGTGGCGAACGTTTAGTGAGACCTAAGTATGCCTCCAAGACGAAATAAGGAGAAATTCCAACAACTTACGGAGTTTGAACGGGGGAAGATAATCGGCCTTCGAGAAGGAGGATTTTCCTATCGTGCAATAGGAGCTCGTGTGTAGCGGAACAGTTCCACAGTGATGCGAGTTTGGAAGCAGTGGGCGACGGAAGGTGACGTCAGCGCGCGACGATCGACACCTGTTCCGCGTGGCGGTGAATGACCGTACAGCTTCCTCCAGGCAGTTGGCAGCACGTTGGTCTACTGCACCGTGAATTGCGTGCAAGGGTGCCTTTATACAGGATCCCCCCTCACGGCAAACCATCGACGGCTACGTCTGCAATGGGCTCATGAGCACAGAGCCTGGTAAGCTGATTGGCACCAAGTTGTCTTTTCAGATGAACCACTCTTCAGTTTGTAGGACCATGATGGCCGCATTCGTGTTAGACGCTATGCCGTTGAACGCTGCCTTCCAGAGTGCGTTACCGAACAACATAGTGGCCTAACACCCAGAGCTATGGTTTGGGGTGTGATTTCGTATCAGGGACGATCCAATTTGCAACGAATTGAGGGTAATTTCAATAGTAACAGGTACGTCCGTGAAGTGTTACATCACGAAATCGTTCCCTTCCTTCAAGGCATCCCTGGAGCCATCTTTCAGCAGGATAATGCACGCCCACATGTTGCAAAGACTGTTCGAGACTTCTGTTCAGTCCAACACATGCAACTTCTTCCTTGGCCTGCTTATTCACCGGATATGTCACCTATTGAGCACGTGTGGGATTTAGTCGGTCAGCGTCTCGCTCGTGATCCGCGTCCTGCAGCTTCAAAAGACGAACTTTTGCTGCGCATACAAGCAATATGCAATTCTGTTTCACAAGCAGACATTCAAAATCTGTTTGACTCCATACCACTTCGTATAACAGCACTTATTGCAGCGCGTGGTGGCTACACCAAATACTGATTTCGGACACTTAAGGGTCCCGTAGACAGAAATTACAACTCTAAAACGATGAAAGCGCCCTCTTCTGGGAGGGGGAATGGGTGTTTCTAAAAGAAAGGCCAAGTACTCATGAGTACTGGTCTTAATGATCGGAGGTAAATAGTACCTTCATAAAAAATAAATTATATGCCTTTTTTTCTTAATTTCCAATATTTTCTTGACTTAGAAATAAACATTTTTTTCAAACTATTATTTTTCCAAATTTGCATTTACTTGATCCCATTTTCTGATGATTATGTTCTGACAGCTGTCATGATGAAAGAAAATGACGTCACAGAATCATACAAGCCTCTTCTACAACAGTTGAGAGAGGGATTCTAAGTGCAATCGAAGCTCAAGATAGGAACCCCCTCTTTCACCTTCTATTTTTGTTCTTGGAGGGTCCAGTTTACAACCAACTGAAGACTATTTATATGACAACTGACCCCTCTTTTACTGCCCACCCCATGGCAGTTTTCAATTACATGAAAACTGTGCCCGACATTCTAGTTGAACAAAGAAACTGCTTTTTTTACGCTGTTTCGTTTCTGTTTTGAGGAACATCAGTTTTTCATTTTAATTTTATAAAAATTTAAGTTTTAGTTAAGGCAAAAACCTTTATATATATATTTCTGTACATTCAAAACAATTTTCTGTGATATTCTTTAATACTAAATTGCATTAAAATCCTTTTTTAAACAATTTAATGACAAGGGAAATTTATAAAATTAATGGAATGAATAGAGAGTGTAATGTGATTTAAATTATTCTCTTTCCTGAAATATTTCATGTCAGTTCTTTATTTCCGATTCAGTTCAATAATTTTATTTAAAAACGGTTTAAGACATGTAACAAAAAAAAAATCTTATATAAATTTAATAAAGTACAGTGGCGTAACTACCAATGGGCTAGGTAGTGCCGTGCACAGGGGCCCTTGAGCTCAGGGGACACTCACGCCTTGACCACCAAGCAAGTCGAGCTTGCGATAATTTCTCCATAATTGAGGCATAAATATAAAAGATGCCGCCCATCCGGTATAGTGGTCAGTGAAGCTGTCTACGGTGCCGTAGGGACTGGGTTCGAATCCCGGAGAAGGCATGGATGTTTGTGTTGTAATCCTTTCTCCTCTGTCTGTGTTGTATGCCCTCGTGTTATACATTGCGTGGTGCACGGGGTTTATAAATGTTAAAAAAAAATATAAAAGATTGTTACATAGCTGTAATCATGGCAACTCCGTTGAAAGTAATTTCAAACTTGTAAGGAATTCCCCTAAATTCTTTCCTTTGTTTGTGTATAGTGTTGCGAACTTTACTTATTAAAAAGTTTATATTATTTTTCAATTTTCTAATCTTTACTTGAAAATAAACATCAAGTTCCATGAAATGTCTTACCAAACATCTAAAAAAACTACACAGGAAGCTATTTCTTCTTGGTCATTTTATTTTTTATAACAATATGATTCATAAGCTATTTTCCTGTTTCAATGTTTCGCAATCTGGTATCTGCAACAGACTGATGTAATTTTGTATTATGTTTGTGCATATTCCTTTTATCATTTCCTGTCTATCACATGTCAAATCGAACCTCGGTAATCACTAAATTCACAAGGAAACTCATATGCCATACATGTAAGTAGTTTGCTTTCCTATGTTCTGCAGAGCTTGACACAGGGCTGATGTGAATCAGCTTTGTATATATATAAAATACTCTAATATATTTTTAATTAATAAAACTTCACCAATATTCTCTCTTTTTTTTGCACCAAGACCTTTGGATACCTAGCTACACCACTGATAAAGTATATTGAGTATTGGTTTTGGGACCCACACAATTTTTTGGAAGAACAGTTTTAGTGTTGGAATTTCTAATATAAATACAGTTACAAAAAAAGGAACAAGTCTTACAGTAGTCGCATATGATGTGTAACATCTGACATGTTATCCTGGTAAATACGCAATAGTAACATAAATCCTGAAAAAAATTAATTGGGTATGATTGGAAATAATTTTCTATCGAATTTTATCTTTAATGAAAATTTTATTTAATTAACACAGAGTCATGTAATTTTTTATCAAAAATAAATATTCTTGTTCAATTTGGGGAAGACACACACACAATAGACTTATAATGACTAAAATATGACACATATACTTGAGATTTCAAAGTATTTAATAACCTTTGAAAAACAACGTCAATAACAGTACTACTGTTAGTTGTCGATATATTTCGGTTTGTGTTCATTTCGAGCTTGAGGTCATCATTCAAAAAAGCTATGAGCGGACAATCGTAAAGTTACCTGACTGACACACAGATTTGGTAAAGCAGTAATTGGTTCGGCCGTTTGTTTCCGAGAGATTTGTGTTCCGTTGCAAAAAAAAAAATCCCTGCTGCGTGGAGTTGAATTTTGTGCAATTCTTTTCGGCTGTACTCCTTCAGTTTTTAATTTTTTTTCTCACGTTTCTTTTGTCGAAAATCTTGCATACATTCTGGTTTGGATTTACTCGTCTCGGCAAATCACAAAATCGTTTTCAAGTTACTGTATTCCAGATTTTAATTTCAATTAACTTTTTTCACCAATCATACTAAATATTTTTCTTATTTATCACACTGTTATATTTTTAATATCACAAACAGAAACCAGCAATATATTTAAAAAAAAATAAAAAGAATTTAAATCAGCATTTAAAACCGTGGAGGATTATATACCATAATGACTAAAGACGCGAGATTCCCAAGTTCAAAAAAGGTCATGAAGAATACAAAGAAACTGTAAACTCGTGTCATTCTCGCTATCCGATCTTGGCTTAGAACAGGGATGGCCAACTCAAATGACCTTGCGGGCCACTTCGGAAAAACATTATAATCCTGCGGGCTGCAAACAAAAATTATATATCTTTATATTATATTTAGACCCATCACAAACATTTATTGGAATGAAAATTTAAAACGGAATGAATTATTATTGATTTCATTATTTTTTATCTATACAAGCATAGATAATTTATAATAATAATGCAAGGATCAAATATGTCTAATTCTAGCAATAGGCAGCGCGATGGAGTTACAGGAATCGAGTGTGATGCTGCACTGCAATACCACACACTTCTAAGAATGTATTAAAATAAAAGAAAGGTAATAAAATAGAAACAGTTATGAAGTATATTTGTTACAAAACACTACATTTAAAAACAAAAATATTGTACAAGGTAACGGACCTCGTAATTTTGAACCATGGTTAAGTGACGGGGATGACAGCTGAGAAAGCCCCTCATCTCCGAACTACCACACTAAAGGAAGGACGTCTGAGCTCTCGACAGATTTAACGTGCATCGCTCCCCTACACGGTGGGTCTTTAGTGGTGCTGGGCTTGAACTTTAAAATTGTGGAACTATTTGCCTGTATTTGTACTTGCAGTGCATTCTTCATAGCGCATTAACTTAGAATTCATTTTGAAAAAAAAAAGCATTGATGAGTTATCTTTGAATAATATATAAAACACGTGTATAAATGAAAATGTAGATACTGCTTTCCAGACAGAAATTTAAAAGAAAATTTCTGCAATGTTATTTCTAAGTTGAATTTTCAGTGAAGGAAATAAAAACATCAGTAGCAATAGTAAATAAATTAATTGAAATTTATATGTTTTAAGAAGAAACTATTAATGTTACTAAAAATATTCTTAAAATTATGGAAAACTTTCTGATTTATTTTAAATCAATGGTATTTCATCTTCGGAATATTTGAATCTTATTTAAAATGCGATGATCAATAAATCCATTTAGTATGTGGAAACTTTCACAATATTTGAAATGAACAGCGGAACAAGAATTTAGAAAAAAGAAATACACACTTTTCTTTCCAATTCCTGAAATTCTGTCCTATATTCTTTTTTCGTTTAGCCGAAAGAAATAATTTTTTTTGAAGCTGCGACGATGATCCATTTTATTTAATAACTGAAATAAACTGTGCAAAATAAGTTTTAAAACAGCTGATATTCAAATAACTTAAACTTGGAAAAAAACACATGAATTTCAATTTTGGAGATATGTAAGAAAAGAATGCGAAAACTGATTCACTTTATCCTGACGATTCAAATGCATTTTCCAAATATTAATTGTTCATTTTAATTATTAATAAAATATAACTTATTTGGTTTTTTAAATAATTTTAAGAAAGGTGGAAAAAAAAAACAGAGGATAGCTTTTTGTACAAAACGTATTTGTAGTTATTTTCAAGCACAGACTCAAACTTTCCAAAGAATGATGTAATTGTAAATAGTATCTTGAATGCCTATAGATTCTTCGAAAACAAGACCCATTTTGGGGGGAAAAAAATCTGTTACACAATCCACCGAAGAGTCATAAATTACCACCTTTCACCAAGGGAACATAGGGAAAATTTCATGTATCCTTCCGCAAGAAGGCGGAGTTACAAGTTTATTTTCCCCTCATTCCAAATATGCAATGCTGACTTATTTAATTACTCGCAAATAAATTAGTTAAAAAATTTTAAAGTATATGCGTTTGAAAGAGCATAAAAAATAAAGGATTTCCGCTTTTTAACTTTTTTTATCCGATAATTGAAAATATTTTTATGATCGTTTCAACGCACTAAATGTAAATTTTCAAGCTTTTAATAAATATTTAGAAATTTTTTTTAAAAAATCGGAATCAAGAGAAATATAATTTTTTTTTTAATCTTTAGGATGCATTTTGTTTTATACAGTTAAAAGCAATACCTTAGATGTAAATTGAATTATAAGAAACTCCATAGGATTAACATTACACTCGAGTTTTCGTGGTGGCGTGTCACCGGGAGCCTTAATATTTTTTTTTGCTTTGAAAATTTCGTCATTTATTTGTACTAATACAAGTTTTTGTGCATTAAATTTCATTTAATTCTGATGAATCCTTTATGGTGTTACATTTTGTACAAACAGCAGTATATATTAATTATATCTCAAAAAATCTTAACGAAGCAGATATCATGGAGGGAAGACATGGATGAAGTTTTCCAGGCTATCTTGAAATTATTTGAGACGTTGCAACGTTCGCATAACACTTCTGTGAAGTATTAATTACAATTTTTTCCAATCACAACAAAATTAAAAAAATTGTCACCAATTCTGCGATAGCTTCAAATGAATTTATTTAGAAGCTTAATTTGCCATTTTAAACGAGTTTATTTACTACAAGATCAGGATTTTCTTGTGGCATATAATAAACTTTAGGTTTTCCGAGATTTTACTAAATGATTAATTTGCACCACATTAGAAAAGTTTTCTAAATATAATTTAGCTTTTATATCCACCCGTGTTGTGAACTATATTCTTAGGTATGAGTTACTCTTGTGGAATATTTATGTAATGTTATTTATACTAAACGTTATCACCATGCGCTATAATCAATAACGAAGCCAAGGACCTTCTTCGAAGATATTTCTTTCATTAGGATATTTTTGAAGTATAATACGAAGAATATCTAACACAAATTAGCATTAAATATCATTACAAAGGCAATCTTGAAAATTTGTGTTAAAAATTTTCAAGATCCCCCTATCTTCTATGTCCGTGGAGATGCCAGGATGAGTTCAGATTTTTAATGTATCAACTATTTCAGATGTAATTGAAAACTATGAGGTCTTAGTTTTCATCATGTACAGATTTTTAACACTGAATCAGAATGTTAAGATTTCTGAAAATATATTTTATTTTGGGTCTAATTTTCCATAAAAATAATTCAAACTTTTTATTGAAGATATAATTTTATTGTCAGGAAGATGAAGCATTCCAAGAGATTAAAACGTTTCGAACTGGAAAATTGTTTTAAACTTGTATTTAGAAAACCTCTGGTCTTTAAATATTTACTTCACAAGTTTAAAAAAAAATTGATAATTTTCCCTACTTCAAACCAGTAAATTAGCGAAACATTAACATACTGTAATCAGACTTGGCACTCCAGCACAACTCAAATATCGCACAATTACAACTCACAATAAGAAAAAACAAATTAAGAATATTTTTTGGTTATTTGTATTAGTTTTCAATGTTGATATAAACGTAAATACAATTCAAAAATATTTATGTACATATTTTGAACTTCATAGAATCCAGTGAATATTTTTCAAGAGAGACCTTACTATGGGAAATATTAATACAATTACCTGACAGTCTCCCTTTTGAGCAAACTCCACTTGGATTCAGGGAGGCGTTTGAAGATTCAATGTGGTTTTGTACAGGGTGTACTGGAACAGCTTGATATAGATTTTTGTCCCCGAACCTCTGGAGTCTTTTTTGGATCCAACTGTTGATAAAGGTTTTTGAATACGCACTGAGCTTAACCAGGCAGTTAGCAAAAAAACAAACAAAAACTCAATTTTACGGTCACTTGCCCCGGAAACGATAAGACACTATGAATCTTGAACTCGATTGGATGCATATCTATACTGATGAAAGCTTTTTAAAGGACTCTGACAGCACAGGAGCGTATTGCCACCTTTTATTTAACAACTGAAATATTTACAACAGTTTTTGATGGCAAGGTTGCTGCCCTTGTGCAGTTGCATCGTCATCTAAATAGCTTTACTAGGGCTGTTGTCTTCTGTGATTCAAAAGTGGCACTTTTTGCTGTGAACTCAAATTTAACTCCTGCAGAGTCCGTCTGCGTACTCTAAACAAATTGTTTTTGTTTTACAGTGGATCCTGGACACTGGTAATGGGTTAGAGGACCACCTAGCAAAGAAAGGAGCCTCCATTCAACAAACAAGGAAAGCTGTCCCTTTTACCAGTGTCAAGTGTATTATTAAGAAAAAGATGAAAAATCTCACTTCAATTCAATACACAAAGAGAAATTCCAATAAGATCTTCCCATGTGATCAAGATATAAAGCAGATGCCGAGTTTTGTCTGGCTACTGGACATGACTATCTCCTCAAACATCTTCATCGAATTCATGTTGTACAGGCGCCTTTCTGCAAGCTGTGATATTTGGGAGGACATGGATGCTGACCAGCACTAAAGGGCTCCTCTTTGTGCGATTTTTATTGTCAAACTAGGACTTATTGGGTTCATAGATTTTTCTCGCCATATGTTTATCTCCTACTTTGTTTTGTCTGTTTTTGTTCCTACCCCCTTGTGGTGTAGTGGTCTTTTGTATCCCTGGCCATTGGAAATAAAAAAAATATTTTCATAAAATGACAAAATGAATAGAACACGAAAATACACACACACACACAGCATAAAATGTTTTATCTTTTAATAATATATATGTCTCTGTCCTCTTGTGAACAGCATACCCAGAAAAATCGTCTAATTTTTTACTAATTTTCTTGTTTCCCTCTTCTGTACATATGCAAATTCCAACAATGCGTTATCGATTATGGGACAGTGAGAAGCAGATAAGACATTGCCGGTACAGAAATGCCATTATCTGATACAGCCCCTTCTGTACAAGATTAAACATAACAAAAAAAAGTACAAACCACTAAGATCATGAAAAGTCAAGAAGCACAATATCAAGGCCCACAAAGGGCATCAAGGAACACTGAGAATAGACACTAATAATGGAATTAGAAATGAATACAGAACACAATTACTAGTTTGCAGCTCATTAAAAGCTAACAATTAAGAACTGACAACACTACATTAAAAAAAAAAAACCAGAGTGCAAAAATATCTCTTAATGGTGAATAGTTATGTGCACTCCTAAGAGTATAATTTGTTCAAAGGGGATTTATCATTGAATTTTAAAATTAAATTCAGCTGCATACCAAATACATCAAGTTATATTAAGGGAAAAATGAAACATGAACAATATACAAAATAAACACAGAATAGTTCTGAAATTAAACATTCAATTTTGGCCAGTTTTAACCATTATCACATCCATATAAAAACTGTACAATTTGTGTTATTAGAAATTAAACAATTCTACTTTTGCATCAATCTAAACATATTCTCTTGAAGAACAATATTATGATCAGAAATATCGCAAATATACATGTAACGTTATTTTTCTTTTTTATCAAACCAGTATAAAGAGGGAAAAGCATTGTACAATGAAAAAATTTCACAAAAATAAGCTTTATTTTGATGCACGTTTATAATTTAGGTATAAACAACATTTAATGATTTTCTTTTTTAATCTGTTTTGAGAAAGTACAACATTTATACATGATAAAAATACACACTATTTGCATTATTTATGCTAATACTTTTTCTTTTATAATAGATAAAAGGCAATTGTTCCATTTTATTTAAAAATAGTTAAGTAATCATTACTTGCTTTTGTTAGTGATGGAATTTAATGTTAACACAAGAAAATATTTAATTGTTCAGAAAGTGACCAAATTACATAAAAATTAAACAAGATCTTTGTTAGAGGTCTTTTACTACAAATCAAATCTAAAGTTTTAATAAAATGCACACATGTTAAAACTGATAGCAGCAAACAGTAGCATCAATAGTAAAAGTTGAGCTTCATTTTCAATATTATCATGTACAAAATTGCGCAGTTTCACTTTCCTGCTCTATTTGAATTTAGATTTCATAAAACCAAAACTTATGTTAAAGATACCCAAATAAACGTTGACTCACAAATTAGATATTCAAGAACTTCTTAAGTTAACATTGTCAACAGTTACAAATTTCAAGGTCATGCTGGGATTCTATTTTTTGTAAAATTTCACTCAGAAGAGAAAAAAAAAAGCATTTGATAAATAACATTTAAAAAAAAGTCACTTTTTTCAGATATCAATAAGAATATCTTTTGTATAACAAAGTCAACACAAAATCCACCAAAAAAGTGGGGGAGGGGCGCCTGTATTAGACATTAATCTCCATTTAAGCAAAATGTCTATTAATTCTTGATACAATCCCAAAGTAGCAATTTCATAATTTTTTTTTTAATGCTGAATACAGCTATAGCCAAAAGTATAGATCAACCTATGAAAGTATAGATATTTTGCTGTGTTTAAACAAATATATTTCATTTAAGCTATAATTAAAACTATATAATGCTAATTGAAAGACTGACTCCTGTCTCTCACACACGTTTTAAACATTTTAAGGTTTTTTTTTTGGTTTTGTTTATGAGTTAAGTAGGCTTTTAACCTTATTGAATAAACTCTAGGGTGCTTTTCAAAAATGTCCAACAACAAATTCAGTAATAATATATGTAACAAACTAAAATATTTGACAAAACTCAAACATAAAAATTGTAAATAAATCACCTTTTTTAAAAACTTCTATGTCCAATGTTCACAATTGTGATTAAAATAACATCTAAATATACTAACACCACCATAATAAACAAGAGGTTTTCAAGAATATTTTTCACTAAATGAATAAGATCACAAGGATGATCAATACTTTTGGCAAAGGCTACAGAACTTTTTAAAAAATCACCAGTTTGAAATGTGCATGTCAGATATGAAATGTTGGAAAGGTCACCCCATAATAACAATATCTTTCATATGCATGCTTCCACAAATTTAATTACATTTAAAAGAGCATGAATTTGACGAACAGATGGGGGGGGGGATTAAACACGCAGGTTATGAAGTCTTGAAAAACTGGATAATATACAGATAACAGCTCTCATCCATTTTTTTGTTTAATTATTTGTTAACAAAATCCATATTTCTACAGAGGGAAAAATTGTTCAACTTTTCCCTGTTTACAATCTCAACTGAAATTCTCTTATACTGTTGGTAAAAGTTTTTTTTTTATTGAAAATGTAGATGTACTAAAGATTCTCTTGAGTTATTCATTTAAAAATTTTAACCATTTTCTCACTGACTAATCACTTACCCTATACAAAGCACCTTAGTGAATTTAAAAACAAAAACTCTTATGCTTTAATGCAGAAAGTAATATCATAAAAGAAGAAAAGTGCACAACTACTCTATCAGTTTTGTGAAATTGTGTACATATTGTCTCTCAAAGAAAACTTTGAGGAATGACAATAACACACCATTCTCTTCCCTACGAAATGGCAAATATCACATTCAAGAGAAAAAGAATAAAGACTTATTCAATCAGTAGCTCTTGACGTATCGTTAATAAAATCTCCTGAAAATATTAAAATTTCAAGCTCAAAATTTTAAAATGTGATAAAAAAAGTCTTTATACACACAAAACATCGAGTTAATAACATAACATTGCAAGAGCAAGAAATTTTCGGTCAAAGCAGCCAACTTCTAAAACAGCTAAGTCTAAACATTCTTGCAATTTGGCACAGACAAAGTGAATTGTGCACTCGTATATTTATGAGGAATATAAATGATTTTTTTCCTGCATTCATAACATTTGAGCTTCTTATACCAAATATGAAATCAAATATTTTACTTCAAGATGAATTAGTTTTCTTGTGTCATAATACATCATTGTGCATTAAACTATTACAAGATGTTCTACAAAAGTTCATGCCATAAAAAAGGGCATCAAAATACACGAAATGCTGGCCACTTTGACCAACAGTACATGTAAGATACATAAATGGTGATGCTAAAAAAATCTAACAAGACACAAACTGCTGTGGAGATGACAAAAATTACATGTATCAATCTTTCAAAATTAGGACCAACTTCTTCACAATGAACATGTAAGGCAGTTAGTTGTATTGAATAGATATTACAGTTTTTACAATTATGAGGTTTTTCAACCTTATATATATGCATATACTTACATAACATATATCATGTATATCCTGGATTTATATTATAGACTAGATAAGGAATTCAGTGCTTGTGTGAACAGGTAAAAGGGCAAAATATATAGTACAATGTTTTAAGATTAAAAAGGCTCACACAAATATTTTGGTCAATGAGGATTATTTGATACAGAAATTTCGTATGTCATTTTCTGAAACTGTTAATCGACTAGCTTTCTTGAAAGCACCTCTAAGTTATAACAAATACAGCATATGAATACATAGGTGACAAATAACATTAACATTCATTATAAAGAAAAGTTAAACATGGCAAAATGTTTACATTCAACATAAAGCTAGTTATAGCATTGCAAAGCAAAAATTAAAAGAAATACAAAAAAATCTTTAAACACAAAAAGTTATGGTTATTTTATAGAAGTTAAGAAAACATTAAATAAAAATAAAACACAATTTAGGTATACTAAACACACCAATTTGACATGCCAAGCTCTGTACAAGGGACGGTTATGAACAATGATGCTCTGCAAAATATTAAGCCTTGGATCTTCCTTTTAATGACATTTTAGCACATGGCATTTGGATTACAAAGCACAGCTGTGGTAAGGAAGCAGTTCTTTTGGTTTCCAATGAACAAAAATTATCGTTGCTGAGCCAGAAGACCACAAGGGGTCAAGGGTGACATGACAGGTAGGACAGGGACACGGTTGTACGTCACAGGAGCGGGAGAACACATGGCATGGCACGTATTATTCACCAAAACAGGCATTCTATTCAGAAAGAAATAAAAAAAAATGCATTAAAAATTAAAATGTCATTAAAATGAACTTTCTGCTCATCAGAACTTTTTGCTTATGTGAAAAATCACACTATGATTTTTTAATTAAAAAAAAACATGTTTTCATGAACAATACGAAAGATGAATAATAAAGTCTTGACATTTCACAAAAGTTATTAAAAAGCTACTATCATACACATAATTTAAAACTAAATATATTAATATATATAGTTTCAGTCTTAGAAAAGAAATCTTTTTGAAACAAGAAGCAGAAAGCAACAAGTTTAAAACAGCACAATCACAATTTCATTCTGTAATAAAACAGTTGCTAAAACACACATAAACCAGAAGGGAAAAAAAATGCTAGTTTAAAATGTTAATAAGCCTTTCAAAGTGGTGAAAATTAAACTGAATTTTGATTTAAATACATTACATAAACCACTTTTACTACAAACACTAAACCACTTTAACTGAATGATTTAATTAAAAGCTATCCTATTCCTTAGAATTTTAAGCACTTCACAAGAAATATTAAAATTTTTACAAGCAATTAGAAGTTATATTTAGTGGTTTATAATTGCATTTTTAACAAGGGTAAGTTACACTCCTATATGGGGTATAATAAATTTTCCTCTACCAAACAAAGTCTCTGAAACAATAGATACAAAACAAACACTAATAATAATGGATTTTAACAGATAAGTTAAGGTTAAAAAAAACACTCTAATATAATTTTTTGTTATTCTTTTGATATTTAGGAATCACTGCAAAAAACATTGATTTATGATAAGTGGTAGAGCTGAAATAAATTACATATAAAAGGTAAATATTTTATCAGCTCGACCACAATGGAATCTTACGAGATTCTTCAAATGATGAACTTAAATATAAACTGAAAATCTTAATTCTGCTATAAAATTAAGTTTATTGATTGTTCCTGATTGGATTGGAGGAAAATATTCAATTAAGAACAAAATCAAAATACAAGACAGCTTTTTAACGATTTTCTTTAAAAAAAAACAAACCCATTTTGAAATACAATCAAGCAGTTTTTAAGATTTCTATAGCATATTTCAGAGATTTCAATACTATTTACAGTTTTGATCCACAATCATCAGCTACACCCTTTGATATGAAACCAACACCTTTGTTTTTTTTAACATTTTTGCCACCATCAGTAGCAATACACTTCCAAATTCTCATTTAAAAATATCTTCAATTGTAGGACAGAACATTATAAATGCCAGGAAGCTCTTAATACCCTTCATAATTTTTTTATTTGTTTATCTTGAATAAAAAGTAACAACTGAGCAGTACCTGAAACATTCTGTTGGTTAATCAAGGACCAAAGAAAAGCATTCAGTGTCAATTTTCATCACACAATTCAGTTCACTTATTTTTTGCAATATCATTCACTCTTTGATTTACAATGTTTGCTGACAAAGTGATGTTTTAAAAATATAAATGAGCTTTTACTGGACATATCTTCTGTTATTGCAATCATGTAATCTTAGATTAATTTGACATTAATGGTTTGATGTTTTTGCTATTAAACGAGTCCAATGGAAAATTGCTGCTTTTTTGTTCAGTGTTTACTATTTAAATAATATGAGATTTTAATTTACATTTCAATAATTCATTTTTCTAATGGTAAGCTTCCTGTAAATTTGGGAGTAATTCTGAGAATGTCTAGTCTCAAAATGTTTTATGTAGTACTTTTTGAGAATTGATAGTTTCATTGCAAATTATAATTATAGACTTATTAACTCAATCATGAAATATTTTGATATCCCTATTGCTTTCCCTTAACCATTTGAGAGACGAAGAAGCTAAAAGCTTGTAATCTCTTATGAGGGATGATGATTTCACTTTCAATGTCATTACTACACTCCTCATATCATAGTCACTTTCAGATGAATCAAAACTTGACATGGTGCTTTTTGAAATTATCATATAAATTTTTAATTTTTATAAAACAATGAAAATTTTTTTTACTAAAAATAAATATATAAAACATGGTGGTATGGCAGAAAAATGAGCTAAAACAATATCTTTTTACATTGGCTCATTTTACTACTGTACGGTTTTAGTGCATTACTGCTGTGTGTTTCATTTTAATTCTTTTTATTAAAAACCATAATTTAATGAAATAAATAAAAACTGAAATTGATGTGAATACAACTTCTCTCAATTGATGCAAAATTTATACAAACCAACAGCAGCGCATTGCACTCCGCTGCTTTGAAACGGTTAAATGTTATATCCCACTACCTATATTTTCTTTCCTTATTTATACATACCTAAATAAAAGCACAGATAAACCAAAATATAACGCTAACTACTAAACTATATTCCACTTTTCAGATCACACAAGTCCGATAGAAAAATTTGGAACAGTCCAACTCTTGATTGTCTCCCTTACTTGTGATTCAAACAAGCCATCACACAGAACATTTTCAGATTATGCTATAGTTTGGTTACAAGACACAGTACTATTATAGTTTTATTCAGTCCTTCATCTAACTTCTCTACTCTCTACAAGATGGCATAGCATGTGCACAGGCTATCTCTACCCCAGTGAGTCCGTGATACTTAGCCTGTAAGCCTCAGCTGAAATTGCACAAAGGAAGAGGAATTCATCCCTGTGCCAAAGAAATCTCACATGCAGGAAGGTCCCCCCCCCCAAAAAAAGACTACTGCATATTTTTAAGATGAGCCAGTTAGATCTTGTCACTTTGGACTGAGTAATCAAGAGTGTGGCATTAGGCTACAAAGTTATGGAAGGATATAAAACTAATAAGGTAGCATGTGCAATCTGTTACAAAAAAACTTATCAAGGAAAACAGAGTTGCATAGTGAAACAGAAATTGTTAAACAAAAGTTAAATACATATTATAAAAATTGAACTCAAAATTACTATTTTATTTTTCTAGGAGTTCAGTCATACCACTGCTTCCGCAGGAGGCATTACTACTTGTAGGTACTTCTGGAAACATAGTTCCAACAGAATATGATGTTTAATAAAAATAAATATCATAACAACTACTCACTACAGAATGGAAACACTACCTCTGTCTGAATTTTTATAGATGTTGGTGCACAAACAATGATTTCTTTTGAGAATTTTCTATAAACAGAATGCTTCCCCTGGCATAAAGAGAAGATTCCTGAACATACCAAATACCCTTTAATGTGGGATTTTTATACCTTTTATTGCATTAATTAATTTTTTTACTAAGAATTCCTTAGCTCATTATGTGTGGGCCAGACCAGGAAATAGTTATAAATAAACAAATTATTATTTGGGGATCCTCTTTACGTGTTCAAAAAGTACACATTAAAAATGTGTGTGTAAGCTATTTCTAAGAATATATCTTAAAAATACTCAATTTCATTAACTGGTCAGCATATAAAAACATTCGAAATTTTTTGGCACTTGATAGGGGTAAGTACCAAAAATGAGTATGGATAGTTTGAAGATTCTTCTTCCACTCTAAAAAAGTAAAAAATTAATACATTTATGTAAAAGTTTAAAGATAACATATTTAGAACAATAGCCATTTGGGGTACACATAGAACAGATATAGCAAATAGATTTTCAGATTATGAACCATTTGAACATGAAATTATTTAGATTATGAGTTATTTTACAACTCAATATTTACCACTTATAATTTTTTTGTTTGAAGCGATTCATGCACTATTTTGCTGCAGAACTTAATGAATTTTAGTTCTTCAATTTGTCAAATTATACATACAAACAAAACCTAATATTTTATTGAAGGATTCAATAAAATACAATATATGAAAAATATACAGATAAATATTCTAGAAAATACCCTTTTAGTCAATTAAACTTAGTATTTGACACACAATTGAGAAAACATAATAATCAACAATAATTCGGTCAATCTGATAGCTAATGACATTCTTTTATATAAATTATTACTAGAATGATTCTAATAACCCATTCTATGATTTACGAATGTGATAGTTGTTACAATGCTGGCATGAATATATTAAAAAGGAATATGGAACATGTGAAACTGAGGATATTATACAGAAAGCAGAATTTCCAATTCATCAATTTCACGCATAAATCATTCAATGGGGCACAGTATACATAATGCATGGCACAAAAGTCCAAATTATGTACACTTCCATGAGTGCACTTGGGAAAATAAAAACACAGCTAGGCAGGAAAAAGGGGTGAGGGGAATTTAAACAATATAAGAGTGGATACAGGATACTAAATATTGGGAAATCAGCTACACAAGTTTTAGATGACCTCAAAACAGAATTTTCATGAGAGTTAAGACTGAATATGTAGGATTTCAGAAAATTAACAAAACTTATAATTAGAAAATATATGTCAAAAATTTGCTCATATCTGAGTAAAATAAATGCATGTAAAATCTACTTAAAAATAAAAGAAAAAATATTTTAATTGCAGTAGAAAGAAATAGGGAACAGGACATGACGGATTTAAGCACAGTGACACCGATAACTTCTCAGTAAAACCTGTTGGAACAGTCGGGAAAAATTATAACTTATGAAATTTTGTCATAAGTAAATCAGTATATAAACACGATGGAAAAAAAAATAACTAGCTCGAATTTTAAGTGAGAAAAAAAATGTAAGGTTAAAGTTAAACAAATTATTTAACTTTTTACGAAAGAACATTAAAATAGTTTCTTTCAAAGAAAATAACAATAAAACCCATCAGATGGTATTGATTATTAAACAATGAGAAAATTGTTGCATTTGTAAAATTTTTCTATACACTTTAAAAAAAAGAGGAATGTTAAATTCCTTTAAACATTCTTTTTGTTAAAAGGAACATAATCAGTGAGAATAAATATTATTTTAGAAGATGGTACTAAAGATGTGGCAGTTTTATCAAGTACTTCACAGAAATAACAGCACACTTAATTGCAATGACCATAGAAAAAACATATCAAGCTATACTTAATATGCAATAGCAAATATGAGAATTTTCAGCAACTAAGAAATTTAATAGAAATACGAGCACACTTAGAATCAATGTTGATACAGAGTAAATTTAAAATAATTACAAATAAAAATTCCTTCCAACAATATGAGTGTTAATAGATTTGAAGACCATTTACATAAATTTAAAATATAAATACACTACAAATAAACGAAAAATGAAATATTACCTTTTGTAAATATAACCAATGCTTTGAATGAAGATGTATAAAACTAAAATACGATTTATGCACTTACCTTTAATTTTTTTACATGACTCCAATCTAACAATAGTTACATTTTACAAATTGTAATTTAATGATTATTTTTAGGAATGGTTACCTTGAAAAATATCTTTGAAATTTCTGTACAAGACATTTACAAATTTTATGGTATCAATTCAACAAAACAATAACATATATGCAAAATTATTTTTCAAAAGCATCATGTATCCTTATTTTTACCTTTATTTATACTGTAATCTTGACTTTCTATTATTTTTTATAGACTAAGCAAATATTTTCAAGGAATAAAAATAAGTTAATGAAAATTAATAAATAAGAAAACTATATGCAACACAAGAAAAAAAAAGTACCAACCATAAATTGTACAGACAGAAAAATAGACGACTCCAGATTAATATGGCTTGCTTGCATCTTTAGAACGTTTCAACTGAACCTTCAGGCGCTTCATACCAATTTGGAATCCATTCATGGCCTGAATAGCAGTTTGTGCACTACTTGGGTTATCATAACTCACAAATCCTACAAAAAATTTAGAAAATTATACTCCACTTTGAAATTATAACTAAGATGCAACAAAAGATTTGACATAAAATGTAACAAATACTAACCAAAGCATTTGCTAAGATTGGTCTGTTTATCAATGAAAACTTTGGCCGAAATAACAGTGCCAAATGGCATAAATGTTTGGGCAAGGTCTGTATCATTAAATTCTTGTGGTAGATGGTATATAAATAAATTAGCTCCTTCTGGACCTGCAAAATACAAATTTCAACATTAAAACTATGAAGTGATGTATTCCATATAAATAGAGATCGAAATTCATTTTTAACATAGTTCAGTGTAGCATGCCTTGAAATAAATCAAAAATCAATATTAAATATATTTAAATAATAAACAGCTTAAAAATATGAAAGAGTAAAAATTGAAATAAACATTCAAAAGGTAAAATAAATCATTGGACGAAATTGTAGATATTTACCTTCAATTTGTTTTCCAGCTGGATTGGGAGATTGAAGACCTATTTGGGCAAATGGAATAGCTGACAAAATAATATTTTTAATTAGTCATTTAAACATTATTGCAAACACATTACTATTATATAATTTGTAAAAAGCTAAGCTAATAATATAGAAATCTTAAGATTTGTGTGTGATTGAACCTTGTACTAAATTCAAAATCTTAGCAATCAGTTAAATAGATCATCATTTGTACCACGCACATAGAAAGAAAAATATAATGCACAAGAAAAATTTACGAAATGCAATTGAAGTATAAGAATAACAGTTCTAATAAAATACGACTTTCTTAAATTACAAGTTTCAAGGGGAAAAATATTTGTTTGATAACCATTATCATCATCTAATTCATAAAATTAAAAAACACGATCATTGGAAAAACAAATCTTCTAACAAATTAACATGAGAACGAAATTTACAAAGAAAATTTTACTGTTACATTGGATTTATTAATCCACATTAATATTCCTAAAATAACAAATAAGCAGAAAAATCCAAGATGATTAAAATAATAAAATACAAATGGTTAATTAATGCAATGGTTTATTTTGAGCATAATAAAACAAGCCACCTTCAAGCAATTTTAGGACATTAGACAGACAGATACAGCTTTACAAATAGTATGTTGTCTTGAAACAATTTATGACTATATAATAATTAATTTTATATAAAAATGAGCTTAAAGTTTTTTTCCTTGTATTGTACACAAATTTCATTTATTTCAATGGTCCGACAAATATGAAAATCGAATTTAAAAATAATTATTTCACAGGATACAAATCATGCAAAGCAATTTGCATTAGTCAATTATAAAAAAAAAGATAATTTACGAACCAGAATATGGCATGCCTGAGTACGCCTGTGTTAATGCATCTAAAGAAGCTCCATTAGCAGATAGAGCACTTTTGCTTCCAAGACTGGGGTAGAAAAAAGAAAGTTACCATTAATTCTTTAAAAAATGTGATTCAACTGAATATAAAAAAAATTAAATTGTAAAGATTTTTTTACAAACTGTAAAATAAATCATTTTCATGCTTCTCAATATACCATAAAATTCGGCATATAGCACACACCTTTTTTATGAAGAAATCCGAGATATATGTGAGCAACGCTCTTATGTTTTGAAGTGATTTATTTGAGGTATTATTCCAAACTTTAGTAAAAACAGTATACTCATACAGAATGACATTTCTTTTGAAGAAAGATTATTTTGATGTATGTAGAAGTCTAATTTTTTTCTATACTCCATCTTTTTCTTATTTTTAAAGCTCTCATTTCTATACCCAGCATACAATGAGTACCCATAAATTTTGCTTTTATTTTGTGTGTTAAAAGTGTGCATTATGTGCCGTATTATATGGTAATTCAAGGCTCTTTACATTTTTAATACCTAAAATTAATTTCAGTAACTAAGTTTAAAAACGATACTTCCAAAAAATTTTTACTAGACATTTTACTCGTCAGAACCCCTTTTAAAAAAATGGTTTATTAAAAAAGGATGGTTTAAAATTTTCATTTGAAGGTGCATCACATTAAAATATTTTTAACACAAAAATCATTTATTTTCTGCACAACTTTTTAGGATAAATTATTTTGGACTAAACAAGGAGTAAGACGAGAAAAAATTTTAAGAATCAAGCATTAACATTTATGATCTGGAGCAAATATATTACAAATATTAGATCGTAATGAACAAATTTGAGAAAAAAAATCTTAGAGAAAAAAGAGTGCAAAGGAGAATTGAGTACTTTTAACACAACAAGACATTACCCATTTACTCCAGACAAACTTCCCAAGGATGAACCTGACAATCCTAAAGCCATATTTGTAACAGGACTTAAGGAATTCATTCCATTTAAAGATGAGCTTGTACTTGAAGTATTGCCTACAATAAAAGTAAACCAATTAATTCAAGGTATTAAAGGATTTCAAGTATGAAAATGTTTTATTATATATCTTAAGTATAAATGAATATATTTCCTGAACCGTTACAGTAAAAATAGCAACAGCAGTAAAGTATATTAAAAAGATTATTAAGAAAATTATTTCTCAAAAATAATGGGAAATTTAGAAGCTTTACTTTCACATATGGGACATCCCTGCATTTTTTAAAATTATCTTTACAGTTACCTTCGTATTTTAGGAAATAGGACTTGAATTAACTCATTTTTGCTCAAATCCACCCATTTATTATGGTATAATATACTTCATATTTTTCTCCTACTGTAATGCTAAACTGATTTAATTTGACACAGTGAAAAATGGCACATTTTTGAAATAATTGAAAATTTCAAGGAAGCTGTATGCTGAACAATTGTACAAATTTTAGTCCTAGAACTTTGTACTGATATTGGGGTAATTCCTTTTATGTAAGCAAGTACTTATCTGTGGCAGTAGCTGAAGAATACCATCATAAAATAAAGTTACTAAAAAAAATTAGATTGTAAGGAGTAGTATTTACATATTTTTACACAGTAAGATTAATTTTTTAAAGTAAAATTAAGGCTCTAAATAATATATTTGGAAAAGGATTTATTTGAATGACAATATAAATAACATTTTGCAACATTTTATAAAAGTATGAATGAAAAAAAAATGCATTTACATTTAAATCGTAACAAATATCTTTCTTTAAAAAAAAAAAAAAAAAAAAAAAATTAGTAACTTATTTTTTAAAACTGAAGCTATCAGTAAACACAGTGAAAAGTTTCCTTAAGCACTGTTCAATATTAATCTATTAATATCATTAATGGTAAAAGATAAATTGAGAAATAATTGATATTCCAAAAATTATCACAGATTAGATTTAAGTTTTAGCTTTAATCATATATACCAATGATTTTAAAAATTATTTCAAACGATTATGAGCAAACAAATATATATAAATCAGTGGGAGCTAATGAAACCAATCACAAAATGCATGCAAATAATAACATCAATCAAAGTGGCTGGTTCTGAGAATTTTCAACCAAGGTAGTTGTAAAATTTAGAACCTCTCTAACATGAAAGTGACTAAAATGAAATTGGAAAAACTACTAAACACTTAAAAATTTTTTTGCACAGAACATTTTTTTCAATTAAAAATATTTTGAGAGTAATCTTTCATAAGCAAAACATCCCAGTACTTGAAGAAAATATAAATAATGAAAAGCTTAAAATGGTATATGGGAATGGTTAAATTAAAAAAAAATACACATTTATGAATGTTAAATATATCATTGACAACAAAGAAATGCTTCGATATGTAAATTAAGACACATGCCTGGAGTTGATAAGCTAAGACCAGATGAAGTAGAGTTTCCTGCAGCAGCTAATGCAGCTAGATTCTGCATTACAACAGGGTTTAAACCTAAAAAAATAAAATTTTCCATTTACTTTTACACTTACTGATTCTACAAAGAAGCTAATTATAATATATATACCTCAATGAATATTTTAATCTTGTGGTAAAAAGACTCAAAGGAAGCAGATTTTGAAATATATTACTTACAATGAAATCTCAAGTGAAATTACTTGCCTTATGGAACTGTTAAAATATAGAAAGCACCTAAAACCCCATACACACACATCCTGACAAAACTAATACAGTACATCATCTTTAATCAGACATCTATACCCCCTCCCACAGGGTTAATAAGGGTGTCTAAACTATGCGGAGTTAATAAATATATACAAATATTGTATAGAACAGGGGTCGGCAACCTGCGGCTCTTTGGATGTGAAGCTGTGTCTTTTTAGTTCCATACGCAAATATTATTTTACAAAAAAAAACATTTAAAAATCGTTCTGATTCGGTTAACAAGGTTTAGGCACTGTTTCTAACTCTCAGCCACTTGTACTTGCTTTTCACTGTACCCCTCTCCCATCACATGCGTCGTCACTATCGTCAGTCCGTCGGCCTATGTTTTGATAGAAAAATTGGTTTGTTTCGTAGAAAGATTAATTCTTCTTGCAGAAGATAACCACAGCGGTAAATTACTTCATTTTCAATTTCTAAAGCAATATCGTGATAAAACCAGTGCAACTGTTGACACGAATTACTCCAGCACAGTTATAAAAAAATTAAAAATTAATTTGCTAAAAGATTTGAGCAATTCAAAACCAGTCTAGCTTTCATAGTAAATCCTCTCTACACAATTAGTAACGAAATCCACATTGAACCATTTGGAATTGATACTGGTTCACTACAAATGCAATTGATCAATTTAAAAGTAAAGCTTTGTGGAGTGGAAATTTTAGAGTTGAAAAGCAAGTTGGAGGCCCAGAAATGTATGTACATAACACAACAAAAGTGGGCAGCTTTAAAGGAAATGCCGCGAGTTGAGGTACTTATATTCGATGAATGGAATAGTCTTCCAGATTGCTACAGTGAAGTGAACAAGTTGACATTTGAAGTGCTGACTATCTTCGGATCGACAAGCGTTATCTTGCATGAATATAATTAAAAGTAAAGTAAGAAGCCAACTAACAAATGAAAATTTAGAGTCGTGTGTTTGAAACTTAAAACAAGTTATGAGCCAAATTTATCCAAACTTTCAAAAACCATGCAAAGCCAACACTAACATTGAATTTGTTTGCTCAAATATATGTTATTGTTTTTTTTTAATTTTTAAGTACAAGTTACGTTGTTTAGTAAAGTTTAAATTTTCTACGTAAATAACCATGCAAAGCCATTGCTCCCATTGAATTTGTTCGATCAATTGTTTGTTATTGAAGTACAAGTTAGTGTTGTAAGTAAATGTTTAATTGTTTTACCTTTTTACTTAAATAATAAGTAATTATCTAATAATGCCATATATATATTATCTAATTTGTTGTGAAAAACACTACTTGTATATGAATAAATAGATATTTTTTTCTTATGAATAAATAGATTAGTTTTTTTTTTTTATCAAAAAACTTTATGTATGCAAGTACTATTTATTGTTGGCAAGAAAAGATTTTGTGGCTTTTTAAAAACTTTGAAATTTGGTAAATTGTAATTTTTGATTCTTCCGACTCAAAAGGTTGCCGACCCATGGTATAGAACAAAAATTTGTAATGAAATACATTACCTTGGATAAACTATACATTATTCTAAAATAAAGAAACATTAATGTGTAATATGTATATATATATATTTAGGAAAAATGCACACACACAATCTAGTCCCAACAAACTACCTACAAATGATACAAATTCAAGACTTAAAATAGTTTTTTTTAAGTATGCAAAGCATGACTTATTGCTTTGCCTTGGAATTTTTCTGAGCATTAAGATTTCCAACACCAACTCCTTTGAACTTGGTCCAACACAATAGATATTTTAGCAGCACACAAAGTTTCTTCTGAATCTATTGTACATAGATTTCACTCTAGAAACCTCTAAGATTTCTTCATCAGTTAAGTCTTTCCATTACCCATATGTTTAAATAACCAACTGTCATTTCTAATGCATTCAATCAAGGTTTCAAAAGTCTACACTGATCCTACTCCAATCCAGGTAAAAAAATGTAACTTGCCTCTGTATTAGTGTCTTTAGGATGTGGATTATTTGGCTAACTGTCTTTACAAGATTTTACAATAGTAGACAGTCACACAAAGCACAGCATCTTTTGTACTAACAAAGAGATGCTTAAGCTGGCATTCCACTCTTCAGATACCTCTGACCCAAATGCCTTTCAAATTATATATATTGCCAATTGAGACTAATTTAATTGACAGAGAAAACTCTATTTATCAATTTTGTTTTGAAATTGTGGATGTCAGATTCCTCTTTAGATAGCTGTTTTTCTCTCATGCAAATAATCTTAATACTATAATGTTAAATTTTTTTTGAAAAAAATATGTTTTAAAATTAAGTTTCCTGATTTCTTAAAATTTTTCTTTCAAAATGCTGGCAAAAATTTGATCATACCCTAATCTGTTGTTAAAACAAAGCTATAAAGGGTGGACTGCAGTATCAGCCACTGGTTGACAAGATTTATTTTCGCCAAATGTGGTAACCTTCCTGATTTTGGATCAGCACATGTGCAGTACATTTCTTTAATGTGAATATTGTATTTGACCGTAGCAACAAGTGACTACCTGTTAGTTAGCAATTTGTTTTTTTGACTTCGTTCTTCTGTTGTGGATACAATCTTTCAAAGTAAATTTATTTTTCTTCATATAAATTTTTACAGATCCTTACGATTGCTACCAATGATATTGTTGCAACTGTGAATGAATGTATGCTAAAGTATCCAGAAAAGTTTTTTGCCATGTTGCCTGTGTTTGGAAAGAAAGCTGTTTTAGAAGGGTGTATGAAAGACAGTTTAATTGTATCATCGTATGGATGTCCAAAATGTGGAAAAAGCATAGAATTGAAAGAAAGAATGGGTAAAAGTAAATGATTTAATCTCTGCCATTTTGAATTTTGCGCTCTTGCAATACGTGTTGTGATAGGGTTACTACTCTGAAACAACACGCAAAAACACACCAAATTGGCGATTTTTCAAAACCTCCCCAACCAGAGGCCGATTCTGCAATTTCACCACCATAAGTAATCTTCAGAATTTTGTGGTTGCATGGTTCATTAGCAATAGTTTTTATGAAAGTTCCAATTTTTTTCCCACTTCCTTAACAAGTTATGAATTTTTATTTTCAATACAATAAACTTTAGATAGGGCAGTTGGAATTTCGCAATTATTGATTATTTTTACTAATGTTCCTCTCAAAAAATAAAAATGCTTTTAATTTACATTTTTTATTTGAACCTGACACAATGAGTTTCCTCATTCAACGAGACTAAGAAATTATAAAATTTTGATCAAGAGTCAACAAATACTAACAGCAAGCACGAAATTACAAGAGTTAATTATTATTGTGCATAGTATGAAATATGAAGATGAAACTTGACCCAGAGAGAGTGATAGTTTGGGACAGGATTCATGTTTTGGAAGGAAAGGATCTACTGCATAGTTTTTATAAACCTAAGAAAAGCTCAAAATCAGTTAACAAGCTGTTTTCCTCAATTCACCATACTTTCAAAAGGTGCTTTGACTAATTTTAGAAAAATCTCCACTCCTTAAGTTTTTGAATTAATATATAATATAGTTAAATTTAATATTACATTTTCTTTGTATTCTAAAGGAAAAGTAGGACTATTTCTAAAATAATTCA
Organism: Trichonephila clavata; assembly: GCA_019973975.1. NCBI lineage: Eukaryota > Metazoa > Arthropoda > Arachnida > Araneae > Nephilidae > Trichonephila > Trichonephila clavata. The sequence goes on along the minus strand of BMAO01019114.1, from coordinate 1,015,727 downwards.
ATCAATATACATAGCTAATAGAAAAAATACTTACCAGAAGTATTAGCCAGGCCTGCTAAAGCAGCAATACTTTGCAAACTCGCACTACCCAGTTCTAAGAAACAAATGAGGTATGAAAAATTAAAGTTCAGTTTAATACAGCAAAATTGACCCAATATAATTTATCAATAATTAAAAAAATTATTTCAATTAAAATTTTTGTTTCTAACCTGAGGGACTATTCCCAGTATTAGATAAACCAATCGTTGGACTTACTCCTTGACTGGTTAGACCCTGAATGTTCAAAGAATTAAGACCTAAAAAAGGAAGAACATGATTAAAACTAAATTTGTTTTGTTAGACAATCTGAACTATTAGATAACATAAACTAACTGTGGGTAATATGATTAAATGTTTATGAAATACATATTTAAATTAATTAAACGAACATTTATAATTTTGAATTAAACAAAAAAACTTAGTAATTAGAAATCGAGTTTTTATTACCCTATAGTTTAAAAAAATGACCTGGCAGCATGACAAAATAATTAAAAGACCACAACATATAATTTTTAATATCAAAAATTATTTTAAAAAAATGTATTCTCCATATATCTATAAAAACATTTCAACTCCAATTAGACAATACTAAAATCCAAATTAGTAATCATCTACATAATGAATTTAAAAAACAACCTTGCAAATAAATTATGGCCATATCAATAACATGTAAAATGGGGAGAAAAAAAAAATCCAGGGACCACTTTCGTGAAAAAGGAAAATCTCTTATCAACTTTTTATGTAACGAAATTAGTCTCTGAAGCAAAATGCCTAATAAGTCTTAAATATAGGCTCTAAGAAACAATGATACGTATAAATTTACCAAGTAAAAAATATCTAAAACATAAAATTCAAATTTGATCAAAATTAAATTTACTTGAGACAAAATAGCATACAATTATACAATGTTTCAAAAGATATGTATTATGTTAAAAATTTTCCTTCCTATGTCTTAAGCAACTTGACATTTTGACTTCAGATTTACATTTAAAAATGCACATTTCATCGATGATAAAAAAATATATTTTGCATGAGTATATAACATGGATTTAGTATCAAAGCAATATAATAGAAACATGAACATCAATACATTTTAAAAGTAAGAAACAATTACCACATGAGTGTCACAATCCTCTCTCAAACTTAGTAAGGAAAAAAATATAAATAACCTACTTAAGACATCCCTTAGGACTATAAAAAATGCAAAAAATTCAATTAATGGATGGATTTTATTGATCAGAATCTGTATTATAAAAAGATAAAGAATTTTAAAAATTTTCAAATTATAAGGGAATGTTAAAATATTTAACATGGAGCCTGGAAGGTTTTTACTTATATGAGGGGAAAAACTTAAAATCGGAAGTATATTAAGGAACATTTACTGAGAAATGATAGAATATGAAACGAAAAAGTTACGATTATAAGTGTAACAAACTTCTAAGCTATCAATATCTTTTTTAAGTACCGTTTTTTCCCTTCTGTAATTCTGGATAAAGCATTCACATTAGTAGAAATGCAGAAAACAATTAAGAAAAATATCTCTTCAGATAAAAATTTAATTATTTAACAACTAATATAACAAAAAGATTAAAAAGTATATTTAACATATTTAAGGTACACAACCTAAGTAATTTACACAGTTGTTTCCATTTGAAACAGCTGTGTAAATAAATTCTAAGTTTACAAATATCTTTAATTATTAGGAAGCATTTCGACCAATAAATACAATCAGAAAAAGATACCTAAAATATTCTTTATTAAAGTGTTTATATGATTAATAAGACAATAAGATCTCAAAATATTTATTAAAAGTATTAGTGCAAGAACATCAGACTTGTATCCAAGACATGCATTTTTAAAATAACAAAAGTAAAATAAATGCCTGGCTAATTCAAAGGGGAGAGGGGTCAAGGGTGAGTGAGTGATTTTGGGGTTTATTGGCGCAAGAGCCGATTTCGGCTATACTACGCCAAACATTTGTTTTAATATCTGTGGTCTAGACGGGAAGAGAAAGAAAGAATGAATTGAATGACAAGAAAGAGGGTCGAAAATAGAGAAGGATCACTAGGGTTCAACCGGGATCGTGAAGCCCATGTTTACTAAAGACAGTAAACCCCGTGGGAAAAGGAAAAGATCACTAGGGCACCTCGGGATTGTGGAGAGGGGTCAAGGACTCCAAGTCTATTAATTATTGAAAGATGAAATTCTTTATTTAATTTTATAGAAATGTAGTGGGGTTAGTGAGTTTAATAAGGAACAAGTTGCCTAACAAATAATGAATTGAAGACAATGTTTCCAAAGGATATAGGCAGTTAACACATTTGAAAGGTTTCTACCTGATATAAGTTTGAGTTGAAAAATCAACTAGAAACAAATTTTATTTTCACTTGGAATGATAGTACATTATTTAGATTAATGAATCACATATCGTAGTTTTATGCTTTTATTTATATCAAAAACAATGGCAAGTCACAAAAACAAATTTAATTCACAAAATATATTTCACATTGAGAGTCCGCAGAACAAATTTCTAAACTAAAATTGAGAGTAAAAATGCACATTTCAACAATTACCTTTTACACATAATTATATGTTACTGCCAGATCATTTTAATTGTTGTCATCAGAAAAAGGTTCAATGAAAAGTAAAAAAATTTATGTACCTTTTGAAAAAATTTCCGACATTTTAGTTGGTCAAAAAAAAAAAATATTTTTCAGTTACTGAGGCATAATTTTCTTATACAATTATTTTTATCCCTATTTAGGATATTTCTCACCTTTTTAGGTTTCATCCACAGAAGAATTGCATTATTCTTAGTGACTTAAAAAGGAATTTTAAATAAGGCTTACCTTTTTTTAAAATTTCTTAAGTGGTACGAAACTAACAAAAATCAGAATAGCTACAGAAACCTAAATTTCAAAAGGCTAATTCTAAGGATCAAACCCTATTTAGAAAAGTAATACAGTGCATACTTTAATGGGAGAGGGGAAAAAAGATACTTATAACAAAAATCATGTAAAACAGGAAATTTTGCTAATCACACACCTAATATTAGTATTAACCCAAAATTGCTCTAGAATTGTTATTATTTTGTTAAAAATCCAGTGCAGTGTTTATGATTTTTTAAAAAACCTTCTCATTAGGAAAAAGATCCTTTTGAAAAATGTATAAATATATAAATCTTAGCAAGTGTTCCATAGATCAAAATAAACAAAAAATTCTAAAAATAAAATCAAAAAGCACTATTTTATTTGGAATTAAGTATACCTGTGCTGCTGTTATTCACAGATGCTTGGGCAGCAGCTAATGCAGCTAATTGTTGTTGTAAGCTGAGGGAGCTAAGACCTGTAGGATAATGTATAAACATCATGCACAAAACACAGTATACATATAAAATATTATTTACAATGGATTTAGTGTTATGCATTTCACATACACACACATTTTTATCAATTTTTAAAAAAATTAACTTAAATAAGAAACAGACAACTTGACAAAATTAATTGAAAAAAATTTCATATTTATATTTTGAAATTCAAATTAGTTTAGAATTCATATACCAATATTTTTTTTTTTGCTTTTCTCAGCACTCTTAGACCAAACCAATTTCTGTTTGACAACATTCCATTCTTACAATGTTTAGATTTTGAGAGATTAACTAATTCATAATATTGTTTAACTTCAATGCTGAACTCCTGTATGTGTTAAATCTAGATTTTTTTTTAAAAACAGAAAAATAGTTTCTATTAAACTTTATTGATGCAAATTTACCAAGTACCTACTCAGCTACAACAGCAAAATGAATCTGCAATTACTACCAGTCATATTAAGCGGTGTGAATAAAAAAAGATCAAAGGTTCTGCCATCTTAATTTTTAACACTTCTGGTTATTAATTAGAATATTAAAAAATTGTTAAACAAGTTATAAAAGATGCAGGCCCATTTTTAATTATTAATAAAGGTAATTTGTTTTATCCTGCCTGATTTACTCTTATAATTTTCAATGTGAAAGACCCAAGTAAATAGTACACTAGTGAAGTAAAAAGGTCACTATCATTGTACAAATCAGTTATAAAACCCAGTTAGAAAAAGCAGCACTCATCAACCATAACAGTAAACAAACTAATTATACATTTTTCTTTTTGAAGCATCAGAAAAGTATTATAGTACGAGGTTTTACCCCCCCCCCCAAGTTAAATAAACATTAATACCAGAAAAAATTTCTTTTCAACCCACATAGAAGATAAAATGATAATCACTCTTTTGCCTTTGGATAAACTGCAAACTCTCAATAAAAAAAAATTGAGCAAAACATTTATCAAGCTAAAAAGAAGGGAAGAACTTACCACCAGAAACCTGAGGAAGATTTGCGAAAGTTCCAAAACCTGGTTGTGAAGCAGCCTAATGTAAAAATATTATTCACTTAATATAATAAAATTGAGAGATACAAGAAAAAAAAAATCAATAAAAAATGACACATCTGAAATATTTTAAAAACTAATATAAATATGGTGCACTACTTTTAGATTAAAATGCAACTTAATATTTTAAATGACAAAATGCAAAAGTAATTTATACACTGTATTTTTTCCATTTGTGTACATAACATTTCCATAAGAATTAAAAGAGTATTTAGTTCTTCACTATAAAAACTTGCTACGAAATAACTTATTTTCTAGAAATATATTAAATTGGTCAACTTCAACTTTTTAGTCAATCAAAGTAATATACACCATTTCTCAAAACTTTATTCATAGAAAATGAAAACAAATATAACAACCATGAGATGCATCAAGTTAATAATGAAAAGCAATTATATAATATGTAATTTCAGTAATGTTATTTTTGTTGAATTAATATTTATTGCTATTAAAAAAACTTAACATACTTGTAGCACCATAGAATATGAAAAAATATATTAATGAAATATATCAAAGGAAGGAAAACTAATAAGTATATGACTTATGTAATAAAGTGCCTGTAACCTCTTGGATTTGTTTAATGTGTATTGCATTATTTCAAAACATACACAAATTTACACTATACATTCACTGTTTGAATACAGTAAAAGTTAAACATAAAATAATCTATAAAGTGAATAACATAACTAAAATTCTTTTAATTATATTAAGAATTACAAATATTTAAAATTTATATTTGCCAGCTTTAGAAAATATGAAAAGCTAGGTAATTAATGGTACTTACGTATTAAAGCAACCAGGCCAAAATTCGCATAAATCACCAAATTTGGTGACCCTACTTACGGCAACCCTACGTGTTATACGTGGGTTTTCATAAAGAAATTATTTTGCTTACTGGTTAGATTGAATGCCGTGAAATACTTTAACTATGGGTATTCGGGAAACGAAAGAGACTTTTTTGGTTACTGTACCTAACAGAAGCGCCGTTACCCTCATGGAAAATATTTGCGAAAATATCAAGGAAGGAAGCATTATTTATTCGGATTGCTGGAAAGGATACAAGACAAGTGAGTTGGAAAATGCTGGATTTCTGCATGGAACTGTTAATCACAAATATAACTTTGTGGATCCCGACACGGGCGTTCACACACAACATGTAGAGCGCATGTGGGGCTCAGCCAAATGGCGCAACAAAAAACAGAGAGGAACAGCCCGTCATCATCTTGACTCATACCTTATCGAATTTATATGGCGCCAAGCTCAAGCTGTTAATGGCGAAGACGGTTTTCAATCAGTGCTAAAAGCAATAGCCAAAAGATTTCCGCCGAAAAATAATTCTGCAACTTATTCAAATTAGAAACCGGAAGGGTTTAATTGCTATTTTATATTTTAAAACAAAATAATATAAAAAACTGCATTAAAAATTATCTGTAATTAATAAATGTACATTTTTTTTCTATTCATACTTTCTTACTCAAACTTACAAATCGCGCCAACCTGGTTGCGATAATACGTAAGTACCTAATTAATTGATAATCCATAGAATGAAAATTAGTAAACTCATTATGAAAGACAATATGCACATTGTGTTCATTGGTTGGATTTTATCTGATTGAATCCCCACCTAAATACTGAGTTTTTTTTTGTCACCAAAATGACAACCCTATTTGTTATGCAGCATTACAAAAATTGACAGTTATTTCTTTTCACCAAGGGAAATAATGTATCTAAAGTCTATTTTGTTTTTTAATACACTAAAATATAATTTTCATCAGAAAGGAAGAGAAAATCTGCATGTTCTTCTGAAATCCAGATTTCTTTTAATATCAGGTAATTTTGTTTTTTCATTGTAAATTGGAATTTTCATCTGAAAGGAGAAAAATCGAGTAATTTTCACAAAAGATAGCATAGTGCCATAATGTAAATTTCCAACTTGTTTGTCAGAAAGGAAAAAATCTGCACAATTTCCCTCAAAAAGACTTTATTTTAAAACTGAATTGGAATTATTGTCAAAAGGGAGGAGGAAAAGCTCAGTATTTGTTTCAAAAAGGTCCACAGTTGTTTAATGAAATAAATTTCTGTTAAGGAGAGAAAACTTTTACTTCATTTTCGTTAAATTATCATCTGACAGGAAGAGAACTGAATCTTTTTTAACAAAATGTTTAAGAATGGAAGAAATCTGTTCCTTTTTAAATCTAAGTTGGAATTATCAGAAAAGAGAACCTGCATGATATCCTTATTCAAAGTTTTCTTTTTCATTTCTCTGACATATTGCTCCTTTTATCCCCAAGTGAAGATGAGAGAAAAAGAGATGCCATAATGTTTCATGCTAACAAGACTTACAAATTTAAAAATCACACTTAAGTGCCATCTTTGTGCTTTTTTATTAAAAACATCATCAAGGTGTGAACCAAAATAGGATTTTACCATGCACGTTCAAAGAACAACATTTTTCTGGAAGTTAATCAATAAAATGTATTCATAATAATAAGTTAAATCAAAAACATACTTCACACAGATACACAACATTTTACAAAATGAGAAATAAAAACTTAATTACTTCATTCATTGTTAAGAACTGAGGACTTACTGCTCCAATGTTAGCCAAATTAGCCATGTTCATAATGTTAGCCATTAATTGGTATTGTCTTTTTTGGTCCTTGTCTTTCTGAGTATCAGCAAATTTTACAACTAATGGGCTGTTGCAACCCTACAAAATAAAATGTGGAATAAAACAAAATTTAAAAAAATTTATTTTCATCAAAATGAAGATAGTATTTAAAAAAAAAACTATCAAAAAGAAGTCTAAGCATTCAGTTTTATAAGCAAAGAGTTGAAGAATGAAAACAATGCAATTCATTCATATAATTTTAGCAATTCAGTCAAAGTAAAATAGGCTTTAAATGTCTCATAGATTTCATTAATGATTGATGACTTATAAGATAATCATTGACCAGGAAAGCTTAGGGGGGGGGGACATTAAAAAAGATATGAAAAATAATGGTAAATTCAATTTTTAAAAAATAAAGATGACTGTCAGTTATTAAAACATTTGGACACCTAATATAAAATATTATTGTACCCCAAACTGGCACCATTTTCCAAAAGTAATAAGTTAATTCTTTTAAAATTAACCCATACCAAGATGAATTATTGATTTTGAAGAAAAATCGATAATTATATATTTCAAATTATATCTGTCAATTTTTTCAAAGAAAAGCAAAAGGATTAATGAAGCAAATATTTAAATATGGTGAATTTTATATGTACCATGAAAAAGAAAAAGCTGTAACAAAGGCAGAAACTGCTTTCAGATATTGATAAATAAAACTGTTTAAAATGTAAATCAGCATTTATGATATTTGTGATAAGCTTAATATCAAAATACACTGTATTCAAATTTCAAAAAAGTAAACTTAGTTTCACCCGAGATTATAGTTTAAAATAAACACATCTTTTACACTAACATACTTATGAAATAAAAACTTTATAAAATCTATTTTCAAGTTAAGTTTATTTAATAAAACTTTAACACATTCGTTTTAATATTTTAAAAAAAAGCTACATAAATTGCTATATTAATAAATATGTTCAATATTTCTCTAAAAATTTTAAATTAACTAAGGAAACTAGTTTCTTTTTTAACTATTTAATGCATAAAATTATATTTAAAGCTATATGAAAGATGCAATGTCATTTTTTTTAAAACAAAGGGGTATTGGTTAAGGTTAAAAATCTTTGGACTTAGAAAATATTTCTTTCATAATTACTTAAAGCATTTTATTCATTATGTAAGTATAATGTGAAAAATCCAGCATTAACAACAACAATTATAGATAGAAATTTAAAAACATTTCACACACAGTTTGTTACATTAATCAAACACACACATATATACAAAAAAATTAATGATCAAAAAACAACTTGGAAAAGTTTTGGTATAGATTTAATCAGTTTTTTGTAATTTCTGCTTTGACCCCCCCCTCCCGATTATTGTTTTTACTTCTCATTATGTATTTATATGTCATGCTTTCTTTTTTTTTTTTTAAAACCAAATTCCCCCCAAATATGTTCTACTGGCTAAATAAACAGATTGAGGAGGTGTTTTCAGAATTTTGGGACAGTTATAGAGACGCTAGCAGCGTAAATTGAGAGCATTTCGCTTGATGACATTATCCTGTTAGAAAATGAAGTTGTCTCCAATATCCAAATTTTGGGCAGACAATTTAAAATTTCTCTGCTCATGATTTACAATACCATCAAAAAATACCAAATTACCTAATTTTGAGGCCGATTTACACCCCCACGTAAGAACACTTCCACCTCCATGGTTCATTAATCAAACTAGATTCTTGGGATTAGGTTTCAGAAAATTCAAAATTGACAGCAAATTAAGTGGGAGGACAGAAAATTCAACTTATTGGTTCTGATGGGAATGTAATAGCTTGTAAAGGAAAAAAATGAGGAACTTAATCCTGTGAATTTATGTGGAACAAGAACTCCTCCCCCTCCATGCTTCAGCATGGAGGTGTTCTTGCGTAGGGGTGTAAATAGGCTTCAGGTTTAGGTAATTTTGTATTTTTTGATGGCATTGAGAATCATGAGCTCTATTTAAATATTTTAAAGAGAAATTTTAAATTATCTGCCCAAAATTTGGATATTGGAGACAACTTCATTTTTAACAGGATAATGTTGCCAAGCACACTGCTATCAATTTATGCTGCTAGTGTCTCGATAACTGTCCCAAAATTCTGAAAACACAACCTCAATCAGTTTATTTAGCTGAGCAGAACATATTTGGTGAGAATTTGATTTAAAAAAATGAAAACATGACACATAATGAGAAGTAAAAACCATAATCACAGAAGCATGGAGGAAAATAGATGCAGAAATTACAAAAAACTGATTAAATCTATGCCAAGATGTTTAAAAGTTGTTGTGGACACTAAAAGATATTCTCTCTACTAAGTATAAATTAAGAAAGAAATACAATATTTAAAGCTATGTTGAGATTTTTGTTAAGTATACAAAGACCTTTAAGGCATAATTTTTCAGGTTGCTTTTTGATTATTAATTTTTAAAAATAGTTATACTATTTAAGAAATTATTATGTCATTCTATTAAGAACAAATTGCAGATATTTAAAAATTACAATTCCAATATATTAATTTTTATTAGTCAAAAACATTAAATTTTATAGGAAACAGCAAGTGTACGAACACTTTTGTAGTCCACTGTATATCTTTTGGAATGGCAAAAAGGCATCTTATTCTTGAAATAATGTACTTTATGTGCTTATTCAATGAAAACAAATTTATTTGGAAAAAAAACAGTGAATTAAATAGTAATTTATAAAGAATATAAGTTTTCTTAAGGTAAATAAAACTGATGTCTTTAAGGCTCTGTTTTGGTTAATTTTTTGAATTTATTCTAAATCATAATTTTGTATAAGAAAATTCATTTTCATTAATATATTTGCTGATTTTTATTTGATAACAATGTTATGAATATTCTTAATAATTTAAATCTGGATAAATAATTCCAATTCGGTTTAGATTTTATCCTTAATATTTGCGATAAAGTTGCAAAAAATTATACAACTGATGCCAAACGGAGTATTCCAAAATTTAATGAAAAACCAATGAGAATTAATATTTTTTTATGGTCGCCAATAATGCCAACTTGGTGAGATTTGCGCTGGCAAAGTGAAAAAGTACCATATATTTTAATACAAAATGTATATATGTTAAGTTTTTCAGAGATATCACTAGCACAAATGTTGGTGATAACAAATCTACAGTAGTTTCAGAGATAAAATTTATAAGCCATTGACACCCAGACATAGTAGTTTGCTGACCCAACATCAAATAAAGGTATCTGCAAACAGAATCCTAAATTCAGAGAACCAATTATTTACATGAAGACCAACAGTATGCCAACAACCAATTACATTACACGCCCAGTAGCACTTGTCAACTTCAATGCAAAAAAAAAAAAGTGTGCTTATGACCCCACGATAGAAGTGAAAACATCAAACTTTGTAATGTTATTTCAGGCATTGGTTCGGTGAATAAAAACAAGGGGGATATTAGTATTGTCATGTCATGATATTAAAATGCAAAATTGTTAATCCTAATCAGGACAATGGAACAAAACAATTAAATTATTGTATTGCCATCGGTCCTGGCAAAGAGCAAAGTTTCGATTTAATTTGATCTTTTAAAGTGGGTAAAAATTGAATTCAAGTGAGAGAATATTAACGTCGCACTGATTACCAACACGAGGGCTTTTGGCGACGGTCCGTGTAATTTTGAACCATGGTCAAGTGACACGGACGACACCTGAGCTGGCACCCCCTCTCCTAACTACCACACCAATAGGAGGATATTTGAGCTCTCGACAGATTAAAATTGAATTCAAAGATTTCGTTGGATACAAGTGAAGCTTATAAAAGGGTGTTAAAAAGTGATCTATTTAAATTTATAATTAAAAACATTTATTATTTTAGAATATTTTATATATATATATATATAAAGAAGCATTGTCTAAAAAAGCAATAAACCTCAAATTTATTTTTGATATAAAAACATTTATTTTTGTTAAAAATTTGTTTTGATTTTAAACACTGCTACTTCCAACAAATTTAATTTTAATTATTTATTTCAATGTTTCTCTCTCTCTCTTTGGACTTAACTTTGATTGGACAAGTCAAGGAGAGCACTACCTCTGCTAAAATGAGTTTATTTCTAGGTGAACTGCTTAAGCTGGGCTCCAAATTAACTTTATGAACCAATTTTAAAAATCCCTTATACAGTATGGTATTTATCACATTTCAAATAGTTACATAAATAATGTGATTTAAAATTCTAAAACAACCTTTTTCATAAATATTATTGACAAGGAGTGAATGTTTATTAATGTTGCACTATAAAGCTACACAAGATCACCAGCGACGGACCTCCTAATTGTCAGCCACGGTCAAGTGATGAGGACGACACCTGTGCGATTTAGTACTCCCCTTTTATTACTACTGCACCATGCCAATGGAGGACTTAAAGCCTCAACAGATTTAATATGTTTCAGCCACTCTACACTGTGAATCTTCAGCAGCACTATGTGATTATTAGAACAGATATTTCTGTTATATTTCTTTACACCATATTTTTTTTACAAATAATCTGCACTTAACAGTTTTTAATTGCTATCAGTAGAGTCACTGTTAACAGATGTAATTAAGTTTTGGTTTTCACACATTTCATCAAGAAGTCCATCGATTTGTCAATTGTTTCTTTTTTTTTTGCTACATGATTAATGCAATTCATTCAATTTTGAATCGAGACCTTCTCTGTACCTTTTATAAAAAGATCCTTTACTTCATTAAGTTTAAAAGTCTTATTTTCTCTCGCAACATGTCCTTTTACTTGGCTCCAAATCATTTAATTGGATTGAGCTCACAATGATAAAAGATGTTTTAAAACTTTATGACCAAATTTTTCTACAATTTCTTATATTCTATAACTATTATACAAATGCATTGTTTGGTTGCTTGATTCTTGAAGTCGAGAATAAACATTTAATATATGTTTCTCCAGGCTTCACTTCTGATTGATTTTCCATGCTTTGATGATGTATACAGCGAGGTTGGTGACATTCTTTTTCCAGACATGGTTAAAATGTCAAAGAAACAATAAAAACAAAGATATCAGAATAGCGGTCTATCAGAATAGGGAAACAAGAGAGCAAAAGATGCAAAGCAAATTGTGTAAAATTGTGGCACAGGTGCATAACAAGTTTGCAAGCAATAATATCTTAAAAACTGGTTTCTGATTGTGCGTGAACTTGAATTCTATACAGAATAAATTCTTTTAAGATGTGATTATATAACCTGAAATATACCCTTAAAATCACATTTTCTATAATATATGACATTTTTTTTTTACAAATACCTTTGCCTCTGCTTTATTTTAAATTCCCAAACAATTTAGAGCTATTTTTTCAAGTGAATTGATACCTTCCCCAATGCTGTCAAGTTAAGACGGAATGGAGTATAGGATCTTTTTTTCAAAGAATATGAGGATTCTGCCTTCAATTTTTATGGACGAAAAGGATTGCCGAATTCAGACTTTCTGTTCACTTTGCTTTATATAAGTTTTTTCCCCTTCATAATTCTCATTCTTGAGTAAAATTTTGACTATTTAGGCTGTCATGAAATGCGACAAGTGTGGCAGCAAAGCGAAAATAATTTAGAAGCTGGATAAGAAATTTGATGGCCATATGTTTTGTTGCGGATTTTATGGCACATATCTGTCATCACAATAGTTCCCTTATCAGACATTCTTTTTACACTTGCTGCAAATGATGCATTTCCACTTTATTTTTGCTTTTAAATAATGCATTTTTAAATGTTTCACGAAATTCATTAAAGGAACTAGCAGTTTTTGAAATATTGCAAGTAATCAGTGTGCACACACAATTATTGATATTCCTTATTGATTAACTTTTTATGACATTATTATACATAATATAACTATACAATACAATTATCATTACATATAATTATTATATTGAAATTGGTTATTTTCAATATATTCCAATTCCTCGAGTATTTTGAAAATATGTCCGAGTATATTGAATCTGAATTATAACATTACAAAATCAATCTTTTTTCTGGATAGTAATTTCTTTTATCATCCTAAATTTTTTTATTTTTTAAGCCTTTATTACATTTCTTCCCCTTTTCTGCTGGCATTCCTAAATACCTCATATTGGTACACATATTTTTCTAATTTGCTTCTACAAAACAGTAAGAACATCTTTGCTTATTTTATCTTTGTGCTTCTTTTAACATTAATGTATTTAAACTCACGTCACAAGTAAACCACTCTTTTTAATCACTCTCATATTGAGTTCTAGTGCTAGGCCACCATCTTGGATTGAAAACTACTTTGTTTCAAAATCTTATTTGGTGCGATTTCAAAACCGTGCCCAAAGGACATTTGTTGAATAGTACATCAATATTAAATTAGTGCAAGAAAAAATCGTTCTAGTCATATTTTTATTTATTGAGAAGAATTTTTGTCTTCATTCAATGGCTACTTCCAGATTTTCATCACTGTAATAAAATGGTAAAGAAATCTAGCTAACAAAGAAAATAGAAATAAAATTGACAATATTTGAAAGCGACACTCCCTAGTTATAATATAAGCAACCAGTTTAAACCACAATATTTAAAAACAGAACTACTTCTTTATCATAGTAACCAGTATAAACCAAAATTAGCTGTTGCTACTTGTTGCTGTGTTCAGCTTCATAGTCCCTATAACTGACAAATATCAGTTTTTAATTTTCTGATACATACTATACATTCTAATAAGAAATAAAAACTGTATGTAGCTAGAAAAATAATTTACACTGCAGAAAAAGCACAGTTAACAAGAGAGAGTCTAAGCTGATCTTAAAATGTAAGCAATAGTGAAGCTAATTTGCCAAAATATAAATCATTTCATTATTAGATGAAATTTTTTTTTTAGTATGGCTATAATATAAATATCAGGAATAAAAACCACTAAAGTTTTTGATCACTTTTTCTCACAATTCCTTCTCACAGAAAGAATTCCCAATACCAAAAAAAATCTTTATATAATTACCTCTCCCCAACTTCTACAATATTATATTTAATAACTACAAAAGGTCAGGACACAAGACTTATCACCGTTTATTGCATACAAAAAGCATATTTTATTCTATTTTTATTAAAAATTCATGGTTTTAATGAATAAATACACCCAAAAAACTATTTAAAGGAAGAAAATACACTCCATACTTTAAGATTATATAGTTAAAAAAGGTTTCATTAAAAATAAGGTACAGTAGACTCTCGATAACTCAAACCTTCGATAATTCAAAGTATATGCGCAGTTCCCAGAAAAACTCTTGATAATTCAAACTAAACAATACGTTTTGGTACCCCCACTCAATATTTTGAATATATATCTGTGGCTGGCCAGACTACAAAAAACATGCTATAACTCGAAGTTATCTTAAGAACTCACGACAATTCGAACACTCACTCTATCATCTGCAGTCCTGTAGTAATAAACAGGTTGGAGCTTACAAGTTTTGCATTGTGTTGTCTCTGTGTGTCTCTCCTGTCATCAAAGGAGCATGTAGCCCCTTTGATGACCATCTGTCTGCTACTCGTTCTTAGTGTTTTCCGATTCCTCAGGCGAAAAGTAACTTATTGTTTTCATCCCTTTAAGTGGACAAAAGACCAACCGCACTTGTTGCCAGCAGTCCATATCTTTCCTTTAAGACGTGGCCTTGCTATACATATGTTCAGAAAGGATGGTCCACTATTGTGAAAATGAGATGCGTAGGATTGTGTATGAATGTATTCTTTTAATACAGGGCTTTTAATTCCTGTAAAATATTTATACAGTATAATATGTACTTTTTAAAAATACTTTGAAATAATTTTATACATATGTACAATTGTTGTTTTATTACATAGTTTCAAATTTAAAGGTGTTAGAAAAATTTTTTCTCTTCGTTTATGGGAATTTTTTCTACCCTCTTGATAATTCGAAGTTTTTCATTGGTCCCTTCAATTTCGAATTATCGAGAGTCGACTGTATATATAAACCACAGGCATAGCTAGTTTCGAGTGGGCCCTATATCAAAATACCTTAGGGGCCCTTTTTCAGATAATGAACATTCTGTTAGTGAGACTGTAGTTACACATGTTGGGGCCCCTGTATCATTGATGCAACATTATCTACATCCCTGATATAAACACACGTGCTTGATATAAAATACAATCTATCCAACTTTAACATTTTATGTACATGTTACCATTAAAGTGTGAAATCTGTTACTTCATAGAATAACTAGGTATTTCACAAAATTCCTGCACAAGTCAGTTAAAGTATGTAAAATTATTCAATTCAACTAGATATTCTATAGAATAATGATTACTCTTGATCAGAGATGCACAACCTTTTTAGGATGAGGGGGGGGCCAAAAAATTTAATAGAATCATATCGAGGGCCAAAGTATTACACGATGGCAAATATGTTACAACCGTGAAAACACTGTTTTATGACAATGTTTATGCATTTATCACAATTATTACTTACTCAGGTACACATTATGCAGTTGATAAATGAATGAAACACAAACACTTTCGGAAAGATTAAAATACTTTGGCTCAAAAAAAAAAATTCCTGCTAAAAAGGTGGCAAACTTGAAATTATACTATCACGAACTGATACGCTCTGAGTGGCCGAAGGGTTAGAGCACTGCTCTACCATGCAGGTGGCTCGGGTTCGAGCCTCCCAGATACTTGTTTGTTAAAATTTAATCATGACTTTCGTTATTTATTATAACGGACATTTGCAAATTATATAAATTGAATTTATGTTAATCTTTCCCCTGGTAGTTATTCTAGAACTCTCCACCGAGTTTATAAAAGTACTGCAACTGGATAGGTCTTCAGTTGTGGTGCTGCCCGTGTAAAACACTACGACAAAACAAATCTTGTATTGGGTAACATCGCCTTGTTCCTTTCTACGTGACAATATAACAAAGGAAAAGTTTTGCTAATTATATAGAGAACACAATTTAAATTTTGAAAAAATTAGTACTTAAAATTTGTAAGATTTAATGAGATGGCTGGAACTGAATATTTGAAGTTATTGATTTTACGTCAGGCTTAAGATTGGTAATACGTAGAAAAGAAGAAAGGTTCTCATCTGCTATTCTATTTCTTATTTGTTTAAATTCATTAGTGAGAAAGAGTGCTCACAAATGTAAGTGCTGCCAAAGAAAGTGGGGCATGCAGCTGCATTTTGCTTAAAGTACAAAAAATCATCGGATAAGTTTTTATAAAATTTTAATATAGATTTTTCTTTGAATTGATTTTTG
This sequence comes from Trichonephila clavata, assembly GCA_019973975.1. NCBI lineage: Eukaryota > Metazoa > Arthropoda > Arachnida > Araneae > Nephilidae > Trichonephila > Trichonephila clavata. Next base: position 999,345 of record BMAO01019114.1, on the reverse strand, counting down.
ATAACATCAGAATTCTGTAAATCAATTAAGGCTAACTGCATACTCTCTTCCACTAGATTTAAATCAACAGAAAATGGAGAAGAAAAAACATCAATTTTCGTTTGGCACTTTTTAAATCTAAAAATTGATCAGCAAATGCATTGCACAAGATTTGAATTTGTTCCTCATACTGCATCTTCATGTGTGGGAATGTTTCATGCATTTTTTGGCCGTAGGGAAAGTGTGCAAAATTTTTAGTTTTCAGCTCGTTTTGAAATAAACATAATTTTTGTTTAAATGCCTTTATGTTACTTATCAATTGAAAAATGAATTGATTCTTTCCTTGTACCTTTGTGTTCAAGTCATTCAAATGGCCTGCTATGTCTGCAAGAAAAGGCCAAATCATACTGGAAACTTACTTCTTTTAACCTTCTAGTATACTACGTCCGCGAGCTTCTCCTATACGAAAACTCGTACTCGCAGATAGCCATGAAGGAAAGATATTGAAAAGCCGCGTAATAAATTGAAAAAAAAAATACTTAATGAGCAACTGTAAAACAATTATTTGCTGTAATACTATTTTCGTATGCGATTTTTTCCTGTTTAATTAAAAAAGGTCCATTCCATATTAGATTACTCTTCTTTTATAATAGACATTCGCGGGCCAACTTTAAAGGCTTCGCGGGCCAAAGGCTGTGCATCCCTGCTCTTGATCATTAAAGTAAGAAAACCCGCACTCAAAAGTTCTTTGGTCTGGTTCTAGATGCTTTTGGTCAGTTTTGAACCATTTAGAGCTGCTTTGGGGAAGGATTTTTTCAATTAGAAACAAAAAATGTCTAAATAAAACAATTGTACTCTAAATTTGAGTTAGGTATATGTGAGCGAGAATTAATTTGCATTGAATTTGATCTGTTGCAACAGCTCAAAGTTGTGTCACTGAACGAGGATTTAAAAAGTGCTCTTGTAAAAAAATGCGTGACAGTAAAAAGTGTGCTTGTTCCAAATACAATATGCAATGCAATTCAAAGTGTCCTCACAGCAATCCTTGTTCTAATAAAAAATGAAAAGTAAAATAAAGGTATTTCATAAAATTTAAATTAATATTCTTAGATTTTTGTTTGAAAAGTTTACACAATATTTTTATGATGCAACAGTTTTTCTTTCCAGCATATATTTTTTTGATAATCGTTAAATATAACTATTTCTGCTACATATTCTTTTTCCCTTTCTGCTTAATAAATGTTAGCAATATGAGCAATAATAAATTATATCTGCTTTTCTTATTATTTTTAAATTTATCTGCAATAGGGATAAATTTATTTGGCTGATTTGTCGAATCGGCCACTTATCCCCCCGCCAAATATGGTAACCCTTTTGATTTTGTATCAGTGAGGGAGTGTGTGGTAGGGTTGCTACTCCAAAACACAACATGCAAAAATGCGCCAAATTAGCGATTTTTCAAAATTTGGCGGACCAGTGGCCAATTCGACAATTTCGCCATTTTTGTCCCCATGAGATTTTAGCTATTTATGATCAATTAATATATAAAATAACTTTGAAATTGTTCACTTTTCACTTTAACAGTCTATCATTAGTTATTTTATAGAATAAACGGAAAAAGTATGAAATGTTTGATCTATTATATACTTTAACAGATTTTGTCTAGTTATTTCATGAAATACCTAGTTATTCTATGAAATAACTGAATTATACACTTTAACGGAAACATATACATAACTAAAAAAGTTTTAATTAATAATTAATGAAACATGACACACACGACTTTCTTCCCTATGTTGAATTATATATGAAAGAATTAACTTTGTGACAAGGTATAAAAGATAAATATGATCAAGTCTTAAGATGCCTCCACAATTTAAAGCAGAAAAGTGAATACGATCGGAAAATTTTTCTTTTTTCCCCCCAGGGCCAGTGAAACAAGCATTTCTCAAAAATATATTATCGGTAAAAAAAAAAATTTGGTATGAATATTTCTTTAGCATATGAAAATTCAGAATATTTAAACTATACATTTTGACACAAAATTCTTTGTAATGCAAACACTTATTTAATTTTTTTAAACTGTAATTTTAGGTTTTTTACATATAACATGTACTATTACTGTATGTACATCTCTGAATAACCATTTTTTAAAATGCAATTATATTTTCAGTAAAATCATGCAAACATAAACGGCACATTTAAATAGTATGTCTTTATTTTTTCAGTATTATAAACTGAAACTAACCATCAAAGTAAAACAATTTAATTCTCCTGGATTATTTGATTTACATTACAGCAAACTATTCATTTTATAAAGGAGTTAGTAGAAAAACTAATATCGGGATTTCATTTGAATTTCCTTCTTTTGTTACGTGGTAAATGTTAACTGAAAATAAGCAATTTACCACCATACCTACAACTGAATTTCTCTATAACCGGCTTTTAATTAATTTTATGCATTTGATACAAGCTAAACAGCGAAAATAAGATGCAAAGAGTTCATGAAGTTTTAATAATGAATCAAATTACACAACTAAAGCATTTTAAAAATTTACTTAAATATTTTAAACATCTTCAACGCAGCATATTTTTAAGCGCTTATTTGCTCGTAGGCTTGCTTACCTGTTCCTTACCAGATGGACAAAGATATGTTACATTACTTTTTACATACGGTAATTCTTTAAGTTTTATTTAAAGCTAATTCACGTAGTTAACAATTAAGATAATTAATAAGGATGCGAGTTTTTATCTAGGATTCTTAAAAACAAATTTAATCCAGAAAGAGCAAAGAAACAAAACCACTTACGCCAGGGGAGCCGTTTTGCATGATGCACTACTTCAAATTTACGCACGCGCAGTACTCACTGATTTAACAAACAACAGTTGTCGTAAGAGGGGAGAAGAAATTTCTTATCAAAATTTCTCTTCTATTTCTTACTAGTAAAATGCAAATACAGATTGAAGAAACACGATGTTAGTATAGTTCGTGCAACAGTTAAGATGCAAAGTTTTGCTACAGCGAACTAGGAAAAGTAACCTATCAGCTAAGCAATGCAACCGGTTGCTCCTCTGAGATTAAATGATGAGTGAGCTTAGAGATTATTTTAGACACGAGAGTATAGGTCCACATTAAATACTTGGACTTCGTTTCAAAAACAGGGAATCCGTTCTTTAGTATAAGGTACTTGAGAAAATATTAACGTGTGCTTCAGGCTCCGTTAAATTAAACTAAAATTGGAATTTATTTGATTTGATTAATGTGGTAACAAGGTAGCCTATCAGCTAAGCAATGCAACCGGTTGCTTCTCTGAGATTAAATGATGAGCGAGCTTAGAGATTATTTGAGACACGAGAGTATAGGGCCACAATAAATACTTGGACTTAGTTTCAATAAATTATAGTTTAAAAAAACTAAAAAACACACACGCTTTTATGGCTAATCGAACAAAAAAGCAAAAAAATTATTCTTAATATAAAGATAAAATGATTAATGAGAAAATTATTGTAATTAGGTTCAAAGTGTGGGTTCTCTATATTAATTGTTATAATTTCTTACTAGTTCTATTCCGAAATGCTGAGTTAATGTAAAAATTAGTACAAAGCACCCCATGTGATTTTACCACAATGATATTAATTTTCTCATTAATCATTTTATTCTTATATTAAAAATTATTTTTTTTTGCTTTTTAGTTCGATTAGCCATAAAAGCGTGTTTTGTTATTCATTTTTGAAATGACTTTCAGGATAAGAGATGTTTTAATTTTTACAAAAACTAGAGCACGTTGTCTTAGTTTTTATATGAAATTGCTTAAAAGAACAATGATTATATTAGCATAAGGGACTGTACATTCTATAATAAAACAGTGATGATAAATTTGAAGGTTAAAACACTTTTACTATTATACAGAACATACACAAAGAATTTCAATTAATTATTTTCACAACTATTTTAGCAATCGCCGGCCTGAGCATTTTCAAAAAATAATTTTTTTTGAGTAAAACGCGTTTAAAAGTATGGCATCTTGCTTAAAGAGTAATATCATCTGCTTTTACTAAAACACGTAGTTTTTGTTCTAGAGAACAGAAAATAATAAACTTGATATTTTTATAAAGCTAATAAAATGGCCTATAAAATAAAATCGTAAAAAAATAGTCAATTTTTGACGAAATTCACTATTTTAAGGTAATTGGATACCTTAATTTCTCGGTTTACATCTTACGTCATATTAATGTGGATTAGGATCTTTAATGAAATTCACCCAAAATTGATTTAAGTAATTTATTTCTCTCTTTCTTTGAGGATCTCTTTCTGTCCTCATCGATGATGCAAAATTTCACAGAAATTGAATATATATATAACAAAAAAAATTACTTTAGTCTCCAAAACTTCAGAAGCGTATGGTTGACTATTGAGTATACCAGAAATGCCTTTTCCCTCTTTAAGAGATCCAATAGCTCTAGTTTGATTGATAATCATTTAAAACTCGGCTGTCCATAAGCATGTGCGTTGAGCAAATGTTTTCCTCATTTACTTCAGCTACGGAACAACTGATGTCTGATGAATTTCGTGGATCTCACGCAGTCGAGATCAGGTGGCATAAGAAGCAACACACAACACAACTGATTTACCAAGAGTTTCAGAAAGAGTTCGTCTCCCTGTCTTTTACCAGACGAATTTTTACGACTGTGTTGATACAACAATTGTACCGTATCCGAAGTAAATGAAAAAAAAATTGCGGTATAGTAAATGTAACGCCAAGTCTTAAAGTTTAATATGAATGAACGTTACTTCAAAAATAAAAGTAATTCTGAATTTTTTTCCATTGCAGATATACATAAAATGTTTTGTTTCCTTTTTCAAATTTAAAGTTTAGATATTTAGAATAAATTTTTCTGTTCTTCCTTGATATAACGCTTACTGATGGTATTATAAGCACCCCGATGTGCAACAGCACTGAAATGATAATCATTTGGGTATCTCATTGTTGTATACATTCAGGGAAATATCATGCATTGTTGATGCTTCTGTCACGATTTTGCATTTTGGGTGGCTAATAGTACAAATAATTGGATGGCTCGAAATTTATTTTTATTACACATACGAAGAAATCTTTCTTCAGTTCACCTAGTTATTTTATTTTTCAACCAAGCAGCAACAAATATTAATATGACAATCAGTTTCTCGGTAAATGTTTTTATTTTTGTTTTCTCATGCTTTTTGAATATTGTGGGTTAACGTCAAAAATGGGTAGAAAAATGGCTAAGTGTAATAAGATCATTACTATCAATAGAAAGGATTTTGAATTCACAATATTTGGTAATCTGAGTGGATTTTTTCCAAATAATCTTTCCTCTCACAAAGATATCTTAATGTGTTGTTTCCAAGGAAGATATAATATATCACTATTCTCCAACACGAAATATGTGTTTTTTTTAAAGTAGCTGAAACAGTGGCTTAAAAAATAAAATATTTGAATGAAAAAGTTTCCATTCTTGCTGTGTCCAAAAACAGGATAATACAGTTAAGTACTAAGTTCCAATAATAATTATTACAAATAAAAAAAAAGTCCTACCATTGCATTATAAATAAAGCTTCAATCATAAAAAAGATTAACTTTTTTAAAAGGGAATATGTTTTTTTTATGAAGCACCATATGAATATCCTTTTATTGTGAGCTGCATTTTACAAAAAAGATTGTGTGAGTGCATGATTTTAATTCACTGCCATTGAAATAAAGTCGATTAAATTGATTTAAGTTTCATTTTATATGTTTGTAAAGGAAGTATGGGTTGGAAAAGTTAGGATCATTGGATTTGTAGGAAAAGAAACCTTAAATTATCAATAAGGCTTAAAAGAAAAACTAAGAGCAAAGAGCCTCAGACCCAAGCCGAAACGTACTGACACCAAAACAATACCATTTGGTGGAGATTCGATTATAACAGATAATGATACTAATGGTGATAAATTCAAACCTGTACAAATAAAGGAAAAATAGTAACAAATGAGAAACAACCCAAGAGCATCATCATTGGTTAATAATAGATATAAGTCTCAGATCAAGCAACGGCTGCGATCGCGTCATCCGTCTTTCAAGATTATGGTGAAATATATAACTCAGATAAAAATTTCCAAAGTTTCCAGTATCCCACCCAGTCAGTGGAATGCTGTTTCAAACTTGTGACAGAAGAATCTCGAAAAGTGTGTAGCCCTGAAGCAACATGATATTATATCAAGTTGATTTGATTTGATTTTTTACTAACGTCACTCTAAAGTAATGTGAAAACATTGACGATGGTCCTCGTAATTTTGAACATTGATCAAGTGACTAGAAAGACACCTGAGCTGACCCACCATTTTCCCAACATTCACTCTGCGTCAACATGGGAATTTTCAGCTAAGGCAGATTTAACGTGCATCAGCCTTTCTACACGGTGGGTATTTAGTGACATCAGGACTCGAATCAATGACTCGATTACGTCGGCCATGAAGCCACGTCCATAGCTAAAGAGAATATAATATGTAATCATTACGCATTTTTTAAAAAAATGTGTGGAAGTGTAGAATTATATTAATTTCCATACACTGCATGACAGATAAAGTACAATACCTAGGAGAGGCCAGAGAAAGATACAAATCACAGGGTAAACGCATTTCAGTGAATTATGTAAAAGATCCGAAATGCGCGGCTGTACCACATTTGATGTGCAAAATATAAGAGAAATAACTGGTAGATTTCACAATAGTCAGACAGTTCTATTGGCAAAGGAGACTAGTTAATGAAGCCTTAAACCAGAGATTCCCAAACTTTTTTGTCTCATAGACCCCTTGCCATGTTTTTCGGTTTCGGGTAGACCCCTGCCTACCTAATATTAAATTTTTGCAAATTTATCAACTTGAATGTCTTTTTGATAGTTGGTGCTACTACTTTCAAAAAATTAAATTTCTAACTGTAATGAAGCATAGTTCTACGTTTAAAACTTAAGTGCATGTTAATGAATTAAAATTAAAATAAAATCAATACATAAAATAACTGTTACACAAAATAACTGAGCAACAAACAAATGCTTTTAAAGAGAGGGATAAATCTGGTGCTTGAATAACAAATTTTCAACACTTAATATCAATCTTGTCAGGCTTAATCCTAACCTTCCTTTGTTAGTAAGTGTCCGCTTCTTTTTTCTTTTCTTTTCTTTTTTTTTGTTTTTGAGATTGGCAAACTGAGTGAAACTCCCTCTCACAAGGAAAAACAATTAAAAACTTTCGCATGATATTCCATAATTTGTGACAAATAACAGGTATATTTTTTTAAAGCCAAAATTGCTGACATCCGTTTCTAAACTTTATTTCAAGATCTTCATTACAACTTATTCTAATCAGTTCCTATTGCAATATGACAAATTTTTTTTCAAAGTGATTATTGGAAATCCTTATCTACTGCTGTATTACTATAAAAAACAAGCTCAAACCTAGCTTCAAAATCTGAGTAAGGGCATTTAAATGTTAAACGCAGGTCAAAATGTCCTAACAGACTGTGACAAATTGAGAAAATTCGTGACGCCCAATATTATATTTCTTTAGCTTAATTTTGTAAAAAATGTTGAAATGATCCTTGAATAAAAAAATTTATGTTGTCACCTAGTAACCACAAACTAACCTCACTAAATTTAGTAAATGTTAAATTAGTAAAATCTGGTTTCCAGTAGATCAAATATATTTGAAGATTAACATCGTGATCTGGTTTAATGAGAACCACTATCACAGACCCCCCATTTACACCTCATGGACCCCCAAATTATTTTTTCACTCGCGTGGACCCCTTGTAGGTCGTCATAGACCCCTGGGGGTCTATATAGACCACTTTGGGAATCACTGCTTTAAACAATTCCAAAAAATGTATCCAAATTACTGTCAAAAAAGACCGTTCCAGAAAAAGACAAGTTTATGAGGGGTTATACATTATCTAACTTATAAGGAGAGATTGGTCCGTTCATCGCATTGAAGAGAATAGAGCTATCAATACTCGTCTATTTTACGGATTGGAGAAGCGTTTTCTTCAATCTGTGAAGAGAAGATGGTTAAAAAAAAAAGAAGTCGCCATGTTCGAGAGGTACTAGTGAAGTTAATGAAACATCAGTCCACGTGGACCAACGCATCAACCGGCAAGTGTTGACGGCCAAACAGTCTATTTCCTTTGAGCTGTTGCAGAAAGAAAAGGATATTTTGGATGTCATCATACGGACAAAGACCATTATATGATGCTTGGGTGCCAGTGGTTTAACACTCATGGCGTGCTTTAAAAGTACTTTTATTGACTCAACGGCATCGAAGCATCCGCAGATCCGGAGACTATGTGAATGACATAAAATCAGGCATCTGTTTGAGCAACAATAGCTAGCGAGTACGAGTCTGGTGTATACGTGGTAATAAACCCCGTTAGACTGCAAATGCGGAGCGAAATACCTAGCAAAAAAGCAGCATCATGATTTGGGACATTCCCTAGGTTAGTCAATCATAGTTCATTTGTACTGGTAACACTTTGATGGCCAACCATATGCTGAGACTAGCAACACCACCCTTTCTTCAGAACTTGATGACCAATACCATTTACCAATAAGATAACGCCCAACAGCCCAAGACACGCATCAGTCAACAATCTAAGGTACTTCCCTAGCTACTAGTCCGATCTTCCGCCAATTGAGCACATTTAAGACTTGTGATTGGTCGGTTTTCTTACAAGCACTGCCCTTGCCACGCTCGGAAGACAAGCAGTGGCAAATGGTTGAGAGTGAATTGTCCATTTGTCAGATCACTACTCAAACGCTCTTTAAGTTTATTCAAGACGTGTTACTGCCTGTATCGCCGTCGTAGACTTATAATATACTCATCGTTTTGGGTTGGTGCTAGTGGTGCATACAGAAATTTTTCAAGGGGGATGAAGGGTCGAATGCCCGCCCTTCTCATATCATACCCTAATACGCCGTCAAACATATTCTTTTGATTTTATCGATTGTCGGAAACAAAAAACAGTAAAAAATAAATTACTGAATAAACAATTAGCATTAATTTATAAAATAAATTATTAATAACAAATACTCAAATTTTACGTACTATATGCATGGGACTATAATCAATAGAAAAAAAAATCAAGGGTAATGGGGAGGGGAGGGAGATTCAGACCCGTGTACCCTCCCCATCCTTGTAAGCGCCACTATTTGGGGATCATGGTATTATGTGAAGAAATATTCACACATCATTTACCATTTTATATTTTCTTTTTCTGTTTGCCAATTTTCTTCATTTTCTATTCCCGCGTTCATGATACTGTATTTTTACTACTATGCAGTGTATTTATGATTAATTTAAATAGTGCTAAAATTAGATGTGAAGTATTTAAATTTCAGTTTTAATTCTTGTTTTATTGAAGCATAAAAAATAGTTATTATTAAAAGAGGTCCTTGAGTCTCTTCTAAAATTTGAAGCGAATGTAGAAGTAAAATGGATTTTTTTCTTGTTAAAAATAATTAAAAAAAAAAAAAAAGATTGCTTATTAAAAAATAATGAAAAAAAATAACTGCTCACTTTTTAAAAAAGAAAATTAATATAACCTTATAAGAGCTAGGAAAAATAGCAAATTAAACTTTTGCATAGCTCATTTGTTACACGTAATAAAGAAATATATTCATTATAGTTAGTGTAAAACACTCTAAGAAATTAATAAAAAAACTTTTAATATTAACGAATACGTTTAATTACATATGAAACATATTTGTGTTAAATTTTTGCCAAACTTTTTTCAAATGAAATTCCCCAAATTAAATAATTGAATATTATTGGAACATTATCGAATATTTGGACATTAAGTAAAAAGTATGTAATAAGCTAACAGTTCAGGAAAGTTTTGATTTAAAGTTCAATATATTGTAATGATATTCTGTTCTGTAATGACATATAATTGTAAAGATGTTTGTCAGTAGAAAGATAGGAATCCATACTTAAGATACGAAATACAAACTCTTTTTTTCTTTGTATTTCTTTGATGACAGAGCAATTTGGAAACTAGAGTATGAGGTTTTCATCCCAGAAACAATTTAACCTTTACTAGACGATGAGTTTTAAGAGAAACTGCTCCTCAGGACAGAACAATTCGGCCTTACTGCCTTATTCTTCAATTCCTACTATTAGTTCACTTTCTCCTTATATATATATATATATATATATCTTATTCAAATTTTCAATTGTTAATAAAATACTTTCTATTAATTCATTCAAGTTCAATTACATTTTGTAAACTTGCAGTGGATGACACTTGATGTTAATACAGTTTTTTAAATATTTATTAATTAATTAATAAATAGTAACAATAAAAATAATAGTCCTACAGCATATATAGAAAGGAAAATGGTTTGATGTGTTCCTGTAAAACAATGGATAGCGCGTTGGATTTCTAATCCAAAGGTCATGTGGCCTAATTTCTGAGAATGTTATTTCTTTTATTACTATACAATTTTATTGGAATAATTAAATTTAATTTATGAATAAATAGTTACAAAAAAAAAGTCTAACACCATATATAGAAAGAAAAATGGAAAATTTTAAGGGAAAAAAATCGCCTTCTATTTTGTCACTTAATATTGTGATTCTGTCATATGTATATATATATTTACATGAATTGTAACTATTGGTAAGAAAGTAACTAAAATAAAATATTTCTTTGTTGACCTAAGCAGGAATTGACTTAATTTTTTTTTACATTACTTGTTTTGTCAATGATTGAAATAATTTGTCATCGGATAGTGACAAAAAGAACACGTGTTGTTATTTAATTTATTTAATAGCATTACTCATTACATTATTAATGCCCCCTCGTCTGATATGGTGAGAGTTCGATCAAGTGATTGATGTTTGTAGGTTTTGACACATGGGGTTCAGAAAGCAGTTAAAAAGGGAAAGAACTCCTAGGTAGATTTTTAAACCAAGCACATTCTTTTCGAAACTATTCTTTTTGGTTGAAATATTAACTATCTCCCCTATGAAGGTTTGTAACTTTGCAATTTCATTCAAGTTTTAGTGCTTTTGTCATGTCTCAAAAAATTTAACAAGATATTATTTATTGTATATTTTGATGCAAATGGAGAAAGGTACAGAAATAGTTTTGGAATGGAATTCAGTTCATAAACTAAATTTATAAATTTCAAAATTAGTTGCTAAGTTAGTTTTATCAATTATTATAAGGGGACGGACATTTAATTTATTTTTTAAAAAGCGCATTATATATTATGCCTGCCTTTCACTTAAACACACATTTTTCTAAATTCAAGAACATGCCACAAATTTTAAGCTGTTCCCAAATTGGAATTCTATTCACATGTCTCTGATGTATTACTTAAATATACATTTGTTGCTTGAAGTTTTCGGAACAGTTTTAGATTTTTCAAAATTAACGTTACAACGGTATATTCAGCTTTCTTTTATGACAGGATCAGAAGATTTCCTAAATTTTCAAGGTAATTTCAAATTTTAAAACATTAAATTTGGTAAATTTAAAAAAAATTAAATTCTTTTAAACGAAATTAATTGGGTCTTATTTTAAATTTTATTATTTTATATTTTTGCAAATATCTTCCTAAAGAAGAGTTAAAAAACAGTTCCTAAAGACAGATCTAAATCCAGTTTTAAGGAACATAGCTAGCAATTAATTTTTCAATTAGTTCATATGCAGCTATTTACCAAAAAGAAAATTTTAGATGTGCGTATATCATGCACATTAATTAAAAAATTATTAATTTAACTTAATGAATGTTACTTTAAATCTCTGCGGTTGTTGAGGAATGATGGATTTCATAATTCTAAGCTAAGATCAATAACTGAGATTTAAAGCTCACAATTGAAAATTTCAAACCATGTCAAGTGAAGATTTTAATGCCCATATAATTTTAATGCTTAGCTGCCTTTATTATTGCCAATGACGATAATTGATGAATCGAGATTAGAACTCAAGACTTACCCGCGTGAAGTTCGTGTTCTGGCCACTCAGTAATAACAGCACAATTTGTATGGAACAAGGTGATAATCAGGGATATAATTTTATTATTTGAATTAAAAGTGATCCTGTTTAAGTCAATGAGTCAAAGCATCAGACTAATAAACATCAACCTCCTTAATCAGAATCATTTATTTAAAAAAGTGAATACTCATATAAGATGAAAGGAATGGTAGCACAGGTATTTAAAGTGATAATTAAGGCTGTCAGTGATTGAGACCCAAATGTAAAGCATTATTTAAATATAAAATATGCTATGATATTAATACAAATTCGTGTGTTTATAACAAATAAACCAAAATATCGTACTCTACAATTCAAATTTATTAATGTTCTATAAATATGCTCTTTTTTTAACTTTAATACATCAAATCAAGAATCTCTTTGGTATTAAAGTGTAGGAAAAAAAATGATACATAGAACCTATTGCATAGTAGAAAAAAATATATAGATTCAAACAGGAGTAAAATATTAAGAAATTCTGTTCTATGAATTTAAATGAAGTTAGAATTAGGTTATTAACGTTGGGGGATATTTTTCTTTATGAAAAAAAAAAACTTTTGAGTTTTAGTTATATCTTTTAACTGTAAGCCAAGGCAGCTTAAAAAATAAATTGACAACATTCTTCATTTGAATGATAATGGATTATTTGAGAGGAAGACTGTTTATTTATTAATAAATTATTGAAACAGATTTTTTATGAATCCAACCGTATTTTTGAAAATTAGAGAATGAAATACAATGAAGAAAATTAAATTTTGTGTGCATTATTACATATTGATATGTATATTTGGTGTAAATAATGACATGCAAATTTGAATTGTTTGACTAATTTTTAATGTTTAAGTACTCGAATAGAAAGTTATAGCAAAGAAGAAGATATCTGGGGTTGCAACTTAATTTACAATAATTTGGAATTTCAGATCGGGTGATAATATATTTTGCTTTAACAATTTATTTCTAACCTACCGAAGTGAACTTCTCCCAAAATCATTAACATATTTATCAGACAAAAAGTAGATAAATAAAAGCTATTCCCTTCATTCTTGTAAAGTAGTGATTGAGGGAAGTATAAAAAATTAATATTTCAGAATACTTCCCATTTCGTTGAATTTTTTCCGTCGACTTACATTTTGTTTTCCCGTTTCTCTCCTAGATGTCGCCGGTAGTTCTAGTGGGTTCAGAAAAGAGAATTTCCCAATATTCGCTTAAGCACCGATTGCATCAGAACCCATGAAAGAACAACTTAAAATTTTTAGATAGCCACTGACTTATTCAGTATTTTCAAACAATTTATACAAAAAAGTCAAGGAAAAAAGTAGATTAAAAATGTTGATTAACTAAAACTAATTAATAGTTTATTCCAATAAGAAAATACTGAAAAGCAATTATTGTGAGAATTACGGACTCTCTTTATCATATATGAAGGAGAAAACCCTCAACCGTAGAAATTTATTGGCTAGCAAAAATTTAACCAATTGTATTTATAATTTTTTTCTCTAGAGAAAGATTTGAACTGATATTATCAAAGTGCAGAGTTTAATTGAAAATAAAAATTACTCTGTATAGTAAATAAGTGATAAAATTCACAATAGCAAACAGAAGAACGAGAGACATTTTAATTATTATTTTTTTACGTGTTAATATATAGTTATCTTATCAATTTCTCAATTTTTTTTCCTGCGCTCTTTTTTTTTTTTTTTTTTTTTTTTTTTTTTTTACGAATCTGTTCGTTCGATATTTTAAAAATAATTCTAAAACATATTGGTTTGTTAATAAGTGTACTCGGCGATTAAAAAAAGACTTTCGGGTATGTGTAAAGAAATATGAGTTAAACACGTTTAAATTCTTAAAAAAAATTTTTGTGTGTGAATTTTTAAAAAAAAGTAAAATTTAGGGGAAAAAACAGAAAGAAATTGCAGCATGCAACTTATTTATTATGCGATAAATTATTATTTTTTTAAAAAAAATTATAATGAAATATTTTTTTAAGAGTTTTAGAGCCTGCAATATAAGAAAGATAGTGCAATGAAAAATAACTATTTTATCTTTTCGATTCAAACGAATTAACTCTCAAGTCAAAAATAAAGAAAAAGTGCATTTGCATTACAATAATTATTTCTATTATTTGCTGTTATAATTTCCATAAATATCCATTGCATTTGTAAAAAGTGCAAGTTTTTCCTAATTTACATTTTGCAGGTGCAGTGGATACTAAAAAAGAATATGTAGCAGTTAGTTACTTTTAGCTATCATACTTATTTATTGATGTTCCTTATATATTACTCAAGGAAATATTACTTATGACATTGTTTTCATGTTGAACGCTCCACACAATAAATGTTTTTATTTTCTTTCTTTCTTTTTTAATGAAAAAAATATATTACGAAAAAAAAGCATGTCAGGAAAAATAACTTTACCCTGCTTTTATGATAATAGAAAATATGAAACAGGTTTCGAGTAAAATGGCAAATGAAAAACCAAAATAAACGTTTTCTGATTTATTCAACCTCATTATCAAGATTAAATATTGTATACGTGGAGTAGTTAAAATGCTTTGTACTTATTTCAAAATTTAGCATGAACTGCAGAGAAAGAGATTTTTCTTTTGCTTTACTCGGTTGAAAAAAAAAACTTGTCACGGATCTATTCGGATTTATAACTTACAATCCTCTTGGGGGAAAATGGGTCTTTAAAATTTAATTTATTGAAAGCTTTCCTTCGAAGAAGAAGACTTAAGTATGTAAATTAAGATTTGTATATAAAGATTAAACTTTCGAGTTAGAGAAAGAGAGGTTAGAATGATACTGCTGACAGTGATTGGTTAAACGTGAAGTGAGGCGTGGATAATTCATAGCTGATTATTGTAATATTAAAGTTGACGATTTGTCTATTAGGAATTAAATTAGATTAGATAGCTAAGAATTAGAACGTATTGTCAGGCGTAAGTGATGTGTTTACTTAAAGTCTTCTTGTATGTCGTCTGCCGCGTCTATTATTTTTCATATTTTGTATTTGGGTGCATCTCTTAACTTCGGTTAATAGAATTTGTCTTGTTGTTCGTATCAGAGAATAAATTGAAATTATATTGACTATGGCTAATCTTCCTTCCGACCCTCTCACATTAAAGGATGAGATAACTCATTCCTCACAAACTAATTACCTTTCAGTTTATAGGATTGTTAAACGTTCGATTTAAATTTTTTAAAATTCAGTTCAATAAATTTGCTTTTTTCCTTTAAAAATGACTAATAATTAATCAAAATGTGGTGTGGATTAATTGCTTATTGATGGCTTATTTCGAAGCAACTCTATTGGCGAAGGACCTCGTAATTTTATATCAGGATCAAGTGAAGAGGATGATACCTCAATTGACATCCCACTCTCTAGATTTCCACGTCACGCTTTCGTATGGACTTTGTATCTCGACAGATTTAGAATGCATCAACTCCCTTGTAAGGACTGACGACTAGATTTAACTTTGGGTAAATACGCAACAATCGTCACTGATTGGACTATCTACAACAAGGGTGTCAAACTCAAATGCTAACTTGGGCCAAACAAACAAGGTTTAACTTAAGGTGGGCCGTAACATCAATATTCAAGCATATTGATGAAACGCATCAATATTCATAGAAATGTAAGTTGATTTCGAGTAATACATTATAATAAACATAAATAAAAGAAAAAGAAAATTTAATGTTTGCGTCTTGAACAGTGCCTATTTAAGCTCATTTCGGGTCCTGGGCGCAGGAGATCTACAGGCTTCCTTGGCACTGGCTGATTGAAATTTATAGCCAGAAAATCTGTTTAAGTCCAGCTTATCCGGGCTCCTGGGCGCCCTAAGCGCCCAATGGATAAACCGGCACTGATCTTGACACTTGACATCTCTTCTCTACTACTATTTTTACTATTTCGTGAAAATGTTTGTTTTATTATATATTATTGTGCGCCGATATACTGGCTGGGCCACAAAAATGTTCATTGAAGGGCCGTATGCGGCCCGCGAGTTTGACACTCCTGATCTACAACAATGGTGTCAAACTCAAATGCTAACTCGGGCCAAGCAAACAAAGTTTAACTATAGCTGGACTGCAAAAAATCACCTTTCATAGAAACTTAATTTTATTTTAAATTATTTATTATTATAAGCATATATAAGAGAACAAGAAAAATTTAATGTACATCCTTTACTTGACATTCCTTCTCTGCTACTAACTTTCCTTTTTCGGGAGAAATTTTGGTATTTTATTATGTAATATTATGAGCCGATATGCTGGCCGGGCCGCAAAAATGTTCATCGTGGGCCGCATGTGGCCCCCGAGTTTGACACCCCTGATATACAACACATCCTTTAAGTCACATGACTGCTTCAATATTGAAAGTCAAATTGCAAATGTATACGCAGTTGTTGAAGAGCTCTAATGAATATGAGCAAATGCTCAAAATTGAAAAAGGCAAGTTTAGGAGAGGAGAGAGAGAAACTGGTTATAAATGTAAATATACAACTGTAGCATGATTATTTAAATAAGAGGGATAATTACCTTTATTGTGCTCCATACTCCACACAACCCAATAAAGTTGATTTCAGTGCTTTTATAGACGATATATTAATATTCACTCACTCACTCGGTGTTTTTATAGTAAAATTTTTACACCTTTGATCACTTTGTAATCATTGGAACACATAATCTTCCAAAAATAAGAAATAGTTTGCAATATTGATGTTTCAATGGTTTAATTTCAAAATATGACTGAATCTTGATTATTGGAAGTTATGTTGTTATTGCTAAAGAGATAAATTAAGGTATAAATTTTCAAAAATTAAATAATTTTATTATCAGAGTTAATATATAGTTAAGAGAAGGTAAATATTCCAGTACTGTGAGTCGTTGAATTTTAGACAAAATATGAGTTAAGAGAAAAAAAATGAACAGGACTGTATGGATAAAAATAAAACTTGAGGATACAAACATAGTTATTTTAATGAGCTTAATGTATCGAAGGATTTTTGGATTTAGGTAATTATTGCATTACTAGGCATTATATTTCATTTTGAAGATATTGTTATTTATACTAACGGGTAAAAGAAAATAAAAATTTATCTTTATTTGCAAAAGGCTTCAATTATCTTTTCATCTTCATTTCTCACATAATTATAAGTAATTATTTCTAAAAGGTAAGAGCTCAATGTAGCAGTAAGGCATATTTTGAAGCAATTTTACGCATAAATAATGCTGAATTATGTGATTATATTTGTATCTGCATAATTTACTTAAATTCAGCTTGTAACATTTATTTAAAAATTAAGTCCAATATTTTCTTTTGAGCAAAATATATTCAGCAAAATTGTGAATTAGGAAATACTATATATATATTTTAAAATTTTTTTGTCAATTTTGACAATATGAGTTTAAGTAAGTGTCCCTTTCTCCCTTTAGAATGATAATAAGCATTCCTATAATTTTTCTTTGTATTCTTTCTTACATTTACTTTTAATGGTGAAACTGAGAATGATAATTTATTTCGACTGGTTTTTTTTGTGTTATAACAAAATTTTAAT
Organism: Trichonephila clavata; assembly: GCA_019973975.1. NCBI lineage: Eukaryota > Metazoa > Arthropoda > Arachnida > Araneae > Nephilidae > Trichonephila > Trichonephila clavata. The sequence goes on along the minus strand of BMAO01019114.1, from coordinate 981,759 downwards.
TTGTTACATTTACGTAGTCAATATTTATAACTTATTATAATTGCATAGTAATAATTATATCGTAAATTATTGTATAATTAGATCATGAAATATTCCTACAATTATGTTATTTCATTTTCAGTATGTTTAATTACTCACTGAAAGGAAATAACGTAAATTAATAAATCACAGCTAATTAACTAATAAATAAATGCGTAAATTAAAATGGTTTCATTATAAATACACAATTTCCAAATCATTTTCTTGTAATGACTTTATATTCAACTTTTATTTTTCGCCACATAATAAACAATTTCTAAAATATATGTATCAAATTATTATTTAATAAAAAATTTAAATCGTTTTGAAAAATTTATTTAATATGGTGTAATTATGTGTATACTGGATTAAAAGAAACAAAACAAGATGGAATTTATTACATTTCATTCAAACTTCATTGATATTTTTGAAATATAAAAAAAAGTACAATAAATGAATTATACATATATGAGTATACAATGTAGCTTCTATAAAAAGGACCGATATTTTTTATTTTCACAAATTCGTTTTTTTAAAAGTATTGTAATAGAACCTGTGTTAAAGTAAAGTTGATTTGATAGTTTGAAGTATTCAACTTTTCTTTATTGTATGGTTTGTTAAATTTTGTGTTTTTTGGTAGGATTATTTGTTATTAGAAGATTCCCAAGATTCAGTTTTAGATTTTGGGGAATATTAATAAAATTTTTTTAGAGGTTTTAAATGGATCGAATATACACGTTCCAGTCACATAAATGAGACTACCACATACTTTCGACACCGACGTTTAAGAACCAATCACAGAAGTCAGGTGGCAACACAATGCAGTTGAGCGCATGAGTGAGTAAGTGAATGAATATTAACGTCGCACTGTTAAGCTATACACGAGGGCTTTTTGGCGACGGACACAGCGTAATTTTTAACCATGGTCCAGTGACGAGGACGACATCTGAGCTGGCACCCCCTCTCCTAACTACCACACCACACCAACGGGAGGACGTTTGAGCTCTCGACAGATTTAACGTGCACCGCTCCCCTATACGGCGGGTCTTTAGTGGTACTGGGATCGAACTCATGACATGCCTGCTATGATCCGATACCTTGGCTACCGCGGCCACACAGTTGAGCGCATATCAAGAATGTGTGAGGGCTTCTTTGCAATTGTTGGTGTAATGCAGAATTGGAGCAATTTATCCGACATCCTAAAGGGCATAATCATTGACTTTCGGGTCAAGGGTGGAAGCATTTACGAAATGGCTAAGTTTATGAACTGATCGCGTGCCGCCATGGTAAAAGTAGCATGGCAAAATGGTACTGTCTAAAATCAGTGATGTGGCAAATGTGGTGCACCACGGGTTATAGATAACCGAGGTGAACGACGGCTATGGAGATGCGTTCGTGTGAATAGACGTGTTATCGTTGAGCAACTGAACGCCCAGATGAAAAGAAGGGCTACCAATAGTGTCTCCCAAACTACTGTTCAGTCAACGTTGCTGCGTCGGCGTCACCGAAGCAGTGAGTGAATATTAACTTCGCACTGTTCAGCTACACGAGGGCTTTTGGCGACGGACTTAGTAATTTTGAACCATGGTCCAGTGACGAGGACGACATCTGAGCTGGCACCCCTGTCCTAACTACCACACCACACCAACGGGAGGACGCTTGAGCTCTCGACAGATTTAACGTGCATCGCTCCCCTACACGGCGGGTCTTCAGCGACTGATTGCTGTTCATCGGCAACTAAGGCTGGAATTTGCACGCCAGTACCGCAACTAAACGTCCACTAAGTGGCGACAGGTAGTGTTTTCCGTTGAATCACGTTTTATGCTCCATCGGACAGATAGACGTTGGCGTATACGGCGTGAAATATCTGAAAGCAAATACCCTACAAACATTGCCGGAACGGTCTAGGCGGGAGGTGAGAACATTATGTTCTGGGGAATGTATTCATGGCATTCTCTGGGTTCACTCATCATTGTGGAAGGCACGATGGATCAATACAAGTACGCATCTGTCAATGCGGACCATGCACATCCCTATATGCGCATTGTTTACCCTCAGGATGATGGCATCTACCAGCAGGACTATGCGAAGTGTGTCATACAGCTGGCAGTGTACGTGCGTGGTTCGAAAAGCAACAGGATGTGTTTACCGTTCTCCCTTGGCCAACAAACTCACTTGACTTAAACCCAATCAAGAATCCGTGGGACCACTCGATTGGGTTGTTCACGCCATGGATCAACACCAGCGTAATCTAGCGCAGCTGACCACTGCACTGAAGTTGATATGACTCAACATCCCGGTGAACACCTGCATGCTCCTAATTGACTTTCTTCCTGCACGTCCCGCATCAGTCCGCTCTGCGAAAGGTGGTTATTCTGGTTTTTGACATATACTATTTTTCACATAAATGTGATTGGACTATATATATATACACTCATGTCCATAAATTAAGGACAATGAAGTTCAGGCAAAGAAAGAGACAGAAGCAAAACAAATTTGACTTATTTGTAAAGTCTATTTATTAAACAAAAGGTAAAGAGCAAAAAAGATGCTATATGTTTGACATAATTAATAAAAATTGCGAGTTTTACTCCTTGGAGCAAATTTCAAAAAAGAACCTATTTACAAAAAACAGTATAACATGGTTAGTATGATGGTTAATACGGAGTATGTCTCCCGGACGATACAATACAGGCCTTACAACGCCTACACATGCTGAGTATCAAATTATCAATTTGAACTTGGGTAATATTACATCACTCATCAAGCAATGCCCTCCGAAGTTCCGGTAGACAGGTGGGAGGGGGTTGACGGGCTGCATTTCGTCGGCCAAGCATATCCCACACATGCTCTATTGGATTCAAGTCCGGTGAGTATGCTGGCCAATCCATACGGGTGATATCCTTCGATTGAAGGCATTCGTCTACAATGTTTGCATGGTGAGGACGGGCGTTGTCATCCATAAACAGAAATTCAGCACCCATGGCGCCTCAAAACAAACGTACATGTTGTTCCAGAATGAAATCCCGATAGATGTGGCCTGTTATCGCTACACTCTGAACATGCAGGTTAGTTCTGGAACCAAGAATCATTCCTCCCCAAACGAGCCTTCCTGCACCACCGTAACGGTGTCGTTTAATGGTGTTCTCTTGGTGGTAACGGGTACCTGGCGCTCTCCATATGAAAGTCTGGCGAGAATCAGACTGCAAACTAAACCTGGACTCGTCGGAAAACATCACACAAAATCACTGTTGCGGTGTCCACAATGCATGCTCTCTACTCCAGGTTAATGGCAGGCGACAGTGAGTTGTGGTACGGGGAACACATCTGACAGGCCTACGAGCATATAGACCAATGTGCCTTAAGCGTCTGTACACGGTCTGCCTTGAAACTGTCGTACCAACTGCCGAAAAGAGCTGACGAGATAGGTCTGATGCTGTGCTCCGTCTGTTTCTTTTGGCAGTAACTGCCAAATACCGGTCCTCATTCAGCGTTGTAACTCGGGGGCGACCTGTGCTGTAACATTTACTCACATTACCATCATCTTGGAATCATTGCCAAAGCCTGGAGATGACACTCTGGGTGATTCCAAGTTCCTCGGATACTTCCAGCTGGGTACGTCCCCATTCCAGTCGTCCGATAATTCTTCCACATAAAAAATCATCCAAATGGTTCCTTTGTGCCATAACTATGCAGTTATTGCATTGAAAGTCTTTTAAAGCGCCTGTGAACAATTTTACTTCTTTGTCACCATTTCGTATATACCCCTCTCTTACACTCTCGTCATTGTGACGTACTATCCGCGCCATCTGGTGGTTTCCTGTAATTTGCATATTCTTCTTCAAGATGTGTGTGATAATTCTACAGGTGAAATTTTTATTTTAGAGTTCAATTTCTGTGTGATTCTGAATTATCCTTAATTTATGGACATGAGTGTATATAAGAAGTGCATTTATTCAAAATTTCATTATTTCTGAATGTTTAGCTTTATATTCATTGTTGTTTTTATTTTATTTTTGATGTCACACGAAGAGGGCTAGTGTAAGATTCTTGCTGGAACTTAGAAATTATATTGACTACATTAGAGTATGTTTATACGTATTTAAAATTAATTAAAGTATTGTTCTATGCAATCACGATTCAAAATATTAGATGATTTAGGAGAAGAGTAATTGTTTTTCCGTATTTAAATATTTTGGTTGCAAATTGATTGATTTTACAGCTATTTGCGAACTGATATTTGAATGCAATTTACTACAACCATCTCCGTCCCCCTTTGATAACGAAGATATAAATTATGCATGCCTTTTTGTTAGTTGTCCTTTCAATAGTTTTATTAGTCTTTCCAATTTTTCTTATAATTTGCATAATTTTTAAACTTTCGCAACATTTATTCGCACATTGGCAGTTTTTGTCATTTAATTAAACATGTTTAATTTTTGGATGAAAATACTCAAAAAACACATTTGTATTTACTTTTTGCCCTCTTTCTATAACAATATGGTCACATTTTTTTAAAATTTTAATACTTGTCAAAATATTCATGCCATTATTTTTGTATCAGGTTTCTTAAACTTCTTTCAGCTTTAGTGTTTAAGCATGTATAAGAAGAAAATTGGCGAAGAATTGGTAAAATAGGATTAAATTCCATTCACACACACATGTAAAAGTATTTAGTATATCAGCAAGTTATAAGTAAATTGTTTTTTGTTTAAATACATCAAGTCATTGGAATGATAAGTGCATAATGTTAAAACATAATATAAAGTTAAAACAAGTATTGATAACTATAACAAATTTGGCTTTTTTATGACTTTATGGAAAGCACATAATGAATAAACAACTTTGTGTAATTTTAAAGTAGGGGAAAAAATAAATAAATTTTCATCGAATTCGTTAATTTCCAAGCAAATAATGATTTTTTTTATTTAGATTAAATAGTTACTTGTGTATTTAATTTAATAATAACTTCCACTATTTAATATACGACTACTATTTCATACCTAACAATATTTTTTTGCTTCAATGGAATATTATTTTTTTACTAAATAAAAAAATATGTTATGGTGACAAATTTATATTAGTGTTATATTACACATATTTGTAAAAATAAATAGCAATAGAAAAATTCTGAAAGTAGTACGAGCAATAAATCTTACATAACCTTGACAAGTTTATACTGAATATTGCTCATAAAATTTGTACTAAACAATTTTGTATTTTTTTCTTGACAATATAGATACTGAATTTCAAGCTACTGGTAAATAATGATTTTATAATTATTCAATCAGCCATGACTCGCTTATTTACTCAAATCGAAATCCAAGCCACCTGTCTACAGAGTGAGACTTTAGAGGCATCAGGACTCGATCCCATGACTCAACAGAAATTATATTGGTCATAAGTACGTGACCATGACCACTTAGCAACCATGGTTAAATTTCTTTTATGGTAAATTTATTAAATTCTTGCTAAATTATGGATCATTAATATAAAAAAAGTAAGCATCTATCATGACTGTATTAGTTAAAGGTGTCGTTACTTGCAGTAAATATATCTCCCCTTGAAATGAGTTGTTTATAGTATTTAACATTATTTGTGAATAATGTTTTAAATTTCTACACACACATATTCTCATCTAGCATTTTAAAAGAAAAATTACCTTCACTGCTGTATAAAAGCAATTAATGACATGCATTTTATAAAGTATATACTTTTTTCAGCACTATTTCTATCCTTCTCCCCTTATGTTTGTGCTTGAAGAAAGGTATCACTATAGAAGTAGGAGTAGATTTGTAAGAAGTGCTAAACTTAATCAGCAATAATTAAGATATAAAGTACATTTCAAATGAAATATAAACAAGAATTAATCTCTTGAGTTATAGCAGAAATTATTAAGTAAAGAAAAAAAAAAAAGAATATCCCCAAACGAATAAATGTACAAAAGCGTGGCTATGTGCTTTCTTATTAAAACTATTTAAACACATATAATTAATAAATATCAGTTATTTAGAAATATATTGGATTAGGGATGTGTAAACACTGAGATAAAAGGATTTAAAGAATATAAAAAATATTAGCTATAATCATTTTTTGAATTTCCTGGAATCGACTCTATTAGTTAGCAAGAAAATAAAGTTCAGCTTTTAAAGTAAGCAATAACGTAATGGAAAGAAAATATTTTAAGAGCGTGTTAATTATCTCCAAAAATGATTGTGAGCAAAAGAATAAGAAATATTTACTTTAGCTCTCTTTGTTGTGTTCCAGTTCTCAATTAATTTCTATGAAAGCTTAAATTCATCACTTCTAATCTGATCAGAACCAAAGTATCGAACAAACAATGGTTGATTGATCGGTATGTCGTGAGAGTGCTTTTGTAAAAAAATGAAACAGTTAAATATACGATTGATACAGACATTAGTGATATATCTGAGGTTTAAGTTATTTAAACGGCAGAATAATAAGAACTCTATGTGTGCATGAATATTTTCTTTTAATTATTCCTTGAGAAGATTTAAAGGTTATTATACTATTTGCATAAGATCATAGTTTTTAACTTTCTTGTTCCAGCGTCTGCTTGAGTCATAATAAAAGTGTTACAAAGAGGACGGCATTTGTAAGGACATTTGCTCTTTTTAACAATGTTCATATGTATGAATGCTCAAATAAACGTATCCCATGAAATATTCCGCATACAGTTCTATACACAATGAATTTCTAGCATAATTGCATCCCAAAGCGAGAATGCTTCATATTCATTCTTCATTTGCATAATTCTCTTTGTCAAGATTTTTCAAAGTGTAGGTCAAGGATCCTAATATGGAAATCACAGAAGTTAAAACATATTTAGAAAATCAGTTTAGAGTATCTGAAGAATAACACCTCACCATGCAGCAGAAATACTGTTTTTGAATGAAATATGGTATTTAAAACTGCATTACATTTGAATTTTCTAAAAGGATTTTAATTAATTCTCATTAGGACTTAGGAAAAAAAGATCAAACTCTTCCTAAAATATTTTTAAACGCATTTCTACTGTATTTCTATAATAACAACAATTTCATAGCATATATATATATATTTTTAAGCAAATCGAAAAGTCTTCCCTTATATCAGAAAGCGATAATTCTCTACGGCCTGCAGTATCAAATATTCATAAAGTTTTAATTGTTTTATCAAAAGCAAGCTCAAGCAGAATCTAATCTTTAGTCGTTATCATTAGCGTTAATATTACCATTTTCTTTATTTTCATTTGATTTGAGTTTATGTTATTTTAACGAATAGATTTCTTTTCGAAATTGACTGAAGTAAGATAATTTCATAATTAATACATTTAAGAAATTTAGATTTTATTTATTTACCCAAAGGGACCGAGATAACCCGAGAGGATTTAGAACTACGAAACCGCCCCCCCCCCTTGATGACATAATTACCTATGCATGTATGTAAAAGATCCACGCACTTGACAATAAAAGTACTTAATATTCGCAAAGTATTCATTTGTCACATATGTATATAACTGATTTATACAAAAGTGCCTAAAATAATGGCACAAAGAGTAAGATAATATACAAGTCTTATTAATTAAGAGAGTGGAAGTAAATGTAAAAATTAAATCAACCTATAAAAGATAGGAAGATTCACAGAGACCTAAAGGCCTTGTGGGGAATACTGAGTCCCTAAATAAAAATATATTCAAGAAAAATGCCATTACAGTTTATTATAGATGTATATATATAGCTAATTTAGGAAAATGTATTAAGGTATCCGACTACCCTAAAATTGTGAATTTCGCCAAAAACTGACAATTTTTTTGATTTATTTTACAGGCCATCTTATTAACTTTATAAAAATACAAAGTTTATTATTTTCCGTTCTCTAGAACAAAAACTACAAGTGTTTTAGTAAAAGCAGCTGCCATTACTTTAAGCAAGATGTCATACTTTAAAACACGTTTTACTCAAAATGTGCTTTTTTTTTTGAAAATGCTCAAACGAGGTAGCTAAAAAAATTTTGAAAATAATTAACTGAAATTCTTTGTGTATGTTTTGTGTAATAGTAAAAATGTTTTAACCTTCAGATTTATCAATCCCTGTTTTGTTACAAAATTTACAATCCCTTATGTAAATATAATCACTGTTTTTAAGCAATTTCATACAATAATTAAGATAAAGGGCTCTAGTTTTTGTAAAAATTTAAATATCTTTTATCCTGAAAATCATTTCAAAAATGAATAACATAGCAACACATCAGAATTGAAAAATTGAAAATTTGTTCATAAACTTTTGGTACGGAAGGTGCCGTGTTTGTGTTATTTTTTGTAAATTTTTACCCCTTTTTTCCCATTTTAGTAATAATACTTTGTTCTTCTCTTAATTTTAACATATTTTTCTTAAAATGTACTAAACAAATTTAAAAACAACAAAAAAATCCCCACATGACCATTTTTTTTTTAAAAAAAAAGTTGCGCAGTAGTCGGATACCTTAACTTAAAAGGGATGTAGCAGTTGTTATTAAAAATGTTCCTCCAGTTCTTGGTGCAACCTTTGATTTAATTAAAATAAAGTCTTTTATATGTGCATTGTGGAACACGTAGGGATCCACGTCCTAAGAACCAAAAATACTATTAGTTTTTAATTTAAATACATATTAAAAAGAAACGAAAGGGTCATGGTTATTTAAAAAATGCGTAACATAATGGAATTGAGATTTTTAAAAACAATAAACAGTTTTGTTTGAGTGTACCGCATATAAAGATTATTAATTAAATGTGCACTGCTTAAATTTTTTCACATATCTGTCTTTAAAAAAATTATACATCCATTAGAGCGATTTTATCTGAATACAAATTATAAATAAAGTCTTCAATTCTGGAAAAATAAATTCTTTCCCATTCTTTTCAAGTTCTTTCTCATTCTCGTAATGTACACTACATGAACTCAAATACATTTACAACAAATCAGAAAAAAAGTTAGCTTATACAAGCACAAATAAGGTTTACACAACCAGAGTTCAACACATACGAGAAAGACAATAAAATCACGAGTAGAGTAAAAAGTAACAAATCTAGTTGAGAAAAATACGTTGAAACAAGTAAGCGTCGGAAGCACGTGGCCAAAGAATACGGGTGAGGTTACTATTGGATAGACTAAGGACAAAATAAGCAAAAAAAGAGGACAAAACAAGCAAAGATAGCAAACAAGACAAAAGGTACATTTTCGCGAGAGTTCTAGATTGGAATTCCAAGATCCGAACGGGCTGAACATTAAGCTGTTTGAGGGAGGTAATTCAGTTTACACGGAGAATGAAAAACAAAAGTAAATAAATCTCGATACTCACCTCCATTGTTTGTGAATGGTTCATGGATTTTATAGCATTGATGGCACATTGACGAGAGGCGTAAGTAACAAACGCACAACCTGAAAATAAAGAATGGAATACATCTATTAACTTTTTTATGCAAAAGATGCTTGAGTATTACGAAGTTTTATGTTATTGTGATGGAGATACGAAAGAATGATAAACAGAGTCGTATCAATCCTTGTGTTGTCAAATAAGTCTTTTAAATAACTCATTTCTCTGGAAATATTTTTGATGAAGATAAATAAGATTCTACAAATCGAAAACATTTTGATGGATCCTTAGGTTTCAGCCTCAATTTTATGAACAATACAATTTTGATAAAATAAGTTAGATTAATAAACTAGCTTCAATTTTTTGAAATAAAGAAAATGTTAGTATTTGATGTTTAATTTTTCCCCATCTAGGAACTGAATTTTCTGAAAACTGGGTTTAAGGCGATGAAGTAACAAAAGCATTTCAGCTAATGTATTCAGTTCTATTTATGTATATTATCACATCACTTTGTTTACGAAGAAAATTGATTTGAACAATGATCAAATCAAATACCTTACATTCGCAAATTAATCTAAATTCGAAACTAAGTAAATGAAGATTAATGTAATAAACTTATTTGAATGTTATTTAATTAAATATTGGAAAAAGTAAACAAACTATAAAGATCAAATTGATTAACTTCCCTCTTTGATTTGTTAAAAATTTATCATTCTTATTTATTCTTAAGCTATGTCAACTTTCCTAATTGAGTCAAATTTTCGTAATATTAGCCTTAAGACCGTGAAGCTATGTCTAAATATTAAAGAGAAATTTCATGCTTGATTATCACATAAGCATTTTTAAAAATGTGTGTGTTTCCATAAAGAGAGAACTTTTATAATGTTCTTTTTGAATAAGATGTGTTTATGTAATTGGATTGTGTTAGTTTTCCAATGCAAACCAATATCTTTTTGTAAAACATTATTTTTAAATTAAAATACTTGGAAATTTGCCTTCAATATACAGGTTTCATCAAATTTAAAGCTTCTGACTATTTTAGGTATGTTATTTATCACTATTTTTAATCATAAAAATTTTTAGACTAATTTAAAAAAAATTCTTTTTTTTAAAAAAAATTTAATAATTATTATTATTGTCATCATATAATCATTTAATATCTTAATATATTCATTATTTTAAATTAAAGGAGATGATAAAGATAACTTATTAGATAAATTATTACAATACTAAATCTAAATAATTTATTTTACTAAATCAAACTTTCTAAAAATAAGAATGCCTGCAAAAGTTACAATAACTTTTGATTCCATTAGATTGATTTCAACATTATTTGAATAAGGTTACAATAAATATCACTTTTAATTATTATCAAAGAGATCTATCCAAAATTTATTTGAGATAAATTCTTAAAATTAGTTCTTACGATGCAAGTATTTTTTCTTCTTTTTATCAAGAATTTTGAAAATAGCAATGGTGTAATAGCTTATCAAAGATAAAAATAAAGCTTTAATACTCTTTAGATAATATTTTTTCGAACTACTGTGAGGCATATACTTCAAAAAATGTTAATTGAAGGAAATAATAAAAATAAAAAAAGAACATTTTATTACAAGGAATTGGAAAGTATAGTTCCTTAAAAACAACAGGAGATACACTTTGAAATTTAACCCTTTTTAACAGATTTAAAGAAGCATTATTCAGTGAATTCAAACTTATAAGAGAAATCTTAACATGACTCATTAAGAAGCATTGAAAATAAAATGGTGTGTAAGCTACTATTGTTTCCAAAAATTAAGAACAATGCAACTACATCGCCAAAAATTAGTAAATTTTCATTCAAATTACGCAGCATACGTAAAAAGTAATGCTGCTTTGAAATATTACATGCAGATTGCTGGAGCTGCATTCGTTTTATTTAATTGGTCGAGAAGCCGAAAGGTTTTAAAAGCAAATGAAGTTTTCGTAAGTAAAAACTGCTTAGTGAAATTTCAAGTTCGCAATGTTTTAGATTTGTGTATTCAATATCATTTTCCTGAAGAAGTTCGATAGAATGGCATAGATCGAATACAAACGTGCCAGAGTCAGTCCTATGTAGCAAAAGGATTGAATGTGAATCCTGTTATTCATAGATTGTAGATTGTATTTCTAAGAAACGATGATATTCTAGAAAGTACATCTAAGGACGAAGACCTATAGCAATAAATGATGCAAATGACCATTATTTGCCACTAATTACAAGGAGCACAGATCCACTACATCAACCAACCTCAGAATTTTTCTTGTAGCAATCACTGGAAGACTGGTAACCAGATCAATTTTGTGCGGAAGGCTTCACGTGAAGCAAGGTTATGTGTAAGAGGCTTTGTATAGTGTGTGCCTCCTACTTCATGCTACTAAAATGAATTTTCATCGGTTTACACATGTGTCAATTAGAGTGCAAGCCTACTAGCTCTGTACTCTTTAGTTTATATTTCGATTGCAAAGGAAATCAAGACGATTGTTGATCTGGCAGGATTCAGAAATCCATTATTGTTCCATTCATTTCCATAAAAGAGAAAAGTTTAGTAATGTGTGGGAAATATCTCCTTAGATGTTCGATTTGACTTATATATTGTCACAAGGGGATCGTTAATGCGTAGTTACATAGAGACAGTAGTCTTGATTCAATAGTTTGTCCTAACGTAGATACAGTGTTATGACTCATTCAACAAGACGATTTTCTAAGCTCATAGAGCTAGATTTGTAGTGAATTACCTTTATGAAGATGTGTGCGTATGGGTTGACCAGCCTGTTAAAAAGACTGGAATGTGATTGAAAATATTTGAGATGCTTTCGTATGAGAAATGTATTATTACACTTAACCATGCCCTTAAAGGCCTTCGAAATGCCTTAATCCTCTTCACATAACCATAGTTTAAAATTAAGAGATCCGTCTCCAATAGACCTCGTTTTGTTTTATAGTGAGACGTTAATAGACACTCACTCACTCATTCAAAATGCCTTGAAAAACCAATGGACTTTGCTGACAACTGAGTTAATAAACATCATCATTATGAGAATAAAATATCTCTGTCGCACCTGTTTGCTGATCACACTACTTACTGTAACCAATCGCTTTTCTGAACTCATATACCATTCTTTTTACTTTCATTTCTTATAGAATTTGATGATTGGTTCCCAGTTCTTCTTACAATTTTTAGATAAAATTAATATCCAGTCCTTCTAAAATGTTTGTGTTTCACACGTTTGTGCAGGGGATACTAATTTTGGGTAGAATTCATTACTTAGAAACAACTTTGCATTGTTTCATCTCCAGTAACAATGTGGCAAATGCTTTAATCTAGTTTCTTTTATCCATCAGAAGAGCTCCGATTCTTATTCCCTTTTTCTTATCTAAGCTACTAAGCTAGACAAACAAAGGCGATTACAATCCATACTTGATCACCAAATCACTTCAAGTGGCTACACAAAAAAAAGGAATGGAAGGTGCGAAGTTATTAGATAAGAAATAAAGGTTCGGGAGAGAATGAGAAGATGCAGGAGAACCCATTGATGATTTCGTTCCCCCCCCCTTTTTGAATGAAGTCATATGCGAATTATCAGTCATTTATAAATATCTATTATTTCTAATAAAAATATTTTAAAATTTATGACAAAATTTTGATGGCTCTACGAGAGTTATTAAATTTAACTGAAATGTATACGTTCATCACGCATGTGTCACGCACGTTCTTCAAGCAGGGCACATTTTATTTTTTTTTAAAACACAACGTTGCATACCTACATTATTACTTCTTTTTTCATAGGAGAAAATAAATTGATGAGCAGCATAGATAAAATCCTTACTTTTAAAAGGTATTGAGAATAAAAAGCAAGCATAGTGCGTAATGCATGATTGCATATTCATTTTTTTTAGAATACTACTACTTAGAACAATATATTGTGTCTCCCATCCGGTATAGTGGTTAGCGACGCTGGGTGCTGTGCCGTTGGGCCTGGGTTCGAATCCCGGAGAAGGCATGGATGTTTGTAAATGTATAGTGCCTTTGCGGCAGGGGGGTACTCTAAACAGCCGTCGAGCCGCATGTCCTCTCGTATGGTTGGTGGAAGGGGAAGAGAGATGGGAGGCCCCTGACCACTCCCAGGGTGTTCTCCCTCAAAATTGGGGTGGAACCGAGCCAAATCGTACTGTCACCTGCATGGTGCTCAGAGCTACGGCTAACGACAGGCGTATAATCTAGCCATGATGAATTTTGTGGGCCTCGATCTGACTACGTCAGACAGGTGACATTAGAAACAACAGAATATCTTTTTTCCTGTAATATCAAAATTTTGGATAAATAATTTATGTTTGTTCCTGAAATAGTGCTTGTTTTGATCAAACGTTTTTATGCAAGGGATTCTATATGTTTACATGTTCATATTCTCTGAATATTCCCACAGGTATGTAATTTTTATATTTACTGTATATTATTTATGCTTCCGAGGGTAGCCGTTCATACAGGGGATCTCAGGGGTGTTAACTTTGTCTCAAGAGCTGAAAATATAAACAATTTTCGAGGTTAAAATTAAATATTTCGATTCTTTTAAACATAATTTATAAATGAATAAGGCTTAAAAAAAAAGTAAAATATTTAAGATATAATCATAATTTAAAAAATTATAAGTATATGAAAATAAGAAATATTTCGGTAAGAAATATTAAGTCTTACGTTGCGCATGCTATTTTCTAAAATAGTAGATATAATTACAAGCAATAAGTTGATTTATAAAGTTAAATATATACTTATTACACTGTAGCTACTTTTAGAAAAATGGAATAATAAAAAATAATTTTTAAAAAGTAAAAAATTTACATTAAATTTTTTTATAATTGCAATGTTTTTAAATATTTCAAAATTTAAAGACATATAATACTAAAATTATGTATAGGGATTAAGGAGAATGAACATTTTATAATTTTATAAAGTTTTATACATGAAAGGCTACTAGTTTAGAAAATAGCATGCGCAATGCAAAATTTACTTAATATTTACTGCAGAAACATTTCTTATTTTCCTATGCTTATAATTTTTTAAATTCGATTGTATTTTAAACATTTTGCTCTTTTTTGAAACCTCATTCCTTTATAAATAACGTCTAAAAGAAACGAACTATTTAATTTTAACTTCAAAGAATTATATCTATTTGAAAATTGTTTATATTTTCAGCTTTCGCGACAAAATTAAAACCTCTGAGATCCCATTAGGCAAAAAGTGAATAATTAGAGATTTTCATAGATTAAAAGCAACCGATATGTGAAACATGTTTCTTGAATTAGCCTGTTTATATATTTTAAATCTGATTTTAATTCTTATTTACAGCCCAGACGATCTTATAATATTAATATATTCTAGAAGAGTTAAAAATATATATTTTCCGAATTAGTTTAATGTGGATTAGAAGAAATTACATACGCATCATTTTTTTGTTGATTTTTAATTAAATTCTAGTTTATTATATTTCATAGTGTAAGTATAAATCAGTATGACTTTAATAAAGTAAATTCTTAGTGATCATTTAATAATTTTATATGAATTAATATCTTAACGATCTCTTTTTTGTTGACAAAATTTTAAGTTCCATACATGTCATGGGGGCAATTACAATAACTTTATTTATAAGAGTATAATGTTACTGATTTCTAATTAATAATGCTACATTAACATAGGCAGTTGGGCATTTTTTCTTCGATATATACTTAGGAATATAAAAGTAGTTTTACCTGGTTTATAGAAGTTGTTTAAAATGATTTTGATTAATACTTGCCCTATACTATTTAATTAATTGGATTTTTATTCCATATTTACATATACTTCATTACTTATTACTTTAATGGCTTGAAACAATAAAAATTTTAGAATCCTTTCTAAAATTCAATTTTGAACTCATATTTGAATTCAGAATTTTTCGTTTCATATATTAACTTAGTATATCAAATGAAATATTTATAATGAATTCTATATATTCAAGAATCTAATAAAATATTCATAATATGAATTATGTATATTCAAAAATCTACTGGAATATTCATAATGAATTCTATATATTGAAGATCTAATGAAATATTCATAATATTCGTTATTTCTATTAAAAATTGATAGTGCTTTAACTTTTGTGCAGCTCATAACAAGTTTTTGAAAGATAATTATTTTCTTACATTTTCAACTGCAATAAATTATAGCTTATTTCCATCAGGCTGTTTATTTTTGCTATTTGTTCGCACAATTTTGAGGGTGTAATGTTATCTATCGTATTTTATACTTTGTGAGTAATGTTTGAAATATCTTGAGAATTCAAGCATTATATATATATATATATGCATGCATATATATATACAAAGATTATCAGTCAGAAAACTATAATATTATGATGTAAAAATATCGTTCATATGACAGTTTATAGTTACTCCATTGTGACAAAAAGGTCTTGAGATTACATTTTCATATCGCATAACTTTGCATTGTTTTGGTAATGTTTCCCTTTTATTTTAAGTGTTTATGACAGCCCCAAACAACTAAATTTAAAATTCAACTGAATTAACATATTAAATTTAAAGAACGCTAAAATATTTAGGTAATATAAGACAGCAAGAATGGTTTTAAATTAACAATTGATTTTATAATAAAAATATATTTAGAGTAATATGTGTATTATGAAATATTACCTTTGCTTTGTCCTGAAGCATCTCTCAAAACAGTGCATTCTTCAATGCTGCCAAATGAGGAAAACATGATACGGACGTCGTTTTCCGTACATTTCTTGGACAACATTCCAATGAACAGTTTCCTCTCTAGAAATAAAGGAAAAAAAACAAGAATTAGCTGATGTGTTTTTGTTGAAAATACAATAATTCAATGTAAAGTACTAGAAAATGCATTTCAGAAATATCCCATCCATAGTTAACAGAAATAGTTACATATATAGCTAAAATCCTTTTATTGTTGTCTGGTAAATAAAAATACTAATATAAATGTGAAAAATAAGAAAGTTTAATGTATTTTAGTTACAGTAACATTGTAAAAGTTGGAATCCTTTAATTTTAAATCATGATCAAAATATAGGCAGGGCAACTATGTTACTACATCACTAAAGTTAGGTCTTGGAGGTGTCCCTATAGAATCATACATCAATACTCATGGAAAACGTCTTCGAATGATCCTTCATTAACTTTCCAGTAGCCAAACAGCTCCGGGTATCCTAACACTCCGTTGTGAATCAATTGGGACATCTCATTAAACTACCTCGCCATAGTTAATTTGAACCCGTGTATTTAAGTTTCCATTTAATTTTATGCTTACTCAAATATAATAGAAAATATTACTTGTAGCCCATTACAATACGCAGAAGCTCCCCCATTTTAAAATATTTATACGAATTAAATTATTTATATTTTTAATTAATTAAATCACTAGGTTGATAAATCAAAGAGCTAGCAGCCAATAACTACTTTCTTGAAGGCACACACGAGCTTGGCTCATCGTTTTATCTTAGAAGTCATTTAATAGTTTTGATTTTATGAAAATTCTCAAATTAACAGTTTATTTCAATTTTAACTTTTAATTTTAAGGAACAATAATGAATGAGAAGTTTTTAAATTCAATAATTTTGATAAGGAAGTAAATAATATTACTGTCCTAAGAGATGCGTAACTTTGAAGTTTTTGCAATTTTAATTCCCATTTCTTGACCGGATAGAGACGAAAATTTGGGTCTATTCAACAACTCTAAGTCTTGTAACTATTAAAATTTTACTCTATTTACAAGCTCATACAATAAAAATTAATCTTTGTTGGAATACTTTGATTGCAGTAATTAATAAAAAAAAAATGTTTAACATTTTGTCACGAAACATCGCTAATATATTTCTTCACTGCCAGCTTAGAGCTTCTGCAATAAAGCACCTTTTACAAGGGCAGGCATATACACTTGTAGTAGAATCTAAGAATAATGAATCTCTCTCTCTCTCTTGTTCCAATTTGATGACCATATTTGAAGTCGTTCACTTAAAATATATGAGACCCTTGTGTGACAATAAAAAAACTAATATATATATAACAAGATACAAAATAGATCTAAATCTTTCTGTCGATCCTACATAAATTGAGCAACTGAATTAGATAAGCGCAAGTTTGGATGAGTACAAGCTTCAATATTGCAGATTACTAACAGTTTGTAATCTGCAATTAAAAAACTATTGCTGTAAAAATAGTTTTTAATGGCATTATTCTGTTTTTGAAATCCCTTTTTTTGTCACTTAGGGTATTAAAAAATTTACATGTCTTTCTCTTTCTCTCGTTTCTATACCTTAAGCAAATAAAGATTAAATTATGTTGAAGGATTTGTATAGTTATCTTTTTGAGGATTTGTGTAATTATTTTTTAATTGTTTTAGATATAATCACGGAGCAATAATGATTTTTAGTAAGTGATTTTTAAAAGGTTTAAAAGTTGAATTATTTTGATCAAAACACCACGAATGTGTAATTAATTATTTTTATTTTCAATGTAAAGATACAAAATAGATATTTAAGTGCACACATTATAATTAATAAAATATTTCAAATTAGAAAATAATTACTCTCTTAAACTGTGTTCATTTGTTAAATATAATTCTAAAATCAAGCTTAAACAGGTAGTTAATTTTGGAAATTCATCTTTACATAATTATTTTGACACTAAAAATCTAATCTTAATTTCATGATGTTATAAAAACAATCTTTTCATTTAGACCAAGCGAGAGTAAAAAAAAGGTTAAATATTTTATGCTACGACATCTCAGACGAAAAACTTTTTTTTCCAGAAGTAATTGTAAGGTCTTATATAATTTACGAATTTTCTACTTCGCTTGGAAACCTTTTCAGAAAAGGCACAATTAAATTTTGATTTTCGTTGCAGATTATTTTTTAAAAATTAAACATAAAAAAAGACGAAGAAATGTTGCTACAGTGCGCGAGTTTTTTTAATAGCATAAACAGAGCTTAGTAAGGAAGACTAGTTTAATCTAAAAGAGAAGGTTCTGCTGTGTCAACACTTTACCTCGACTAATTTCGTCCTAGCAAATATATGTCTGCTAAAATGAAAGGACCCGTGTTCAAGTGTGCGTTAGGGGAACTCAATTAATATGTCATATGGTATTTACACTTTTTTAAACGCTGATCGTTCTTCTCAAGGAGAGATTAATACAAGCGCTTTGTGAAAATGATAAGGGAGTAAAAAAGACGAATGAAAAAGATCTTAGAAAAACGCTTTTCTGTTATACTGAGGAACGAAATTTCTGCGTTCTTAAGTTTCCTTAGAAAGAAAAAAAAAACGGATACGGTCAATTAAGTGAAGAAGACTAATTTCCGGTTTCTTTGCAGCTGTTTTTCTAAATAAGTGCACGTAGTAAAGTATACTTAAAACTTTTAGTGATAGCTAACTTTGAAGAGAATTCTAGACGGACTACATTACTCTTATATCTGATGCTCAAGTGTAGAAAAAAGGAGTTTCATGATTTTCATCTCTATTTTCATGTTAAAGACCTGTGTTTTGTATTCATAAAAATATTTTTTTCATCTGAATTTATTTATGAAGGAATATTATGATTGAAATAAATTTTATTTGTCTTTTAGCAACTATTTTAGATTGTCTTTAAATGCACACACAAATGTTTTTTAATTTCTGTCAAATTTTAAATATTCAGATAATTTAAATAAATGAAATGAAATTAATTTATGTATCGAGAGTTAATGAAATTCATTCATTAACGAAACTAATTTATTATACGCAGATGAATTAAAAATATAGCTAATCATTAACACATTTTGCATCTTAATTCTAATAGTAACAAGATGCCAATCTGGAATTTTTTTAAAACCACTACTTTTATTTAAATCTCTTACAGTATTTAGGCAATTGAATAACTTAGTGTGAGTCAATTATTGCAAAAAACAATATTTTTCCATTTCGTACAAGCTTGCAATAATCTTTTCTTTTCTTTCATGTCCTTTTTTTTTTAAATGAATTTATAAAGCATTTTGTATGTTTGCTTTAAAATGCGTCGGAACTTATAAATATTAATATATTTTTTTCTGCATTGTTTAATCATCAACATCAGAGTGCTATTTCTCCGAAGACTATCAGGCAGAATAACATGATATGTTTTACGTTAATTTCAACTAGGCTTCGAAAGTTCTCACACATAGGAATTTGGATATCGAGTTTTTCCCTCAGATGTCGTTTTAGAAGCAAGACTGTGGTTTAAAATTATAAAGCTTATCACCAATACCCCTACGTATAGCTACAGTAGAATTTTAATAACAATAAAGCGAATCAAATCAAAAATTAGAAAACAAAATTATCAGGAAGAAGTTGGATCAATTATAAAAATTAAATCAAAGTTATCAAACAAAATTTTTCTTATTTACTCTTTAATTTCCTTTTATAAAATTGAAAACGTTTAATTTATTTTTAAAATTAAAGTATTTAATATTTGAAAGTAAAGACATAATTGTGATATTTTGTCGATGGTACATTGAGCATATTATCCTACAAACAAAAACATCTAAGTATTAGAACAAAATGATTCTCCAATATTCAAAAGAACCCTTCCCTCCACTCTTCATACTCATATTGATAGCTAACTTCTTAGGCAAATCAAGTTTTCTTTTCTAGTCACTTCGATTACATAAATTTACATTTGATGCACAAGCTTCCTGACGAACCTGCTTAAAACATAAAAAAGAAAAAAATTGTCTTATATTTTCTATCTAAGAAACATAAGCTAAAATTTGGTATTTACTCTCATGAGAAGAATAATTTTAAATTTTTATCTTAAAAATGTGAAAAGGCTTACATGGTAAAATAACAATCACTCCAAAAAATCTATAAAAAGCTCGTTGTTCTCATTACTTCGCATGAATTATAAGGACTAGGATACTCAGATCGATATAAATAATCTTTAATATGCATTAGTTTGAAAAAAGAAGAAACTGCCAGACGTATGCCAAATGTTTTCCGCTCTAATAAGTAAAAGAAACAAGAGAGGGTAATGTATATTCACTAGATATGAGATAACGATGTAGTATGTAATCACTTTCAATATAGCATGCAATTTTTTGTAGATTTAATAGATTACTTATAAGATTAAAAGGATGTTTTTAATGGACATATAAAATTGAAAACTAAAGTATTTTCGTAAACAAATATGGTACTTTAAATTATAAATGACAATAGTTTTTATTTTATGTCTATAAAATAAATTTAGTTTATTCTAGATTGTTCGGTAACGTATAAGCTAAAAATTAGTTTGCTGATTGAAAGAAGATTTTTTAAAATAAGGAAACATAAAGTTTTCTTTGTTGATAGAAAGAAGATTTTTTAAAATAAGAAAACATAAAGTTTTCTTATAAGGTTTCTAGGTAATAAAAGAGATAAAAGCGAGAGGCACCATTAGGGTATATTAAGCACACAACTGTATTGGAAATGGCATGCAGTTGATTCAAATTTGTTTTATTATTTTTTAAGCACATTTAAATTTATATTTATTATTCAGCTTTATTACTGAATGATTTAGAATAAAATTCGATGATTTTTTAATCAAGATATACCGTACGATGGGGTATATGTAAGCTTATGAATAATAATGTAACATTAAAAGTTCCAAACACCGCTATAAAACCATGCTATTAAACGCTATAAGCCATGTTTAATTATACGAGCAATAAACAGTTCACGTTTAAGGAACGAAATAATATTCAAAAAGTTCTTCCCCAAACATTTTATGCAAAACACCTACCTTCTTTTCTAAAAATGTACACTTCGGATCGATAGGAGAAATTAAATGTTCAAATTTGAATTTAATGTGATTTTAACGGTTTCTTACACAATGGCATCAATGAATAAGATTCACATTATGCAAACGTGCCTATGTTCGAAAAAACACATAGGAAAGTATAATTATAGATCCATTAGACGCATCTACGTACTTACTTGGAATACAAGCAATACGAGCTCCCAAACCTTTACTCACTACGAGAAACAACGGCGATAATAATCATTAGCGTCTGGAATAATGAATACTTTGAAATCTTCTATATTAAGAGAATTCATTGTTAATGTGTTAGAATTAAAATGCACGTGCTTTATTTGTTCGTTGTTTGGGAGCATTTAGCAATGCCATTTTCCAGCGACTGAATGAAACATAATTGGTAATTAGCTAATGTCTAATCAAAGACCAATAAGCTGATAAGTACAGTGTAATTTAAGCCACAACTGCTTAATATTCATCTTTTAAGTCAATACTTTTAGCAATTAGCTTGTTGTGTGGGAAGAGCGACGAATGTTCCCTCATTAAGTTGACATAGTTTTTGATATAGTAAATTCATTAGCTTAGAGAAAGACAAACAAATGCGTGGTAATATTCGAAAATCATGAAAGTCATTTTATTCTGCTTTAAACGTCTCGAAGTATTTAATTCGTAAAGATAACGCAATGAATTTTGTTTGATATATGTAAAGTTCCTTGATAATTATA
Organism: Trichonephila clavata; assembly: GCA_019973975.1. Classification (NCBI taxonomy): domain Eukaryota; kingdom Metazoa; phylum Arthropoda; class Arachnida; order Araneae; family Nephilidae; genus Trichonephila; species Trichonephila clavata. Next base: position 959,831 of record BMAO01019114.1, on the reverse strand, counting down.
ATTTAAAATTATTAGAAATATTAAAAATAAATATTAAACGGAAAAAAATTGGACTTTGGATCTTGCAAATTTTTTTTATTTCGATAAATTCTTTGAATAAATTATTTTCCATAACGTGAAAAAAGTCCAATTAAAATCTATAGATTAAAATTCAATATCCAAGTTATGTTTTACAAAATTTGGCAATTATTATGGGAGTAATCACTTATGGTACAACAATCACTCTATATCTAATACAATTAAAGCCTATTTAAAGTATTCAACTACGTTGGGAACCATGATTTAAAAAAAAGCAGATAAATGAAAAATTTTCGGGTCAGCTGATTTTTACGTTTACGTATAAAGTTGTTTTAAGAATATTTACACATTTTGAAAAATTAATGCAATTTTTTGACAAAAATTGAAGAAAAAATATTTTAAAAAAGTTCTCCTTTTTATGGGAAAATCATTCTACAATAATAATATATATATTTGGCCTTCTAAGCTAAAGCTAAGCAGGCCTATGTAGCTAAGATTTCTGTATAGAGCCTGAACAAGGGTTTTTAAGGTATGTAATTTAGAAGTGGATTTATATTCATATTTTAACATATCAGAGAAGAGAAATTTTAAAAGATAACACCGACTATTATTTCGATTGGCAGTACTTCTGAAAATAATGGGAGTTCTCAAATATCCTAATTCAGGCTCTGTTAAGATGTCTTAGCTATATATATATATACAAAATATTATCATAGGTGCATTTTCCATAAAAGGAAAACATTTTAAAAAAATGTTATATTTTTTTTCTTTTGCCAAAAAACTGCATTAATTTTTTTATTATGCTTAAAACAATTTTGTATCTATATTCTTATTCAAAGCGACACTAATTATATTAAAAGATTATTCATTTATACGCTTTAGCAAAATCAAGGTTCAGAACGTTGTCGGATACCTAAACAAAATAAGTTATAACATTAAGGCTAATCAGGATTTTTAGAAATTCATATAATAACAGGAAGAAAAAAAATAAGCGATTAATTTTTATTCTATGAATCTTAGCTTAATTGAAGGCCTAAAATATGTACAGCGAAAAACAGGCGAATTCATGGCTAAATTTCGCTTACAAGCACACAAAAAAGTCCGTAAAACAAACCATAATCTTAAACTTTCTTTCAATTTTAATAATATAATTACTTTTTGCACATTAAATAAATAAGCTTGATTTTCTGGAAAATATAACTCTGTTTCAGATCAGAATTCTAAATCATCACTCAATCTGCATTTTATAATTCAATAAGAATGCAAATATACTTTTATCAACTATATTATTGCTTTTATCATATTCGAAACAATAAAAAAAACTATAAACACAGAGAGTTAACTATATTATTTCCAAGCGAAATATCATAAAAATGGAAAATATAACGGAAAATCCATTTCTGTGCACCATTCATAATTCCTATAATTTAAATATAATATTATAGCATTATAAAAAGCATAACATGAATTCTCAAGAGAACACATCGTTTTCAGATAAGTGTATTCAAACCAATACGCTTCTATCCATTGTTTTTCTTTGTCAAATCTTAAAATTACAACACGCCCATCTCTTTTTTTACTATTTAACTTAACACGACCAAACTTTTCTCCATATATCATAGCATCTAATCAATCTTCACTCGTGTTCATGAGACAGTTTCGAATCTGAAAAATGCTCTTGTTTGTAAAAAAAAGCCAAGGCACAGTTATAAGTGAGGAAGGCGAGACAGCGGATTTTTATATTCGTTCATAAAGATAGTTGGAATCTCAAGATAACCTTTAAAAGTGTGTCAAGGAATTTGTATCCTAAAATGGAATGTCTACAGCTCAATGAAAAATAGTATTATAAAAGACTAATTATACTGGCAGTGCAGGCTTTCGAGTACTGTTCAGAAAACATTTGGCCTGTTAACTGTGAACAGCATATTTATTACACTCCAAATAAATGACCCTCACACTTTCTTTTTTCGCAGTTCAAGTAAATGGTCTGTAAAACGAAATTTGGCGCAAGTAATCTATTATGAAGAAAGGGAAAGAGAGTATTTTGAGAAAAGCACGCTATAAATTAAAAGAATGACAGACGCTATGTACAACCTACGGGAACGCAAATTGTGCTCCTTAAAGGAGATAAAGAAGGAGATGACTTTTCGCGTACAATATAAAATAACAATTATTCTAAGATTAAATGAAATGGAAATTGCTGTTGACAGGTTGCAAGACAAAGTACTTCACGGGTTTAAGGTACGTCGATACAAATTAATATCAGTTGAAAGGGAAAAAGTGTTTAATTGAGATTTGAGTGAGATAGGGTCTTTTCAATATTTATCAACTTTGAGTTATTCAAACGAAGAATAAATCAATACCCTCATACTCGAAATAATACCAACTCTGTCCCATACTACACCATCTAAGGGCTTAAAAGTCTGATTTTATTTATAAGTGAAAAGGTCCCGTTATTCCATTTGATGGATTTGCATGGGATTTATATTCTTTTACTTGCCTTTATTCGAAGTAAAATGAAGTTTCAAATGCACAATGATCTAAATAGCGCGATATATATATATATATATATGTGTGTGTGTGTGTGTGGTGCGTGTATTACCATATATTAAAATCATTCATATTCTAATTCTCCCCCCCCCCTACAGCCCAGTAGTACAGGTAAACTGCAAATTGCAGGTGATGGTTGGCTGCTGACTTCATAAAATTTCTTATAAATGTTTTTTTAAAATTTTTTTTACAGCATTTGATTTTTGGATTGAAAATAAAAATTTCAGTAAGATTGCAAACAAGTAATCGGTGATTTTGATTATAACTTTTTAACTTGTACAAAAAGTCTGACATAGGAAAAATACACAATTTGTGTACAAAAGAACTGGAAATAAGTATTGTCATGTTGTTGTTGTTGTTGTCGTGTCCTTCCCGAAGGGAAAGAATGAGCCTGACACAGGTTGGACTTCTACACGATAGATGGCTACACCACCTATCTCCACCTCCACAATTTAGGCATGGAACTGGTGGGGAGGAAAGTATTCTCTAGCACCCTGAACTCGGGGTTTCTGCTGCGACCGCTCACAAGACTTTCGGACCCACTGATTTAACGAGCGTGTACTCCGTGTGTATTCGGAGGGTATTTTGTGGCATCGGGCATCAAACCCAGGCCTCCCGGTATAATCACTAGGCTACCACCGGTCTACTGTATTGTCATGTATAAAACAAAATGACTTTTTTGAACAATTTCTAAGAAATTGTATTATTATTAAAACAATTCAATGTACAATTTTGTCTTATTCATTAGATAATTTCTTATTATCATTGAAACTCAAATTATACAAAAAGGTGCTTTACAATTAATCAGTTATTATGCCCTTCATATCTCGGTAATAAAATTATGTAAGCATAGTATACGGAAAATGTTTTTATCACATAAAAATTAATGAATGCAGTAACGCTTCTTTATTTCCGAAGTTTTCCAGGCATTATAAGAATCAAATTCGTAAAATCAGATACATTTTATTTGCGTACCTGTTAAAAGAAAAATATATTTTACCAATCGTAAGTCATGCATAAATACAAACTAAAATTAAATAAATTCACGTATTTTCTTAATGATCATTAACTAATTCAATATTTGCTAAGCACAAACAGTTAATCATTTTTTTTATATACAACAGAGGTTCTAAAGATCTTTTAACAGAAATAGAAACCAGGAGGAACAAAAAAAATATTAAGAAATAATAAAAATTCAGACAACTTTCAATAAAGGTACATTAAACACCTGAATTAAAAAAGTTTTGAGTAAATGTCTTTTCTATTCAGACTCTGAGCTACAATGTTACATAAAAAACTTTAGGTTTTTTAATTACATGCTATTAATTACTTTCTAATAAGATAGGTTCCAACTTTATTGATTAGAATACAACAGTTAACATTTTAAATTGAATTTTAATTACAGCCTAATCAAGGATGGATATATTTAATCATAGAAAGTTAAGATAAAGCAATCTTATAGCTTACAAATACAAGCAAGTAAATTTTTTTTTACTATGAACTAAAGTAAAATTCCTTTTTTTATCTGTTATTTGAAATTTTAATATTTTTTAAAGATAATTCAGAAAGGAAATTACGCTTAATGAGGAAGTGTTCATTAACGTCTCGCTATAAAGAAACCGGAGGGCTATTGGCTACGGACCTTGTAATTTTGAACCCCGGTCATATGATGAGGACGATACTTGAGCTGCACAACCCCTCCAAACCTCGCTCTTAAAGTCTCGCTATAAAGAAACCGGAGGGCTATTGGCCATGTACCTTGTAATTTTGAACCACGGTCAAATGATGAAGACGATACTTGAGGTGCACAACCCCTCCAAACTACTACACCACGCCAACGGCTCGACAGATTCAACGTACATCAGCTCCTCTAGACGGGAGGAGGGGGTTCAGAATCACTAGGAATCAGCCTCACCATAAGCACTAGGTTACCGTGGCCGGAGAAATTGCGTTTAAAGTCCCATATTGTATGTTAAGAAGCCAACAAAAGAGAGAAACAACATTCATTGGCTACTTGACAACGCTTCAACATACCGCCTAATCCATTAGGATTCCTACACTCATTCACACCTAGCATTTTCAGCTTGCATTTATTCTTAAGGCCGATTGAAGGATTGTCTGGGATATATTGGAGAAATTTTATCCCATTCAAAGGAACTCCTCTAAAAATATTCAAACGATTTTAACCCCTAGAACCTAAATAAATACTGGTTTCCATTATATTTTATTGTGCTGATGTTAGACGGAAGAAAGATAATCTCAAGACCTTATATTGATATCAAAATAATTTCGAACGAGTAAATCTAATTTTGATATCTATGTTTCTATTAATAGCATATAAAAATCATTTGCTATAGCAAATAGGGTTCGAGCAAGCCTAAAATATATTTATGTAAGCTTGTAGAATCTTTAGAGACTCTTGAATTATTTTCGTAGTTTATGCAAAAGACTAAAAAAAATTCCACTAAGAATTCAATAGTTCTTTTATTCATAAAATATAATTACAGATCTCGATCAGAGAAGAAGTAATTCTCTACTTCTGATGAACATAAGATAATCAAATATAACTAAGGGAAATAAGATGTAAGTTATAATTTATATTAATTCCAGGACTTATATATTTCAAATTTTGTATGTGTGATTATCAAGGTCAGTGACTATAGCATACAAATATACTATCTCCTACACACAACCTCAACTAAATTTATATACCCCTTTCAGTGGCGCACACAAGAGGGGTGTCCTGGGGGTCTGGAAATCCCCAAAGCCCTTGAGTTTTTTTTCGATTGATGATAATCCTATATATACATAACATAAAATTTAATTAAGTACTTGAAATAAACAATTTATTTTATTAATTAATGTTCATTATTCATTCAATAATTTATTTTTTACTGTTTTTTGTTAATAAAACCAACAAAATAAGAAGAACCAATTGGTGTTGTCTTGAGGTATGATACGAAATGGGGGACTTTCAACCATGGACTCCTCCCTTAAAAAAGTTTTGTGCGCGCTACTGAACCCTTTAAATAATCTGTTCTCGATCTCCCGTAAGCTTAGAAAGTCCACAGTAGCCTAGTGATAAGATCACGAGCCCATGGCAGGGGTGTTAAGAGTTCGAGACTAGTACTACTGAAGACCCACCGTGTAGAGGGGTTGATGCACGTTAAATCTATGGGGCTCCCGTTGGCGAGGTGTCGTCCTCGTCACTTGATCATGATTCAAAATTACGAGGTCCATCGTCAATCACCCTCGTGTTGCTTTGTAGGGCAACCTTAATAAAATGCTGACCCGTAAGCTTAGCGAGGGAGCTTTTAAAGAAAAAGTTAGAAAATAAAGTTCATTTCTCTTCTTATAAATCATTATACATTTAAAAAAAAAGTGAAGCTATTAAATTGCCTACTATAGGTGATAAACTGGACTAAATGTGATCTTCAACTCATGTTTTGAATACGGCATGACGAATTAAAATGTTTTGACTTAATAGCTTTTGAATTATAATTAGAATTATCTTTGGTTTTGCCATCATTATCATAATATGTAAGTCATCATTATTGAAATATATATGTAAAACCTAAGTAATCGAAGGAAGCACACAGATTGTTACTTTTACATCTTAAATACACACAAAATTTGGCGAAACAATGACAAATGTAATACGATTTCGTTTAATTAATACGAGAAAAATAAGATTAGACTAATTATCCACGGACGCATTTCAAGAAAATTGAATTAGCTTTTGTGTGTGTGATGATGATAGCAACCCATTTATATCATTTAAAATAATTAGGCATTGTCAGAAAACAAGCTACACTAATTTAATTCTCTTTTATATTTTTACTGAGTATTAAGGCTGTGAGAAGCCAATTTGTATTTTAATAATTAGATTCATCTTTCGTTGAATGAAATGAAATTATTTGTATTCATCTATCCTATGAGATAGAAAAAGGAAAATATGATCTACACCACACAACAATAACAGAATTTCCTACTTTCCAATTTTGTTGACTTGTTTTTGCCCCCTTTTAGTAATACAATACATATATATATTAGGATACAGGAAGAAAAGTTAGAGTTTTTCTAAAAATTAGAAATAGTTTATTCTTAGACGAAGAAAAATCGTTTCAAAAAGCACATGTGAATCCTTTCAACAGCTCTTTTCGAACATATTATCTCAGTTTTTCAAAAAGGGAAGGAAAAGTGTTCGAGAGAGAACTAAGAGGCTAGGGCAATTGGAGAATCGGTCGACTTAATGCACTTATTTCGCTGCATTCAAAATCTAGGCTTCTTTCGAGTGACAAACCGTTGGATACCAGAAGAGTCCGTCTTAAAGTGACATATTGGATCCTTGGAGATCCAAAGTCGATTTTTTAGGAGGAAGAAGAAAAAAGGAAAATAAATAGGAGAAAAGGAGAAATAAAAAGAAAGAACAGAGTAGATAGATGGGAATCTAGCTGGCGTCGTCGAAAATCTGGTTCATGGAATCCTAAAGATAGGAAGCCGAGAGCAAATAGCAAACGTATTGATTAAACATCGGCGAAGGAGGTAGACAATATGGAAAAGCCGTGGAGCCAAGGCTACTGTCGCCAACAAGACCGACTCGGGTAGAAAAATAAAATGCGCAGAAAAGGCAACATTGCTGCATCTGAGGGTTTAGAATCGATTCCAACATTTTATTTTGTGATCCTTTCGGTTAAGTGGCCAAACGACCGAGACACTTTGAAAATCAAGTTCGGTATTCAACACTGCAATTCTTACTTTTACAAGAGTGACCAAAGGCCCCAAGACGTTCGGACAGTACTCGAAGTCAAAATTCTGTTTTCTTATTTCCATTAGATTACGCATAAAGACCATCTCCCTATATCGAAGGCATTTGTTAATACTTTTATTTCAACAGATATTTTTTATTTAAGGTATCCGACTACTTATGAAAAAGTGATTTTGCAAAAGCGTATAAACGGAAATTTTTTAAAAATATTTTGTGCCACTTAGATTAAAATGCACGTATAAAATTGTTTTAAGAATATTATTGCAATAAAAAATTATTTAAATTCAATATATTGGCAAAAAATGAAAGAATTATCTATTTTTAAAACAATCTCCTTTTATGAAAAATGCTTCGATAATAATATTTTGCTCATATATAGCTAAGTCATCTCTAGAGAACCTGAAATAGGATTTTTGAAAAATTCTCATTATATTTTCAGAGGTGTTTCAGAGGTTCTCATTATATTTCCATTTGAAATAATTATAGGCGTGTTTTTGTTAAAATTTCAACACTCTGATGTATTAAAATATGGATAAATCCACTTCTAAGATAGATATTTCAAAAATCCTAGTTCAGGCTCTGTACAGAGGTCTGAGCCATATACAGGCAAAATATTATAAAAAAAGCATTTTCCATAAAAGGAGAATGTTTTGAAAATAGTTTACTCAATGTTAATTTTTATCTGCCAAAATACTGCATTTAAATAATTTTTATTTTAAAAATATTCTTAATTTTATACGTGTATTATGATCTCAGAGACACTAAAATATTAAAAAAATATTCGTTTGTACTCTTTTGCAAAATTATGGCTCCGGACGTACAGTCGGATGCCTGAACTGATTACTTTTCGACACTTATAAATAACTTTCAAAAGTCCAAGCGAAACCAATTAATGATTCATTTGGATTTTGATAGCAATTAATAAGTAATAAGTAATAAGTTACCTAGTGGTTACATTTAAAAATTTCTCGATCATGATAAAGAAATTTTCAAGTAAAAACACGTTTTATAGTTTACAGATTATGCAAATATTTTTTTTAATCCGTTTTATTTCGCTTTCATTCAGTATCGTATCGATTATTGTATTTAACAGAATAATACGGGGCCATTATCATTTTTTCTACGGCTATTGTTTATATGATGCTTCATGGTAAATTAATTATGATATATATAAAACTTCAGAAATTATATAGATATATGTAGGAAATTAGTATTGTGAACAATTCTAATACTAACTGTATCAAAACTGTTACCTATTCATAAACTAGTTTAAAGCTTTTTTGAAAATTCTTGTTTTAAAAAAAATGCTGAGTTCTTTTTTATTAAAGTATGTAGTAGCTTCTTTTCTTGCCTTATTTGTGCAATGGTTTAAGGAATTTAAGACATAAAAAATATGTAGATTTTTTTTTATTTTCAGGTAATTTTAAATTTTTGATATAGGGAAGAATTTTAATGAGACAAGATTTTTCTTATACTTCTTATGTTTTGCTGTACCACCACACCCAGTATGATGGATATGACACTCGGCTTGTAATCGAGGGGGCTCGGGTTCGAATCCCGAATAAGGCATGGTTGTATCTTTGGGAAAAGAAGTCAGACTTTTGCCTGAAATGGATTCCCGTCTTGAAAGGAAAGCAGCGCACCTCTTTCTGTTCGATTCTGGGATCATCGTTTGAAATACAATTATATGTTCTTTCCTGTGATTGTATTCTATGTTTCTGTTCTCTCTTCATAAGTATCCCAGTATGAAACACACAAAAACATTTTTCTATAAAATTAATAATGCAAACATGGTTAGACTAAGGAGATCAGAGAGAGAAAAAAAATCAAATTATTCTTTTTAAAAGTATTTGCCTCTTTTAGTTAATTACAATTTGTGTACTCGAACAATTTTTGTTCTGAACTTATTGAATATTTGGTTGCTATTTTTGAGATTTTATAGCAAATTTAATTCAAAAAAGCCTTACAAGAAAAGACAGAAGAAAAAAATACTACAAATATGCCTCATTATAACTTATAGAAGTTAAAATTTGAAACATTAACTAAGGAAATAATTTTTCATAAGTTCTAATAAAGGAAGAGTAATAATTAAATGTCTTGAATGAGATTTCAATAAATTTTCATTAGGTGTAAAATAATTGATCACCAATGATGATTGAGGATAAGCCTATTACATACAAAATTATTGAAAAAATTTTCATGTAATTATTTATACAATTATATCGAAATAGGGATTATCTCAGAAATAAGGCAAACCTTGAACTTTCTTCATAAATACAACAAAACATTCGTTTTTCAATGAATCCCTTCTCCTGTGGGTATCGACGGTAACGAAAAGGAAGACTTACTAGCCAAAAGAGGAACACTTGAGCCACAAGACATTAAACCATTTCCTGCAGATGTCTCTGCAAACATATTTTTGAGAAATTAGTGTATTCTCTTAAATTTGACCACAGGAAGCAAAATCAACAGGCAAATCCTGGGCTAACATTCAAGACGCTTGGAAAAAGTTTGGTCAATAGCTTCGTAAAGAGGCTGTGGCAAACTTCAGACTTAAAACAGGCGATGATTTGTATGTCACATCGTCTTAATAAAATAGGCATCCTTCCATCTAGTATATGCTAATTTTTGCTATTCGGGCATCAAGAATGCAGAGCATCTTCTTATACGCCCAGAACTAGATAAAGAGTCTCAAAAACGTGGTGAGATAAGCAAAATATATTGGAATGCCAGAACTTTTATGAACTCCTTGTAAAGACTACACCTCTTATGTTCCTTTTCTTGTTATTTAACTTTTTACTTAAGTTCCCATGTTAATTTGTCCTGGTTCTTACTTTAAATGTTCATTCTTTTTTATTATTTATCATTGTCCTTGTGTGCTACTTGAGCTGTTTTATATGTTTGGATAGATTCTTCCAATAAAGCCGTATATAACTACAACGACATATCTCAATATATTACAAAAAGCGTATATTTAAATTGTATGCATTTTGAAAATAATCTATTAATATTTCAAAATATCAAGAAACTCGTTTATTAAAAAGTCAACTGTTTCAAATTCATTAACAATGAATCATTTATTGACTGACATTGCATTCAATATCAGAGTAATTAACTGGGCTAGAAAAAATATATCTCGATGTTGCTCATTAGTAGTTGGAAAATAGAAAGAATTGGGAACATTTAAGTGGTATGAATAATTTCGCCACAAAATTTTATATTTATCAGGAAAAATGACACTATCTATGCATATGCATATATATATTCTCAGCTACAAAATTTTAAAATTCATAGGTAATTAGTTAACTAACCAAAAAGCTTGTTTTTTAAAGAAAGAAAAAACAAGAGGTCTTTTAAAATGATCTACAAGAAATAATTATTTTAAGTAAAGGAAAAATATATTTTCAGATTCTTAGAAGAAGCTTAAAGAAATAAGAAAAAAATAATAAGAACTTGTTTTCTGAATAAAAACTTCGGGTAAAGAAATCTTGAAAAGAAATCGATCCATTGGAGAATAAAATCTGCTTTTTATGACAAAAACAAATTAAAATAGCTCTTAAAATTTTTGAATTAACTCTAGAGATACAACTTTTTAGAAAACTTTCATTTACTTAAAAAAAAAAAAAGCGTTTTTTCCCCATGACTGAATTCTAAAAGACAAAGATAAAACATCTGCTTTTCCTTTTAAAATATTTACTTAACACTCTAGATTATTTCTTGGGCAGTACGCTTAGTTCGATAAAAGCGATGCTAATGTGCATTTCAAGAAAAATGTTGTAACAATTACTGTATCTGACAGTAAGTAGTAGTGAAAAGTATGTGTCAATATAGTTATAAAACTGCAAGCATATGCAATGTTAAAAAATGAAAAGGAATATTTATTTATGACACAAAAAATTATTATTACTATGCCATACCTCTGTTGTGTGCTTTTGAGCCTCTTCAGATAATAATTGTATTTCAGTATTCTTACGAAAATTTTTCTTATTTAATTGCTTGTATAAAGGCTAGAGAGAGAGAATGCTTTTTGCAAAAAAAAAAAAAAAAAAAAAAACTTACGGATCTATAGCTACGTCTTCCTATTAATGCTATTATAAAAGCTATAGTTTTCACAATTTTTATATATTCGCATGCTTACAAAAAAGTTTGACAGTAACAACGAGAAAAATCCTTAAGGAAAGATTTGTTTTTTTCAGTTTTTAAAGCCCATACCTGGCATTAAATTGCGATTCAAAAGAAGAAAAAAAACTTTAGATAAGCAATTATTTGAAGTGTTTCAATATCTAAAATCAAGAAACTTGGATGCTTTTAAAAAAGGTTAGATGATTGTGCCTTTTAATTTAGCCATTTTTTTTAAAATATGAAGCTTACTAGTAAATACGAAGTCAGTTCTCTCGTTCTTTTTTATTGATAAGAAATAATTGTTTATCAATTGTTTTTTTTTTCGTTTAGTCCATTTCTCTCCCAGTCAAGCACAATTTAATTGATTACATTTTTTGTAAAACGTGAATTGTACATTTGAGCATTTTTAAGAGAATGTATTAATTTTTTTGCTGTTGCTCTTAGGATAAACTAAAATATCTTATTTTTCTGATCATTTTTTACTTTCGCAATTTGTGGATATATGAAGCTAATAGACAAATGCTGTGCTTTGTGCTATTTTCCGTTTTCCTCTAACATTATTTCCTATTGAAAATGAAGACGTAAACCTTATTATTCAATCTGACTTGCTAATAAAGAATGTTTGTGACATTACATTATCTCTCGCATCATATATACTTCTTGAAATATTAAGTTTGAAACTGCAATTATGTATGATAAAATGCAAAATGATGGATTATCAAAAGATAAATGACACATTTAAACTAAAATTGCTAATAATAACTGGTTCAAAGCAAACTTTTCTGAACCTTGAATAAACACACCGGTCTGTTAAAAGTCTTCATCATCAAGTACAGGCCGAGGGCTTTTATTCGATGTTTTTGTTGATCCAGTTTCGGACATTTCATGTGCTGGAATCGATTTTTTAAATTTTTGTTGCCACATCTCCCTATTTCCCTAGGCCGTCTGGAATCTTGAATATATGCTAATATAGCTGTTATCTTTTTCTACCAGTAAGGGTATTTTATAATGTCCAGACCGATTACATTAAACAATGCAGGGGGAAATGCTTTTATATTAATCTGTTCCATTCTAACAAAACATTTGTCTTTTAAAAGATCTACAGATTTTAAAGAAAGGGGAAAAAATGCCCCCTACTTTCCCACCTGACCATCAAAAAACCTAGCAGGAACCGAACTCTCCTATTCCTTTTCACTTCACTCCCATACATATAAACATAGAATTCTCAAACAGACAACTTAACCAACATATAGATGGGAATTCCCGACCCTCGGGAAAGGTAGGGAAAAGTAAACTCAATTTTCATACAGAGGGGAAAAAATAGGGACGGAGGCATTGCAGACAGATATGGCCGGCGCCGTTTGTAGATATTCCCCACGGCGAAGAAAAGCCGAAAGTAAAGGGGCATGAGTAGAGGAAAGATCTGGAAGAGGGGTGGGGAAGATCAGGAATAGGAAGAAGCATAAAGGGGGAGGGAAGGGACAGGAAAAAGATGAGAGAGAAAGTGAGGTGACCTACAGAAACACCGACTTTAACCTGAGATCGGCGACCATCGGACCTGGTGCCACTGAGTCACGGGACCATTTTTAATTCAAGGCGGATTTATTGCGACGGCTGTAGGAAGTCTTTTTCTTAAATTGATTTCTCTTCTTACGAGATGATTTTTTCCCCCTTATTTATTTTTCACATTCAGGAGTAAGTATGAGTACGGTTAGATAGACTGTGAAAGGGAGGGGGGAATTCGAGGCGCCGGACCGCTTACAACGAAATGAGTAATAGCCAGTATTGGAAATTCGAAAGATTGACAACTGAGTAGGGGGAGCGTATATATATATATATATATATATATATATGATTTTTTCTTCTTATTACTATTAAAGAAGCCTCACTGGTTTCATTTTTATCCAAGTTTTCAATTCGATGTTTTTTCCCTTCTTTTTTTTATTATAGAGTTACGAGTGGGATATAGAAGGGAACATGAACACGTTCTAAGAAGGAAAAGGGGGTATAGTTCGATTTCGGTAGAAATTGTTTCCAGAATAGTTTTTCGTACAATGGTTCGATGTATAAATGTGTTCAATGTTTATATATATATATATATATATAAATGTAATAATCCCCATTAATGTATTCTTTAATATCTTTTAATTACCTATGGTCCATCCCTTCAGGACCCACGTTTTAGTAATAAGTTAGCCAGCCGCCTAACGACAGTATTTTGAACTACATCTATCCACCCTCTCAGATCATGTGATTTGAGCTGCCTATAAATACTGAGATTTCTAGAGACCGCCTTCTCTCTCTTTTCTCTTTTTGTCTTTGTCTTTTTCGTCATGTAATCGGCTGCAGCTTGGTTTCTGTTTTGTGTCTTCTTGTCTGCTTCTTGTTATGTTGAAACGCTTTTTGTTAAATGTTCAATAAACTGTGGTCTGGCATGACTGCCTCGTTCATGCCATCAAACATAGTGATGGTATTAAGGAATCTCTGCCAACGGCCGTCGATTATATATATATATATATAATTATATATATATAATTATTACTTGTATACTAAATGTGAAAATCTGATTTAATACATATCATTATGCACTAATATAATAAGGCAACGCAAGTCAAAGTATAATAGCCCTGGTAATACAATAGCAAACTTGGGGGGAATATTGTTACTTTAAATGTTGTTTTAAGGCACCAACTGTGTATACAGTTACAAGGGCTTATAGGAAAATATTTTTTCATTAGTTATTCATAATATTGTATTAAAACTAAATAAAAAAAAGCTTTTGTATACAAAAATTTGAAATTGAAAACAAAACAAAACAAAACAAAGCAAAAGCGTTTATTTAAACTAAACAAAACCGATTTTACATCCTGCACAAAATTTTCATGTATGATTAAATGAGCATCTACTTTTTTTTTTACTGAGCTTTTTTTTACAATAAGACCCTCCAATTTTTCTTTCTTTTTCTATTTTATAATTCTTAAATTTCTACTCAACTCAGAGTCTCAGTTGCTTCAATGTTGTCCATTTTACAGGTATTTTGTCCAAAAATACTTAGAAGAGCTATTTTTTAAAACTATTTATGACCAGATTTAAGTAAAAGCTTTTTCATAAGTTTCATTTTCATTATTTTCATTTTAAGTTTCATTTTTCATTCATAGATAAATAACCAGATTTGCAATTATGAATTTTTTAAAACTTCTAAACAATTTTTCTGTTTCTTTTTTGTATTTCAAATTGCTCTTCTTATAAATATTTCAATAGTTTGAAAAAGTCTCCTGTTTAGCAGAATTTACTACTCTGAATATTAGTAAAATAAATGCATTTATGTTCTTTCTACGTTAATATCTAACACAAAACCTTTTCATTAACTTGATTAGAATTATACTGGAATTAGCTCAGACTCATTTATTGATATTTAATTTTTGATAATGGGGCTTTATTAGATTACTTTTTTCTCTAATATTGTAACAAAGTGAGAAAAACTGTCTCATCTAACGACAATAAAAAGTGTGAGACATTTCAATTCAATAAAATAAAATAAGGAAGAATGTTAAATTATCAAGGAAATTTCTACTGAAACAAATTCGTTTCTAACTTAATTTTCCTTTTTTTTTTAAGGAAAGATATATTGTGTTTCAAAAATAATTTTTTGTTACTAGTTAACATATTTCACAGTTCAATGATGAACAGGAATAGAATATTTCGATTACAAATTTTAACAGAAAAATGCGCACACATTATATCAATTATAATTGAAGTTAAAAATAAACATGAGCACAAAAGACAAGAAAGATCTATGATCCCCTCAATTTTCTCGAATACTGCAAAAAAAAAAAAAAAAAAAAAAAAAAAAAACATAAATTATAAATTTGCCGTTGTAAGGGAAATTTAGTCATTTTGTAAGATAATAGCATCTAATTTTGTATTGTATTTTGTAAATACATTTTATACTTTAAATTTATATTTTTTGGAGATATGGACAGTAAGTAATTATTCGGAGGAAAACTTACATTATTAACTTCGGTGCTCACGATTTTGAGTACTTTTCCTTTACTTTTATGATCTCATAAGAATATTTTATTGTGTGTTGGATACATCGAAAAATGAAGTGGAGTCAATTTTAATTTAAAGTGAGAAATTATTAAAAAGTAAGCTCTTGAATTTTTTATTATTTATACCCAATAGAAAATGTTCACAAAAGCGTTTAAAATATGAATATGAATTTTTCAACTTTAAACCAACAATGCGTCCTTTTTCTACTTCAGTAAGAAATCTAAAATTTAAGTAAGAGGGCAAAATTAAAGGCGAATTTATTTTTAAGAGATTAGTTGATGCATAAATTCTCGAAAATATATCATCCCAAAGAGAATATACAATTCGTGAGGAATAAGTTCATGAGAAAATACTAAATTAAATATGTAAATAAAATTTTAATTCGAGAAGGAAAGGAAAAAATATTCAAATTAAACATAAAATGTAGGAGGGGACCTGTTGTTGGGATTTTATAAAATTTAAATAATTTTTTTTTATCGAGAAACCTTTTTGCAATAGGTAAACAAATTTATATGATAATCTTCATAAATAACACATATACAATATAATACTGTACAATGTTCTTAAATATTTGGAGATATTTTTCTTTTATGTGTTTTGAGTTTAATTTTTTTAAGCGTTCTAGCAAAGTGTTTTGAAAAAAAAAAATAAAATTTAATTAAAAATTAAAGTAATCAATTTATTTTTATTAATACTTTCTCAGAAAAATTGTTTACAATTGTCAAATGAAATAGAATTAAAATTAAATTATGTTTCCTTTCAGCTTTCTAACACAATGCTAATATAATTTAGCAAGATGGAAATTAATGAAGATTGTTTTTATATTTTCGAAGTAATTTTATTTTAAATTACATATTGTTATAGCTTTAACATCATAATTATCAAAAATCTAAGTTACTTTGGTATTATTTTTGTCCAATATCGAAGTAGTAGAAAAATGGGGCTTAAGTTTGAGTTTAACTAATAAATTAGTTAATAAGTTTACAAATTCGAAACTTAATAGATTTATTCATTTAGAAAAATTTTGTATGAATATATTTATTGAATAACATATTTGGTCGAGAATTTGAGATTGGATATTGAGTGAGAAAAGTAAACACATATTTGTAATATTTCTCCATAGTACTTCAAAAACCTTAAAAAAATTTGCTATTGATCACAAATTACTATAAACAGATATTTTAATGATCGAATACCCTAGCCGAAACAGATAATTGTTTTATCGAAAGTGAAAAGTCTTTCTCCCATCAAAATCGGAAATTTACTGTTCACTTCGAATCCCATGGCCTTTAAATGTATCTCCTTTGAAAGGTTATTGTCCTATCGAAGCGAAATTCAATAAATTTTTAAACAGTTACTAATTAAAATGGATTAACAATTCAAATTGTTTCTAATAAGCGTGAAGAAGTAATATAATTGTTAGCCGTGAGATAAAATAAATTATTGCTAAGAAAAGTTTTCTCTTGGCATTAATGATATAATGTGTATATACACCAATAGATGGCGCTACATTTATCATTCTAAACTTTGAGAAAGACAAACGTGTGAGTGGCGCCGATTATAATCTATTTTTTTACAAAAGTTATATGTATAATTCATATTACAGCAACAACTAGTTCGTTGAGATGATGATATGAGGTTGTGAAATATTAGCACTGTCATGATGACTAATGAAAAACAAATACGTAGCTGAAAAGGCTTGAAGTAGTAGTTTAGTAGAATATGAGAAGAATATTTCACGTCTCAAGAAATTATTGCCCTAATTAAAATGTCCTAAAAAATGTAAACTTATTATGAACATGTGCTGCATATTTTAAAAAGTTTTCCTGTTCTCGTTATTTAATATTTATTTCATTTAATAACATTTCAGTACGACAGATGATTGGGAAAAACATAAATAGAATACATCTCAAAAAGAATAACCCAGACAAATATTTTGTGGTTTTTAATTAGTTCGTGGTTCAGAAGTAAAAAAACATAATTTTTCTAATATAGTGAATTATGCTATGAGAAAATTAAATTTAAAATTTCTTTTTCATACCAGGAATTTGAAGTACCAATAATTTTTGTTCTTTAAAATGCTTTGAATGTAGTAATTTCATTTTAAAGAAACTTAATTTTTAATAAGAAAGGTAGATAAATAAAAAAAAAAAAAAGAGATTGATTTATATATTTATAATAATTGGGACGAAAGAAACCTATGATTTGTAAATGTAATTTTTTCCTTTCACGTTAAAAATATTTAATTTTCAGAAATATTATTCGATGCTTATAAAATGCAGTGTATTACTTGAATTTATTGAGAAATATAAACATGCATACTTCTATTAATGGTTATACGTACCCTTTAATTGTAAAATTAAAATAGTACTGACTTTAATTTGGTTCTGCATTGTTAAATTAATCTGTATATTTTTTTAAAAATTAGAATACCTTTTTTCCTTAATATACCCTGGAATTGCATAAAAAGCTGTTTATCAAATTGATTACATTTTAATATCTTAAAAATATTTGAAGAATAGTTTAAATGTACATTTAAATAAATCCTTTTTTCCCCTAAGTAAGTCTTAAATAAATTGTATACAATGTGCATTTGTTAAATTTATTGAAAGCACATTTGATTAAAAACGCTCGGTTAACTTTTATGTAAAATATAAAGGTTATGTTCGAATGTGCATGCATGAAACCAGTCTTATAAAATATTTTTCTATTATGGTATACGAATACGCTTTACCGTAAGATGAAAATTTAAATATTTACAGTCTCAAATTTAAGCTGTATCATAGTACTCTATTTTTCTATATTTTGAATACAGAAAGATAGTATACGATAAAAAAACATAAGGTAGCTCAAATTAGAAAACTTATTTGAATATAACATTTACATAACTATTATATAGTTATCTATAATTGTTACACACATGTATAATTGCGTTATATTTTGTTATATATTAGGGATTAGGCGTTCAAATTATTTCGTGTTTTTTCTATTTAATTGAGAGAAGGAAATGAAATATATTTTTCCTTTAATGTACAAGAAAGTTTTTATCAATAGATTACTACCCTAAAATTGTGAATTTTGCCAAAAATTGACAATTTATTTTATGATTTTATTTTACTGACTATCTTATTAGCTTTATAAAAATACCAAGTTCATTATTTTCCGTTCACTAGAACAAAAACTACAAGTGTTTTAGCAAAGGCAGATGCCATTACTTTAAGCATGATGTCATACTTTAAAACGCATTTTACTCGAAAAGTGTGTGTTTTTTTAAAATACTCAAACGGGGACAGCGATTGCTGTAAAAGTTTTAAAAATAATTAACCGAAATTTTCTGTATATGTTCTGTATAGTAGTGGAAGTGTTTTAACCTTCAGATTTATCAATCACTGTTTTATTACAAAGTTTACAATCCTTTATTTGAATATAATCACTGTTTATTTAAGCAATTTCATGTAATAACTACGACAAAAAGTGCTCTAGTTTTTGTAAAAATTAAAATATCTCTTATCCTGAACGTCATTTCAAAGATGAATTTCATAGCAACACATCAGAATTGAAAAATTGAAAATTTGTTCATAAACTTCTGGTACACAATGGACCGCGTTTATGTTATTTTTTGTAAATTTTTACCCATTTTTTTCCAAGTTTAGTGATAATAATTTCTTTTTCTCTTCTTAATTTTGGCATATTTTTCTTAAAATGTACTAAACAAATCTAAAAACTACAAAAAAATCTGCATAGCTCTATTTTTTAAAAAAAAGTTTTCGCAAGTAGTTGGATACTTGAAGTATGTAAGAAATCTGAAAATTTATTATTTGTACGTTATAATAATTCTATATTTTGTTGTAAATCAAAAAATTAAAGCAGTGAACAGACACATTAAATACTTTAACAACTTCTAGCATACGGATGCAAATGTAATACAAATACATTTATTGGTTAAATTATGTACAAAAAATTAGACTTATATCTTAAATGCACGAAAAAAGGCAAATGCATTATCTATTATATTTAAATTCATTACTACTAGCAGCTGTAATGAGGTAATAGATAATTTGAATAATCAATTATTGATGATACATGTGCTATTTTTAATAACCCAATAGACAAAAAATATTGTACATTTTCTAAATTTAATCCGGGGTTATATAACAGTTAAGAAAAGTAATATATATACATACATATATATATATATATATATATATATATATATATAAATACATAAAGAAAGTTCAATACATAAACATTGCTTTAGAGCAGTGGCCTTAAAATTGTGTTCCACGGAACCTGGTTTTCAAATTGTGTTCCACGGAACTCTGGGGTTCTATAAGGCATACCCAAGGATTCCCCGAGTCATAATAAAAATCGAAAAGAAACTTATAAATATGTATGCAGAATTATTATTTCTATGAAGTTTGTATAGTTGCAAGTATGTAAATCTCACCCTATCCATTAAAACGGAAAACTTTATTTATATATAATAAACTTTATTTTTCAACACTTTTTAAACTTTTGTTATGATATAATAAAAGAATATTGAGATGTTTTATCTTTATATATATGCTTCCTACTAGATTGTGAATATTCTATTGTTTACTATCTTGGGTTCCATGAGATAATTTTATACTCATCAATTAACACACTGTCTTGCATAACTAAATGGTGTTTTAATGAAAAATGCACCATTTTCTATTGTGGAAAAAAACACCTATAATGAAGGAGAGGAAACAACTTATCAACAAATTCGATGTTAAAATCTAAATTAAAGCAAGAATAGCTCCTAAATTTTATATAGCAAGTACATGAAAAATGCACATTCTTCCTCACACAGCTATAAACATTTTAATGCTATTCAGAACATTGTGTTTAACTGAAATATATTTCTCAACGTGAGTGGTCCCAAAGTATAAAAACAAATCAAAACGCAGAAAATGAAATGCAACTGCAGATAGTTTTAATAGACATATATATACTTAGACAATTTGTGTGAAAAATAAGCAAACACATAACCAAGTTACTAATTATAATGCACGCGTAGGTGACACTTAGATCATAAATTAATATTATTAATGAGAAAATTATATTAAAAATTATATTAGAATTTTTTAAATAATAAATGCAATACTACTTCTCTTTAATTGCCTTTACATAAAGTATCTATAACATGTTGATCTACTTTAAATATTATTTAGAGAGAGAGAGATATATTCTTCTCAGTATGTGTGTGGAATGGGGTTCTACGAAAATACTTTCTAGCTCTAGGGGTTCCCCCAAAACACCTTCAATTTCTAGGGGTTCCGTGTGTTGAAAAAGTTTGCAGACTACTTACAATAATGTCTATAAGACTACTTACAATATTGCTTTACAATAATGTCTTTTCTCCCTCGTTTAACTTTTAAAATACTTAATATAAGTGTATTATATTAAATTATAACTTAATTAAGTATAATTTAAAATGTACGGTATTATAAGTAAAGCAATAAAATAATTATACCGTACAGTACTGCGCATATTGTGTGGTCCAAAATGAAAGAGTAAATATCCTTACTCTTTTTGATGAAGTTTAACAACAGAAAGCGTAATAGTAATAGAAATACAGTAATGATCATTGACCCCTAATAATCAATAACAATTAATTTTTTTTCGTTCACGATTTTCTGAAACTCTCATGATCTAGTAAAAGCATTCCATTTACTTTTATAAAAGAGAGAAACAAACACAAACAGCACATTTACTTTATCGTGAAGCCTATCGTGATGCTTAATTTACTTACCAGTATGTGAACTCTACCTTTATACCGAAACAGACTTTCAAAGCCAGTAATCAAAAACTCTCGCGTGACACTAGGATAGTAACCCAAGTTCATAACAAATTCATGTAAAAAAGCGTGTCTGTTAGATATTTCCCAATATCATCAACATATCATGCGTGCTCGTAAAAATATTAAATAAATATACAAGTACTATTTTTTCAGTAGGGCGAAATATAGGGAGCTCATACTTTTACTTTTTATGCCTCTGGTTTTGCAAATCATTATAAATGTATTATTCTTTGTTAGATGGTTATCTTAATATGGATTATTTAAATAGAATTTAAAATAAAAATGAGGGTAGTCAGAATATTTTTTTAATAATACATGTACATAATTGACGAAAACTAAACTTTATTGATATTCTGTTTATTGATAAATTTATCATAAATTAATGATAAGAAATGTTTGTTGATGGATTACATATATGTTTTTTTCTACAGTATGTGTTATTCATGATAATGTACGAAGTAGGGGAATATTGTTATTAATATACAGTCGGACTCCAATTTATCGAACCCTTATTTAACGAATGTCGTGATTTAGCGAATTTATCTTTAGTCCCGATTAAAATGAGGGCAAGAAATTTCTATTTAACGAATAACAAACCCCGAATCAATGAATTATTTCAGCAGTCAAAAATTGTTTTTTTATTTGCTTGGATTTTTTTTTGGTGAAGCCCTGTGGCTAAGTGGTAGTGCATCGCGCTTCCGCACCATAGGTCTGAGGCTCTAACCTCGGGCTGGTCAAGGTCGACTCAGCCTTTCATCCCTTCAGTGGGTCGATAAATGAGTACCAAGTTTGCTTGGGAATTTAACACTGGGAGTTTCGCGTCAGACTGACCATCTGATCGGAACATCTACTCATGCACCTCAAGGCCCAAGGTCATGTATACTGATACGAGCACAGTAGGCCTTAGCCCTCATGGGCTGTTGTGCCCCTGAGTTAAGTTTGGATCAGAAAAAGATTGACTTTCTCTTTAAATGACATTCTTTCATTATTTTAACAATTGTGTTACATTTGATGACGGACTATCTGTGCAACTGAATTTGAGGAAATAGTTGATTTGTTCGAGACAATGAACAGCGATTTCGATGCAGGAATCAATTATCAAACTCTTAACAAAACTGTTACGTTTTATAATGCTTTACATTATTTGGGAACTGTCAAAACATACCTCACGCTGGTAAATGTAAATGATGCAGTATTCTTTTGTGCATAAAGTCAAAAAAGAACTTTTTCGAGTCAGGAATTAAAAAGATTTCCAAACGTCTCTGTTAGTCATTATTTTAAAATTTCCAATCAATTAGTGCGTAATAATTCGCTGATAATATTTTGAGCTGTTGAAGAAAAAGTGCATAATTTCTAGCTATGAATATTTTTTGCGTAGTTGTGCTTATTATACAATTTTCAAAAGGTCAATGTAAGAAATTTGCTTTTTTTGGACCCCGATATTACGAATAACCCCAAATTAACAAATAAAATGTTCGGTCCCAATTAATTCTTTAAATCGGGATCCAACTGCATAAATTTATATGAAATATTTATTTCAGCCAATGAATTATACAAATTAAATGTATATGAAATGCTTATCTCAGTCAATAAATCATACGAATTAGGTTTATATCAAAAGTTTATCTCAGTCAATGAATCATACAAATTAGGTTTAGATGAAGAAAAAAAGATGTTCATAGATGAAGTAGAGTGAAAGAAGATATATGTAACAAATATATTTGAATATTTTTTTTTCATTTTTAAACCTTCTAGATTTTACATTTTGGTTATATAATTGCAGATTTTTTGCGAGACTCCTCATCCCCTCCTTTTTGGATTATTGTTGTAAATCTTAACTGTGAAGTTTGCCGTTCTTAGGTTGTTCATATTGCTAATTTCTATTTGCCATGATATTAAATGCAAACTGAATAATTTTTACTTGTAATTACATATTGGTGTATTATTTAAATCAGGTTTTGTAGACCAACATTTGTAAATCTCCCGAAAATAAACAAATAAATATGAAAAGAAAAAGAGAAATAATATTTTAATTAAAGATATTCCCGAAATACAAAGTTTTAAAACAAAACTTTGCTTCGAGTTTATTTATTGTAAAGATCATAATTTATACTTTTATTGCTATTACGCAGCATATTTTAATTATTCTAACATTAAAAGTTATTTAAGTTATAACTCCATCATATACAACATCTTTAATCAAATCTTTCTTAGAGGGAAAAGAGAGCCTGACATTTAAAGTCTCAAATTAGTTACATCTATGAACAATGCAAAATTAGAATATTCTCTCAAGCAGAAAGCGTAAAAATATACGCTGCCTGTTCGAATTAATACTGGTATGTAAATTTTATAAATGAGTTAGTTTAATCCTGTGTATGTGAGAGATTAATAAGCAAAGAACAAAGAACTATTTCTATTACCATTCATCAGATTTTCCACAGTTCTAATGAGAGAAACAATAGATGCAAAGAACAATTGAATTAATCAAAGCTTAACGGCGAGTACGTTAGATTGTGCATTAGATAAAGGTTGCGATTAGATTCATAGAAACTTTCAGGATGCAATCATAATAAGTATTCTTACGAAAGCTCCATTTGTGATGCTTTTGTATATGTTCAGTGCGTGTAGTCTCTCTATTAATGCATATGTTGATATAGACACCTTAAACACCTAAACTAGTTTGAATTAATGTTCCTATTTTACTTTTCCCAATAAAAGTTTAAGTGCTTTATTAATTAAATTAATTTTTAAAAAAATAATCTGCGGTAAAACTTTTTTACAACTGAGGGAAAGATTTCTACCCTTTTAAAATTGGTGATTTAGTTATAATCTTATTTGTATATTTTATATATAATGTCAAAATAGAACGCTGGGTGAACGCAATTAAGTAAACGGGAATGTTTAGGTGAAAAAAAAGTACAGTCAAACCAATTGGTGCCAGTGGTAAGACATTCGCGAACCGTATTCTTATTCTTATTGATTATTTCAGTTTATTCTATCGTGCAATAAAAAGTAGTTAATAAAAATAACAGAGAGTAGAGTCCCGAAAACTCGACACTTGATAACCCGGTAGTACGTCAACTCTCCTGCCGAGTTACGGCCTTGTAGGTAAACGCTTGAAGTTGAAAAAACAGCAACACTGGATGAGTTCCTGGACGTGCAAAAAAAAAGTCGGTGAAGTTGACGTCGAACAGAATGATACCGAGCAAGACATTATGTTAGATAACGTATTATTCTCTCTCTCTCTCTCTCTCTGAGGCGTGTCTGATCAGAGGTAAATTACTGTATACTATACATTCATAATTTTCATTTTCAAGTAGTAAATGCTCTATACCTCCATAAAGTACGTAATTTTACTTTGTTTAGGAGTATTTGGGCAGTTTATTTTCTGTTGTTTTTTCTGAGGAAACACTCGTACTTATTCTTTTTTATCCCATTCTCGAGATTTCGGCATTTTCACAAACTCGGCCACTCATCAATCCACATTAGGCCGAGTTTTCCGGACTCTACTGTACTGTCTTTTCTCACGTTTTATATTATAAGTAAGTAATAATGTACAACAATAAAGATTATTTGAACAAAGGAAAACAAATGCCTGATAAAACTAAACATTGCAATCTATTTTTATTTTAGATCTAAGCAAATTAAAATAAACAGTTGCATACTAATATTTACTCTTAGTGACTTTATGATCCAGTAAAGGTTAGGTATAATATTCTATATTCATTTGAGAGACAGTAATTTTATGTTTTCGGTATCGATAATTTAGGGTTGATTATGAAACAACACATTGATTTCCACCATAATAAATAAAAGTACTGGTTTTGTAACCAATATTTATAAAGAAAATTAATATGTCTTAGGAATTAAAAAAGAATCGAATTAGTTTTGAAATCTGTTTTGATAAATGTTTAACAAACGTTCCCTCTGTCAGTGAAACGAAATATATTACCACGAAAGAAGAATATACATTTTTCTCTGGAGCCTCAAATACAATTTATGCATTTCAGACTAAGTTACTGCCCGGACGTCTTTCTTTACTCCAAAGCAAAAGAAGTAGAAGATGGAAAATTTATCGTCATTTTATAGCAGGAGTATATTTCAATCTTCCACAAATCGCCTCAGTTTAAAGAAATCATTTGAAAAAGTGCTTCACTTTAAGCAGACTCCCTCCTCTCGCTTTTCCACAAGATTCTCTTTAGAATATAGTAAGCAAGTTTCGTAACATGGTGCTCTTCATTAATATGAATTAGGTGGAAGTTAAGATTATAATAACTCCCTCATAAAAGTTTCAACAGCAAAAATTTGACAGCACTTTAGTTCGTAACTTAATATCCTAAAGTGGGCAGCTTTAATTTCATTTCAGAAATGCAAAAATAAAGGATAAAAAATATAAACTTTTAAAAATAGGAGAATATATAAATATGGAAGATCTTCGTAGAGAATAATCGTATGAAAATGATTACAAAAAAGAATTTCAAGCACTTAAAGGAATTTTTCTAAAGAAAATTACACCATTTAGTTAATTATTTGTCTTATGTAAAATACATGCTCCTATAAATTTAAAACTGAAAGGACCTTAATTGATTGGAGTAGGGTAATAACTCACATTATAAATTGCGGTGCAACAGAACTGTTTTCTAGGTTGAAGCTGGAAGCCTTTCAGGGGAATTAATTAAATTTCTTGATAAAGATTTAGATTTATTCTGCTTAAAAATATTTCTTCTTACTTTATATTAAAGACCATAAAATGTAGCAGAAAATAGTGAAAACGCTTATAAAATAGTAAAGATCTCTATATTAACAAAACTATTTAAAGTGTGAAATAGAAGATAATTCCAAATATTATACAAATATGTAGTATAGATTGTCAGATGATAATCCCAAGCTAAAATCTTTCGTCACAAAGGTACTAATTAGTAAAACTAACAAAGCATCTCTTTATTTTGGTTGCTGTGGTTTTAAGGAAACGGGAACATTAGTTTAATAATAATCTTTCAAGTGAATAGTTTATACGGTATAATTTGGCGTATAGCAAACCACATTTCACACCAAAAATGATCGATATTTGAGGGTGAGCGTTATCCCCCGGTATATAAAAATAACAGCTTTAAAAATAAAGAGAGGAGCATTAAAAATTAGATTAATACGTGTATTAGATTAATACTGTTTATTTAAAGGAAATGGCGTCTATATCATGAACGTTCATTATTGGGTAAAATGAAAATTTAGTCATATTCGTCCTCCGTTATACATTTAGGGATATCATTGAATTCTGTTTTATCTTCACAACATCTTTTATTTTGATCCGTAAATAAGTAATCACCTTCCATTTCATTTAGACTATTAAGATATAATACATTTTTAAATGACTTTTGAACTATGTCAGATTTTATGTATTTCCTTGCTTTTATTATCCCCTCACACACTATTTCTAAACTGGCAGGACGCTTTTTCACCTTAAAACATCCAGATACTTCTCTTATACCTATTTAAGATTTCAGTTCTAGAAGTATACCATTGTGTGTGTTTTCAAAAACCTGATATAGTACTTCGAATAAATGACTTCAAAAGATGAGAGCATTGCACGTGTACATTTCAGGTTTCTTCGTAAAAATAGGGTGCGTGTTATACAGCGAATATACCTAAAAATTAGTAAAATGCAATGTGAAAGTATAGATACCGATGTATATGATATATGTGTGATATATATATATTTATTTAATGACAAAAAATCAATTCGAATGTTTTGTTTTGAATAAATACTTGGGTTAAGCGCAAGGTCTATAATTTAACTCAATTTAAAACGTATAAAGTATTTTTGATAATATGAGGGATTTAGAAATACCTGTAAGAAATGTAAACATGATCTTTAGAATACTTAAGATATTCCAAAATTGTTTGATCTCAATGTTTTTCTCTTAGACTATTATATGTAGATATGCGATGTTTTAAGTTCCAGAACTAGTTTATTCAGTAAATACCAATAATGCTTTTCTACATCTCTATCTGCCTTGAATAAAGGGTAAAGTGAGGTAACCTGCATCCTGTTCTGGTTCAGATTAAAGCGTAAATATCGAGAGAAGCATTAGACACCCACCATGGATTCGATATCTACTCTTTGATAATAGACCACAGGTAACGATCCTGAACATGTTTCCCGTCAAACAGTAATGCCAGATGCTTAATCGTGGACTTAATTACTCAAACCAACACATTATATCACAACAGACGCCTTGCGACAGCGGCTATACTACTCGTTTAATGTATAGTTGAGGAAGAGCACTTAGAGAGCAATACTAGCAAACACTTTAATCGCTTGCCTTAAAGGTGCGCTGAGTTCATTCTATAATTGCGATACGATACGAATAATCACTGGATTATCTCAAATTACCTAGCAATTAAACTGGAAGGAGAATGGGAACGTGCTTGGATGCTTCAGGCGCGGAAACTCGCAGTTTCACAAAGCTTCAATTTGCTCTTGGATACACACGGATGGAATGAGAATTCGTGTATAGTGAGTGCTAGAGTGTTAACACATCGAGAAAATGATGAATGCTATTAATATTAATAAGCATACAGAGAGATATTATGTAGTTATGTAAGAGTTAGTGTATAAAATGTAAAATTAAAGCGAAAATCTGATGTTGATATTTTATTAATGGATATATAGGACATTAGTACATTGTTTTTGGTTAATAGTGTTGTTTTGTATGGAATTATGGATTTTAAAGATTTTTATTAACGGGTATTAAAGTTCATTTTATTAAATTCCCATTATAGAAAAGAAGTTTTATTTCAAAAGCAGTTTTATATTCAGTTTTTGAGTGTAATTATTGAATAGGACGCTAAATCCCCCCTCCCCCGCGTTTAGGGGGATCCAAGATTCTAGGAGGAGCAAAACCTGACTGACGCAAAGTACATATTTAATCAATTTATAAAATATTTAAGGCTAAACCTGATTTTGCAGGGGGGCCCTAATATTCTCCGTTACGCCACTGACTAACACCACAGAATTAATAGTTATTAACGCAATGAAAGATAATTAGGAAGTTTGTGCATGTTTAAGATGTACGTGTCTGTTCATTAATAAGTATTCTTTTGCCTAATTTAGTAAATAAAGCCATTACAGTAAAAATCAATCTTTCACAAAAAGTAAGATTGTAAAAGTCGTTGTTAGAATTCACTGGGGGGGGGCTTGTTCTTATTTTTAACTACTATATTTTGTAAATATGGTTCTCTATCATGTTCTGTCGATTATACTTCTTCCAGAAAGTCCATTCTCTTTTCCCAAAGTTTTTTTTATGTAAATATGTAAAGAGATGAAGTGAACTACTTTTTAAGGCTTGTATAAACAGCGATTTTGAATACATTCGAAAGGTGGGATTGATATTTTTAGTTGTGGTGCCTCGAAGAAAGTTAAGACACTAATCACCGTTGCAAATGTTTCACAAATTTATTTTGAATTATGTTGATTAAGAGACTTAGTATATTAGTTAGCTTCTCAAATTTAGTTGAAATTCTTATGTCTTACCTTTGTTTTGTTCACATCCAGATAAAGTTTACATTTGTTTTACTTCTCAAGTTGGGAGTATTTGAAAATTTTTAGATAAATAAAAATGTCTATTTTAGTAATTAATTTAATTTGTATAAGAGTTCTGACTTATATATTGAGAACTTTGGAATCATAGCATTTTTCACACGAATTAAGATTAAAATTTAATTATGATCCAATTCATAATAAAAATATCATGCTTCTTCTCTTTTTAATGGAAATAACATTTTTGAAGTGGCTTACAGTTGCTTATAAAGTAATATATAAATGCATTGCAAGGGAAAACGAAGTCTACATTAAATATTTGACTATGCTGAAATTGGCTAGAATTTTTCAATGAAAATTGATCCTTTTCCTACAATCATTAGCTTAAACATTTCTCAGTGTTGTCTTCTTTAAATTTCATGAATATTATACTAGAAATATTTTCACAGCAGTTAAATACCAGTAATAACCATACAAAACACTAATTTGTCTTACATATGAGGTCATTAAGCAGCAGATATTTCTTCCCCTTCTTTGATTGCTTCTTTAGAATCAATACAAAATGATTAAATTCGAGAAATACTTCAATTGTCTTTGAATGATATGTTTCTTATCACTATTAACATTGAACCGTTCCCGTTGAAAGAAATGGTGTAGGAAAAAGGGGGAAAAATTCGATGGACTAATGAAATTCCGATCAACAGCAATGCCAATGTCACGTGATGTTGACCCGCAGTAGTTTTTCTTTCAAAGCAGTCAGCACCAAAATCTTACCGCTTTTGCGCTCCTCGATAAGTATTTGTGGAACTTACGCGGGAAAAAAAATCCTAAAACGCAGCTGTTCCCCGACAATTTTCAAAATTATTGAGCGGTAGGTTTGAAGTCGAAATTTCTTTTTTTTTTAAATCTGATTAATTTATATTTTCCTAAAAACGAAGAGAGAATTCTTCTTAAAATTGTTGAAAAAAAGGGCGGATAAAGAATTTACATACGATTCAATAACTAAGAGTTACCAATTCACATCTGCTGCCTACGATTAATGATCGAAGCAATGAATAAAAAAAACAAGCTTTCCGAACGACGCTTTTCTAATTAGCTATCAATCAGTTCCATGGTTAACACAATTTCGATATAAGCGTAGCAATCTGCACATACTTAAGATATTTTAAAAGATGTACGATGAATATATATGGCGTTCACAGAGTTAATAATGCATATATTTTTATAAAACATTTTCAATAATTTATTAAAATTAATTAAAGACCAATCTATAATAAACTTTTATAACATTTACCAACAAAATTGTTTTTTTTTTTAAAAACGTTGTCTGAAACTGAATTTTTATATTTGAATCCATTTATAATTATATGAATAAAATCCCTGATATGAAACCAACTGAAGGAGAAGCAAATCTGAAGAAAGTTATGAGTTCCGTGTTTAGTAATTTTTGTTGATATTATTAAAAACTACAAATATATATATATATATATAGCAATTCAATTGCTGCAATTAACCAGATTAATTCGGAATTTTTAACCTTTTGTTTCGTTTGTACCCATCTGAATGAGAATATTAAAAAAAATATCCTCTTATATGACGTCATTTATTTATTGAAGGTTATTATATTATTTCAGATTGATAGTGCCATCTCTAGTTCTATCCAATTTCTCTTTTGGAAACTGTTAATATTACGATATTGCTGAAGTCCTGATAGCTAACTGGACGACTTCGAACAGGGCTGCATAGTCGGGATGCGTGAAGTTGGCAGGTCATACCATGCAATAGGTCGTCACTTGCACCGTATGGACACGACCCTGTAAAGGCTCTGGCAGGAATAGATACTGCAAAGTGATGTAATAAAGATTATGGAATGTATAGGTGAACGAATGGGAAGTATGATCGAATGATCGTAAGCCAACCCTGTACTTCTCCAACGCCATCATTATGCACCACACATGCTACAGCTTCTTTTACATCACCCTTGTTACCTTATGCAGATTGGCTGCTTCGAAATTACGCTCTCACTGGCATTAAAGACGTCTGCCTTTAATTTCACAACATTGGTAGAGTCGTCAAGAGAGATACCAGAGTTAATTATCACTGTTGTCAGCAGACTGGCATTACAAAATGCTTAGTTATGATTCTCACTTCTATCTTTCAACCGATAATCAATGGATTCATGTGTAGAGAAGGTGATCCAGCTTTGTGGTGCCAATCAGCTTTGTTGTCCAGAAGTATATAACCACTACCCTTGGTGTAATAGCACATGGAATCCCTATCTCTTACGATATCAGGTAGCTTCTAATCATCCCATGTACAACTTAAGGTCTCAGCCGTTGTTGTGACGTCCTGAGGTCAGTTGTTTCATTATCCTTTACGGTATCTCATCTTGGGACCCTTTCCCAACACGATAATACCAGGTTCCACACAACTCGTATATTATTGGACTACCTCCATGTTGTTGATACTCTCTGATGCCTAGCTAGGTCCTCAAACTCTTCGCAAACTGAACATGTATGGAACACAGTAAGCTGCCAGATTTGGATATCCCAAATGTATCTTACCAGAAAAAATAATTAACAAATGCCAGGCATATAAAAACGCAGGATGAAGTAAGGAAATTTTATCATTTTAAGCATAAACAAGCATGCATCTTTCAGGGGAGGGGAGGCTTCTCAATAACTGATTTTAGCATTCAATGTGCAAATATAAGGTATTGATGGATATTAAGGCTTTTAATCATTTCCTTATCTGCCTGCTAGCTTTACTCATATTTAATTTCGATAAAAAAACGACTTTCTTCATGGAGCTTTCGTTTTTTTCTGAGAGTGCTATTATTCTAGTATGAAATTTATAGTTATTCGATTTTATATTTTTAGTGAATCATTTAGTGTAAGTACAAGTTAATTAAAATGAATTGAACAATAACTTTACATATATTTGTCTCAATTTATATAGCTTTAGGGAGTTCAGTAAAACCAAATAATTGGACATTAAAAGTGAATGATTCTCGCATGTATGAAACTAATTATTACCAACCTAATGGTTACATAAAACTAATTAATTATTAGACAGTTTTACAAGATATTTTTAAAAGCAAGCAGAAGTTAATTATTTTCCAGAAAAAAATAATTTAATTTTAAAAACGGTGTTTTTAAAAATCGAAACAATTTTTCTTTTGCCTCAAAAGCAATTTTCCAGAAATGTTTTTCTTTCAGTGCAACCATTTCTCTTTAAAAGTAAACTCAAAATTTAACAAGTATTTTTCTGACTGAAATAGGATCTTTAAGAAAACGAGAAAAAAGTGGATGAATCTAGAATATTTTAATTTAAAATCAGTTATAAGTTATACCCAATACGAGGAATATTATTTTTCTTTAAAAGTAAATAAGTTGAATGTTGAAATGGATCTAGAATTTTCCACTAGATTTGTAAATATAATTCCTACAGCTTAAGACAACGGTGGCGCTAAATTTTTTTTAGTATATTTACTATACACACATCTTAAGATATAACATATTCACTCGTATGGTCATGTGCAAAAAAAACTCCGAAGTTCATGTTTTTTTTGATTAAAGTTAGTATATTCAGTTACCTTTGAAAATTTCAGTTTTATCAGAATTTCAATTTTCTCCTGGATCTATACATGATAGTTTTTTGAAAAGGACCAATCAGTTTTTAAATTGGTTTTTAGATGTCTTGTTATGTTTTTTAAAAAGAAAAAAAAAATTACAAAAATCATTAATGCCCGGAGGAAATTTTTAACAACCCATATTTAATTTTGCATGGAATTCATTTTTTACTAAACGACCATTTATTGGATACATTTTACAAATATACATAATAATTGTTTAAAATATTATAACAGTTCTATAAATAATTATTCAATCATATTCTTTTTACAATAAATTAAAAAAAAATAATAATATCTTTTCCCTTTTGTAAAAGACCATGTTGTTATACATTCATATATATGTGTGCGTGCGTGTATGAGTGAAGAGCATAACAGTTTGCAGTTCATGACTTTGATGTGCAATATATATGTATAAAATCTATTTCCCTTCATTGAAATTATGTTGTTCAATATAATTTTTACTGAATGATTTATTACCAAGTTTAAAAGTTAAAACCGAGATGTATGGAGATTATGTTACTCGCTCATGAATTTTAAAAGGATGAAGTGACAATATTCACAAAAACTAATGAGTGAGTGAATATTGAGCAAAATAGGGATTTGGATAATGAGTATTTTTAAAAGAACAGCGCTAACTTAAAGATTAGGAACTAAAACTGAAAAAAATAGTTAGAAAAAGAAATTTATGGAAACCAAAGAAAATATCTCTTGATTTTTAAATGAATTGAGGAATTTTTAAAAATGATACTAAATGTTGACTAGAGTCCTTTTAGGAACAAACTAAACTCAGTGGCACAACAGCTCATAGATGGCCAATGCCTACTGTGCCTATCTCAGTTTTCACTGTGGAAGAGCAGATGTACCAGTCAGGTGATCAGCCTGACGTGGAGCCCCTGGTGTTTAGTTCACAAGCAAGTTTGGTATTCATTTAGCGACTCATTGAAAGGATGAAAGGCTGAGTCGTGGCTTGGAAGTGCAATACGCTGCCACTTAGCGCCTGGGAGAAAATACATCTTGCTTTTTAAATGAATAACATAACTTCTAAGAATGGTGCTAAATGTTGACTATAGTCCCTTTAGGAACTAATGTATATAAATAATTGACTTGAAAAGGTTGATGCCATTATAACAGGCCTAATTGAAAATGGTAGCTATATGATCATGTTCTTTTTTCAACAGAAAAGTTAAATGATTGAATCTGAAAAGTGAATAGATAAGAATAAAAACAGTATTGATTATAAATAGATCTTTTCTCATCCTTAAGGAGGACGGGGATGCAAAAAAACACTGCAGAATATATATTCTCAGTTTAATAAACATTTCAAGCAGTAAGCAAAAATAGAAAACTCTTTTCTCTTCTACAGTTGCTGGCATTAATGTCTGGATGGAATTTAAAGAGAAAGGCGGATAAAGGAAAAGAAAAGAAAATGCCTTCGACATCAGTTGGCAAGCTCGCAACTCCCCCATAGGAAAGAAAGAGAGAAAAAAAAGCAGCAATAAAAGAAAACTATGAAGCAATATTTTCGCCTGCTTTTTTTCCAAAGTTTTCCGATATTTCCGACTATAAGAAATTTATTCCCACTTAAGAAAGTCAAAACAGATATCGTTTTTTTCATACCTTTTTTTCATTAACTCGCATACTTCAAGAATGAAGAATAAATTTGAACGCATAGCTTTGGGAGCTTTTACGCATTTCATTGGCATTCAGTTACTTGTTTTTAATGTTTTCTTTAACCCGTCAAATAATGGCAAGAAATATGAAAGAAGAAACAGGGTGGCAGTGGGTAGCAATATGCGATTGCTGCAAAGCAATCTTTTTCTTCTCAAACTTCACATCAGATACGTAGGTGAGTTATGTTTTTGGACATCTGTAGTGTCATTTTGTTTGTAAAAGTATTGAAAATATCTTAAAATTGTTGCAAAGAGAAATATACGATTTATAGCGAAAACTCTTACTTGAATTCGCAGAGTTTGCGAAACATATACATATATATATATTTATATAAAGTATAATGTAAAAGTTTTTAATGTAATTTTTACAGAAGTATAAATATAGTACATTAATTTTATAATATTCGTTTATGTGTTGATACAAATTAATACCAAAATCATATATAAGAGGGTGAGTTAGAAAATAAGTATCCCCTGTCGACTGTGGTCGGAGTTGAGTAGGAAAATCAAGGCAAAGAATGTGACATTTAAGAAAAGACATAACTTTATTTTTCCACATAAGTACAAAGTACATTGAGATATTTGTCATATCGCTTGATAAGCTTCAAAACACCCTGCAGGAAAACTCAGAGCTTTGCATACGCAAGAAGTGTTTACTTTTGTGTAGACTGTTTGAAGGTCAGAACCATCATCAATATATACGCGGCACTGTGACACCCTGTCGAAATTGAAAGAGGCATTCGGCAAAAGTAGCCTGGGCATCTCAGA
Organism: Trichonephila clavata; assembly: GCA_019973975.1. Lineage (NCBI taxonomy): Eukaryota > Metazoa > Arthropoda > Arachnida > Araneae > Nephilidae > Trichonephila > Trichonephila clavata. The sequence goes on along the minus strand of BMAO01019114.1, from coordinate 924,884 downwards.
TCTGGCGTTCTGTTGTTGTGGATGAGAATGCAATACCACATTCAGTGACGGCAACGCAAAACCATATTGCAACTCTTGGTTGGGAGCGCCAACACCATGCGCCATACAGTCCTTATCTCGCACCAAGTGACTTGCATCTATTTCCGGCTTTGAAGAAGAATCTCGCCTGAGGCTCTTTGGAAGAAATGCTGAAGTAAAACAAGCCGTTGAACGCTTCTTCCGTATGCAAAGCTCTGCGTTTTTCCCGGAGACTTTTTGAAGCTTATCACAAGCGGTATGATAAATATCTTAATGTACTTGGAACTTAGATGGAAAAATAAACTTATGTCTTATCTTTAATGCCTCATTCTATGTTTTAAACTTTCATACTATGACCTCAGTCGACAGGACTGTGTAACCCATGACTCACCCTCGTAGTTGTCATGGGGTTAAGTTACAAAATATTCACGCAGGTGAATGAATGAGATTTTTATCAACGTCGCATTATAAAGCAACACGAAGCTATTGGAAACGGATCTCCTAATTTTGAACCTTGATCAAGTGACAAGAATGTCACCTGAGCAGATAGTTGACATAATATACAAACGATGGAGATAGCTAAATTTAACGCTAATTTCTTAGAAATGTGAGATTAGATATTGTATCATTAAGGATATTTTAGAAGAAACGCAGATGTGGTATCAAAAGAGGCTTTACAAATATTCTTAAAAGCAGTCATCATAATTATGACAAAGCTTTTACAAAAATTTCAATTACTCCAAACATTAGCCTTGTCCTCCTATTTTAAATTGTACATAAAAATAAGTACTATATTTTTGTGGGCTGCATATTGGCAACTAAGCCTTTGTAGATGCGGCAAGTCCCTAAATGTGAGAACCATTTCATATTGGCACCATAATCTTGCAACTAAATTTGGACACTTAAATTAATTTAAATTCAAGCTCTTGTCGGATGCTAAATTTTGTCATGATTTAATTTTTCCTAGAGTACCAGAGTCAAATTGATACTTAAGGGATCTTTTACATGCCATATAATCATATGGCAAGCGTGCCTACGGTTTTCACATCCAGAAAATCTATCTACTCCAGCCGGGATCGAACCCGCAACTTTAGGCATACAAAACGGGCACGCTACCTCCAAGTCACCGAGCTGACAAAAAAATAAATACATACATAAACATTTTACCTCTTATGATACAAGGATAATAATTTCTGAAGTGCTTTGTAGGGCGTAATTCTAGTTTATAAGAATGCAAGATCACGTATTTTTATGTGGGTATTAACACTTTTTAAGTTTATATTTTTCATTTTTTTCATGCATTTAATTAAATCGATGATTTTCAACATTATATTATAAGATCCTCAAAATTCTTTCAAAAAGGTTTTATACCGCTAAAATAGTCAATAAAGGTTCGAAACTAATAGAAATATTGAGTTCTTTAATGCCACACAAGCACTGGCGTAGCTAGTCTTGAGGGGGCCCAGTATCAAAAATTCCTCGTGGGCTTTTTTTGGGCCTCTTAACATATAACAAATTTTGCTTACACATGTTGGGCCCTTATAACTTGGGGGCCCGGTATCACTGATACGGCGGTAGCTACGCCCCTGCACATAAGAATATTTTTTCTTGTGTTTCTAAGACAATGACAGAGTCATTACTTTTAACAAACACACATATTTTTTACAAATAAAAAAACCTTTCTTATATATAAATATAAGTTTTGTGCATCTTTTCGGATTTGCATAAACATAAGCACTGCAAATAAAAGTACTTTTCATCTGAAAAGTTATGTTTGTCTAGCTTTCTTTATATGCTGTTCTCTTTTAAATATGGAAATGAGTTTGTCTAAGCCTAACTCAATTTCTTAGCACTGTTCCACAAACCGTAAAAGGGTGTTAAATTTCTCAGAGAGTTTAGACACCCTTTACTTGCTTTTGTGTTCTTCCGTTTTCAGCTCGTTTCTCTCTATGAATATTCAGAGTCTTAACTTTTTAAATGAATTTTTGTGTCTGCAAATTGATCCGAAAAAGTCAGTTGTGATGCCAAAATAAGTTTTAGTTTTCGGCTTAAAAAGCCTTATTCTCATTATATTGAAAATTTGAAGCAACATTTATCCATAAAATTATTTTTATTTGGGAACTATTCTAAAATTTCTGTGAATTTGATCTTAAGGGCGCTTCTTGAATCTATTGATATGGATTTTCTTCTACGTTGGAAAAATGAAAGGAGTAAAATATTAGTGAGGTATCTTTGTTTATACTCAAAAGCTAGGCAAAAATTTTGAAATTTTTTCTGAAATATGTTCCGCAGAATTTATAAATATAAAAGAAAAAAGTAATGGAACCTTTTAATGTAAAGCATATAACATTTTAAGGTAAAGTATATAACATTTTAAGGTAAAGATTGACATCCGATTACTACAAAATCAACTTCTCTCACGAAATGGGTACTGAATTGTGAGTAACACTTGTTTTGTCAAAAATGTCGTAATATAAAGAATATATTAAAATTATTTTGTGTTATGAAAGTAAGAAAACACATAAAAATAATAAAAAATTACAATAAAAATCATGAATTACATATACTCTGTTTTTTCTTGCAAAATAGCATGTTAAGGCAATAGATTAAAATACAGAGTTGAGAAATAAACTCTAATGTTCAGAATTTTTCCTTTATAAATCGAATGTTCTGTACAACAACACTGCTTTTATTTCATTTAGAAATATGTACATACTATCATAATATAAGAAAGGAAAAACTTTCTTTATAGTGCTTAGTTTTCCTGTGGAAAGAAAACTGCATCTGTCCATATAAAGTAGCCGAAAAAGGAAAGTTGTAGTGTACCTGTAAACAAACCCAATGACATGGAAATCGCATCAGAACAAGCAAAGATTTTAAAGTAGCTCCCAAGGTTTCCTAAAGACATCTAGTAGATTGTTTGTTGGTGTGAGGTGTTAAAGGTCGAAAGGAGAGAGAGAGAAATATGACATAAACTAGGTGAATCATTTTTGTGTTTTGGTAACATGTGAATACAAATGATTGTTTCAAGAAGTTTTGCAACAAAACTGATATTGTGGAAAACAGAGAATTAAGTGAACGTTTCTATAGATAGGTCATAGGAATGTTTGAGGCAAGACATATTGTGTAAGAATTTGTTCACTCATAGATAAATTTGTGTTATTCTGAAATAAAATAAATTATTGATAAACTTGTGATTGATCAAATAAGATTACGTCTATGTGCGACATAGCAGAATGTTCTATAGCATATGATCTGATATTTTTCATGTCTAAAAATAAATAATAATTATTAAATTAAAGATTATTAGTCCACCAAGTTCTTTTCAAATTTATGTCTTTTCATATCAGATTGTTCTGGATGTTATAAAATGTTTATTAAGATTTTACACAGAATTTTCAATCTATGCTCCCATTATTTAAAATTTATTTAATTTTTATATTTCTTCTTCGGTTTACTTTTTATTTAATGCCCGCATTCTAATATTCTGCATTTGGAACATTAGATGCATAAAATATATTTAAATAAATATTAAATTTTATCCAGAACAATAGAATTCATTAAATATTTATGATCAATTTATTCTTAAAATATCTTTTTCATTCTATTTTAAGCTTATTTCTTTCCCTCTGCAGTTAAAAGAATGCAGTTGGTCAAGATAATTTAACTATTAATCAGACTAATTCGTTAATAAGTAATTAGTATGTTAATTTAAATTTTATTGTTACATTTTAAAATTAAGTATTTATTTTCAATTTTAATGTTAAACTTCTTTTCAGCCATGGATAAAATTTCTCTATTTTTTAGCTTCCCAGTAAGCTTCATTATTTTAATAAAAACTTTATCCGAGTACCATTACATTGCTACAAAAATAAATAATTTCAGATTTCTCGTTTAGCAATTACTATAATCATTCAAATCATTCACTGTTTTCATTCAAAACTTTAGGAAAAAAAATGATTTTTATTGAGGTAGAAAGATGATTACACACAGCAATTTATTTTCAGTCTGCCAAAAATAAAAGTTAAACAATAAGAAATAACGAAATAAAAATGATTATTCAGCGTTTTTATTTTCTAGTGTATTAATTCTCAAGAAACGAGTAATTCAAAGTAGATATTTACTTTACTCTTCTTAAAAGTTAAAAAAAAAATATGCATTTCTTGCTAGAGTGTTTTATTCAGTTAGCAAAACATCGAGAATAAGGAAAGAAAAGCATACTTTAATTTAAAAAAAGAAAATTAGAAGCTATCTAGATGAAAGCCAATTCCTTAAACTAATTTAATTTCTTTTTTGTGAGAATTTTTCATTTTATGAGATTTCATAATTTAATTAAAATAAAATGAAATACTATACACGACTATCAAACTTTTTGATAATAATTTGCTGTGCATGATAAAAGTTTGCCATTGTATTGAGAAATAAAAACAAATATTCAGCACTTCATTATTTTATTGTACTTTAGTATTTCTTGCAGGAAATAAACAGCTATTTATAAAATAATTAATATTATGATATTTAATACTCTTTTCAATTTTATTTTAATCATTTTACTCGAAAAAATCGTGCGTCACCACAGATAAGAAAATTATTAATCCCCTCGTTTTTTTACCAATTGCTTGAGGCAAATAAAATTTGATATGGTTGAATTTGAGCTTTATTTCTTCTTTGAAAGTTTTGCTTCTGACATTTATATATATATATCGTTTAAAATTAATTAAATATAAACTATCAGTGGTTTTAGATGACTTACCGTATGTTATCATGAGCACAGTTAATGTCGTGTGTTTCATACTAGGATATATACGAAAGACAAGAGACAGATGAATAGCTACATGCAATACAAATACAAAAAGAATATACACTTTTATTACAAATGATGGTCTCAGAATATGCTCCTTTATTACAAATGATGATGAAGCAGCATGTGCGCTGTTTTCCATTCAAGATGGTAAATCATTTCAGGTGAAAGTCCGACTTCGTTTCCGGAAGGTACATCCATACCTTATGCGGGATTCGAACCCGAGCTCGCTCGATTACAAGCCGCGTGTCATAACCACCATACTAGTTGGGGTGGCCGCGTAGAGTTAAAGGATGGATATTTAATAATGTCATCAATCCGAGTGGGCGTAACTCTATAGTAGGTTTTTTAAAAACTTTTCGGGGTGGGGTGACGTCATTTTTTGTACAAAAGTGTTGTGGGACTCCATAAGCATTGCGCACAGTTAAAACACGTTGGGGTATTACTATATGTGTTTTATTTATAGTATATTATTTTCTTGTAATAAACACCCCCGCAATAAGTTTTTTTCTTTGAATATAGTATAGAAATTTTAATTAAGTAACAAAATAAAAAGAAACATATAATATAATTACAAGATAAATTAGTTCGCTTCTGGGATCCATCTCTCTCTCACATTTTATTAACAGGATATGCAAAATCTAAGTTTCAATGAGAAGGATGTGCTTGTTTATTTTTAATTATGGTTTTAAATCTTAGAATATAATCAACACCTCCGGTCTAAGTACCTCCTCAATATTCTTTAGATTTGATCGATGCTTGGATTTTATGGTTGTCGTCTGGAAACGTCGTCTCACGTAAATAGGTTGTGGAAAAAGGTAAAAGGTACTGTATTGCAGGTTTAGAAATTTTTGGAAACTGTTTTGTGAAAGTCTTAGCCAAAACTCTTCAAAGGGTTTCGTATTAAAACCAATTTGTAAACCCGAATCTGCTGATTACTCTATAAATTCTTGAGATTTTACTGGCAAGTGAGTGATATATCCAATTTGGAATATTTTTACAATCCATAAAAGTCCTTCTGTACTACCATTCATAGGAAAATATTTCGTAGTTTTTTTCGCAGGACACTAAAGGTGTTCATTTATCAAAATTCCTAAAATTTTTGGCAATTTCAGCCACAAGTAACTCGCGTGATCTTTATATAGTTTAATAAACACTGTGTACAGTATCGATATCCAACTACGTTCAGAACTGCAAAAGTGTACAAATGAATTTTTTTTAATATTTAGTGTCACTTATATTAGAATACATGTCTAAAATTGTTCATTGGATATTATTACAACAAAAAATTGTTTAAATGCGATATTTTGGCAAAAGATGAGCACATAGTTACCTACTTTCAAAACATTCTCCTTTTAGGAAAATTGCTTCTATTATATACAATAATATTTTGCCTATACATAGCTAAAACTTCTCCAGAGAGTCCGAACTAGGAACTTTGAAAAATTCACATTATTTTCGGAGTTACAACCGTTTGAAATAATAAATGGTATTTTTTTGCTAAGTGTTTTCCACTCTGATGTATTAAAATATGGATGAATCCACTTCTAACTTATATATTTCAAAAATCCTAGTTCAGAGTCTGTATAGGGGTCCGAGCTATATATAGGCAAAATGTTATTATAGAAGCATTTTTCGTAAAAGCAAAATGTTTTGAAAAAAGGTAATTCTGTGTTCATCCCCCCCCCAAATATCACATTTAGAGGATTTTTTGTTGTAATAATATTCTTAAAACAATTTTATACGTGTATTCTTATCTAAGTGACACTAAGTATTAAAATAATATTCGTTTGTACGCCTTTGAAAAATCATGGTTCCGAACGTAGTCGAATACCTTAAGCCATTTTTAATCACAATAATTTTAACAAGCTAGTAACAACATACAATGATTTAAATTTTCAATAAATTGGATTAAAAATATGGAGTGCATACTAAAAAGGGATCATTAATTGATATCCCAAGTTTTCTGAAAATCGGACATGTTTAACTAGGTTTATCTAACCAAGATTAGAATTCTGCATATTCAGCTTAGAGTCAGCAGTTTGATGTGCCGCGATCAGCAACAACCTGCTTGGATTTCATATGACTAAAGACATAAAAGCAAGGCCGTGCTAATGTGGCGCCCTAGGTAGTTAAAACTATTGGTGCGAATTACGTCGGAAACTTGATATTCGTAAATAAACCATGCACTTGCTTAGTAGACAGAGTTAAATGCACTGAAAATTAATTAATGCTTGATATTTCGTAAGGGATTAATGTATCCTTGACACTATGTAAGGGATTCTTAGGAACTAGGGAAATTAATATAATCTTAGAGTTTTAATAAGCCCCGTTAAAATGATTTTTTGAGTTTCATATTTTTTAAATGCTTTTTGAGATGAAAAATGCGTACTAGAAGAAATAAAAATAATTAATGTGGTGCTTATATATTAGTTATATGTTTTAAACTTAAATTTATTGGGATTGCTTATTACCAACATTGACTATTATTTCTATTTCAAACTTGCTACAAATATGATTTCTTTCTTATCATTTATTTTTATTGATGTGAAAATTCTTAACATGTTAGGAAAAAATTCAGTTTTTTTAAATTTTAATTAAGTAATTAGATAGTATAATTTTTTATTAAAATTTTTTTTAAATATTTTCTTGGGTCTTAGAAAATTTTCAATATTTATATATATGTAGGCAAATATAGGGGAAGGTTAGATGGCTTTAAATCTATATTTAACCTTACAATCTTAGTTATTAAAACTATGAGTTTGCAATTATATTACTGAGGCAATTACCTTGCAATTATACTTATCTTTTTCTACTGAGGGTATATTGTCTTTTTATATTACAATTCATTGTTTTGCTTTTTTAGATTTATGGTAATTTAGAATATATATATATATATATAGTTATACAGTTAATCGAAAGGTAGCGCCACATGTTTCATAAATTAAAAATATATTTTATTTAAGTATCATTGTGTATGTTTGAAAATGCCTTTTATTTTCTATAAATTTTCTATCAATGTTTAAGGTTTTTAAATGTATATATAATAGACTTAATATTATTTTACCATAATTTACTAATTTTAATTTGATGCGGTACTTCTTTGTATAGAGCGGGAAACATAATTTGTGGCTGTACACACAAAGTAAGTGTTATCATCTAGTTTTATTTCATCAACTTTAACTTTATACTAGTAATTAATAGTAGGCTATAATTTTATCATTATATATTAATAGTATTGTGTTTCTTATTTGTAATATTTAAATTTCTCTAAATATTCCTTCCTTTCCCTATGACCCAGAGTATTGAAAAATAATAGGTGAAGGTTGGCTAGCCGCAAAACTTTGCTTAAACCTGCAATCCTCGTTCCTAAGGTCAGGAGTTTGCTATTGCATTACTGAGGCTAATATTTCTTCCTATCTTGACTAGTTATCTTAGGTTTATAACTATTTTGTATATATTTATGGATTATATATATATATACATACATACAGAAGAGTATTTTTTCATACATCTTTAACGAAAAATAGTTATTGTAGACCGATTCATTGAAGAAAAACCGAGGCAGGATAAAAACTGGTAAAAAGACTGATGAAATTTCTAAACATTTTAGAGGAGTTGTTTGAAATTACAAAAGTATCACAATTAAGAAAGAGCACAAGCGCATAATTTCATAGAAAAAATGTATATGTCAAGTCAATATTTACCAACAACATCAGTTTTAAACAAATAAGTTTTTAATTAATCAGATTTGTTTTAATGAATACATTGAGACTTACGTTCAAAAATATAAGGAAAAAAAGTGCTTCAAAACATTATAGCTATAATTTGAGATGAGGATTTAATTAAATTTTAATTAGATACTTGTAATTTTTGTTGAGTTTAGCTACATAAATAAATAATTGCATTAAAAAAGTTTAGTGGTACAAACATATTTGAAAATTTTCTTCATTTCTTAAAATAATAAAACCTTGTAAAAGAAGGCTCTTTTATTTATTAACTGGAAAACTGCGAAAATGTACTAAATAATTCATTATTTTTACTCCCTCTTAGAGCTATGTCTTCAGTCAATTTTCATTCTTTGGGTTTTTTTTGCTATTAGAAGAGACATACAAATATTAATTATAAGTAAATAATGAATAAATAATATTCAACACATAATATTCATTCAAGATCAATTAATATTTCATTAAAATTTTAAACATTACAGAGGAAGTAATAAAATTAATAACGTTTTACCGGGGAAAAATATAGCTAAAGCATCACTGTCATATTTTATTGCAAGAAAAGTCAGTAGTTAATTAAGTATGGAATAAACAAAATTAATCATTTCTCACTTCATTTAAATCAAATACAATTGCCCATTGAGATATAATTCAATGGGGTTATTACACTCAAAAAAGCAATTCATCTATATTAATGGATACAAATTTCAATGAATTCAGGTGCTATATATAAATCTCACAAACAGTTTTTACTTTTGTAAATAATGAATTTTCAAATGAAATTACGTAAGGTGATTATTTAGAGAGTAGCTTATTATATTCAAATATTCATTACAGTCAACGAAACTATTCAAGAATGCTTCAACTATTTACGGTCATTAAATATTGTAATACCGATCGACAAAAGACAGAAATTTGTTTCTTGGCATTCATTTTAAAAGGTTAATTGGATATTTATGTTGCATAAGCACGTTTTAGTTCAACGTAGTCATTAGTAAATATATCTGAAGTATATGCCTTCCATCGGTTGACCTTATTACAATTCTGGTATTATTTGACTTTATTACCGTTTATTGTAGAAATGAAACTGAAGTAGCTTATTAACTTAAGATAATACTACCACTTACAAGAAATTAGTGACGTATTTCGAAAACTAATGATAACATAAGTAGATAGCAGAAGTAGGGCATTTTGAGAAAGAGTAAACACTTTTAAACTGTTTCAGCAACTACTCTAAACTCTACACTGATAAATTGTGATGACACAATGATTTATTTTTGAGCTTATTAAAATTATTAGTTTATCTAATAATAACGTTAAATTTGAATATTAGATCAAATTTTAAGTAATAGTCTTTCAGTTGCCCTCTTACAATAGGGCTATAGGTATTCTGTATGTAGAAAATATTGTTAAAATAGAAATCTTTTATATTAGAATATTTTCTATAAATATATTTTGTCAATGATGAAGTTAGATTAAATAAAACTTTATGATGCCATTCCACTTTACATGCTAAGTAAATTTTTCTATATTCTTGAACTCCTCAGTTAAGCTCTTAGTTTATGTATCGTTGTTTATCTATTAAAATATTACACCACAATAAGTATACACTTACATATTGCCACAGATTTAGTTTCAATAGTTTGGAAAAAGAATTGTATATAGATATAATTAATACTTGCAGCATAGTACAGATAATTAAACAAAATAATAATGCATATTTTAAAAATAAGAATATCAATGTAGTTATTAAAAGTAAAAGAATGTTCAGGTTTAAAAGAGTTAAGTGAAAACAAAGAGACAGAAACTACGAGGAATAAAATCAATGAACTAGTGAGTAATTTAAAAAAATAATATCAAGCATATTAAATATTTTATATATATATGTTTGGCCTTAACAAAAAGGAAATGGCTGTAAATGGAGATAATGATTATTTTAATGATAATTAGAATGTACATGTTATTAAAGATAGTAATGAATTCCTTAGATCATAAAATTAATATAATAGCCGAAAAAATTATTTCATCAAAGACTGAATACTGTACTTTTACTTGAATGAATAACCTTACAATAATACTACTCTTGCTTATAAAAATTTGATTAAAACTAACAATATCCAGCGTGCAGTAGATTATATAGAATAACATTGTTATACAATAATATAGATGTCAATATTTATGTGTGATAAAAGGGATACCTTTAGATAAAGATTATCCGTAATGAATTAGCTTAATAATAATAATAATAATATATGTTTTCTTATATTTAATCACTTAAAACAAATTATTTTTAAATAAATATTTACTTAAAATTATTGTGAATCGTTCCAATTATCTTGGGAAAAAAATGCAAATTCTATCCAATAACAGTTTGCCTTTTTGCAACATCAAGGTTATCAATTATTAGTTTCTTCACTTGCTAACTATTGGCATTTTTTTAACATTTAAAAAGGAATTGTAAATATATCTTTCAAGTAATTAGAAAATAGAGCATGGCAGCGTACATCCATAACATTGATAAATAAAAAGCTTATTTGTGTTAATAAATTTCGACAAATTTAGCATCACAGTTGCTTAGCATATGATACGAGAATTATAACAGTCGGATATTAAAAATGGTACAATATGTTTATAACTTTATTTTTACTTTTACTTTTATTTTTAGTGTTATTAAGTGAAATCATGAAAAAGCTAACGATTTTTAAAAGGCTCAGTTTCATAATGAGCTGATTTTAAATAAATTTTTAAAAATAAATATTCGAAATGGAAAGCTTTTATTCTAATTAAGAAAATGGCAAGAATAAAATTTATACAAATATAAATTAATCTTAAAAATTAATAAATATAAATTAATCTTAATATTTTTGAAAAATAATATACATATCTAACCGATCAAAATTGATGCTGAATTGATAAAAAAAGCAGTTTTGAATTTTACATTACTCTTGACTACATTTTTAAATAAATAAATAAATACAAGTTTTAGTTATGTTAACGATACACATAAAGTAAAATCTACGCTTATGCAAATTTACTATTAACTATTAAGAATTTTACATCACTTAGGAATAATCTTCATATAGCAAAGTTAAATACCACTTTCACTTGGAACTTTAGTGCACCTAAACATTAAAATTAAGTATCATTAACTTCGAAACAAATTAAAAAACACAAACAGGAAAATCTTCGTTTTATGGCTCCATTAACACTACTATTAGCAATTAAGTAGATTGGTAATTAGAATATTATAAGATTTTTTTTATTTCTTCTCATGTTCCAATGGTTTTCATAATTTCGACATCGGTTTTGAGGGTCTTCGTAAATGATATTTTATTTAAGATATATATAGTTAATGGAAAGTATATCGTACATAATGTGAGGAAGATAAATATAAAAATCTAATGCATTGAATGAGGTTTTCTTGTTTGACATTATTAAATTAAAGAAAGAATAATTTCTTATATTTGTTGAAATATACATATTGTTTTATTTTAGAGGAATTATTTTGAAGGAATAGTTTTTTTGTGTGTTTGGCTCAAGCTAAATTTTATATTTATAATTAAATAATAAATATTTATATGAGAAAACGGCTGCATTTCTTAAACTTGGATACACATGTAAGGAGTAATGCAGAAAGCTGGATACTAGAGATAGAAAATGTGATTTTAATTTACATCAACTTCGAAACAACACGTCATCTATTGGTGAAGTGCGTCCCCTCTACAAATTTCCACAACACTCGAAGGGCCTTGTGACGGATCTATCCATGACCTTTCTTTAACATAATCCTCTTGGTAAATCTTTGATCTATCAATTAGAGTTTATTGACAGCAAACCCTCTGAAGAAGAAAACTTGATTATTCAGATTAGGTCGGATATATATAGTCTAGGTTTTCTAGCTAGTGATATAGAATGTGATGAGAAGGATAGATAGCTACTGATAAGGTATTATACATTTAATTGAGTATTACAGAGATTTGGTAGTTGAAAGAATTAAAGTGACGATTGGTCACACTATAGATAAATTATTGCTCAGAGATTTGGGGCAGTAGATTTGATCCTGATATTAGAGGGTCGACATTTACAGTCATCTCATAATTCGTGCATCTCGTTATTTAATCTACATATTGCTTAGATCGAGAACATCTCTTCTCGTTTAAATTATTTGAATTGACTTGATAAATTTTGCGTTCAATAAATAGATTTATTTGTTGATATGGCTAGTTATCCTTCCCTTCCTCCCACAACTCTAGGCGGGAATGAGATAACATCTCAGTCTTTACAATCTTCAAAGGACTTATAACCTTGACAGATTCAACGAGCCGTTGAAGACTTGCTGACTGGCAAGTTTTCAGCGGCGCTAGTTGTCGAACCCGCAACTCGAGAACTCCGGTCACAACTTCGTGACCATGACCACTCGGTTACAACGGCCCTTTGGATACTAGAAATAACTGTTACAAATGAATGCATTCAAGAGGAACTGCATTCACATAACTATGATAAATTGAAATCTGACACAAATACAAGCCTATTTGTGCTACATTTTTGTTACGAGATTTTGTTTATTTGGGTCCTCTAGAAGAGGACACCTGGGTGTTGGGAATTATGCTGACCTTAGCTACTAATTGGACATCCCTCCTAATTGATAAAGTGAGATGCTATCTATTTTTGGCCAGCTTCAGTATGGATAAGTCTGTTGTTGGCTTGTTTATCCCTTACGGAGATATCCGGAAATCATTCTTGACATAAGGATTTTTATAATATCCAGTATATCATAGGTTCCCAACCTTTTTGGAACTGGCGTCCCCTTTTCTAGTAAATATTTCGATACCGCCTCCTTTTCTAGTGAATATTTTGATACCGCCCCTTCCCACTCTAGAGAAATAAGAGTGTACATAATACTGGTGAAAACAAGAGTTAAGTTTTAAAAAATATCTTATTGCTAAAAGAATATGTCTTTTAATTTCATTTTTTTTCTAAAGCCCCAATTTTTTTACTTGTAAATCTGAAATATCTATTGCCACAAATATATTTAATTGTATAATATTATATGTTGTAGGATATTTTTGAAATTGAAACGCTACTGAATTTCTTCTTCATTTAAAAGAGTGGAATAAAAAAGTTTTAGCTTACCTGTTATATAAACAGGCAGGGGTTTTGCAGATACGAAATAATTCACAATAAACTATTGCTTTCGAAATAATTATAAATTGACAGTTACAGCCTTTAAAGAATCATATTAATTCCTGGTTAACATATTTAATTATGTTTCTTGGATAATATACGTAATGAAATGCAGTGGACGAAATATGTTTCCTACTGCTCACAGACAAAGATAACATGTGCACTACAGAAATTAAAATGCACTACATCATTCAATTAAATGTAGGTCTGAATGTAATGTCATCCTTAAGTTTTTCATCCACTACCCGAACAACCAAAATATGTGAATTTTCATACATGTGATATGAAATGATTTAAATACATACAATCAACATAAGTAAACAGTATTAAAGTTTACTTTTGTTAGTACATAATTAGCGTGTTTTTTTAGTCTTTTTTGGTTAATCTTCCCAAGCCGTTCCATGCCATCTCAACGCCCCCTAATTTTTCTGGGTCTTTTACTGCCCCCTGAAAGCCTCAAACCCCCACTAGGAGGCGTTTTCGCCCATGTTGAGAACCTATACAGTATACGATCACTTGACTTGAAAGAAGGAACTTGGGATTCTTCTCTGTAATATTTTACTCTTGATATATACATTCTAGATATGCGCACATAAAACAGGTAATATTAGGGAAATAACAAGAAATAAATTGGAGATGAACATTCCAATGCCTAGACTTCGAAATGAGGGCGAGTAAATTTTCTTGCGAGAGATGACCAATCCAAAAATATCGCTTTCTATTTACACTAATATTTTAATTACAAGTAAAAAAGAATTATTTCCCCCCAAAATGACAAATTTCTAAATCAAAGCATTTCTGAATATAAAATTAAAAATTTACACACCTAAAATTTTAAACTCTGAAATTAGTTTTTTTTTTAAAATTCTTGCTTTGAAAAATAAAGTAGTTGTTACACATGCATTTGAAAACTTGGGAGGTTAACAACAATGCGTAGAAGTAGCGAACACTAAGATAAAAGCACATGATATTTTAGGAGCCTGACTAGTGCAAAAACGTCAATTTTGATGAAAATGACGAAATTTTTTTTTACTTCTTGAATTTTCTGCTTCCTAAAAATACCATTCTCTTGTTTGTACTTCAATTGTTTATGAAGTTATAGCAGTTTTTATGTCAAGAGAGAGCAGCAAAAACGAACCGGAAGTTAGATATCGAAACAGGAGGTGTTAGCATTTTAATAATTTTATACACTTTTTTTGAATTTTATCGAATTTATTTAAAAAATATTAATTTAGGTAAGGTAATGAGGGGACTTGGTGATATTTTTTAAAAAAAATAGTTTATTAGTCTTTAGTAAAATTTGGCAAATAAAAAAATTCGTGTATTTGTTTTCCTTTTTCGATTTTCTTATGCCCTTGCGTCTCGATATTTTGTTTCATATATTTTTTTATATATTTGATAGAAAACTGTCTTTTAAATGACAAATTATTAATTAATTGTGTCTAAAGCAAGATTTGGGAGGTCTAAAAAGCCCCAATTTAATAGAAATCACTTCATCAATGGTGCTAGCAGTAATGAGAATATTGACACAGCTAATCCCACAGTATAACACTGAGTCAGCTGGTGACAAAAAGTTTAAATCTATTCATAAAGGTTTCGAAATTTACTCAGAAAGCTGTTTTTTGTAACATTTTATGGAATATTTTACTTAAACATACAATTATTAAACTTGAAACATTTCGCTTAGGTGCATCATTAACGTTAATTCCTTTTAATTTGTGATATACTGGCTTATTATCATTCATAACAAATGCAAATACTTCTTTTCTTAAGATCTTTTACATGGATTTGTAAAATTTAAATTAGAGCGCATTTTAAATTCTGTGAGACACCCCTCAGAATTTAGAAAATTGTCTAAGAAAAAAGGAAAATCTGCATAGCAAACAAAATTACTAACGATGAAAAAAAAAAGGCGAAGTGGGGCATATGGAGGGTTTAAAAGCTGTTCTTTATATGCTTTTTATTATAATTTCTTATAACCTTTATGATAAGCAATATTTTTTTAAAAGAAATTTTCGTGAATATTAACTGATAAAATAAAAAAACACACACTAATATATTTTACATTACATATTTCTTAACCTCTAAGATACTTAGGGAAAATATATACCTGTTTTTTCATTTAAAAATTGTTATTTTTCAATGTAATAAAGTTTTTCTTGTATGCTTTTTAAGTTTCGAGTTTGTATTTAAGAAAACTATGTATTTATATATATATAAATATAGACGTTAAGAAAATTTTTTTGGACTCTTTATAGAGTAAACAAAGTTTTTCTTAACGTCTAAATTATAGTTTTTTTAAGTAATAATTTTTTAATAATTGTTAACACAAAATTAAACAAAAAAGAATTTGAAACAATTATATAATACTGATATTTGCTTATATAAAAGGTTTATTCTTTTGAAATAAAGAGGTTTCAGGTTGTTTCAGCTGCATAATTTTTGAAGATTTTGATTTTAAATCTTTATAAATGCGTTTTTCTCCAAAAAAGATTTTTCCATATTTTATCTGACGGTAAACATGATATCTGAAAAAGTTCTTGAGGTAATTGCATGAAATTTTACATCATTGCTTATTATTACACACTGAAGTGCTACGGAATTAAGGATACCAATCTAGTAAAGAGTTGGGCCTTCTCTGGTCTTGATAACGGCTGCCACACGATGAAACAGATTCAACAAGTTTCTGGAAACGTTCCAGGAGAATGACTTGCAAAATATTGGCTAACGCTGTCCATAATTCAAATAAGTTAGTCAATGCAGTGTGATGGTCTTTCACGCCTTGTTCCAAAACATCCCAAAGATTCTCAAAAGGATTTAAGTCTGGGCCTCTAGGTGGCCAATTTATGACAGAAAAGTCAGAGGAATGCTCATCCAATTAGCCAGTAGCCAATCGGGACTTGTGAGAGGTATAACTGTCTTGATGGGATACTCTATTACCGTGCGGATAACAGAACTGCATAAGCGGATGGAGGTGATCCCCCAGCAACTCCAAGTACCGAATTGCATTGAGGGAGGTTAGTACATGCACAAAAGATCCAAACAGTGCCACGAAAAAACACCCCAGATTATGATTGAGCCCTCATAAATTTGTACAGTTCAAACGTGGCATGCAGGATCCATGGCTTCATGAGCCTGACTCCATATTTACAGCCTCCCATCGTTGTTAAGTAGTCGGAATCGAGATTCATCACTTCATGCTACTCGTTTCCAGTCCTTTACGCTCCAGTCTCTGTGCTTTCTTGCTCAGGCAAGACGTGCACCCCGATGACGAGCATTGAGAAATGGTGCTCTCATAGGTTGACTGCTCCCGAAACCCATTTTCTGACTGTACGACTGACACCATAATTCAACTGGGTGGTAATTTGAGCTTATGTTTGACTTCGCTGGCTATGTGTACAATACGCCTGAGCCATCTCTCACTACGCACTGTCAAGGCTAATTGTCCTTCGCAGTTTGCCCGATCGCTAGTTTTTTGTCCACCATCCATGTATACTTGGTATACTCTTGACACTGTAGACCTTGAAAATACTAGATGTCTGACGATTTCGGAAATTGAATGACCCACGCGTCGCTCACCTACGATTTGTCCGCGATCGAAGGTGTCCAAATCAGACAGTTTCCCATACTGGCAATTCTAACAATTAATTCAGAACAACCACAGTACACGCTATAGATGCAATTACCACAACGCTCTCACTTGCGCATAAATGATGCGCAGCGCTACACAGTTTGCATATATATATATATATATATATATATATATATATAGTGTAGTATGCATGTTGTGAAATACAGATTAAAAAAACCCAGTATATTTACCTTTCTTTATGATTGTTTTTCTTTGTGATAAATGCAAAATTTTTGAAAAATTTGCTTTTTGTGCACTTTTTGACCTACAATTTCGTGATAAATTGAAATTATTCAAAGATGATAATTCAAAAAATTAGTAATTGTTTTCTGTGTGAATAAAATTCCAAGAGATTTTTTTAATTTTATGCATTAGAATTTATTTTACAGTGTTTTCCGTGATGTGCAAAAAATGCTTAATTTTGACCTATATATAAATTTGTCCATTTTCTTAAAAAAACATATAAATTGAAATTTTTCTTCTTTTTTCTTTTTACATTTTTTCAGTTATAACTAAGCAAAAAAAAAGTGTTTAAAGATGAATTTTCAGCAATATTTAAAAAAAAAATGTTCCCACTAATAGTCAGGCACACCGAAGGGTTATTCATTAGAAAGAATAATACCAACTGAAATGAAAATGGTTTATTGTAGCAAATATAAAAGTTTACATGATTCATTTTAATTCAAAGAAGAATAATTATTTTGCATCATAAGTTCACAATTTTAAGGAATAATTATATTTATGCATATAAACGCATGGTTTTTCAGCGTATTTTTTTTACTTCAGAGCATTAGCACATATATCCATACAAGAAAATATCTCTGCTTTTCGAATACATTACACTTACCGAAACACGTTTATATTGTTTCACATATCATACTGGGAGGCTTACTCGTCAAAATAAAACCATGGGAAATCCAAAAAATAGAATTCCATTCTCGATTTTTATTTCAATAGGGAACACAGGAAGAAATACTCAATTCCATTATAGTAAAACAATCTACCGAAATGAGTCCAAGCACTCTATTTTGTGTCTTTTGATATTATAACGTAGGGTAGATGCACTAACAGCGTTAGAATGTTTGACGGATGGGATTTTGGCACTGGTTCTTCCGTAATAAAATACAGGAATCTCATTTTTATTTTTTTTTATCCATTCGAATGTTCGAAACTAGTAATATGAATGGAAAGAGTTTAATGGTGTTTTCCAACTTCACTTCAGCGTTGGATCCTATTTCACATATGATGAAACGGAGATATCTTTTTATGATATTCCGCCAGCAATTTCAAAGAGGAAATACATTAATGCAAGCTCATATATGAGTACCGAAGTCGAGTTGTGAAGTTACCGCTGGGCGGGGAAACATTACGTAAAGGATGGCACTTGAAGGAGGGACAGGCACTTCAATAGTTATTTAAATGATATGTTTAAGTAAAGTATGTTTTCTCTCGCGAGAACTTGAGGGTGAAATGATCAAATGTACGTAGGCGCGTTTTTGGTTTTATTTCTCCACCTACATAAAACGAATCTTGTAAATGGAACGTTGTATTTGATAAAACTGATAAAACTACAACAGTTTTTCCTTTTTGTTTGCTTTTCAAAAATGCGCGATTACACACAACTGTTTTTAGATAATTTGATCTAACGTGTTTGTATTTGAGATTAGTTCTCGTATTTCTGTAACGGTTATAGAAGTATTATCTTGTTTAAAAAGTAAAGATATCCTTTTTTATCTACGAGTATTTACATTGATATAAAAGAACAGATAACTATATTTCTTTTTCGATAAAGAAGTTATATTCTGTAAAAATCAAAAGTGTAAAAGGCAATTTGAATTTTTTTCTTGGAGAAAGAGAGGAAAATGTTAATATAATTATTTTTCCAAAATTTTGTTACATTTTTTTATGATCATAAAAATATTTGAGTTTGATTGTAGCTTTCAGTATATTTTGTTAGTTTCCGACGATCATTTATAAATGAAAAAAATACGATTCAGATAATTTTAAAGATTTTCGGAAATAGCTATAGCTCTTAATATTAACAAGGTTTTCTTGACACTAAACTACACTGTTTCCTTACAAACACAACCTACATCATTTAATATTACTGAAAAGAAACATTTCGGATGAATAATCGAAAAAACTGGTAAGTGTGCTTCACCAACAAAATGATCGTACAATTTTAAGTATCAAAGGGGGAAAAAAACGTACAAAATCTGCAATACTGTCTGAAGATAATATAATATATTATACATCAAATATATATATATATATATATATAAAATTGAGAGACAGAGTTTCTCATTTTCCTTGAAAATCAAAGCAATGGGAATTTAAATTTAAAATGTTTAAGTATA
The DNA here is from genome assembly GCA_019973975.1 of Trichonephila clavata. Lineage (NCBI taxonomy): Eukaryota > Metazoa > Arthropoda > Arachnida > Araneae > Nephilidae > Trichonephila > Trichonephila clavata. The sequence goes on along the minus strand of BMAO01019114.1, from coordinate 905,168 downwards.
ATCTCTATCAAAACTCAATAGATAAAAATGAAAAGTTTTTTTGTAAATAAAGCTAGATTTGTGAAAATGTACAAATATATTACTTGTTATTCACTACTTTTTGAAGTGAAAACTGTGTTGCTATTTGAGATTATATGTAAACGTATATTTTTACTAAAAATAGGATTATTGAAAGTCAAAATGAAAGAATCAAAGAAAATAGAAGAAAATCAAAATTTAGTTTTGAAGTAGTTTCCTTTATCGAAAATTTTACATTTCTATATTAAGTATGAAACAAAGAAAACTTCAAATATTTATCTGAATGGGGCGTATGCTGTAAGTAATTTTTTTTCTCGCAATCAGGTTTTTTTAATGATTGTGTCTTTGTGAAAACGACCTTTTTTATATGGAAAATAAAACTCTAGAACTAATTGTAAGATTAAATAACATGAGTGGTTCTTTTGGAATCCATTTGGAATTAATTTAAAAGCAGCTTTTTAAAGTAAATTTTGAAATATTTCCAATATAATTTTACTTTGTTATATATTTTCTGTTTTATACGGAATAATAAATTATTTTGAAGAACATTCCCTGTTTTTCAAAACAATTTACTTGACATACTCAAGCATCGACCCTGTTTTTGTAGTTCCCTGTTCTTAATGACTTGAGTATATTTTATTAGAAAAATAGTGGATAGCTAAATTTATCCTTTACACCTTATTATTCACAATTTTTTTTGCTTGCAAGTTTATTAATGTTTTAGATTTTTTAGATGATATCTGATTAATATATTTATATAAATACTTGCTTAATTCCACAAGAAGGGAATCTGAAATAAAAATATCTGTTAAATTTTATTCATGTTAACCCTTTTTTGCATGATGATGGAAATTTCCATCATAACATTTAGTGAACAAAAAATTGTACTCAAAACAGGTATACTGTAAATTGGTCGTTGCTGGCAATTTTTTCACGACTATTGCGTAATAAGAAACTTATATATAGTTGTAAAAAAATCAAATATCGCAATCTCATTATAGAGGGTTTGAATTTGTCATTCCGCGGTTTGTTGTGGTTGGAAGAAACGTGCGATTTCTTGAATATTTTTTTATAATTTATCTGAGATTCTCTTTTGCTAATAAAAGCGATAATGAGTGAAAAAAATGTTTTTGTTAATGTTTCTGTTATTTTACGTACATTTTATATCGAATACCTCAAATAATCTTCCCAAAACCATGAGTCAGAAATTTACATGACTATGCGGTTGTTTCACTTCTAATGTATGACGAAATTTTTTTTTACCATATGTTTATTTTTATATTATTTTTACAGAGAAATTTAGAAGAGAGAGACTTTGAAGATTACTTGTACCAGTTAGAAGGTGGTTGGCTATCAGAAGATGGTCTCGATGATGAAAATTCTGACCACTAGTACTGCGGTGCAGATGAAATTAGAATACTAATAATAATTGTTTTTAATTATAATCAGGAATAAAAATGACTCAAAGATATAATATTTTATTTATTTATTTTGTATCGAGGTTAAGATGTAAACTTACACTATGTTGAATAGTTCCATCACACTGTTTTTTTAAAATAGTTTACATTATATATTTATACTAGGATTTTCTTAAACATTTTCCCTTTAATCTAGAGCATGAATTATATCACCCTGATTTATTCCATATAAAAAGAAAAAATCACGCAAAGAAGGGGAAATAAATATCAACAAAATAACTTCCTACAAAATGAAATTAACGAATGCAAATTAAAATTCAAACGTTCCAATACTGAACTCTTAAATTAACACATCAGCGAGTAAACATCCTCAAATTCCCTAAAAGTATAAAGATCAACCCAATCTGTTACAAATACCTGGTAGTATTAATATCTGATATACATTAACAATTTCTAATATAGACTCGGAAGTAATTGTGGCATAATGAGATATCTTGTAACTGTGAAACCGGGTTGTTCTTAGCTACCCGAGTATGATCTCTAAGCCCCAAGATAAAGACTATACGGAGGTCCCTAATTAGGACCGACTGGGTCTACCGGTTCAAGATCAAAAGACACCCGTGATGATTAGAGAGGCTAACTCTTCAAGTGAGTACTGTTTAATTAATCAGGATGCTTAACTCGGGAATTGGGAAAGCCCAATGTTCATTTGAGTACAGTGTTCACCTAATCAGATGAACATAGGCCATGTCCTGGGATGGATGCCTTATCGGTGATCTGCTATGCAAATTAAGTTGCTTTGACGCGTATTTTGGACGGAGGCAAATTTTGTTAGGCTTCACAGTTTGGGCAGTTTAATGGTACAATAAAAGGTTGAATGCATTAAATAAAGTTGGATTAGTTGGAAAACAGCATTGTTTGAATCCCTGGTGAGGCTGTTCCCTTGACAGCTAAGCGTTACTCGGTTTGTTTCAGTAATTTTAAAGTAAACACAGGATACGGTTTCTGCTCAAGACTGGAGTTAATTATTTACTGAGTACGCTAGGGTTTTCAATAACTCTTATACAAATTTTGTTGTTATCATAAAGTACGGCATAAATCATCTTTTCTCCATAGTTATCAGTTTTATGCTTATATATAGTAGCAGTTTCATTTAAATAGTCTCCAAATTGTATTTCTAAATTAAAAATTTTGGATTAAAAGCTGAATATGTTTTGAGATTTTTTTTAACTCCTTGAACAGCTTCATCAACCAGTTTATTCAATCAACTTTGTTACATATTTAGTTGCTTTTTTTTCTATTTTAAAATTAGAAAGCATTTGAACAATACAAAATGGCCATTTGAATATATTATAGGATTTATCGCAAATTTAATTTTAGTATTGTGAAATTTATCTCCCATTCTTTAAAAAAACTGGATTGAAAAGGTGAAATGATAAGGAATAAGTACCAACGTCTTACATTATCAAGTAAAAGTGAGATAATACACTGTAATGTAAAATTGTGAGAATAAAAACGAAGGGTGAATACAAAAACTGATATAAAACTCGTTTTTTAAAAAATCATCTAGGGAAATTATGACGATTATAAGGAAGATTTTCCAGTTTTATTTCAAAGATAGCTTAAAATATCCTGAATTTAATAGAACAATGATCATCTTGTGAGTGCAAAGTAACTTTTTATTTAGTTATGTTTAAGTTCTTTCACCTGGATATAAAAAGGTGATTAAAATAAATTAATGGTAAAATAACTGTTAAAACAATTTATTCTGCTTAGTAAAAACATTTAACATGATGCGAATCTATTTAATTATTTTGAATTAATCAATGCATTTCAATCAGCTTCATATAGAAAATACTCGGTATAAAAAAATTACATCAAGGAAACCCAGTTTTAATAACCATAAAAAAACAATAAAATTTTCGGCAATTCCAGAGAAATATGCACAAACATTTTTATAAAATATGTTATCACATACTAGTAGTTTTCATCATAATAATTATATATCTCATATCGTAATTTTAATATTATTCATTTTCTTAAGTAAAATTTTCTTCCATGAATCTATTACATGAATAACTGTTAGCATTATAATTTCTGGTTAATTAATCAATTTATTGTTTATTAACATTACACTTGGAAGCTATACGAGAGTTATTGGTAATAATTTTTGTTTATCTCAAAGAATGAGTGATTTATATAAACAATAAACGAAAATTCTATTTGTTGGAAGTACATGTTAAATATTATAATGTTGTCTGGCTCACACATGCTTAAGAGAAATTGATTCTGCAAGCCTTCAACGCATTAATAAAGTAATCAGGTGTTGAGAAGCATTATTAAATCACTTCTCTGGAAGTAAATTTTAAGAAAATCTTATAAAAGGAAAAAAAATGGAAAACTTTATTTTGAAATTTTTTTGCAGATGACTATTATACAAAAAAGTGAAATTCAAAAAGCCAGGAGATGTAATTTTGATCTTTTCTAAAAGAAAATGTACTAACGAATGTACTAACGTATTTTAATTTAATTTTCAATACACTCGTAATTTTTTGAATCAATTCTTTCCAATTTTTGAGAAAACTATAATGCAATCTATTTGGAAAAATCGTCAATTTTCCATAATACTCTAATTTTTAAAAAAAATCTTTAATAAATCTAACATTTTAACTCGTAGTAACTTTTAAGTATAAAAAATAATAATGTTTTTGCTTCAGATATGGTTTGTTAACGGAACCTTTCAAAATAATTATAAAAAATATAAGTAAAAAATTATTGTAGAAAACACCTCTAAAATTTGCTTGTTGTTGAAAACTAGCACTAAATGCTTAGAACTTTTCAATTTTTTGTATGAATCAAATATTTTATACTGCTTCAACAAAGTTCTGGTGAAACAACATTACAATTTTCTCCTGAAGTATACTTTGCTCTATAAGTATTATGAATTCTTTAAATATTAAAACATATTTAAAAGTAAGCTTTATAGAACTAAATAAGGATGAAATAATATATGCTAGATTTCTCCAAAGGAAAAAGATCAAATTACACTTTCTAAGTAATAGTCACAATGCATAAGAATTTGTGCTTTAGATATTCGTAAAGAAAATCTACTGTAAATTTCTCTGTGTATGTTGTCGTAATTATTAAATTTTAAACTTAAGCTCGGAAAACTTCACTATGAATAAAATATCCAGAAATGAAAATATTTTTATTTATTTAAAATTGCAAATTAAAAAGTTAAAAATATTTTTCACTGTTCATTTATCTCGGTTCATTACAATCAATATTAAAGGAGTGATAAAATATTTCTAGCGAAAATAATGTTTCAAATTTTATCACAGACACTAGTCACTAGAAAGGAAAATTTTCATTTGGTAGCGAGTCAAATCTGTGCTTTATTCCTGAAAGAAGTATCATCAACTTCTTAGATTTAGTTCCTTTCACAACAAACGAATAAAGGAAATGGTCAGTGAGGCTCCATGACGTTGACCAAGATCCCATTAAAGTTAGGTACCGAGAGCGGTCCAGTCAATCTTCTGAAGAGCATTTGGTCAGGCATCTGCTTCCCTTCCCCTTCCCACATCAATTACTTTAAACATTTTTCCGACGGACAGTTGTATTTTAATGAAAAAAAGAATAGCTTTGCAAAAAAGATTCACATGAGACAGAAGAATCAACTAAAGGAATCTAAGTAATTTTATTATTGCCAAATTCACATGAATGAATGTAGCTGGTCATTTTAGAGTACACAAAATGGAATGGTTTTGCATGAAAATTTTAAAACATTGAAACTTTCGTGAAGAGCAAGAAATATTCACGGTAAGATAAAAAAAAAGCTTTGATTAAGTCCAGGTACGTTTCTGTGTATTTTTCCAGGATTTATCGTAACAGGAGTCATTTGAAAGAAAGAGTTAAAAGTGACTCAGGTGTGAACTGTTTATCAAGTATTTTAGTGGCCTATAAATGACAATCAAATCAATAATAATATTGATATGGGTTGTTTTGTAATTTTATTTTTAAATATGAAGTACGTTGTTATTAATGACCTTTGTTCGTGAGCAACTAGTACAAATTGAAAGGTGACCATGAATAAAGAGGCATAGTATTTTATACTTTAAAAGATTCAGTTATAAAATAGCACGATAAAAAAATTTAAAAGCCAAAATTTGCACATGTTAATATACATACTTTTCACGAGTGAAGTGAAGAAAAATCTGATGATGTAATTAATTTAATCCCGAATATATCATTTAAACATATAATTATGAAATGAGCAAAAATTTTTTACAAGGCTGATAAGAAATAAGACTACCATAATATAAAAGGTTTCAAAATGGAAAAAAAAATTCTTGAATAAAAGAAAAACGGGCCACACACTTCTGTTTTTATTTAAAATCATGAACATTACATGCAAGATATTCAAGAATTAAAATAAACATGCACTTCTGGAGTAAAATGATTAGCAGGAACATTGAAAAATTTAAATGGCTAGTCGGGAAATTAAACTTAGAATGACTCTTCTAAATCCCATTCAAAATTACAGCGGGGAATATATAAAAAGCTGCTTATGAATTATGGCCCATGAAACTATCCAACAAAGAGTTATCTTTTAATTTATATAAGCAAATAAAAGAATTACTGCAAATATCTTCATTATTTTAAACTTAATTTTCCTATCACTGAAGCTTTTTCGAAATAAAAATTTAAAACATTTTTTAATTTTGGAGGTTGAATATTAAATTGAAAAATTATTTTAGATTTCATATTAAGCCATCCATGACATTTATAGGAAAGTTTGCTAATTTTTGACGCTTAATTTTTAACACATCTCTATGACTCTATCATCCTTCCAGGCTATAAATTTAAGAATGTAAGGATTAGAATATGTGAATCAACATGCAGCCATTATCCTCCAGCCAAGGATAATAACGATGAAAAGTAAATGTTTGCTTTATGCAACGAATCTAATCTGCAGACGATGATCATAATTTCAATTAAGTATAGGCAACGAGTAAACAAACGGTGAAACCACGTTCTTCAGTGTTAAGAAATATTAATTCATTAATTCCTGAAAATTTACTTGCCAATGTTTCTAAACTGAAACAGAAATAAAGAAACTGAATAAAAATAATAGAGTTAGAATATATAAAAGAAGGTTTTAGATTGAAACAAAAATCTTGCGAAAAAATGGTTGTTTTAGAAGGTCAAAATGTTGAGAATATTTATTACAAGTAGTGAACAGAAATAAAACGATTCTTTGCATTGTTTTCATATTTTTTAGAAGAAATATTTTTTTCGCGAAGAAACTGGAGAAAGTAATGGCCCAACAACAGAAATATAATCTCAAATACTCATAGCTAAATTGTAAATCCTATTGAGAAAAGGAATATTTTAATGCTCAAGTCTTTAAAAGTACATTTTTGTATGAGAAAAAATCTCAAAAATTTATTTTGAGACATTAGCACCCTTTATATATTTGTCAACCCCATGTTATGTATCATTATAAAATCGCATACTTTTAAAATATTACGACATATAAATAATGGAACTATTAACTTAATTTAAAACTATTTTAACCTTTTTTTAAAAAAAAATAAATCTATTAAAATTAAAGTTATTTTCTGATTATGGTTTCTTATCTTTAGTTCGAAAGACGCAGAAAATCATATTTTTTTAGCGATTATTGCCGTAAAAATACATGAAGAATTTCTTTTAATCCTTTCTTTATTTGATGTGTGTAATATAAGATCAAGATGTTCTTTAAAAACTATTTTATGCAAGGAAAATTATCCTTTTGTTGAAGAAATAGTATAAATCTTGCAGTGATAAACTATCAAAGGGAATTGAAAAAAATCTTATTTAAGTTTCGATTTAACAATGCAAGGATTAAGAAATTTATTTTTTTAGCAGTTAATTTAATCTCCATGAAATAAATTTCAAAGCACTATAATTACCAACGAAACGAATTTAAAAATTATGAATTTTATAAACTTTTGACGAAATTGCTTCTGAACAAAACAAACTTAATGAGATAATTTGGGAATTCTCAGAATAACATTAAAAATCTCTCAGAATTCTTCAATACAAACACAGGGATGAGCAATTTTTAAATAAAAGCAATGCAATTTTTCTCTATTACATCTCCGTACCTAATTTAACAACAGGAAAAACTGTGAACCGAAAACAGGAGAGCTTCGTTTGAATACAAAAAAGAAAAAAGTTAACTTTTCAAAGAAAATTTCATCAAACCGCGCTCTGTTGATTGCAGAGTTGAGAGGATTTTGATTATAATGATTTCAATCCTCAGGAAACTGGGACTTCAAGATGAAATTTAAGACGAAACAGAGGGACTGATTATGTCCTAAACTCTCCAAAAACTATTTTTTTATTCGCAGATGTTGGGGGTGATTTAAATTTATCATACGCTCTCAGTTAATGATTTTGGACTTCATCTCGAGTTGAAAGGAATTCGTGAAAAGATGAAAAGGAAAAAAAAAAAGACCTTTCAAGTTCTTTCACATTTAATCTAACTTCATCGTCGCGATTCTAATTAGAGGTAATCTTATGTTCTTCTGAACGGGCCCGAAAAAAAATATTATTTCTCTCTGTAAGCCTCAAAAGAAATTTTCCACCACTTTTCGTCCCAGTATGATTCGTCTTAATGGAGCTAATACCGATTGAGAATCTAGTTCTACAATAATTACCGGGGGTCATAGTGAAATTGTGAAAAAAATCTTTAAAGATCTTTAAACGATTTAGATTGCAAAAGATTTAAGATACAGAGTATAAAAACAGACTCAGACCTTTCGGAATTTCTTTTTACTTTAGTAAAAGTAAAAAAAAAAAAATAATAATACTAAATAATGAGTGATTATAAAAATAAAAAATTTTGTTGAAGAAAAAAGAAAGGGTACTGAACCACAAGATTTTAAATAAAAAAAAAGTGTTTCTTATCATAACAGTTGTAGCTTTTGCTGAATTTTAATTAGAGTCATACGATAAATTAACTTTAGGAAATTTAAAAACATTTGGAAACTTTAGAGGGTAAATAAAATTATATTCCTTACATTCAACAAATTATTACACATTTGCATGCTAATTGATTTAATACATTTATATGTTTCACATTGAAAAAGAAAGCAGTGGATTAAAATATTTTTTATAAATTATTTATTCACGCTTTTAAACTTCTGCACTTGCGATTTTAATGAGCTATTTTTATTTATATTTTAAGTGCTTATATATGTTGATTGTAGCTCTAATTGATGATGATTAAGAATGAAGCGTAATCCTCTTAAGAACACCCACTCAAATTCCTGAATACAAGAGTGATGTAAAGTGTTTAATTGAAATATACCATCAACGTTGAGCATCACAATAATCATTACCCATTTAAAATTTTACTTATACATATATTATCGAATTCTATTAAAATAACTTTTCATGTTTTATTATTTTTATTTTATTTTTAGTAATCTGTTTCTTGCAAATTCTAAGCAGTAAAATTAAAAATTGTATACATTTTGCAGTTTGTTTTTGTAATTATGCGCTTTGAAAATGTAATTGGTCTTATTTAACATTTTTTCAATTTAACTAATGTATTTAATGTATTAAGGAAAATTATTAATAATTTTCTAACTAACCTGAATAGGATAAAGAGAAAACATTTTTCCAATTTTATTTTTTTAATTTTCATATAATTACATTATTACTATTTTATTAATGTCAGTAAATACATTAAATTTTTTATGTAAATAAAATTAAAACTTCATATGACATTTTCTCTTATTTAGGAATTTTAATATCATCATATTTTGAACAAAAATGTTTTAATCTGATTTTTGTTTTATTTTCACGTTATATTATAAATATTTATTAATTATATATATAGCTCATAGAATTTAATTTATATAATTAACATTGTGACCTTCCACCACACATATACTGTTATAAGAAATAATAGTAAGATTTGATACTTTCAAATTAAAATTAAACTGAATTAATTTTTAACGAATTTAAAATTTTGAATTCATTAAAATTTTGTATCATTTTTCAAGAGCTGAATTATATTAATCAATATTTGAGGTGTTCAAAAATGTCTTGAATAAAAAATAATTAGCTCTGTTCAGAAAGATAAAATTTAAAAGAAAAAAACCCCTTGCACTTTTTTCTATTAATTTTAGAGAAGTTTGTTTAACATAACAACTGTAGTTATTTATCATTAGTGCACAATGGGTTTATTCAAATTAATATAATCAAATACAGATTACAAATGCACTAATTATTTTTTTAAAAATGATGTATTCCAAACAATTATAATCAATAATTAAATATCAATGATGTATTATTCAATAAGCTGAGGAAAATTATATTGGAAAGTGATACACTTTACACATATATTAATCAAACGTAGAGAACATTTGTTTAGTGAAAAGTTAATTAATGAAATTGTTTTAAACTTTAATCAAAGCTTAAAAACCGGTTTAAATTCAACTTTTTGTTTAAAAACAACTATTATTCAGTAGCACAATAGACAAAACAGAATACATAAAGAATTTCCTTTTGAAATTGAATTTGTCTCTAAGATATCAGTTACTAGCAACGTTTAATGAATGCACATATCAAACAGATCGTACAGTTCCACAGCTGCTTCATTCCGTGCGCATAATACCACTTCCTCTAGTACTTCTTAATCATATTTAAATCTTCTAGTTTCCCTATTCAGACATTTAGTCGAGCAATGCATCGAACCACTCTCTCAGTAAAGGAGTATTTCCATACGGAGTGTTGAATACTCACAGGATAGGCATTTAATACGAACATTCTGTAAGCAATCCTCAAACTCTACACTTTCGTAATTAAAACCGCGAAATGTCACATCAGGAGGTTTAGTATGTGATAGCAACAAGGGATATGGAGGTATGGGTAACGCACGTGGACTATTAACCAGAACGATCATGATGTGAAACTCGCAAACGGATTTAGATGGAGAAGGATCCTAGTAATGCGATTACTACCACCCGGTTGCCATTCTACAGAGGTTGCCTAGATACGCCCTTGCAACTCGACGAGCCGCCGCAATATTTTGAAATTCCTTCTCGTAACTGTGCAAGTTGTGCTTTAAAAATACTTCGATATGGGCGAAGTTAATTTACTCGATGCAATCTGATTAATCTTTGCGAATGGTGAAGGTAATCAGCACTTTTGTCACTAATTAAGATATTTCATAGCTGTTGACTGAATTGCTTAGTTTTGTACTATTAAAAGGACGTTTCAGATAGTATTAATCAGTATATTTTTGATATAGCTGTAAATAAATGTTGAAAAAATAAATAAAATCCCAGAAAAAAATAAATAACTTTGAACTTTACGGATAACTATGAGTATGATTAAGCTTAAAGCGTACATAATTGTTTCAGGGTTTAATTAATGTTTCATTTCACAATTAATTATTTAGTTACACGATTAATTATTGGACCTACAGTCAATTTACTACGAATGCATAACAATTTTGAAATTTTGAAAATTAAATATGGAACAGATCTTATTATGCTAAACGTCAATTTCATAAATAAGTAAAAAAATATATTATTGACCTACGCTGTCTTTTTATATTCTATTTATTGCTTTACTGTTTTAGATTTATGGCAATATAGTATATATATATATATAATGATAGAAAAATAATAACACCTGGTAAATTGATTTATGGTGCATTTGTGAGTATAATTTCAAAGGACTTATTTAAAAGTTAAGCCTTTATTAATTCTTAGATTTCTACCACAAAGTTATAGCTGAGTCATGAAGTTCAGAGAACATTGGCTATTCGATTACTAGTTAAAGATCAAAATTTTTTAATTTGTAAGTAGTTGAAATTAAATAGTTACATGTTGAAATTCTTCGGTTCTTGTTTAGTTGGAAAACATTCTTTGCTCTTACGCTTATTTCTCCACTTTTGTGGATGTTATATACGGCACGTGATTAAAATGCACTAAGGATTGCAATTTGTATAGATAAATGCTTTGAGAAATATATCTTTATCATTCTGCTGTAAAGAGGAACACAGAAATATTTGAAGACCATTAAATTTAAATTAATTTACCGATTCCGAGTATTTTTCTTTTTATTAGAGTAGAAATACTCAAAAGCAGGTTGGGAGGTTACCAGATTTATGATATTAACAGAGTAGAGAATCATTGATATGGTAGCGGTGTGGATAAATTTGACTCAGAATTTTTACAGAAACAAAACAATGCATTTAAATGTTAAGTATATTCTCCTATATTAATAAACAATAGCAAAAAGCCTTATAACTCAACAAAATTAAATATTAGGAAAATAATTGTATTAAATGCTAATAATGTTACTCTGTGCTATGAGGGAAAGTACCCTTTAAAGTTCTTTAATTTAATTATTTATTCTTTTCCATTTTAAGGGAAAATGAAACGTTCTTTACTGTTGTGAAAGGTAGATATGTAAAGTAAAAGCTTGAATGATAGAAATAAATTTTTGATCAAAATAAGATTTTTATAAATGTAACTTTTCGATTGGATGTGAAATATGATAAAAAATATCCGTTCAGCCAACTGTGTATCAAAAATAAGGGAACTTATGAAATACTTAGGTAATTTTTTGAAAATGCTATTTTTTACTGTGGTAATTTTACTTCTGTATTCTAATATCAAAAGAAACTTTAATATTGTAATGTTATGTTACAATCGATTTACTCTAAATGTATGAGAATAAATAAAACCTTCGCACAGTGTATTAAATATGAACAAATTTTAGAAAAAAATGCTAAAAGAGCTTTTAGTAGCATTAAAATGTAATAAATGAAGTAGAGAGTGGAATATATATAAGCAAACCGCTAATTTTAAATGCATATTACCCATCATAAAGAACTCTTTTCACTATTTATTCTTAAGACATCCATTTGTTTTCAGTATCACATAATGGCAATGAATGAAAAATAACAATTCTGCTATACTGTATGACCAGAGCTATTTGTTAACACATGATTGATTCTCTTGAGGTATGTGGATAATTTTAAGATGTAACCAAAAAGTGAAAAGAAACACAAATTTTATCAAATAAAAAAGGCGAACCGGATTAATGAAATTTTACCGCGTTCCCCTTCCCAAATACATTTCGATAATCAATCCCAAACAGAAACGTGTGTATGTATATATATATTAGCAGTCACAAATTACTCCAATTCAAATAAAAACATTAGTCGAAGTCTTTATCTGCTGTTTCAATTGCACTGTTGAGCCCCTTTCTCGGATCTAGTAATCACTTGGAAAATAACAATCCGGCTCATTTCGCCCCTATGACAAATGATGAAACAATTCTTTATTCGAAATAGAAAGCTTCCATCTGGACAAGTCTCTGGTCTAGTGCTGGGCAACCGAATGCGTGATTAATTGATGAGCAAGGCTTTGCGCTACCTGCAAACGAAGCGTAATGGTTCCCTAGATAGTTAGGTTTCCGGATTTGCGATGACTTGGTTTTCGTCGAAGGGGGAAAAAAGCGCAAAACGTTTAGCTGCCTTTGGATCGTAACTAGACTTTGCTTTCAGTTTTATTTTTGTTTCTTTTTGAAGTCCCGGTGATACAAAGCATTCGTTTGAACCTTCAGTTTAATTGGTTGTTAGGCATTTTTACAGAGGAGGCTTTTCAACGGGCATATTGATTTCTTAATCAAAGAGGTATTTTTGGATGTTTTCTTATTTGATGATTACGAACACTAGCATTGAAAAATTTCAAAGAGAGAGAGAGAAAAAAAAAGAAAAGTCAGAGAATCATTTTAGTTTTTGAAAGATCTTGAATCGTTTTTTAAAATTCAGGAAACGTTAAAAATGATTTGAGTCAGATGAAAAGATAAATTATTTTGAAATAATTAGTAAAAATTTATCATTTTTGACCGGCCGGAAAGCAAAGTTTAAAATGCCTTTAAAAGATGATATAAAAAAATCTTATGCCTTTATTGAAACCTTTAGAAATTTTTATTTCAGCAAGTCATGATAATTGTATATGCTTACAAACAGCTTTTATTTTATTTCATTTTGCATGTTAAGTGCCATCATATTTTGTAAGAAGATTTATTTTGGTGCATTTTGGAATTATTATTATAGTTAAAAAAAGAAAAAAAAAAACTCCAGGTTTTTTTTTCTTCTTCTTTTTTTTCTTGAAATATTTTTTCCTTTTTACCAAAGGCAAATTGAAATTATTTCAAATTCAAAAAAATAAATTTTAAATTTATATGACAATTATTAGAAAGAAACTAATACTATTATATATAAAAAATATATATATATAAAAGATTTTTAGCTTTGTTGAAAAAATAAAACATTCCTATTATCTCAGGAATTTCTTTTAAAGAGGGAAAAATATATAATTTATCTTATTAAAGTTTCTTTTATACTAAAATTAAAAAAAATAGAAAGCCATTTGAACAAAAAAATTCCCTATTCAACAATTAAATAAAGAGGCTGAGAAACCAGAAATTTAAATCATTGTTTTTAAGCAGAAAAATACATATAAGCCAATCAAAATTAATTGAAATACCAAATATATTGAAAAAAGATTTCACAAAAGTTTCAAATAAATCTATATCGTATATTGAAATATAATTAATTAGTCTCTTAAAATTTAGTACAGTGTTTTAAGAAAATTGATAAGTCATGTGAAACGATTTTTCAGTTATAAGGAACAAATTTTTTTGAATATCTTTTTTCGAAAATATATTTCCCGTTTATATATATATATACACATTACAAAATATACCTAAGATAACTATAGTCAATGATAGAATAGATTTAGCCACAGAAATACTAGAGCAAACTCCTAGCCTTAGGAACCAGTGTTTTTTGGTTCCAAGTTTTGGTTAGTAAACAATGTTTTTTGGCCAGCCAACCTTCACCTGAATTTGCCAATACTCTGGGCCATAGGGAAAGCAAGTAATTTCTATAGAAGTTTAACTATTATTATAAATAAAACCATAATCTATTAATGTATAACGATAATATTATATTCTGTAATAATTACTAAAATATTTAAAATCAAAGTTAAACTATTAGATAAAGACTTACCACGTGAGCAACCATATTCCCCAGCTATGGACAATAACAGTATCGCATAAAATTATTAAGTTTTGATAAAATAGCATTAATACTATATATACACATTTAAAAACTCTATATTTTATTTTAAAATTTATAGAAAATAAAAGTACCAACCAGACATATACTATTAATTTTTAAGAAAATATAATATATTGTTAATTTACTTAGTTAGAGGCGCCATCTATCTATTAACTGTACAACTAATAACTTTTTTATTTAACTGTTATATAACTTTTTATAAATATAGGAGGGTAATCCATGTTCCATACAATGTTTAATAAACTTATTAAGATTTAAATATACATTAAATTTATCACTAACTAATACGTTATTACGATAAATATAATTGAAAATAATATTTCTATAAATTGATATAATGTTGGAATTCCAGTAAGGCACTTTAAGAATGTTAAAATTAAAATCATCTCTTTTATCATAAATATTGCTATGTAATTTATAGACCTTAATACATAATGATACATACAAGTAATTAGTTTTAACAGGATTATTATTAATTTTAATTAGCTTTAAATAATTCGGATAAAAATTAATAATGGGGTTAAAATGATTATTTTTACCAAAAATAATTAGGTCATCTATGTATCTAAATATGTAATAATCATTATTAATAATTTAAATATTTTCATAAAAGTGTAAACATAAATTAGCCAAACTATTGATAGCAGCTTAGCTAAATTAGCCAAACTATTGCATATATATATATATATTGCCGACTATTAAAATTTTAACACCATGAAGGAGGAATGATACAAACATCAAACTCGCATGTAAGGAAGATGCTGTGATGCTGTTAGAACACTGGGGGGTTTTCGCGTCAAACTGACCACTTGACCGAAACATCTGCACATGCACCTACGGTCACTTAAACTGCGATAGGCACAGAAGGCCTTGGCCCTCATGAGCTGTTGCACCAATGTGAGCTCAGTTCAGTGTATAATATGTATCAAAGATAGTTTTCGCCAGCCACTCATATATTTAATAACTCAAAAATAAAATTTTAATAACGTAATTTTTAAATTTAGAAAACTGAAGAAGAGATGCAGACAGATCTATGTTTTTTATACATTTGCATTCTTCAACTTGATTTTAAACTTATATATTTTTCAGACATTTAATTAATTTTACAAATTTAACAATAAGTAATTCTTTTTAGTTTAAAATTCCATTATATATGTGAAAGATTTAATATTCAATTTCATTTCCACAATGACTTGAAAATAAATGGTAGAAGAATATATATACTGATGTTTCGTCTAGAAACATTTTCAGACTTTACAATTTCAACAAAATATTCCAGTTAAAAAAGTCCCTAATTCAGGATTGAAGATGGTATTAAACTAATTTTAAAATTGAATTATTGCTACATTGTTTATAAAACTTCTTTAAAAAGTAATTGGGTAATTATTTTGTGAAATCTAATAAGCTTTTAAAATAGAAATAATGTTTTTGTAGTAATCAAGAGATAATAAGTCGACATATTTCAATTAAAACTTGTATTAATAAGTTTTGTGTTTTTTGAGTTCATAAGTTCGAATTACAGCTAATACATTTTAAAAAGATATGTGGGATAAGTTGCCGAATGAAAGGATAAAGAAAAGATAATTAATTCTTCATTGCTTATTTGCTATGAAAAAAGAGCATTTAAATTCACCAGGGTTCTAAATGTTAGACTTACAGAATTCAAACCAATTTTAAGATGTATTTAATTACAGAACGAGAATTCTTTAACTACAGTATCTTAACTGTGAAAGCACCATCGATAAATATGGGTAATTTTAAAAGCAAAGTTAGTATACTTGCATATTAATGTTTTTTTTGTACTTTGAAAGGCATTTTCTCGTTACTCTGTAGTTTCAACTTAAATATCGGGAGTTGATACAGAGATCGGGACATAAAAAGATGCAAAGGTCTTTGTTTCCAAATGAATGATAGAAGTTTTGGGGAAAAAAGCTCATTAAAAATATTATTAAATCAATAAAAAGCCCCAAAAGAATTTGATTGTTAATTAATAAAATTTAGCTTCACCATTATGAGAAACATATTAATTTTTTTCAGTTGTATAATAATTCATTTTTGAATGGAATTCTTTTCACATTTTTTCTAAAACACGATTGACTTAATTTGGAGTTTAAATACGAAGAACTTTGTTATAAAATTTTTCGTAAGCTGATAAGTTATATTTAAGTTAGAAATTCTGTAATACTTTTATTTTTCAAGTACACAATGTCTTAATCTATTTATAATAGTTTAATCATTGAATATCTCAATCCTTTATTTAATAGTCAGAAAGTATGTAGTTAGCCAATTCATTTTATTCATAAAGGTACAAATTTTTCCTGAGCGATATAAACTGATAAATTACGAATAAACCTTAAACTTTATATACATATTCAGGATGAAGAAATAGCTTAATTTTTATTAAAATAATAAGCTCCTTTTTTACTATCACAAAGGGAAGGAAACAAAGATTAAACGTTATTTCATCTGTTCATTCTACTAAACCCGAATATTCACCAATGATGTATATATATATATATATATATATATATAAACGGGAAAAAAAGGGAATAAATTAATCCCTGTGGGATCGCATGCCGTCCAATTTTTCCGGTTGCTTCCGAAACAAAAGCGGTTGCGAGCGTGCGTATCGACTACAAGAAAAAAAAAAGGAAAAGTAAGACAAGCGAATTTGAGATTCTGAAGCACAAGGGCGAGGGTCGTTTGTAATGCGAGACGCAGCGCGTCAGCCGCGTCACCTGTATTGAAAGGTTGTTAGTCCCGTATTTCCTCACCCACCCTCACTACTCTCCAAGCTTTGGTTACATCAGTCCAACGTCGCTCTTTTCTCGTTAGGCTCGGAAGATCGCAAAACGTGCCAAAGTTTTAGATTTTCTCGTGATTTTGCTCTCTATAAAGTTACATTGTAACCTCGCTAACTGCGGACGTTTTCACAAGGAGAAAAAAAAAAGGAAGAAAAAAACTCTCTCTTTTAGAAACTCTTTGCAGCTCGTGGCTGACTGGACGACGTTTTCATCAAGTTCGGCTTTCTTTTTTTCCTATTTTGTTTCTATTTTTTATGTTTTGTTTCTTGTTTCTTGTGTTTTTCTATCCACCCGTTTTCCGCCCTCTCCCTTTAATACGCTTGTTGTTCTTTGGTTCGGCGAATTGCATTAAAGACACCGTCGAAATTTTTCTTGGGGGCTTTTTCCGTGGCTAGTTTGTCGTTCGAAAAACGGGAATCTTCTTGTTTTCGTTTCCTTCTCGGTTTTCGTGAATCGTTAATTATTCCGTACTCGAAAGTGCACGTACGAAAGATTTTTTTTCTCGGGCATCCACTCCACTCCACTCTCTGGAAGAGGAAACTCTTCGAAATAAGATGGGATGCATGCGGAATAATAAAAAGGTATTTCAAAACGTTTTTTAACAGTTCTTGTGAATCCGAACTACCTTTTTTTAAACAGCGGCATTTCTTTTAAAAAGCTTACTAGTATATTACATTGAAAATCTATAAAAACAATACTAATAATAAAATCATATATATAATAGCTTTTAGAAAAGAACTCACAGCATTTTTTTGTTACAAAATGAGAAATAGTTTTACGTATTTATTTCTATTAACGTGCTTCAGAATTTGAGATTAAAAGTCAGAGGAATTACTTCACTTTATCTATGATTTTGGTTTAATAATTAATTGCAGTAATCACGAGGGTTCGAGAAACAGACACTATACTCAACACTCATTATACCCAAATGAGTGGTTAACTACTATTTAACATCTATGCAAATAATATCGAATTAACCACGAAATTACTATTCTGCTACTAATATACTGTTCGCTGTGTTGGAAATGATAACTGTAATTAAGCAACCTACATCGACATTAGGGCAAATACTAGGTCAGTTCTATGAATGCCTTAATTTTAAATAGGCTTATAACAAAGCGCTTCTACTATTCCCCAGATAAATATAAATTTACAGCCTCCATTCATGAAGAGGATGCTTTTATTTAAAAGTTGGAAGCAATTGAGTTAAAATAACATGGATAAACATTGAATAGGCAATCATCCCAAAGGGTTAACATGGAAAATCGATAAACTATTTAAAGGGAGAATATGAGCAAGCAATCTTTTGTTTTAGGAAGGAAAATTTCAAGTAATTGTTAATCATACCTTTTTTAACAGTATACACTACAGGTGACAAAAAGCATGAAAAAATCGTTTCATTTGGAAATGACAACGTATTTACAACAGAAATGCTAATTAGGGCTGTTTGAAAAATTTTGAAGAATAATTTTTCAGCGATTTGATAGGCAGAAATTGAAGTTCTAAGTTTAAGAATCTCGTGATATACACTCAAAATGAAAAAAAAAAAATCAAACTGTGGCCCTTCTAAATACACATTAGTCTTAATGAGATCATTTAAAATACAATTCCTTAATTAATAAATGAAAAAATAAATTGAAATGAGAAATTAGTTTCACGAATAAATGTTTATTGATTTTCTCATGAGATTCAAGAATTTTATGTTTGAAAACAATAGAAAAACCCATATAAAAGCAATGAACAGTTACTTCGTTAGATTGAAATTGATTTCCATGTAATGGATTATTTAGAGAAAAATTTTATTACTTAAAGTTTCGCTCAAAAAAGGAAATTTTTTTAAATTACTCAAAGTACGTTGAGAAATTTAGAAGTTTCATGGACAATGCTTGTTAAGTCTTAAGTGAATATGTCACTAAATGATAAAAAAACATCACTAGAAACTTACTTAGTAACTTGCAAATGTTTCAACAATGTTGAGAAGCCATAAAGAAAACAATTTTCATGAATGATTCATTTGAAATTTGATTGAGTTTCTTAGTAAAACGCGGCAACGCTTTAACATATAATCATACAAACGAGAAACGTTTGTCATTTAAATTATTAAGGATGAAGTGATTTTGTAACGGAAAAATTCATGTTTTAGATTAATTTTGATTCGATGTATGACCTAGGAAGATCATGAGTCTCATATTCCCAATTGTGAGAATACTGACATATTGGGACACGAAATAAAGTTCAATTTGGTTGAATAAAACCTTCCCACAAACTTTTGGATATTCATGTAAGTTTTCTTCCCGTCAAAAATTAACGAGTAACGTTCAATCGTAGCGCTCTCTACAGCTTTTTATACAAACAATTTTTACTTAGACTTATAATAAATTTTTTTATTTTTAGCGAATGACCTAGGTAAATCTATGTTTCTATAAAATATAACGGCACAAAATAAGTTATATTTTTAGACTGATAACAATCGCTTCACTTGGACTTGCAAGAAGAGTTATAAATTTTACTTCCTTAAACTAGGAAAAACCACGTCAACTTTTCAAATTTACAGTTTCAGCCGCTTTAACTCTCGAACTGTCACACTTCTCATGATAGATGTGTCTACATAACAGTTTTCTTTTCGACTGTTTTCATAGCTTTTGGGGAAGCCAATGGTAACACTACTGTATAGAGACAACCCATCCGTTATGTTTGCAGTTACTTTTCCTTTGGAATGTCAACATTTTTACAGCTTCTCCTTTCAACTAAAATACAGTTTCAAACGTAATGGAGATGATGTGATAGAGATCATTTTTTATACTTTACGAGTTGAAGAAACAAAATTGTATAACACAGAACATGAAGCGCAATGCATTGTTAGATCTGTCTCAAGAACAAAAACTTCTAAGTCTGTCGGACTTCAAAAGAAAAAAATTAAATCAACTGAATCTTCTCTTTTCTGACAAATAAATTCGGATATAAATGTTTATAACTCAATTACTAAGAAAAACATATCTTAAAATGTTTAATTTTTTTAGCCACAGAGTCCTTGAAATGTTTATATTAATATTCTTTTTAATTTCAAATTCTGTTTAAATGCTTTAACTCTGTTTCATGATTTTAATTTTTATATTATAAACTAATATAACTAGTATTTTTTTTCTTGTACCGATATATATTTAACTAAATGGTAACATGTTTAATAACAATTTTAACATATCCTCAAAGGGCTTTTAATTGCGATTCAGTTTATGATTTTAGAACTTAAAGTACGAAGTAAATTCATTGGGTATATAATTTTATACCTAATTCGTTTAGAAAAATATCTATGTGATTAAAATATTTTGTTCAAATACCAAGCAGTTCTCTTCATTAAATTTATCGACTTAATTTATAAACTTAAATATTTTTCTTCATTTTTAATTTTGCAGCTTCTTTTTTAACATGGAATTTCAAGAGCTAGTGTCGTTAAATTGTCTTAATTAGTGACATTAAGACATAATACGAATTATAAATATATATTTTTAATATTTTGCATTAATATGTTCTTATTTAAAATTGAGTTATTTTACCGAATGAATGTGCTTGTGTGTGTGAAATAGAAAAATTAGTGCTTGCATCATGTTAAAATGACTTTTTGCATAATCTCATGAGAAATTCGAAATATTTCAGAATATATAAGAATATTAGATAAAATAAAATTTATAATTCATCCTGAACTTATAAATTTAAATGATTGTGGTTATTTTATCAAAATGATTGATCTAAATGATTTTTTAGGGAGGGGGTGGATTTTTACGCGCATTTCACGCGCGCGCGCACACTCAGCGTGTGTAATCCATGATATAATTCCTTCCAAGGAAATACTAATTTACTCATTCCATTCATTGCATTTAAGACAGAGAAAATACTTGAATCACATGTAAAATATATTCATGATATTTATCTTTAGATCACTCTTTAAAATATAAAACTAGAACAGAGCTTTAAATAAATTTCTTTTACATAGTTTTTCCTATTTATATACTTAGTTTTAAAATGTCTAATAATGCGTAATGATGTTTTATAAAAGAAGTAAATAAGCTGCATTCTACAAATATGGTAATGTTTGTTTTCATTTTTTGTTTTGTTTGCAAGTTATTGTAATTTCACACACTATAAAAAAAGAAGAAATTTGTGTTTTATCTTTAAGTAATTCAAGTTATTTTTACGAAACTTTCCTTCAGACATAACTTGTTACGCGATTCGCACCCCAGTACCATCGTTTTTCACATAGGCATGAGTATGCTGTTTATTGAAGGGGAAAAAAGGCACAAGCAAATCCCCCCCCTCTAAAATAAGTAAATCCTTCGCAAAAACTGTCAAGGCCCTTTTATTACATTACAAAGCTTTCGGAATAGCTTTGCTAATAGCAGGCAAAGAAAGGAATCGTATTTCGGAAAGACATGCATATACGCACAGGGCACTCAACGCACCGGTTCAGCGAGACGTTTATATACGTCGGTGGCAGTTAAGAGGTTACCAAGCACAATTCTTTCAACTTTCACCTTCAATGGTAATTGCTTTTTGATTAGAGTAAATTGAATCATTTCATCATAGCTGAAATAGCTTTAGTTTTAAGTTATTAAGAAGGTTATTTCGCTGTAGAGTTACAAATTGAAAACACGTAAACAGGTACTGAATTTTATTTGTTAAGTTTGAATCCTATTCAGAAGAAAAGGAGAGAAATTCAATAAACCTGTCATTCGCTTTGATTTGACGATACTTAATACTACCGAACAGCCCTTATTTGAATTCGTATAAAAGTCTCAGTTCAAGTTTAACATGTGTAAACAGAACCCCTTACGTGTAATTCTATTTCCTCCGGTGAAATTGATCATTACGTATTCATACAATGGAGTAAAAAACTTTAAAAGAACCGAGAAGATTTTTCTAATTTAGTTCTTCTTTAGGGGAAAAAAAGAGCATGGAATTTTTCCCACAAAGAACCTAGTTTTGGGATGCAGATTGTTCCAAGGGGATGATATTGTATTTGCAAGTTTATTTGTAACCAGTAAAATTTGTTACAAGCGACAGAAGGGAATAAAGATATTAGATAAAATAGAAAAGAGATGAAGAGGAGAGAAAAAGAACGCACACAAAGGAAAAGAGAAAAAAAGGAGAGCAAGGGGATCAAGAGAGTGAGAAAAGAATCTTGTCACATACGAGATAAACTTTCCGTTTGCGTATTTGTGTTTTACAACGTGGTCCGAATAAATACAATCCGTAAAATATTGAACTCCGCTGCACAGAAGTAGCTTTTTCTCGCTAACTAATTCATTTGCATCTGCCAACTGCTATGAAATATTCATCCGTAAAGTTTACGGTTTTGTGAAGTTTTCCACGTCTGAATAATTGAAAAGCTTTTTAAAAAACACCGGGAAAACGGGATCCTTTTCTCGCAGGTTTTCCCCAATTCTGTTCCCTTTTCTGTATTGTTATCTGTCTCCATTGTGTATTGTGCAATCCCTCTCTCTCGGAAAAGCTCTACCACCCCCGTTGTCACGTGACGCGTTTGCTTACCCTCTTTCGAATTTAATTATGAATAACTGCAGGATATACATTAATCATATCATTTTCTGTAACATATCACATCCAAATGTGAGGATTCTGAGAGGAGAAGGAGGAGGAAAAACTCCCTCTAGTGATCCTAGCTCCTTCTCTTGAATGAGGCAACTGTGGTGTGTTACTGACATTGAAGACCACATGCAATCATTAAAAGAGCTTTTTATCCCATTTAATGTAGTGTGCATTCAGCCGAGGAGAGCAATTTTATTCTTCCGAAACAAATTAAGCAATTCTTCGCTTGCAAAAGCGGTAAAAAATCTTTAATTACCATTATCCTGTCATAGTTTAAAATAATAACTATTATTAAAACGTTGTTAAGAAATAATAAATATTCTGATTTTTTTTTATTTATAGAGTTTCGTCATTTTTAAAGAAGAACCAAAATAACTTAAATAATATTCTCTTTACTTGATTTTACCTGTACTCGTAATACAAAATTTTCACTGCTTTCATTGCTTTTAGTTGTATATTAAATGAAGAACTGAGATACAATTTTAATGTCAATTAATTTGTAACTTTTGTATAGGGTAAGAAATAATTTGAATTAAAATAGCAAAAAAAAAACAGATGAAGAAATAAATTGGATACGAAAAATACGTGTATCACTTTTATGTATAAAGGATAAGCTGACAATCTATATGTAATTCATCTGACGATATTGTTTAGATAATTTTTTGTAAAGATCCTTAATAATGTTTTGAGAAAAAATAAGCAGAATAAATTCATTTTATTTCTGTTACAATTTAAAAGAGATTATTTGTGTGTGTGTGTGTGTAGTAATGTGGTTAAAATATGGAGTACATCTTTTGAGTTAATTGTTTAATAACAAAAGGGGCTTTTGTTTGCTTGACGTGGTAATAGAAAAGCACAAAGCAAAATTTTACAACTTTAAAAAAAATAAGGTAAGTGTCATAAATAACTGTTTAAATTCAAGCAATTGGATAAATTAGTTTGACAGTCACATTATTAAAATCTCACATTCGGAATTTAATCTTCAGAAATTTCTAAGTACTATAAAAGTTTGAAGAAAATTTTAAGTAATATTTAAATAATATGTATACTTGAAAAACTTATATTTAAGAATTTTTTTCTTTCATTGAAATGCTTCTGTCAAACGGAAGATTATATTAAATAGTTTATAAATAGATTGGTTTGCTTAGCTAAAAATTTTACAATAATTTTTGTAGGCATAAAGGAATTTGATTCAAATTATTAAATTTGTTAGCACAAATGTAACAAATAATAAAATTTTATTAAAAAGATTTTCTGAATATATATTTATCTATCGTATATAGATAGTACTTATTTAAATAAAAATAATTTAAATAAAATAGTAAAAAATAACATGCAATTTGTAAAACATCTAATTTTTTTGGAAAAACTTCAATTAAAAGATGCCAATTATTTATTTCATTTACTTATAAAAATATAACGAAGTGCTTCGTTACATTTCCTGTAGTGTAGAAATCTAGGTGATTTTGGAGAAATTGAACAATATTTTACGAATTTTTGAATTATTTGTATATGGGTATTTTAATTTTGTTTAAAATGTTTTGCTTTTAGGGATTTTTTTCTTACTTATGCAAATTCTAATTCTATGGTATGTATTTTTGAAACTAACACTATGCATAGAATTCCATGATCTAAAGAATCATCATAAAAGATTAAATTAAAAAAATAACAATTTTAATTTTACAGCAATTTAAAAATATTTTTAGACTTAATAAATTCTGAATGATTTGCAATTCGTATCGAGTTACAGGTTTAATATATTCTTACAAGTAAATGGAAAAGACACAGAATTCATGTTTTAAAATTAAACTTTTATGCCGGAAACTTTGTAGTGTCGTTTAATTAAATATATAACAAATGATATTTCAGGTTCAAACTATCGATACATTTTAGATTTAAACTATAATGTAAAGAAGAAAAAGGCAAGTTGAATCTAATTATTCAGAAATACTTAAATAATTTCTTCATTTAAAAATTCATTCACATTTTTAATTAAAGAGCAAGCCTCCATTTTTAACCATTTATCTTTAAAGAAAAAAAAATGAAAATATCAAGAAAGAAGTGTTTAGCATGATAAAGTGATATCAAAATACTATATACATCAACCAATGAATACATCAATGAAAATATTGCTTATGTTTTAAAAGATTAAATTAACAAAAATCTACGAAACGGAAATTTTCAATATTTTTTGATACGCGTAAATCTCTTTATTTAACACTATATTAAAGAATAATTTCCGCGAAAAATATGTACATTAAACTTCTTTATCATGAAAAAATCTCATTTTTTTGACACATATGCTCTAAATAATTAATACAGAATATGATAACATTTCTTCCTGAACATCAAACATGATTCTATGTAATAAAGATAGTTTTTATACACATAAAATGCATTCATATTCTCAGAGATAGGAATTAATTTTATGAAGAAAGTCAGCAGAACTATTTACTCGCACGATTCAATCAGATCACACCAGTTCATTAATTAATTAGTTCATTAACGGTTGGCGCATTGTAATCTGCTCAGCTCTTCAGCCATTAAACTCTGACCCTAAGACTAATCAATCACATTTCAAATGACTATTAACGATGGTGTGGAGCGCAGTACTTAATAATACGTTCCGACATAGAGTATGAAATGACGGGTTTCTTGGAACATTAACGAACTTTAAAATAAGTATTCTTTCAAGGATTTAATAATAGATTCATATTCGTAAAATAATTCTAAGAATATTTATAGAACTCTTAAGAAATATTTTTTGGTCGTTGCCTTTAAAATGATAGTAAGAGATCGATCTGATCCAGTTTGATTCTCTGTAAATGTGTCTTTCCTGAATACGTACTATCAATGCCAGAAAATGTGCAATGTGAGGATTTCCTCGATATTTGCAGAATGAAAGTACTCGCTATGTTCTTATTATTTATAAAGGTAGAATAATTTCCTAAAAAATTAGTTTAGTAAATTTATCAAAGTTCGCTTAAATTCCTATTTAAAATCCTTAATCGAATTAGCATAGAGGATAAAGTCCTAAATTAGGTATTAAAATTATAGAATATTTTAACATATTCGATAAGAGAACATAAGAAATTTATTTCTGTGAAACTCCATAAACAAAGGAATAATTTCATTGAATGCATTTAATCATAACTTAACATATAGTCAATTTTTGCAATTCATCATTTATGTGTTACTAATATTCTTTGAAATAATTTTTTTTGCACATAATTAATAATTTTTTCCATTTTTTTCTAAATACTTATCTTTTAAGCAAAATACATTAATATTGACCAAATATAAATAATTTTTAGGTATTGATAACAAGTTATATGTAGCTTTTGAGTTCTTATTGATCATAGGGATTCATTTCTAAGGGATGAAACTGATGAGTAGAGGGCAAAAGGTACCAAAACCATACAGAAACAATCTACACGATACATAATAAATCATCTTTTTTTGTAATCATTTCGATGGAGGATGACAATTTTTACCCAGATATTATTTTTTATGTTCCACTTACTAGATTAATTATACCAATAGGAACTAAAAAGGAACTATTCAGCAAATAGATGAAGAATTATTTGAATATTATTAAACTGAAATTTGAAGAATTAAGTTGACATAGAAATGCAGCGGTGGAATCTATATAAACCAGTAACAACCTCCGGACTAAAGTGCCCATTTTGGTTCAGTGATATGGTACGTGCTTACGGATCAGAAGGTATCGAGTTCTGTTCTCTTCATTGGTGACCTTGATGATGAACAAAGAAATGTGCAACCCTCGCGCAGCTGCCGGGGGGCCATCTACCCGCCGCAAGAGCAACCAAAGCCGTCAGACACATGGAGCAACAAAAAAAACAACAACCCGTCAGACGCAATTGACGCAACAGCAACAACTTACACGCTCGTCATAACAACTATATCATTCGTTCACCTATCCACCGACTCACTGGTAAGAGAATAGTGTAGCGGTGGTATCTATATAAGCCAGTAACAGCCTCTGGAGTAAAGTGATCATTTTGCTCCAGTGGTATGGTACGTGCTTACGTATCAGAAAATACCAAGTTCTATCCTTTTCAGAAATATAGTCGGTTGATTGACTGATTACATATTAACACCACAGTCAGAATCAACACGTAGTTTATTGGCGTTGAACCTCGTGATTTTAAAACATGGTCAAGTGACGAAGGCCACAAGTGAGCTAGCACCTGCCTCTACAAACTTCTCCACGACGCCAACATGAGAACGTTCGGCTTTAAATATTTGATGTGTATCCAGAAATAGAATCAAGATGCACTCGGTTTCTTACCTGAATGACATAAAATGTACAGTTAGAAAATTTGAAGAAAATGTTAAATCCTCAGAAAAGGAAACAAGTATACCTTTATATAATTGAGATATTTTGCATTTATTTCTTCCATTTTAATAATAATTAATTGATACAAAGAGGAATAGACTTAATGTATTCAAAACAGGATCCTAGCAAATATGAGATTCTGAATTGCTTAGTGATTATTATTTTAAATTAAACTGTTGTACATCAGGTTTGAATTTAGACAACCAACCCTAAGGCGGTCTTTTAGCAGAAACGTAAGCACGCACACACCCTCTTAATCTCTTGCACATGAAGATCATACTCATTTCTATCTCAGTGGTCGCTTATTTGAAACAGAAGTCTTTCGAAGTTACAACCGGAAGCAATTATACAGATGATTCTCATGTCCAATTACCCTTGTTGACTTCCTGAGGCATCGTTCGGCAAGGAAATAATTATTGCATTTGTAGTAATTCCTTTTGAAGTCTAGTGAGAATTATTAGAACATAGGAAAGGGAGTTATTATATCTTTTTTTCAACCATTTGAAAGGAAAAAAAGTTATGCAATGTATCTAGTTTCAAAATAAGTAGCAATTAAAAAAAGAACGAGGTTTAAAAATTTAAGGAGAATATTAAGTTGCAATTTGAAACTAAATTATCACTTAGATTTAGTTTTATACACTCCTAATTAAATAATTCGAAATAAAATACACTTAATTACATAATTCAGATGTTTAAATAAAAATTTTTTAAGCAATTATGAAAACACGAAGAGAGTACAACTAAAAATAAAAGGTTCACTTAATGTTGAGTCGTTTTTTATTGACTTATTATAATTTTTTTAAAATCGTTATATAAGAAAATAACACTTTACTATGAGTTCTTTAATTGAGTTTTTTGCTTAAACTTTTGAGAAATTCAATCTAATTTTATTTAAAGTCAGAAATAATTCTGAAACAATAGATAACATTATGATTTTTTTATAAAAATAATATTGCCATGTTTACCATTGCCGTTATTTAAATTAATGGGATTTGAATGGCGTGTGAAAGGAAATAACGTTTTCATCAAAATAAAAGGTATTGAATTTTAAGTTGAAAGTATGATTCGTAAAATATTGATTATGTACTTCATATACGTATAGCCATAAAGATCAAAAAGAAAATCCTTTTGTGAAAAATGAAAAAATTCAATTGGGTTGAAAACTGAAATGGAAGATATTAACAATTCGATAAAAATGTTCTTAACAATTGAGATCAAACAACACACTTTTTATTTCTTAATAAAAATAATCACTTATTTGGACACATAAAACTATAAATTTATCGGTTTATCATTAACAGAGTATATGTGTAAATTTGCTACATTAGGAGACCTTAAGACATTTACACAGAGTATATGTGTAAATTTGTTATATCCAAACCTTACATTAGGAAATATTAATTAAACTATATGTGTGGCTACATATTGGGAATGTGATATTTAATTACTGTTAAATATTCAACACTTAATAATATTTGAAGCAATTAACCCAAATGACATGCCGTTAGAATAATTTATATGCATAAAACAAATATTTCATTTGTCCTAGTTTTTACAATAATTGTTAAATAGCAAAAAGAAAAGAAAAATCGAATTAATTAATTTAATTGCAAGATATGCATAAGAGGATTATAACTTTGCATTAAGTAGCTCTCTTTAATATGCAAACTTTATAATAATGCTAACAAATAAGAATTTTATCAGAAGGAAAAATGAGAGATTAATTAATATTGATAATGTTTAAACGACATAATTACAGAAAAATAAACGTAAACGTAAGTCCTGTGTTCCCTTTACTCCTACGCATCTGTCTGTTTTATCTTTATTAAAACACATTAAAAAATCTAAGCTTAAGATTATAGCGATAACAGTGATAATTTTTTAAACATGATCGTCTTTCTTGAAAATAAAATAGGATTGAAATAACAGCAAAAATTCGTATCTATATAGAATTCTCTGTTTTACAGCAACAACAGCAACGTAAATGTAAATAATGGAAATGTAAATGTAGATTTCTGTCTTATTTATAGTAAAAGTACAACTTCAAAGTTATTTTTAAAAACCTTATCTCTAAGACATTAAATAAACATTTAATTCGTTTGCTTAGAAAACAATGAAAAGCTATTTTCACATAAGTATTACCATTTTTCTTAGTCTACCTTCCATGTATAAATGAGGAAAACACTCCAAAAGCAACTGATTCGCTTTTTTCCTAAATTTAAGATTCGTTTTTTAAACTATATCTACGATTTTATTCTGTATACTGTTTTTCTACTATTCTAAATTTAGCTATAAAGTTATATAGCTATATATTTTTTAAAAAAAAGTTAGCTTAACCAAAAGTAGCTCTTGCGTTGTTAACCCATCACTCACTCACTAATTTTAAGAACTGCAGGTACTATCAAAACAATTCCAACTTGAAGGCTAAAGAGCAAAATTTTCTTAAGTGCTTTCATTTATAAATAAATACCGCCTGTACCATCACTTACTGTAAACAATTACCGCATAAGGTTGATTGAAATCTCAAGGCTTGAAAAAATTCTACAGAGAATCTGTTGGGGGACACTTGAGGTAAGAAGGAGTAGGTGAAACATACTATTTTAAGATTGAAAATGAGACCTCACTAACAAATAATGTTGGTGAGTTTTGGCATGTATTATTTTTTTAGCTCAAATAAATGTGTCCTGATTTCACATTGTGTTTCAACAGCTGGGATGCGGAACAAAACTTATCACATAGCTCATTGTAAGAAGGCTGACAGGTAAACATCGCATCTATTCAGTAAAAACATGCCGCCCGCATTATTTAAAAGTTTTGGCACTGTGTGAAATACTGGAATGTCGCCACGCATGACATTGGCTATATCTACTTAGCACATGGCTTCAACGAATGCGCTCACTAGCGCCTGTCAATGACGGACGTTTCACCGGGTGCTGCATTCGTCTAATTGTATCCAATTAGCTAGCTGCATTTGGCAACCAACCAAAACTTCATCTGTCTCCAATTACGTCTTGAACCAAGAGAACTGATGACAATAAATTTACGCCAGAATTGCTTGAGGGAGAACGTTGGGGTCAGTTTACGGAAGGGAGAACGCGAGATGTTGGGGAATATTGAAGGATATTCAAGAACACTTGATAACTCAGGAAAAGAGGTATGGACAAATGAGCTTTTAGTAAGACTAGACTCGCTAGGCTTCATCGATCCATAAGGTATTTGTACTTATTATTAGATAAGATCGGAATCTATTTGATTGCATCGTGAATAAATCTTTAGTTTCTCTCGTTAAGGAATGAAGATCAATTGAAATAAATGAATCTAAATGCTTGAAAGGAGAAATAAAATTATTGACTTTGTAGAGTGTACAAAAGTCTCAGTTAATGAGTAGACGTACTGTTCAATAAATTAATTCTGTGCAGGGGTTTGGTTAATTATTGTTTTATTTGAATAAAAATTCTATTAATTAAATTGTGTCTAAAAGTTTAAGGGGTACAGTTCCAATTTCATGAAAATTCAAGGTTTTAGTGGAAAATATACAAAAAAAAAAAAAAAAAAAAAAAAAAAAAAACAGAATTATATATATAATAATAAATAATAATAACAGCAATTCTTTTTGGAAATTATATATATATAAAGGGAGAGTATACTTGTGTATGTAATATGGATATAAGATGGAAATTTCTAAAACATATCAATAAAACTTGTAAATATTAAATCTAAGTTTAAAAATATAGCTATGTAAATTCCTAGAAGTTTAATTGGTTCCTTTTCTTATTTATGAGTAATAATTTTCTCTTGAAACATTAATAATTCCCTCTTAGTATATTATTTCTTTTAATTCCTATGCTTTATTTCAAATAAAAGTCACACAAATATAACTTAAGAGAGTTTTACGTTATCAGTCATATGGTAAAATTAGAAAACGTTTTTGAAGTTATTTAGTTGCAAAAATTGCTTTTGTTTGACTTCGCTATTAAAATTTTTGATTCTCTAAATCCAGTTTTAAGATATACACACTTTGTATTAACCAGCAAAATGATTAAAAAAATTTATTGAAAGTGTACCTTGCTAAAAACTAATTCTTTGAAACATTGAGCACTGAGATGCGATTTTATAATATTGAGTTGATAGATGCAATTCAATTGTACTGATTTATTGAGGAGTTTTTCTTAAAAGGTAGCAAGAAATAGTATATTTTAATTTAACAAAGTAGTTCTCAATTTACTGTATAAAACGGCAGTGCATTATTTTTCAACCACAACTTGAGGAAGTTGTTTATATTTACTCCTGTCTAACACCATCTTTAAGTCATTTTTCAATGTTGACAAGCGAGGAAACATGAGGTCTTGAAAGATTTAGCGGCATGTGTGAATGTTTTCTCTAATTACTGCTAATTACTATTGGCACAGGCTACCACTTTTCTCTTACTGTTAAATAGATAATGACTCTCGGGCGAGTCCAATTTTCTAGTATTGCTAAAACACATACACGAAACACTAGTAACAACTCTTTTTTTATTTGTGTTTATACGCTTTTTCTTCTTTTTAATTTAAAATCATCCGAAAAATAATGCAGATATATATTTAAAGTGACTCTGACCCTGTTAAGATTAATTGAGCATAACCCGAACTGGTAGTGAGCATTGAAATAAGAAAAAGAATGATGAATATAAGGTGTTCTAAATTAAATTACCATTCCAATGGATAAGGATTATCAGTGGAACAGTGAATTAAGATACTTAACGCACCAATAAATTGAACAATTGTTTTGCTCTAAATGCGTTTCGATTTAATTTGCAGCTCATAAAGCATTTCTGGCTTATATAATCTCACAAGCTGAGACAAAGTACACTCAAGAGGTAGAGGCGAACTATATTAATAACAAAGCGGGAGCATTTAATTGAAAATTTCGCACATCATTATAAAGAGAAAGATAATAAAAAGAAGAAGGATTGTGAGAGAAGCCAGTAGCTCCCCATACCAAGCCGAAAGCTTCCCATTTCGGTATTTTATTGTTAATAAGCATATTTTAATTAAATTTTCCGACCTTTAGATTATTGCTCGTCTTCTTCGACCCCACAGGTAAAAGGGGTCAGGAAGAATGCGGGCCTAATGAAATGCAAATTTTGTGTATCTTGGACTCTTCTCTTCATGGCGAAGTTTCTCGCGTTTCTGGAAAAGACGGAATTCCGAGCATTGCAATAATTAACATTGTTGGAGGCAAAGAAAAGTGCCATTAGGAAAAAGAGAGTTTCCTTCCCACCCAACAAGAGAAAATTGTTCCCGACAACAAAATGAGGTGGTTGGGAGTAACTTTTACTACTAACTTTCTTGCATTATGTAATTTAAAGTTTCAAAAACATAAAAGTGCTAACGACCAACACAAAACACTTTCTCATAATTAGTTTACCCAAGTGTTCTTAAAGAAAAGACTTAAGAAAAGAAGCAAGAATGGGAAAATCCTCGCGATAAAAATCTAATCTAATCAGCAATAAACTAAGCACTTGTCCCACATTTGCGTTTTAAGGATTAAATGCAAATACTTTGCAAAACTTATATGCACGCATAAACTTGCACGATTTCGTGCAAAGAAATGTAAACAAATGTTAATATAGAAAACATGAAGCGAAAAATATCATTAAGGTTTTTATCATTCATTCTATCTGTATGAATTTCACTAAATAAGGCATATATATATAGTATAACAAAATAAATATAAATTTAGTGAATATCCTACAAAACAAAGATCGGATAAATAATGGATTTGATAACCAAGAATAACAAATTAAAGTATAAGTAAAGATATAAAAAGCCAATTGACCAAAATTGAGCACTATTGTTTACTAAAACTGTCACTGATTTAACACAGTGATATAGGGCAAAGCTTGCTTTACAAGATCCTAACCTCCCTTGCAGCAGAAAATTTCTCATAATAGTACAAGAATAACTGTTCAGAAAAAACCAAATTTCAAATGTGAAGTTAAGCCTAATAATAGAACGTGTAAGCTTACAGTACTCTAACAAACAATTAATCTAATAGGAATGACTATTGCAAAATTATTCTAAGCGATGTAATTACACACACATTAATACACACACAGCATATATATATATATATATATATATATATAACATTGTATTCATTGAATATATACATATACAAAAAAATTCAGAATATAAATATTTCTGTAAGTTCACTGAAAAGAATGCATATGAGAATACACAGCAAAAAACCGATTTAGATAGTTTAAAAACACGTGAATCAGTTTTTATGAAAGGGAAAATATGATTTAAAAATTCAACTTTAGAATATTTTACAATTCATTTAACTAAACAGAAAATGTTCAACCTCTATTTGAGCACCAGAGGAAATATCTTAGCATTTCAATTGAGATAAGGCTGTGAAAAGACATTAAAAACTTGATTGTAAGATAGATAAAAAAATGAGAAACAACGAGAACCATAATCTGTAAACAAAGTAATTCCCCCCCCCCTTTCTCAATTTTCTTTCTTTGTGCAGAAATAATATTCTAAAAACTATGCACACTTTTTATTTTCATTTAAAATGGCCTTATAAATTTTAATTTAATAATTATATTCAATTGATTGATTCTCTGATTGATTTGACTTTTATTCAGTAGAATTATATACATTTGCTACCAAATTTCTAAGAGAAAAAGATTGCAGTCAGTTGATTACAGCTACATGGACTAAGAAAATATAAATTAAATTCAAGAATTATAAAATAACATATTAGAATATAACTTTCCAAAATATTTGTTCATAAATATATAATAAATTATTAATGTACGAATTTATATTTAACAATTATAAAAGAATTTATTTTAACATGATTTCATTTAAAAAAAATAAAGAGGGAAACTAATATATGAAGAGACATGAGGTAAAATAGTAATTCAACAAAATGCTAGAAGAGGTAAATTAACTTATATTTTTATCAAACACATGCATCAGTATTTATATGACTGGGACCTTAGAGGTTCTAATTTCAGACTGAAAACACTGTTTCTTACCCTTTTTTTGTTAATTAAAGCGTTTAAAGAATGAGTTTTGTCCAAATTTCATTAAATAATGCTCCAAATTGAATAAAAGCTTCTTTCTGTGATATATTGTAATGAAACGCTTATCAATTTTACAGGTATATATTACAAAAAAATGTTTAAGCATAAACATTTTTCTTGTAATATATTCCCTAATGCGGATATTATTTTGACATTTCTGCATGCTTAATGAGATATATTTAAGAGAAATCTATTGTAGTTTCAAAAAAGATATAATAAATGATTATATTTTGAATCACGATGTTTTCTTCTATTGAAATGTTTGATGAATCATAAAAATAACTTATACATAAAGTACTTGCCTGAAAGTTTAATATAAATAATAATCCGAATTTTACAGTAATTAATGTGTGTGTGTGAACAACTTGCTTGAGAGAGAGAATACAATTTTTTCTTCCATGTCAAAGTATTTTTAAAAATTACTCATACCATTCAACAACCACCTTTTTTATAGAGAATAATTTTTAATTAGGTAGTTGCAAATATATATAAAAGCTAATGGAAAACTATTATAAAAGAAATTGTATATATAGTAAAGCGTCGAGGAATGTCTTCATAACAAGGTAGTCATTGAAGATTATTATGTGCGCATTATTATTTCCCTTCGAGGTTGGAAACGTCTCTCGCACACTAGAAATGAGACTATTATTAATGTTTAATTTTCCACGAAATACATCTCTTCTACTCTTACGTATATGGTAGCTTTGGTGACAGTTCCCAAGAAATCTGATATGCTGAAATCTCCAAATAACAATGCGGTTGGAAAATGAGAGAGTGCTTCAACAGCTTCTCTTTTAATAAATCCTGATTAGTTATTTTGCATACGATAATTGAAATTAGGACTGCTTTCTTCAGGAAAAGAATTCAAACTGATTTGTACAGCTCGAAAGGGATAAATGAATTCTAAACTTTATACTTTTTCTCTAATGAGAAAATCACAATGAAAGGGAATAGTCTAGAGTAGAATAAAATATTTTGCCTCTGAATCGTAAGGAATTAATAACCGCAGAGTTCATTTTGATGATTGGAAAGCAGTGGTAATTATATATTTTTATGAAACATTCATCTAGATTCTTGCAGAGTTTAATTAATAAGTTGTTCATTGAGGTTTACTTATTTTAGAATTTGGAGGTATGAGGAAATTTAACTTTTAAATGATAATTAAACACAGAAAAACGATTGGTAACAAGATTTTAGGATATTTCTTGAGGATATAGATTTAATTTCAAAAGAAATCAAACTAAATTTAAATATTTATATTAAAGTAAACCTCACATGAAATAATTCGCTAAGTTTAACATTCTGCTAAAGTAAAAAAGTTTTAATTTGTGTTAGTTTTAGAAAAAATTTAATTGTAACAATATTAGAAAGCTTCATCTATTTACATTATTTGTTCCTTTTTGATATATAATTTGGAAAAATAGTATGATTGCATATTATAATCAATGACTGAAACTCCCTATTATTGTTAGTTATTTTATTTTTATAAGTATTATTTTATTTGCTTTATCAATCCTATCTTCCAAAAAGCTTGTATTCTTTTTGTTTTGTTTATGCAAAAATACAAATAGATAAATTTTAGCTTAGTATATACAATCTCGACAATAATCAAGTGGAGAGAATATTATTGTGAATTGCACTATTTCTAAAGGGAATACTTCTACCCTCTTTTAGTACTATTATGAAGATTTAATTTTAAGTACAAAAATATAGACTCTTTGAAAAATTTCTATTTCAGTCATTTCTTTATTATCAGTTAGTATATTTTTACCATTTCTTATTAAATTAACAAATAGACTGATTCTGTTTATCTCAAGCTAAGCCTTAATATATTTCCTCTTAAGCATTTATTTAAGTAAATGTGCTATTTTAGTTTTTACTTACCTTATGTACTATACAAGTTATTCAAAATAAGATTATACCTTATAACATTCAGAGCGAGAAACATAAATTAACGTTTTTGAGACATTTATGTATTTTAGCTTCTAGATGTTTGGAATACTAATCTGAATTTATGATAATTAAGAGTCCAAGTGAAAAAATATTAGAAAGATGAAAATAATTTATATGGAGAAAATTTTGCAGATAGTCTACAAATTTTTTTTCTGCATTGAAGACAAATAAAATAATATAATTAGGTTGAAGCATAGAAATCTGAGAAAATTTACTATGGAGAAAATTAAAATGCTTATGAAATATAAATATTTTAAAACTTCATCTGAACAATTATTATTATTATAAAATTCTTTAGGAGGTTTTGGAAACATTTTATATATGTATTAATATTAAAATTTGTTACTTAATGGTGTTAATTTGTTTATTGATTTCACATATTCCTGTAGTATTATAGAAAGGCAATAAAAATTTAAAAGGTTAATGTAGTTTATTATATATAGAATGCATATATTGCATTGCATGAGGTAAGTTGCATTTATAAAATAATAATAATAATAAACATAAGAAATGAAAGTTAAATTAAATATTCCTCCACACATGCGCTCGCGCGCACACAAGCATAGTTACCTATTTATGTCAAAAACTATTTCTTAAAAATTTTAAAATAATTATTATCCACAAAAAATTTCTTTGTTAAGCATTATTTAATTACAAAAGTCAATGCTACTAAATTACAAATCTCCGTTGTATGTTTGTATCATCTCAATTATAACAATAAAACAAAGAAATTCAGTTAATATTTAGAAAACAATACTTTTATACGTTAAATATTTTGCTCGAAGCGTGTAGAATGACAGAACTAAAGCTCTGAAGAGAAACATGAACAAACATATACACAAAAAAGAAATATAATTTCAGAGAAACGTAGAGTGACACACGATACGGATAACAAGTTCGGACATAAAGATACTCGTTTGATAAGAGGTCAGAAAAGATTTCTGATCTCAGAAATATGAGTATAAACACTAAAGTGGAAGATCATGATCCAATTGCTGCAATTGAGGAGAGATTCGAAACAACCACATTGCCCTCAATGATAAAGAAATAAATAAAAAAAGAAAAGGAAAAGATTAAACTAGAAAAGAGAAAGCTCAAGATAAAGACCTGAATTTAGATATTATTAATTTTTGCTAGGGATAAATTCTTTGTTTGTTTTAGAATTTTTACTCAATAAAGAATCATATAAACAGGACGCTTACGCAAATTGTTTAGATACTTAAATATATCATCAGTCATTTATTTATGTGAAACACTCTTTCCACGAGGATTCACTTTATGCAAATGAAAATTTCAGCTATAAGATATGAAGAAAGAGAAAAACGTTGGATTTCGGAACTGTACACATATATTTCACATACTCGTAGTTAAAAATACAAAACAAAGATATAACCGACTTCTAGAAAACAAACAATGGGAGTTTTTTTATGATCTCTGCTACAATAATTGTTATTCTTAAAATTCCAAGTAAATAATTTTCTGGCTGTCTAAGTAGACATAGTGTACAAAACAGTAAGTGTAAGTAATTTTTTAGTATACCACATAAAAAGAGATTGGCCTGGAAAAAGTGTTGTATAAACAGAGAATCCAGTTTATTTATTTAATTTGAGTGACTGAGTATGTGTATAAAGTATTATTCATAATCTTCTTAAGTAAATGAAGTAAAGTAAAAGTAAATGAAGTAAAGTAACTTCTAAAGTAAAAAAGGCATTTTTATTTAATTTAATTCCTAAAAAGTTGTTTTTGAGGGAAATAAAAAAAGCGTATAGGTGGGTGTTTTATAGTGAAGATTTTCTAGGATCTTGTAATAGATATATCTTGAAATGGAGAGATTAATTTGTTTTTAAAATTACGGAACACAATTAAATTAATAGATATCTCAAGATATTTACTATAGTTCTTAACCAAAAACATAGATAAAAATTAATAGAGGAACAGCTTTATTTTTCGTTCATATTGTAGAAAAAAGTTACACAAGAGAAAAACATGTTTACTGAATTTAAACAGTATTTTATCAAATAAGTGTATTATGTTACTGATACTTTTATAAAACATAGATTATGAAGGACTTAGCAAAATTTTTGGAAACTAGTTTAAATGAATAAGGTACAATATGTAAACTTTTCGATCTAATAGATTCTAAATATATAATAAAATAAATTGTTATATGTCAAGAACTATTTTTCTTATAACACCAATAATTTTTACTCTGGATCAGCATTCACTGAGACAATATCATCCATAGTTTTTCATTTTATAATACTTCTAAGTAAAAATTGTTTTTTTTTATTTAAGGGGACACACAGCACAATTCAATTGACGAAAAACGGTCAAAACTTCAAATAAAAGTTTTTATCCTAAATTATTATTTTTTTTTATAATTTTCTATATTCTCACAAAATTTGAAAGTTATAATTTAAAAAAAAATCAGAGTTATAATAACTTTTTTGTTCGTTTTTATTCCCATCTCAATGGCAAATAAGAACTTTAAACGGATTTATCTTAGAAAGAAAAAATAACTGATTCACCTAAGTCTTTTTTTTTCTATTTTACCAATGCCATTTACCTATTTCTATTAGTACATATAACAAAAGCTGGTATGGAT
Source organism: Trichonephila clavata (assembly GCA_019973975.1). Lineage (NCBI taxonomy): Eukaryota > Metazoa > Arthropoda > Arachnida > Araneae > Nephilidae > Trichonephila > Trichonephila clavata. Next base: position 866,166 of record BMAO01019114.1, on the reverse strand, counting down.
TTTTGAATCAAACTATTACTTTTTTTAAAAAAAATAGTTGAATTTAGAATTTATACATTTTTTGAGGAATATTCAATGAACATTCAGAAAAAAAAGTTTGTGATCAATATGAATCATGGTAGCAGAAACCCGTACCAACTCTTGTTACACATAGCTTGACATATTTGTTAATAAAACTTCATGTTTATACGTCAATTATTGTAGGAGAAGTAGCATTTTAAAATAACCTTCAAAAATGTTAAAACTTTTCTTTAAAAATTAAATAGTTATTCTTTTATAGTATTTTGATCTCGAAAACTGTTTATCGTAATCCATATACATTGGTGACAAACAAAAATATTGTAAAAACCATTAAATCAAAGATTTTTTTTATAAATCGTACAATGTCCCCTTAAATCCATTAAAATACGAAGACAAAATAAATTAATCAAAATAGTTTAAGGAAAAATGTAAAAGTTGACACGCTTTTAAAGGTAATGTATTATTATTTTCCATTAAAATTTTCCTTTTTATTTGAAAGTTCTTATCTTCATTTCTGACTCATATGCAACTGCGAAAAATAAAATACTTTTTTCTCGCAATTTAATGTGTAAATTTTGAGAGCTAAATGATTTTTTGTATACTTGAACAACACATGCATTTCTCCTGCTAAATTCTACATCATTTAATAAAAATCAGTTAATTAAAGAAATATTAGTATTAAACTACCGAAAAGATTCGTTTATTTGAATTTTAAAGAGATATTTTCTTAAATAAAAATTAAATATATAAGTACTATAGAGTTTTTTTTTCAAAATAAATTTTATTTTATAGTTATTTTCTGTTCAATCTTTTCATTTTATTTTCTTTATTTTTGTTTTCCTTTAAATTTAATCTTGAAAGTGCACTCAAGCTAAAAACTAAAAGCTAAATAAATACCTTAAAACATGAAAAATTAATAAAGTAGATACTTTTAATTATTTTTTGAATTTTTCTTTTACTTAATATTCCAAACAAAGTAAAAAATAGCTCTTTTAATTATTTTCTGAAGTTTGTAAGTATCATCGCTATGCTTCTGCTGCGAATAAACATAAATATTTTATTCCATTCTTAGATAAAAGAATGAACTGAAAAAGAGAAAATTGGAGAAACAAATTAAAAAACTACGGTAGAAAAGTAAAACTTCTAATAAAAGCCGCTCTGGAATAAAAGAAGGTAGAAAATTAAATTGAAGAGTTTTACAAAAGGAAAAGCATGTTTTCAATGCATAAAATCGTAAACCGCACAAAATTACAATATACGCTATTTGTGGATTGTAAAAGTCAGAGACGACTTTTAACATGAATGCCTTATTTTTCATCGAGTTCCCCAAAACAAATATATTCTATTACAGTTTTATTGTACAAAAACAACTATACAAACTCCCGTTAGCGTCCTCATACAGCAGTTTAATTGCGTCTGTAAAGTTAAATCAGATATTTTGTTTTCCTTGGGGAATTGCGTGTGTTTTCCTGATATTTTTTTTCTTTTTGCAATTGCTTCTAATCCTGGGCTCTGCTTTTCCTCTCTTTCTTGTTTTTTCCTCTTCTTACAAGGATTAAGTAGGCTGAACAAAGTTCAATTTTATTTGAAAGCTCTTTTTAAAGTGCCTTGGACTTCACCGAAGTCTTAAGATATAAGAACTGACATTTTTATACTATATTAAAAAGAAAAGTCTGTTTCGATCGAAAAAAGACTTATGGGTACCTAATGCTGTCAGCACAGTGATCCATTCAGAAAATTTAGGGGAAAAAAAGCTATATTTGTACTTAAAGTGGCTCAAATGCAACGAACATATCGTTGTTGGGTTTTAATGTAATTTTATTTAAAAAATTGCCCTTCTTACTTATGTTCCTCTTTATTTGAACAAGTCTTTCAGGGAATTTAATCAGTAAAAAAGACATTGATAATGTTTCTTAAATATTTATTCCACATATAAAAATACACTCTATAAAACAAAAAAAGCATCGCTGTAAAAAGGAATTATCGGAATAGGATAAAATTGAGTACTTAGATAATGCAAATGATTAATTTGTGGCAGTCAATGACAGACTAACTGGAACTCCGGGCCATTGCAGTGGAGCATGTGATGGTGCATAAAACAACAGACATTCCTAAGGAATAACTTTCATACAAATGTGGTTCCGTTGACGTATGTTGACTCTAACATTGCCTCCGAGATAGATTGGCTGATAGTATGAGCAGATGTCATCATTTGAGATACGACGTGCGATTGGACTAAAGAGGCAGAGTTATCAAATCCCAGGGCTGCTTGACAGGTAGATCTGATAGATGCTACCAAACGATGAAGTTGTCAGGAAGGGGGAAACATGATCATGCAAAGAGCCAAGAAAGTAGCATCGACAGAGAGTGAAGACTAAGTAATCATCCTATTGGAATTTAAAGCCCCTGATGTGTCCTTATCAACTATATGTCATGTAATTAGGTCACTAGTGCTATGTAGCAGATTCTCAACTCTTTTTCAAAAATAACCCATAGGAAAATCTATTATATGGATTGAATGATTGATTTGAGAACCTTACCTTATGAAAGGACCCTGATTTATGAAAATTAGGATTTCTATTAAAAAAGTAGTGATGTTGAAACATAAAGGATGTTGAGAGTGAAATTGTAATAGAAGGTTAAAAGTGTAATTATATATATATATATAAGTGATCTGGCAGATATTTGTGTTTAGTTTGCGAATTAGACAAGTAGTCGAGATTTTAGTGCTATTCTACAGCGTGGATATTTAAAAGTCAGTATTCCAAAAGGTCGAATCAAAGATAAGCGAATCTTTATTATTATTAGTTAGGGTTCAATAGTTGCTTCGCTCCTATTTAAGTCCAGTCTATAAGACAATAGACTATTTAAATTTTTGGGTTGAATAAAAATTGATGTTTTAGAATGATGCCTTTTGATACGTAATCGCTAAATACAAATACGAGCTCTGGTTCGTTTCAACAGCATTTGCCATTGATAGGTGATTCAGCGATTAAGAGGATGAGGTCACAAAAGTCAATATGTTGACTCTCCCTCATCGCTACACACCGTCTGGAGGGCTTACAGTGGCATTTGGTATGTTCCTCCTGGAATCTAACCGATTGTACTAAAACTGTTTTTAGGAAGGCCTCGAAATTAAAACCCACGGTCAGTGAATATGTGTCTGGAGACGGCCATTATAGCGATGATAACCAAAAAGTCATGACAAAAGGTTGACCTGATAACCAAAAGTTATGATATGGGGTGCCATTTCATTCGATAGCCAGACCCTTTTGGTTTCATCCGAGACACATTTACATCACACACACAACGAGATTTTACGCTTCATAGTTTTGACCTTCTTATCACAATTCCTGGGCTTACATTTCAACAGAACAATGCTCAGATGCATATGACTCGCTTTTCTATTGCTTCTCCAACATTTTCTTGCCCGCTGTATTCGCCAGAGCTATTCCCAATTGAGCACATTTGGGATCTGACAAGATGGCGTTTTTGCCAGACTTTGGATCACGCCTATCTAACTCATCAATTAATTATCTAACTCATCAATTGGAATGTGTATGGCAAGAAATCCCACAAGAGAACATCCACCAATTATCTATGGCTACCGGATAACAACCTGCCTCAGGGTCAGAGGTGGTCTAACGCAGTATTGATTTTTTTGCTTGAATAACTGCATTTTCTCTTAATGACGCATTTAATTCTTATGATATTGTTAAAGTTTCGTTTTCATTTGTATCGACTTTCGTACCATTCGAATAATTCCTTCTTGGGGTGTCCTTTTTTATGTTATAGTATGTATAACATAAAATTGAAATATCACTAAAAATACGTGATAAATTTATCCAAGCAGTAACAAATTTTCAATAAAGGTAAGCTAGAGGAATTCAAATAGTAAAAACTAAAAGATAATAACCTCTTTTACAAACGAAAAATATAAATGAGTAGCACCGTAATCCTTTTTTTGTACATCCTTTAAATATAAGTTGATAAATGCTAAAGGAATTATGCGAAGATACAACTGAAACTATATAAATGTCAAAGTTTAAGTCACTTTTGATTTAGAATATTTACGCCTATATCTCTTCATTTTCAATTGAAAATGATCCGATTTTATATTTTCAAAATATCAGGTACTAGATAGTTAACTGTAAATTAATAGTTATACTATACGATAGATTTAATAACTAGTAATAATAATAGATATTTTAAAATATTTCGTGAGTTTTAGAAAAAAAGTATTTCCGTTATTAAAATTTTTGAATCATGTTTTTTTTTTATTCAATCAATACTTGCTTACTTCTTTTATAATAGAAAAAGGTATGGTGAAAAATATACGAAAAGTCCGTTTAATTAATCATATAAGCTTTGGAAGTAAGTTAACATTTTTTAAATAATCATATCTTCAAATAAAGAAAAAATAACTGAAAATAATAGAGCTATCCCAAAAAATGCTATAAAAATGAAGGGAAAAAATGATGCTAAAATCAGAATAATGCATAAATGAAAAACAACGAGTAATTAATTCGATATAAAATTTTTTTTGACGCTCTTAGAGAAAAAACATGAGACGAGCCAATTTTTATTTCACGCAGTTTTTCAAATATTCCTTTAAAATAATAGTACATAATTATTCTTAAAAAACTAATTAAAGAGTAAGAATTATTCTATATATATAATATTCAAGTAAAAAAATGATTTTTTGCATGATTTTCTTGTGAATCCCCCCCCCCCCCCATAATTTTCATAATTATGATGATGAATTTGTAGTGGAAAATATATATCGGTAGTGTAAAAAATACAGACAGTTAAATAATATATTTATCAACATTCCTAATTAAAAAGTTTTTGTTTATTTATTTTCTCAGTCAGAGAGAGTTTATTGTCCTACTTTAAGAAAAAGCATCTAAGCATTTATTTGGTGGACCTTCATAAATTATTCTCAACTTTTCTTGCGAAAACTTCCAAGAAAATAAACTAATCAATATGAAATTCTTAAATTGGTAATCTAGCGCCGACGGAGATTCTGAAGCCCGTGAGGTTAAATCAAACGAAATGAGAACCTTTAATAAAGAATAAAATAAAAAAAAGCTAAATAAGATGCTATAAAAGTAATCCTAGCAACAAACTACGCTTGAAATTCTAATCCCTCAAAAGGGAAAAAATAAAGTAAAAAGCCGATTAAAAAGCACAATATTAACGGTCAATGCTTCCCTCTACTGCGAGCTAAAACCCAGCAGCTCTAATTTTCGCAAACCAGTCATTACTTTCAGATTACCCAAAAGTGACGAACTAATCAACGCCAGTAATTGATTTCGAAATGAAGAAAAAGAAAAAAATAATGGAAAAAAGAAAAAGAAATGGAAATAGCCTCAGTAAGTTTGAAACGAAACGGGGAAAAAAAAGACTGTTTATTGGTAGAAACAAAAGAGCGAGTAATCTACCAACACAATGATTAGAGCATTTGTTAAGTAGCAGCAATTTATAGGAAAGTAAAATGGAAAGTTGTGATCAACTGACACTAAGAGTGGAGAGCTAAAAGCTTTATTTATTTTTTGGTTCTCTTAGATTTATCCATAATAAGACAATTAATTCACAAAAGACAAAACTCTTTTTTTTCTGCTTTTTTTCCATAGATGAAGGCTTTTGATTCGAAATTCCCGTAATTGCCTTGAATTTTGATTGGTCACCTCTTAAATTTTTTCCACCAATAATCAACAAACTGAGATGAAGATGGATTATGATGAAAATCGCAATAAACAAGCTAAATATATTTTGGCTATGAAAAAAAATGATTTGATTGTGTTTTTATATTTGAACTCTCAATCATAATTGTTCTTTTTTTTTACGAATTTTTTGTTGAAGGAGAACACAGGAGAATGCATGACAATATAAGAATGTTTTCCAAGGGGAGAAAAAAAATGAAATTTTTTTAAGAAAATATTTACTCGTTTATTATTTTTTATACGCAGTACTTTAAGTTTCTACCATTTTAATCGTTTTAATCTAAAATAAAGAGTAACAACTTAATAGTATTGAATACTGTATAAAAATAATAATTATGAAATATAGCACATAATAACAAAGTTTTTGAAACTTCTTCAAGTTGTGTTTTAACTAAAACTGATATTACGAATTACTAAAGTATAATCAATAATAGCGCGGAAAAAGCTATGTTACATGAAATAAACGTAGTGTTTCGTTCTCAATATGGTTTTATGACATCAATAGCACAAAAATAAAATATTTTAAATGTAGCTCTCATATATAATGCCTTTAACATAAATGTATTAAAAAAATCACTTAAATTTAAAATTTTTACTATAATAACTGTGGTACCAATATAACAGAAAGAAAAACACAAGTGTATACACACACAAATTAAAATAAAAATTATATTAAAATGATGGAATATATTGCAAAAGAATGATAATTTAATTCTGGATTTGGTTATATCTATACATATATTCCTCAGTCTCAAAGATTAAAAGCAAATATTTTATTGCATTGTGTTTGAAAAGCAATTCCAGATTTCCTGTTTTTACAATACATGTTACTTTATTTTTATTCAATATACGTACGGTTTTCACATTTAATTAAAGTATAATAAATTGAGGCAAATGACGACGGTAGAATGCAATAAAGATATTATTCATAGTCGTATAGTCGTTAATCGCAAACCTATATGATGTAGCATGGATAGTTTTATGAAATGTACCATTTTATTTGAAAGAACATAAAAAATGAATTCATTGGCAATGTTTCTTTTTTTCAGTTAAGTTATCTATGAATTCAAAAAAGTTTTTAATTATTATAATAGCTTTTATTACATTTTTACTTAAAAGAAAGGATATTTTTGAGATTTATATTTTATAAGCGACGAAAAACATAAAATAATTTGTTCATAATTTAGATATGAAAATAAATGAAAGAAATGAATAAAGATATAGTAAATGTAACCTATACCATTTAAATATCAAAAGTTAACGTTAGAAGTCTGAAACAAAACGATACATTTTGGGTTTCAAAACATCTTATTAATGAATTTGTTGAATACCTTTATGATTTTAAAACTTAAAAATACGAATCCATTGAAGAGAATAGTTCGTATATTAAATTTTAACATAAAAAAAGTTTTTAGAATATGAAACAATATAACACTAAGAGCTCACATTGTTCATTTGTTTGAAGTTTTGCACTGTTATTGTAATATTTGAGAATTTATCTCAAGGAAAAAAAATAAAATTTAGTTTAATGTTATTTCAAGAGATCTCTTACTCTCTGTCAAATATTATTATTCTGAGGAATTTTTTGAGTGAAATATATACCTCTATTAAAATTGAAATTTTGTTTTGAATTCTGATTTTTCTTCCACTTAAAATATCTAAAAGGAAATTGCTAAAATTCTTTCCAAAATGGCAGTATTTACCAGAAATTAGTACAGTATTAAATAAATCATTTAACAATAATTATTTAAGATTTTTTTAAAAATCACTATAGCGTGTTTGCGTGTTTATAAAAACTTGTAACATTGTACGAAGATTTAAATTTGCTTAAAAGAAATGCATGCTATCATTTAAGTTCATAATTTTTAACTTTATTCTACGTAATTTGATGCTCTTTTTTAAAGGGTATTAAGTAGTATAAAAGCCCATTATACTGTCACAGACATGCACAAAAAATATCTTAAAAAACTTATAAATAAACTTTATAAAATTTTTTTCAGAAATAAAATTCTTTCAGAACACTCTCAGAATATGAGAATAAAATAAGATAAAGAGCATTCGGTGCAGACAGTGCAACATTAAAGTACGAAACATGTATAAAGAAAAAGAAACATGATGAGAAAAATAATGTATGGCCATATTCAAATACAAGACAGACTAAAATAAAAAAAATCTGCCGTAGTTTTAATACTCAAAATTAAAAACACAATAATTGTTCTAATTTTATAGGCTAGAATTTTTTGTGTACACATATAGTCTATTGAATGGATTGTTAATATATTTTACACTATAAAAAAAGTTTTATTTTCCTTTACATGAAGAAAATATATACATTTTTAAGAATATTTTAATTAGAATACATCATTCCTCTTTTCTGAAAGAATTTCAAAATTTATTCTTAACTTTAACAAAATTGGCTGTATTAATTGTTTAATAACTTTACATTTCGAGGTTATATGAGGGCTACTGTGTGGCCCTTTTTTCAGTTAAGTATTTAACTCAAAAGTAAAGTGAGAATTTATTTTGCTCAATATATAGTGGCAGTTAAATCTACATCGTGTTCAATTAAAGTCAATAAAATAAAATCCATAACGATGAAATTATATAGACAAATACAATAAATTGCTAAATTATATAACAGAAAAGTTCTGAATCGAGATTTGAAAATCAAAAATGCTCTGCTTTCTTTTGAAATAACAAAAGTTTTAAAAATTCATCCTGGATGAAAAAAAGCAAAAATTCGGAATAAATTGAAAATGGACATAATAGATAAACAGGATGTGAAGTGGAATGTTTTATGAAATTTGTACTTCGAAGCATCACGATATCTATTTATGACGGATCTCATAACTTTGAACCATGGTCAAGTGACGAGGATCTGGAACCTCACCTTCCAAACGTTCATTTCCCGCTAACTTTAGAATTTTGAATTTGGATAATTTAACACATGCATCACAAAACCCCCTTTCTACATGCGGAATTTTAGTAGTACCAAGATTTGAGCCTATGACTCGACAGAGACAATGTCAACCACAATTTTTTGACCAGGCAACCACAATTGGCTACCGTGACCATTAAAATCGGTAGATTTTGACTAATAGTCAAATATAATAAATTATGATTAAGATTTATATAACATATGTGTTTTATATCTGTTACTCACAAAGAACGTTAAATAACGTTAAATATATCGGTAACGTTAATAAATCTATCGGTTAGTCGCATCCTCTTCATAAGGCATCCTTCCACCTTGTATATGCCAAATTTGTTAGTTGGTCATCATGAAGGCAGATCATCTTCTTATATGCCCAGAACACTAGATAAAGAGTCTCAAAAACGTGGTGAGATAAGCAAACTATACTAGAATACCAGAACATTTATGAGCTCTTTGTAAAGGCTACTGCCTATTACAATTTTTATTTCCTTTTCTTGTAGTTTAAATTTTTAACTTTTTTCTTTTGTTCCCATGTAAATTTGTCCTGGTTCTTACTTTTTAAATGTTAATTGTTTTTCATTATTTATCTTTGTCTTGGTGCGTTACTTGAGCTGTTTATTATGTTTGAATTGATCCTTCCAATAAAGCCATATGAAACAACTTGTCATTTATTTATTTCACTCTTTACAGTAAGATAACGAGAATAAATTCAGGATTTTAATTATTTATGCATTTATCTGTAGTATTGCTCAAGTAAAATACAAGTATTTTCGTAATGTATTATAGTTATAAACTACAACTCGTTTGTATGCATGAATGAAATGTATATGTGTCAAAAAAAATCCATTAGTTACAACTAGATTACAACTTTTCTTTCCAAAATAGGAAAACTATTTGAATAAAGCAGTGCAAACAGTGCAGAGGAACACGAAATAAATGTATGAGCTGTAGAAAAAAATCTTACGCCAAAGGACTGCAACATAATTTTTAGAAGTATTATTTAGGATTAAATTTAACAAAAATTGGCTTTTTTTTCTATGACATAAACTAATTTCTGTAGCATTGATTAAAAGAGAGAAAAGTACAAATAAAAAAAACTTTTTCCGAAGAAGTTAAATAGTACGCCAACGCGCAATGCTTCTCTCTGTAATTGCATTACATTAGAGTTTATTTATCCTCGCCTGTAATGTCTTGTGTATTGCACTATAAATATCTATACTGCAAGTATCAGCTAAAAAGTTCATTAGGAAAAGCAGTCGATATTTAAAAATGTTGTTTTATGTAACAGCTAAGTGAAATAAATGCAATAAAAGTGATAAATTATTCAGACATCGATGTTTTCGTTTGGTTATTTTATTTGTCAGTTTCGCAGCATTTTTGAAATTAGTTAATCTGGAACTGTAAGCGAATTTTACACGGGAAGCGAAAGAATCGAGGAATTATTTAAATAAGATTTCCGAACAAGGTTTAGTTTTTAGAGTTTTTCTGTCACCCAAGAGAGACAATAACAGTCGTCATAAAGTATAAGCTTCGTAAGAGAGAATGGAAGAACCATTATAATAAATCAACTTAATACCATTTTTAGTTCGTGTACCAATTACAATTTTTTGAAACTACCTACGTGAGACACATTTCTTTCCAAAAATAAAGACAACAAAAATCTAATACTAAGTTATTATCATTTACTTGGCGTGATAAAGTCAAAGATATGATAAATAGGTAACATTACAGCGCTAGAAGCTGAATGGAATTGGATTTTGAACTGAATCAGGGGTGTATTAATTTCTTTTTTTTCTTTTAAAGTTCTAGAATGAGATATACGATACTTAAATTAAAAATAAATCAAATCGAAATAGCCCGCTCCATCGACTTGAAAAAGAGTAGAACATGAATAATAAAGGCAGTTAAAGAGCGCCAAGACGCCAAATGAGAAATAAATAACAACCGATAATGTCGCCACCTCATTTTACTAGAGCCCTCAGAGAACTGGAATTCAGAGCGCAATTTTTGTGAATTACAGCGACATTAGTAGAATCTCTTATATTTCCTACGCCAAGACGTTTTTAGAGAACCCAAGCGTAGTAATAATCCAGATTAAAAAGGATTGTTAAGAGCTGTAAAGTGGAGAACCCAAGCTTAATCCACTTGACTAAGTTGCGGCTGCATTTTAAGCCGGTGTTAATGAAAAGTTGTAGGTAACTATGGTACTTGACGCTCAAGGGACTCATAAAGACTGTTGCACTGTGGTGGGAAAAGCTGTTCCCATGCATCGTAAGGGTGGATTTCGAGAAGATAATAATCATCATTTTAGGATGATTGATTTCAAATGGTTTTTTCGGGAAATCTTTTAGCTTTGAAACGCGAATAATATAAATTTAAATATAAATTTAAAAAAGAAGAACCAGAATGGAGGAGACTACATTTTTTCTGATGTTTGCCTTGTAATATTAAAAGTAATGGGCACTTTTAATTTATGGATATGGTGCGGGGATAATAAAAATGGTGGAAAAATCATAACTACACATTCATTTTTGGCATTTTAATGAAACACGTAGTTGGATAGTATGCTTGCATAATTCATAATGGACAAAATGTAATAAAATAAAGAAGTAACTTTAATTTTGCGTGTCTTCTTACATTATTTGTTTAATAATACCTCAAGAATGCCCGAATAGGAATTTTTTCTTCAGTTATTTTTTTATTGTTTGAGTTGCCTCGAAATGAGTTTTTCCTTTTTTCATTATCCAAGAAAAATGTTTTAAGATATGTAAAAAATTATGCACAAAAAGGGAGAGTTGAACACGTTAGAAGTGCTTGTTAAAAGTACTTTTTTTGCTCATAAATATAATAGAAAGTTTTGAGCAATTTTCAAATAAGTGGTCTTAAGATGGAGATTCAAAATGATTTTATATATTTGCTACTGAAGTGTTTTATTTGAATATAAGAATTATATGTAATCTATATGAGGAAATATAACTTTTAATTTATAGGACACTAGTTTCCCCAGTAGAAAATAATAGGGCACTAGTTTTCCCAGAAGTGCATTTTGAAATTAGACGCATTGATCAAAATGGATATTTTAAATAAAAAGTAAAACATAATAAACTACGATAAGACAATAAAATATTATATGTTACTATAAAGTATGAAAACCATCAAGTATGCATTAAAATCTCTGCAATGGGTTTTAATCTACTAACGAGCGTTTCACAGGAAACAAAAGATAAAGGAGCTTAGCGAAAAAATTTTGAAACTGAGAAAAAATCTTTAAAAAGTTATAAAATACAGAAAAAAATTTAAAAAAAATTAAAATGGAGAAAATGATATGACTTTTAATTAAAATATATATTTTTTTTGATAACTGTTTTTTAAGTAAAATAGTTTTAAAGATTCATTAATATAGACTGAGAAAAATAAATATCTGATTACATGGAAATGGGAAAATTTATTTTTGAAAAATAGGGAATTAAAACGAGTAAAATAAATATGTGCTTATATGGTAATCGGAAAGTTTATTTTTGAAAAATAGAGCTAATGAAAATGGCACACATGTAAATTAGACTTAAAAGTATTTTTTTTATAAAAAAATTCGTTAGCTTAATAATGAAATTTAATCATATTCATCATTAAAATAATATAAAAATAAATTTTAAATTATAATTGAGGGAGAACTGGAATTTCTTACGCTATGCTGAATTGTTTCAGTAACTGCTTTTTATGCAACAAGGTATAGGACTCGTTCATAAATTTGCTTAAATGTTTTTTTCCCCTGAGAAATTTAAGTTTAATGGTTTATCTGAAGAAAATATCACTACAACCGAAATTGAGATTGACATTTTGCTAATAGTTTTAATCAATGCAAGGATTACCAGTGGTGCACACAGGAATTTTTCAAGGGGGAGGGGTGAGGGTTAAAAGTGCACCATTCTCGTATCATACCTTAATACGCCACCAAACATATTCTTTTGGTTTTTTTGATTGTCGGAAACAAATAAAAACAGTATAAAATAAATTATTGAATAAACAATTAGCATTAATTAATAAAATAAGCTATTAGTAGCAAATAGTCAAATTTTAAGTACTATATACATAGGATTATAATCAATCGTGATGGGGGAGGGTTCGAACCTTTGCCCTCTCCACCCTTGTGTGGATTACTGAGGACCATTCTTCGGTAAAAAGCGGGGAACTACTAATTCATGAATATATTTCAAAATGAGATAGAAAATGATGTGTAAGGTTCACCTGACTCCAAAAACTGTATCGGTGTGGCGGTACCATCTGAATAAACAAAAAGAAAAGAGAATTTTAGGAAAAAGAACCACGGAAAAACTGTTAAGGATCGCTGGGATTGAGACAAACATGTTGTAAAACAAAAAGTGAATGCATTTAGTGTTAGTTTTTAACTGTTATTTTAATTTTGTGTGATTTGTGGCTGTATAATGACCAAATAAAAAGTTGGCCCGCTACAAAATGACTGAATTTTATTTGCCTGTTGAAGCAATGGGATATTTTTTGATAACAAAGAACCTTCAACTAAATTTGAGTTTAAGAAAGGGAAAAAATCAAAGTTATAACTTACAGAACAAAATCAGGAATATAGAATACGAACACACATTTGAACATAGTAACAAACTGAACATTTTGCAGTCTTTTTGGGTTCGCTATAGCGTCTTTTAATCGCTTAAGTTAAAAAAAAGGGGAAAAACTAACAAATCGGCTGAAAGTAATCACGAAACCATCGCTTCGAGACAACAAACTAGATTAAAAAGGGAGAGGATATATATATATTATATATATATAGAAAATCAATCTCTGAAACTTTTGTCCAACAAACTAACATTCCTGAAATAGTGGAACTGTTTTCTGTGAGTAGATGTTCTACTTCCGTAGCGCGAGATAAACTGGGAGCGTTGTAAGTGTAAATCACCGAGATGTTCTCCATTAAAATGGGCACGTATCGGCTTGTGAACTGATGAACATTCCACTGCTTATTACGGTCATAATAATAACGACGCGGTTATTACGGTTCAGCTATTAAATAACAGATAAGCTTGGACGAGAAGGAAACTCGGAATGACATCCGCCGAATGACGCAAAATTGTCATACCACAATCAAAACTAAATCGCTAAAAACGTTAAGAGTATGCAATTTGTTAACGAAACGTTTAACGAAAAAGAAAGAATCACAATCACAGAGCAAAAATTGGTTTATATTTTCTTATAAAATTATGTACAACCATAGGGGCTGCTTTTTTGTTTCTTTGATGTATCAAATGTGCTTGGAAAATATTTAGGAGTGGCTTGCCTCTTTACTGAGGAATTTGTACTTACCAGTAAAATACTGTAGAGAAACACACTATTTAATTTATTATGTAAACTGAGGATTACTTAAATTGGAACTAAGAAGATTCAGACTCAACCTATGTAGCAAAAAAAGAACAAAATGTAAGAAAATATACATGTAGTTCATCTGTAAGTAAGATTACCTGTATGTTTGGATAAAAAAAACTAAGTGAAACTAAAAAAATACATACACCTAATATGTGAAGAGTTAATGATAATAAGCATTTTTTATGCTACAATTACTTAGATGTTTCTAAATAAACTAGGTTCTTGAATTAAGTGCAAAATTACATTAAGATCAAAATCATTTCGAAATGCAATTTTTTTTGTTATTTATAATGTATTAGAATTTTAATTTTTAAGGCAAATTTAAAACATGTAAGGAAACTAAAATACCTTAATCTGCTTTAGATAATTAATTATACATACAATAATTTATTTGAATTACCGAAAGAGATTCAGGTGATTTAAGTTAACTAATGATTAAATTATGTTTTCTGTTAAATTTATTAAAAATAAATATTTAATTAAAATTGGGTCTTTGATATAAGAAAAAATTAAATTAAACCTTAATTTAAAATTAATTTTAAAAAGTTTGAATATGAGTAAAATAGTTCACGTAGAGTTGTTTTTTTTTATTATTCATTATTTCATGGGCTAGTTTATTTTGTGCAGCAAAAAGAAATCAAATTTAGCATTAAGGTTGGAAATATATCACTGAAATGCATTTTTTTTTATAAATTAAAAACTAAAATGAATTTTTAAAAAGGCTGAATATATCACTTAAATATAAATAGGTCTATTTTATATCTGCTTATTAAGAAGTCGAACAGCTTATGAATTTTTTATTCGTCAAAAAAGTTCTCTTTAATTACACATAATGGAAAAAGTTTATTCTATAAATCTTATATTTCGCAACCATTTGGTATTCACATCTCTTTATCTACATTAATCATTGATGAAAACTTACAGTTAGTCATTTCCCCCATAGAGTTAATTAATTAAATTAAATTCGGTTTTTTTTATATTCGCGCCTTTTCTTACAAAAATCTAAAACTAGATTCATTTTCCCTAAATTGCATATTTAATGCGCAAAAAATGAATTTAAATTTCAGAAAAACTTAATTGTGAAAAATACTCATTTTTGTAAAACCCTCAATACTTTCTTCTTTTAAAATGTAACTTAGCAACAAGAATAACATATCATTTGAAGTTGGTAAAAAATGAACAAAACTCAAATTGTACCGTATTTTTCTTAGTATTTTTCAGAATGTTCAATGAATAATATATGACAATCTCCGTGCGTGATAGTGGTAAGATAATAAAAGTGAGACAGAGATTTTGATTATAACGATATATTTTTTTCACTAATGACATAAAGGCAATAAATTGCTGAGTTAAATATTTCATATAATCCAAAATGAAAAAAGTTATGTCAAAAATAAAAGTTATTTTCTAAAAATTAGTATTCATAAATAAGTAATTATTTTTTCGATTTCCCTAGTGTGTACGTGTTATACTTTTATTAAAATGTGATTAAAAATTTGTATTAATAAATGATCTAACCAAAGTTAGAGGAGATAAAAAGGACATGACTCAATTAATATTAAATACTTTTCTGTACGATTGAAGTCTTGAAAAAAAAATTCAGTTTAGACACAAATTGAATCACAAAAAAGGAATTAGATAGTAAAATGTTTTCAATGAATAGCAAAATTGCGGATTAAATCTTAAGTAAAATGTTTTAATGAGCATTTATGTTTTAGCTGCATTTTAATAAAAGTTATTAAATTAATTATTAATCCCTACGTATTTAGAAAAAAAGGAAATAAAATATAATATCAAATTAATTTTAAAGTTTAACTTATGATATTTTATTCAAGCTCTCATCATTTAATTTTTGTTACAGTATTTTATAATTTTAATTTCAAACATATGAATATCTGAATCATAAGAGATATATGAGAGATAATAAAATAAGGAACAAAAATAACTCATTGTCAATGTAAGAAAATCTTCAGAGTCTCATTATAATTCATATAAAAGGTAATTTCTGTTATAAAATTTCAAAAGTTTCATTGTTCAAGAAAAAGTTGCATCACATCCGATCACTGTAAGAATTAGTTTAGTCTAAAGGCCCACTTAACAAGAAATGCTATAAATCAGTGTCCTAAATATATATCCTCACATCCTAAATATATATCCTAACCACATCCTAAATATATATCCTAACACATCCTAAATATATATCCTAACACATCCTAAATATATATTCTAACCACATCCTAAATATATATCCTAACACATCCTAAATATATATCCTAACACATCCTAAATATATATCCTAACACATCCTAAACATATATCCTAAATTTAATAATATAATTATATAAAAATAATCTAGCACATCCTTCTCCTTGATACTTAAATCTTGCTTACGTTATTGTTAATAAAGGTGATGATTTCAGAAGTGAACTCAAAATGACTACACTTAAAAAAAGACTATAGCTTATGCAAAATTTATCGTGCATTATATAGTGTTTTTTATTTTGTTACTTAATCAAAATTTTTCTATATATTTACGATGTAGAAATTCAAAATAAAACTTGTTTTTTGGATGTTTATTACTTTCATAACAATAATATACTACGAATAAAACACATATAAATATACCCAAGATTATGTAAGTTTGCGCAATGCACAAAAACTTTGTACAAAAATAGCACATCACCCTAAAAAGTTTAAGAACCTCTGCTATAAATAAAGTACTGTCACGGGGTTTCCAGTTTTCATTAGCATTTATTGTTGAGAAATATAAGATTAAAATTCAGATTCACAAATGTTCTTTAATACCCTCAATAGACATTTACTTGCAATCTCAATGTGTTTTGGAGTCAGAACACAATGTCAACTTTCAGTTTAAAATATATCCTTTTCCCGAAGTTTCGGTTGAAAGGAATTCTACCCGAATCGCTCAAATAATCCTACAAATATTCACTCAGCTGAAAAAAAGTGGCCGTAAATACCACCCCGTCACACTTTACTTTATCTTCTGATCACGCAGTCCCTGAAAGCCATTGTACAAAGAAACGAGAACAATATGAAATTGCAGTAGGGTCTGGAAATTCCAAGCGCAAAATGTACCCGCAGTAATTCCTTCTTAACGACTGTGAATACAGACTCACACAACCAGATAATCGCCAAGTAATACTAAACCTCATAAATGCTCAAAATGGTCTTAGAGAAGTTATCATGAAAAAATGATCACACGACGGGGCTTGCATGTGGGCTATTTTTGTCAAATTGACCACTTGTGTGGGTTGTCATCGACATTGGAGAATGAGCTCTACGTTAACTCTTAAATGGTCCTCTCAGGGAATAATATATACGGACCGGTAATAAAATAAAGCGGGTAATAGCTTGAGATCTTGAAGAATTGTTTTGTTGAACTGCAGCTTTGAACAGAATGCTTAATAGTTTTTGCTTTCCTTGATGAAGTGCCTTAACCAAAAAGTGATTTCTGGATTAGTCTAATTACTTTGTTCCGTATGAATGAGAAGTTACTCGTTAGGGTGTGTCAGGATTTCTTTTATTTCTTAATTAGATTGCTTGCACATTGGAGATATACTTTAATTAATTTTGGAATTACTCTAATGATTAGTCAATTGTTTATGTACACATACACACAATAGATCCACTATAAGAAAATTCATTCCTATTAAAAGCTTCTTTCGTTAAAAGTGTGAATTTCAAATTCAGTCCTGTTTATCGAGACATCGCATTCAGTTCTTTCTCGTTATTTAAAATTAGGTTTGAAATTTTTTAAAATAGTAAAAATATTTGATGGTTTTTTAGAAATCGTCAAAATATTCAACATAGTAATTTTTGTGGTGATATTGAGAGCGACGAGAGAAATAATCTCTTGGTGAAAATCTAATTTTTATATAAATTCTATGGTATATATAAAGTATAATTTCCATGATAATTAAACTTAAGAGGGAAATTAGTTGAACACTAATCTTAGCATTCAAGAATAGTGGTTTTAAAATGAATTTTATTGTCGGTATTTGTATTGGATTCATTTCAGAAATCTGAGCATGCGATACACGCCGGTAATTAAATACATAAAGAAGATTTTTGATTTGTATATTATAGATATTAGTACGTAATTAAATCTTTCATATTTTATGGTAATTTATTTAAACCCTTAAGTAAACAACATTTGTAATATTGCAAGATTTGAGCAGCATAGTGTGTTTGGTATAGTTAACTTTAATAATATAAATACCTGAAGATAACAAAAATGCTTTACATGTAAATATCGGGATTATTATGCTTTGTGTAAATTGATTACTCTGAATAAGTTACCGCTGTAAAAGGAAGATTATTTTTGAAAATATTGATCAGAATAAGATATATGGATAATATATCAAAGAATTCGCTGGCTTCTCTAATGACTATTATAAATCCGTTGAAGAAGAGTTGCTTATTTCAAAAGATAGATTCAATTGTTGCAATATATTTCTATGCTCAAGAAAAATATCAAACCATAAGCTTGGATTTAATAGCAATATGAAAGCAATAGGAAAATAAACTGGGGAGGATGATCCGGTTTAAACCTGCTGAATGTATAATATGTTATAATGGATGAGAGGCACTCATTCATAACTAAACGTGTTCAAATACTTTTATGTAGGTATTTTACCAATTCCAAAAGAATCCCCACTGATTGTGAGTGGATTCTTTGCAAACGTAGAAGAGTGGATGCCCGTGATAACTCTTTTCACGGGAAAAAGAAGTTTTCTGGAATAGCGAAGATACACGAAACATTCGAAGAAAACAGCTAAACAAACTAATTTTGACGGCAAACTCTTTCAGACTTCAGAAAACCTTTGAGAGAAGAAGCATCGACTGAAAGACAGCATTCTGAATAAGATTTCCATCCCTCAGATAGTAAAAGAGGCTTTCCACTCCTCCCCTGTAAGATCCAATCCCGTTGCAAAGCCCATGAAAAAATTCGCTTTGATATGGATTTGTATTCAGATAGGGATTTCTCCTGTTTTCTGCAGGATGCATGAAGAAGATTACCTGTTCCGAACACTTTAGGAAGAAGGACGAGCAGCACACAAGAGCTTGAATAATTCGTCTTTTTTCCCGATAGAGTGGGAAAACAGAAATTTTTTTACAGAAAGAATGGCTTTTCAAAGAACTTTTGAGGGCCTTAGAAGTATTTTGAGTTCAGCTTTGGCTATATTGTGTCAATGTGTTCGTGGTAACTTCGTTACTTGAAAGTAAAATACTATTGCGAGGGAGAAAGAAACCAGAGGGAGCGATAGATTCTGTAAGTGTAAATAATTCCATGATAAAGAATTTCCTAAGGAAAATTTCGTACTCTAAAATTTTAAGCTCATATTTTAGGACAAGACGCTTTTATTTTTAACCGCCAAAGGTAAGAGTACGTATATATAATTAATAGTTTATTGGCACATGATATTATAGGTAGTAAAAAGACTATAAATATCGTATTTACTCGAATCTAAGCCTCACCTTTCCAATGTTAAAGCTACTGAAAATCGGGCGCGGCTTAGAATCGACGGAAAAAAATCGTTGGGTGGGATAATTAGAGCAATTAAAGGTTCATGTAAATATTTAAACGCTTATAATACTGATAAAATAACTAATTATTCACTTCCTATTAAGTGTCATTTTGAATTTATTTTACTTTAGTAAAATTGGATATCAATAAACCATTTTACACGCTTTTTCATTTTTCACAAAAACTTGCTGAGAATTTGGGGTGTGGATTAGAATCGATGACGGCTTTGATTCGAATAAATACGGTAATACTAACTTCATACGTCCACCTATTTCATTAAAATCAGAAAGGAAGTTATTAATTTTTAAGAAACCACAACAGCAAGTCATCAAACCTAGAATTTAAGAAGTTTACAAACACGCACAAATTTTCAGATTATGTACGAGTATATAATCATCTTCAATTAATAGAATTTTTAATCAAAAATATATGCATTAGAAAGATGTCTTGATATATTATAATGAGAAGATTACTTAAAATATCTATGTAAGTAAAAACATCCATAGAAGAGGTTGATAATATTTAAGTTAATTTCTATCCTATTCAAAATTTCCTTTATATATTACTGCAAAATATCATAAGTAATATTAAGTCGGTTGATGCTTCTATTCCTTAATACTTTTAAAGAAATACAAGAGTAACTTGAAAAATTTAATTTGATTCTTAATAGCTATTTTTTTATCTTGAAACTTATATTTCCTTCTAAAAAGTACATTTTATTCAACTCATTTGTTTTCATTACTTTCAAGATGATTTCAAACAAATTTCTGGAATATTTCTTGAGCCAATTTAAATTCCATGTTAAATCCTATTTGGTAAGAAAAATAACATGATTTCTTTTCATGGAAAATGGTTTAAATTTAAACAATCGTTAAATGTATAAGAGGTTAATATACCAAGGGAAAAAGTTTTTGGAAGAATTTATTCAACATCAGATTTCCATATTTTTTCACAATACTATCCTAGTGTATTTTTTTGATGCATTTATTAGATATTTAAAAAAATATTTTTTAGGTACATTATTTTTTATCTCAACAGCGAAAAGATAAGTATAGATAACTTCTTACAATCTGAATTCTATCAAATAGGATTATTCGTATAGATTTTTAGTGGAAGGTTAATTAACGTTCTTATACATAAAAAAGAGTATAGATAATTTAGGATCTAAGAAATTATTGAACAAAATTATGAATAAATGTGTTTTGACGATAAAAGCAGTAATCATTCTTCAAAGAGTCAATTTCCCTTTTATTTGCCTCATTTTTGGGAAACACCGAAATTATACCTGAGTATAAATTGCTTGAAATTATATGTTTCTAATTACGGACTGCTTATACAGTGATAAAATTAAATCAGGAAAATCACCCATTAAAACATATCAACAGTTAATGAGAAACTATATTATTTTTTAATACTTAATGAACAAATACATATTTTTTGAATAAGTTGTATTAAAATCATACTTCACTGGACTGAGCAACACATAAAGTTTCATTAGATCCCAAAGCAAAAAATACGAAAACATTAAACCTGCTCTCTAACAACAGCGTAAAGAATTTTAAATTGATCTTTAAAGTTAAAAGTATTTTAAGATAGTTAACGAAATTTTACCCTCTTTTATTTTGAATAAAAATGCATACTTTACAGGAATTTTACTGATAAAAAATACTTCTATTTAGTTTGCAATTTATTCTCTTGGATTGTTATCAGTTCTGAATTAATTAAGATTTTGAAATGAATGTGACTTGTAATATTTTCTATTGACGATTATTTCTGAAATATAAGATTTTGGGTAGTTTCATATCAAGCAAAATATCATATTACCAAGTTCAATAAAAAATGTATTTTATCGATTTGGGTTAGAATACTTCATTTTATTTATTGTCCAAAGAAAAGAAATATTTAATTTAAGGATAACAAAATAAATTATGGCTAAAATTATTATAAACTTCTTAAGTACCACAGATACAATTTCTATAAAATAATTTATTTTTTAATAAATTTTCTATTAAGAATAAGCACCAAGAAGTATAATAATTTTCCTATTTTCATACTCTACAACTTGTAATGCAATTCTTATATTCTTAAATATAGTCATATAGAGGAAACAAACTCAATAAATTATCTTAGGAAAACAAATAAAGTAGCAATTTTGTTTTATTATAGTGTAAAACAGATGTAAATTTCTTTTATAAAAAATTTTAAATGAAAAGAAAATGATACAGACAAATGAAAACTGAAATAATATTACAGAAAACATGCTCTGTTTATATTTAACTGTACTATATTTTTTAAAAAAAATTTCGAGTTTTAAAAATACAAATTTTAAGAAACTCATTATATAAATTCACTTTGTCTAGTCTGTTTACTTATTTAATTATGAGAGATTATTATGAGCTTTCGTTATGTAAAAAAAAAATGGGATTGTACCTCATACTTAATTTTATATAAAACAGACAAATACATACACCTTAAATATTAATTGGTAAAAATACGTTGGCAAAACATTTCCCGAAAAGAATAATTTATGATAAAATTTATACATTAAAATAAATATTACGTAAATGAATGAAAATGTCATTTGTGAAATTTGTCAAACAAGTAAATTTAATTGCTGGGACATTTTCGTAACCTTTTAATTTTAATAGGGATCTCTTAATGAGCGAGTTTAATTTTATATGCCTTACAGAAGGCAAAATAATTATAAAAACTCAACTTTGAGAGATATTTCTTAAGAAATAAAAGGTTTGTGGTAGAGCTTAGTGACTGTTGTGAATTCAGAGGCCGACGAAAATATTTTTCAAGACTAAACACGGGTTCTAATACTTATTCCATTCATGGTCCGTTACATGTGAAATAAAGACCGCTGAACATTATATGTGTATTGTATATAATACATGCCGGCTGGGTGGCGTAGTTGATTTGGCGCTAGCCTTGTTCGCCCAAGTTTTTGGGCTCTACCCCGGCACAAGTTGGTGGATTCTCATGATGCAGAAAATCGATAACTTCCATTTCGTATGCTTATGAGGCATGTTAAAGATGTCTAGAGTGCCTGTTTGGCTTGAGTGCTCTCAGCAAAATTGAATTCTTGGTACAAAACCGCATCGTCAGAGCTCAGGTACCTTCCTCTGGGGAGGAAACTGGGCGTCAAAATTTCATTAAAATATTGTTATGCACCTATTTGGTGCCTCACTAAAAAGTGATACCAGCCCCAGGTAAATGTACTAAGTCTGCAATGGTAATTACCAATCTTCAGCCCCATTAGAAAGAAAAAAAACATTATATGGTAACCCCTTCTAAGTCAATCTAACACTGGATGGAAGTTAGAAAATTGACCGTATCAGGTCATATATAATTTCATTGTAGCTCAAAAGAACTAGGTCCGACAATTCCAAAAAGATGTTCATTCCTCCGAATTAGCCAACATACCTAATAGAACGTATTCTAACACCTATCAATGAAAAAGGAATATTTCTGTTCAAATATGTATCGGTATCTTATTGTTTATCGGAAATCTCTGTATGAAAATATTAATGATACATAGCTCTACCATTTCCCATTATTTTATTGGTGTAGGCCCTATTATGCTTGATCAAGTCGAACGCGTAAACATTTAATGGGAACTGTTCATATAAGTGATTCTAGATCGGGAAAAAGAGATCTAAGTAATTCTGCTGAGCCAGATGTGAAACAAGACGAACAAAGAAATCGAACCAAGAAATAATTATATATAAGCAGAGTAAGAGGGGAAAAGCAGCATGCAACCAATGAAAAGCGTTAGAACTTACCGTTCCGATTCTCGCTATCTGCAGGCTTCATCTGTATTGGGTGGTGCATCTGTAAAAGAAGAAAAAAGAATGTAAGTAATGGGTAATTAGAGAGCTTTGGGGATAGACATTGATCAGGGCCAACTGTTGCGCCCTTCTTTCTAGAACCCATGCATTATGTACAAGAGAAAAAAGAGCTATACCCAATCTTATTCACACAACAAAGGGACTGTTTGCACATTACGTTCAAATAAGCAAGAATAATTTTAAATTTGGAAACAATAGTATTACATTTATATTCTAGATTGTAATTTTTTTTTGATGGTGAACAACTCAGACGTTATTAGCGGTGCATATCACATTAACTTTTTACAAACTGTATAAGTTATTATTGATACATGGAATTGTTATATTTTATTCATTACTGTGTGTGTGTGTTATAGGATGTATTAATATTTTTCAAAGATATTTCCAGTTTACCCCGTCAGCATTTACTACATTTATATTGAATTTTCCACCTCTTTCCTATGCTTTAAAACTAGTTTTTAAAAATAAGCAACAGTTTTGATTACTGTTGCGCACAACCTTTTTAATACAACATGTTGTTGATGAAGAATAAATGAGCATTTTATGTTAAAAATGTTGCTAGTTTGAGATATTATTTACTAGGAATTCATTTATATGTATACAATACTTCTCTTTGTTCGAAATTTTTAGAAATATTCATATTTTCAAGATATATTATAATATATTTAGTAAGTTTAAAATATCTTTTCCTATAACTTTCGATTGCTAAAGTCTTACACTTTTCTTTTCTTATTTCTTTTCCCTATTGTATCTTAAAAAAATTTCCGCTATAGTTATCTAAATCAGAGGTCTCAGAATTTTTTGATATTGCGTACTCCTAAGGTGAAAAGGCTATGCTTAGTGTATATATGCGTGTTTGTAGTCATAAAGCAAATTATTTATTTATTTCAATTATTTAATCAAACTTAAAATAAATTACAAATATTCATTTTCAATTAGAACTAAATGTGAACAATGTGACTGTGCTTGTTCAGTAGTACAGAAAACTTTTGACCTTTGTTAATATAATTCGAAGATCTGGTTCTGATTCTAATTCATTTCTATATACGGATTTAATTCTTATCATTGCAGAAAAAGCAATTTCCTACAGGTATGTAGAACCAAAGGTCAAGTTGCATTCATTTCTACTCTTACTAAATCTGGTTATTCTATTTTAACCCCATCCATTAAATATAAAGACAATTTTTCTTTAAATTCGGATTTGTTGTTCAATCTCTCATTTCAATAAAATAATTTTGAGCTGCGTGCAATAGAAGGATAATCTGTTTTTACGTTACCATGAACCTACTTTTTTTGCCTACCCCCAAGTGTCACCTTGCTTATCTCCGGGGTATGCGTACACTATATTGGAGACCATAGTTCTATACTAACAATTTTTGCTACAACTAATGCAGCTTTTTAAAACTCAACATCGTAATACCTTAATAAACATTGCGCATGCAATAATTTTTTACACTTCACTTAACTCCGACAATTTATTTTAGTGTAGATAGCAACTTATAACAATAAAAGTAGATCTAGTCTCTATTCATATTTACTAAACACTACATTTCTTTCACTTCTACTTTAAGAAAAGTAATGTTTGTAACAAAAGAGCTTGGGTGTGATAGAAAAGTATATTCGTCTCACCTATATGAACCCTGCAAAGATATAACTGATCGCCTATACCGAACGCATCAGTAAAGCTAGGTGAGCCGATAATGGAAAAGGAGTTAAAGGGAATAGATACTGTAACTGTAAGTTGTTACCTCCGAAAATCATTCTCATTGTCAACGATGAGCAATATCCGTAAAAAGACGAATGAAAGATTTTTTTTTGCTATATGTGCCGTTACGCATAAGAGAACCCAAAAATATTGCATGCAACTTTGGACTACTTATAGAATAATAATTGAAGTATATTAATAAATCTATTGAAGTTTATAACAAAAAAAAGAAAGAAAAAAAAAGTATACGAAATTGTAAAAATATTCAATAAAAATAACGATTTCCCTTCAGATTCTATTTATGTGAGGAGTGAAATTGAAAATAAAAGTATTTGTCAAATTAAAATAATATTAAAAATATAGTATTTTTTTACATACATTACAAATAACGTTGTATGAAAATGGGGAGCTGCTTTAAAAACAGCTGCTTTTTTTAAAAAAGTCCTATTTACTTTACCAATTAAGGATTTACGTTAATTTAAATAAATTTTAAATTGCATTTTTTGATAATCAAATTCATTAACGCTTAGAAATTTTGAGCCACAAATATTACATCTGAGTAAAATTGTTCGCATGATGAAATTTGTATATGAAAAGAAAGTTTGCGTTTTTATGATCATTGAACTAACGGAAGTACAAAATTTATATATTAGTAAAGCTGATGCTATAAGTAAATTCAGGGAATACTTAAATACATTTCATACATTATTTAATAAAAAAACTATTGCAACCAAAACTCATTTACTCATTTGCAACATTAGTTATAAACATATTTATTAATAAATATAAGTTCAATTTGTGTATATTGATGAGAAACGGACGGAGAAGCTAACGCTTCTTTTTTCTAAATAAATTGTGTGATAAAGTGGGATAGTGTTAGGATAGGGGATAGCAACTTAGATGTTCTAGTCAATTGATCTTCGATTAAAACCTCGAGGTTTGTTCTCCAAAACCTTAGTGCTGCTTTAAAGTGCAATGTTAATCAAGGATGAAAAAACAAAAATAAATTTCACAGAAATAGCTATTGATTAGAAATGACTCTAGATAATACAGTGAAGGAGATTAATAGTATAACAATTTGAGTACAAGTCTCCAAAGTATTATGTGAGTTAATTCAAAAAAGAATATGTCATATCCCCTTTAAGAAGTGCCTGGGTTTTACATGAATTTTTGCATTGGAACTTATAATCAAGTGTTATATAAATTTTTTCACGTACCATTACCTCAATACTGTTGATTGCAACACATATGCATGTTTCTTTTTTATTCATGTAGAACACTATTCGTATTCAATTATATGATCATATTATATTTTGCTTTTAATTTTGTTCATTGTGGCCAGCAATAGAGATCCGAAATGAATCCAGCCATCTTAAATAGGTTTTCCGAGACAGGGCTTGGATAACAAGCACCCTATATACTTTTACAGCATAGTTTTAATAGTTAAACTTGATCTCCACGCAAACACGATATAGAAAGATACGATAAAGAAACTTAATTTGTCTTGGAAAACTTTTAAAATGCAATTTTTTATAGGTGGAGTTGATATACAGTGTTAGATAGATAAGCTGGAAGATTTTGTTTGTAACATGTAGAGATCTTATTAAGTGAATTTGATTGCGATAATGGAGGAAACCTTTTTTAAATTACATATATAAGTTTGATATCTAGATTAATATTCGCGCATTATAGAGATTTTAATATGCTTTGAATGCATCTATAATAAAATTCATCAAAATAAATTTTTTTAATTAATTCATTATCAAGAATCTACAAAGCCTCTATAGAAATGATAACAAAAAAGTTTAGTTTGATATTTAATAACAGTAACGCATTAAATATAGTATACTATTAATTCATCTAAGAAACTGATTTTATTTGTATGTATTTATGAATATTTAGGAATAACTGCGTATGTGCGAATATAAAATAGCCTTTTAAAGTATATTCATACAATACTATAGGCAATATTTAATCAAGATGCAATTAGAACGTTGAACACGAAATGATATGGAAATGTGTGTGAATGACATCCAAGCTGTTTGCCCATATTGTAGATGACAAACCACATACGACTTGGAATATATATATTGAGTGATATACCATATACACTTAATTAATATACTCATACTACGTTGTATTTCAACATATATGCTGCTTTATATGTCATATGCTAAGTATGATATAAATAATAGACTCCCATCTAGTACAGATTCTTATTATAGCATAGATAAAAATACACAGAAAAAACAATTCTTAAAAATAATATGTTAATGCTTTGGTACTCAGATAATAAGAAAGTTTTTCACCAACAAATCTAAGCATAAACAAAAATGAAATAAACATTTAAAATAATTTACATTTCTTACGCTCAAACAAAATTATCTTTTTAAGCTAAAAGAATTATATACTGTATCTAAAATTCAGCTTTTACACAATACTATTTGAATACAATTCATTTCTCTCGAAAATTTAACCATAAGTTACATTTCGATGAGATAATGAACATAGTATTGTAATAGTATTATAACCAATTGTAATATCTGTAAAATGATTGATTTGAAGTTATGTAAATGGTTATAAAATGTGTTGTTCCATTATCACACGAAAGAATCAATGTCCATACATATTTATCTGTCATGATCAATATCAGTTTATCCTTCGGAAAAAAATACGATATAAATTTACGAGTTCTCAAAAATTGAATAGCTTTACAAATTGATGGATGAAAAACACCATCTGGTGCATAAAAGAGGCATGTGTTAGCTCGGAAAACAATCCATTCGAAACTTTTATCCTCAAAAAGAACGATTTGTTTAAAACCATTTAAAAGCTTCATCACAAAGGATAAACAGAACACAGATTCAAACTAAAGAAAAATAATTTCACAAAACTTTTTTTCTACGGAAAAAGAAAAATAACATTTTATCTTCTAGGTCGATTCTTTTCTGTATAACTGATGTTCATATGAGATATGATCTATACAAGACATGCGGTTGTTTTGATCAGGCTGAGATAGGTGAAAAATATGTGCTCGTTGCTTTAATGTAACGCCCATGGGTTGCATTGGAGAACGAAGCCATGATATGGCGTTATTACTTCCGTTATAAGAATTTTTATGCAGCTGTCTGATAAATATATATAGGAATCTGGGAATAGGGAATACATCGGGAGTTGTGTGAACAGAAGGTTATAAAAACGAATCCTCTTATTGCTGGGTCGTTTTTTGTTTTCGAAACAGATATGAGGAAATACGTTCATGCTTTAGTTATTGGCAGCTGGTAGCTACCTTATTTTGACTACAATCTTCAGTGAACCATTTTTATAGCCAATGCAGGTAATAATAACAGGAAAGTGTAGATATTAGCAATATGGATGCAGCAGTAAGTGATCCGATAGATGTGAAGTACTCATTTTCTGTCAGAAAAATCTGAATAACATGCTATAACTTCTGAGTAAGAAATGCTTTACTTCAAAATAAATAAAAAATGAAATCGCTAATTCTAACTGTAGCCCACTAAGAAATCTTTTCCAATGTTTTAAAAATTTCAACGAAGTTTAAAGTTATTTTTAGCAAAATAGCAATCTAATAAGGTTTTCAATAAAATCCCTGAAACTTAAGTATTACAATGAGTTTTATTTATATTTTAAGATTTTTATTCTTTTTCAGGAAAAAAGTACACTCATTTTCTGTTGGAAAAATCCGAATAACACGCTATAGCTTTTGAGTAAGAAATGCTTTATTTCAAAATAAATAAAAAAATGAAATTGCTAATAAGTGTATCAGATGTAGCCCATTAAGAAATCTTTCCAATGTTTAAAAAATTTCAACAAAGTTTAGTTATTTTTAACAAAATAGCAATCTAATAAGATTTTCAATAAAATCCCTGAAACTTAAAAATTACAATGAGTTTTATTTATTTTAAGATTTTTATTCTTTTTCAGGAAAAATGTTTAATCATTTTCTATCAGAATTTTCTGTCAAAAAAGCTGAATAACATGCTATAACTTCTGAGTAAGAAATGCTTTACTTCAAAATAAATAAAACAATGAAATCGCTAATAAATTTATCAAATGTAGCCCTCTAAGAAATCCTTCCCAATGTTTAAAAAATTTCAACAAAAAGTTTAGCTATTTTGAATAAAATAGCAATCTAATAAGGTTTTCTATAAAATCCCTGAAATCTTAGAACTACGACGAGTTTTATTTATCTTAAAAGTTTTAATTTTTCTCAGGGAAAAAGTATTTTTTTTTATAAATACTCGATTATTGTAATATTACATGGTGCATGAATTCATAACATCATCATGTGTGGTTAATTTTAATTATAGTTAATAATTCATAAATTTAAACGGGAAAAGTAATTGCCTCAAAGTATGTATATGGCACACACCATTTATAGGACCTCTATACCTGAATTTTCTCTCAGATATTGTGTGGCACTATCTCTATAATGGCCATTATTCAACCACCTAATTAGTCATACTATAGGAGAGAGAACCCATGTTACTTAATCTAATTCTTCATTATAATGACCATCTGATTCTACCTTCTCCTCTCTAATGAGACTGTTAGTGTTTGTTCTGTGGAAATAGCTTTCTGTAGATATAAAAGGTATTATATATAGAAAAGCCCTGACTCATTTTTGGCATTTCTGTACGGCAACGAATATCTAGTTTATCGGCTGAGAATATTTAAAAGCTATACAAAAAGTACCTTTTTTCTTAAAAAGAACATAAAATATATAGATGTATGTTAAAGTAACTTAACATTTCTGCTTATGCTTAGCAAATTGTAATATAAATATACATGTGTGTGTATGTACACAGAGTGGTCTTTAATTAATTGTATAAACATTAAGGGTAGGTGAAGGACATTGTAACAATCATTTATTGTATAGAAATGCATAGGCACAAGTGTGACACGGTGAGACACAAACACAAAAAATAAGAGACGAAAGGCAGGACAAAGTGTTTATTGAAAGAATCGTTGACAAGTGTATTGTTTACAATAACTGTACATAACTGCTCAGAGCATAAGCTATGAAGTCCAGCTGCAGAACACTTTTCTGTACCATCCACTGGCAGTCGGAGAAGATAGTCTGCCGGATTCAAACCTTGTACTCGCTGAAAATGGAAGAGGTGAAAGCGATTTTCGTTTAACACTCTACAAACGGTCTGATGACTTCCACTTACGTGATGAGCAACAGCTCTTGTATTTGCCTCTGGTTTATCAGCCACAACAGTCAAGATGCTTTCTTCAAGGCTTAGACTGTGTACAGGTCTTCGTCGACCAGCATCGACTGGGGACGTGGAACATAAGTGTTTCACGAAGTTGATGATGTAACTTCTGAAAAATTCTGTGATCCGGCATTCATCGATCGCGCGTGATACATTCGTAAATCAGCTCTGCCGTTACCATTTGTACGGCCGTACATGTAATGCATGTCTGCATTTTCGGCATACGCAAAGTCTCCCATGGTAGACGTCAGCATAATTGTGTGAATGGTACTTTCCCTATTTAGATGCATCATGTTGAACAGCGGCTAGACATCTACTGCAAGCCAACCGGCAACGTAACTAACCAAAAACTCCATTTCTCTTTTCTTTTATTTCCCTTGTTTGCGCCTCACCGCGTCACTTGCATCCATACATTCAAATACAATAAATAACTGTTACAATGTCATGTATCTACCTTTAAAGTTTGTACCACGAATTCGGGACCACCCTGTATAACTACTGTACGTCTAATTCAAGAATTAATTCTCTTTTTATTTAAGTATTTCCATTAGAATGAATTTTATATAAGAAAGATTGAAAAAAAAAATATTTTAATTTAGAAATTACTTTTGCGTATGGATTTTGAGGGAGCTATTTTTTTTACTTTTATTTTACAACTATGTAATTTTAAATTTTAGAAAAGTTTTCCACTCCTTTTAAAAATCTTCTATTTATGACAAGCGTATGCATACATATGAAGCATATATATATATGAAGTACTTCGGACTTGATTTTATGGCATTTATTATTAAGAGATGATTTCTGGTTGTTGTCATGACACAATTGAGGAGGAAACCTCTTGTTAAATACAAGCCCACATTTATTTAGTGACGTAAAAAACACAGCACAAACATAAAACATAAAAAAATATGACATGCGCGATGACACGAAAACATTCTTTGTTCGCTTTCGTGATCTCAACCTTTTACAGTCTTGAACAACCAGAAACTGTTAGAATCATATGATTTCCGGTAAAAGCGCTTCTGATTGGTCAGAATATGAGGGCCATGCAAGATTGCGTTATCCTGTTTTAAAAATGCTAACATTTTAGGTTTGGGAGATGGAGTTGTAGTTATTTCCCGTTAAAAAGGCAAAACTCAAAATTAATTATCATGCAATGTCTTAGAAGGTTCAAAACTATTATGAATTAAAATTCTCCGAGATAATTTGTAAATTAATTATTACATATGTACGTATATATATATATATATAGGAAAAAAGCATCTCCTCATCTCTCATATATACTCACTCACTACCACTACTTTAATCCTAATAAAACTACTCAAACCCTGTTGCAAACCAGAAGATTTACTTAACCAGTTTTAATTACATTTCACCGGAAATAATACCATCTTAAATTAAGCCTCTTCACCGTTTCACCTTACCGAAAACGAGAGAAAAAAAAAGAAACTAGAAAATATGGAATTTCTTTTTGCCTTCTCACCCACAATACAGTAATGGGTCCAAATAGCAGTTAGATTTGGACAAACCAGTATTTCCTCAGGTCAGTTTTACGGCCAGGGGGTTCTACAATTATTGTCTGAATGAACGCAATGCCAAATCTTTCCTGGGTGGTAAACTTAAGGGGGGAGAGTATAGGGGGAAAAGTAAAGATGGGGTAACGGGAGCGATAATTTTCTTCTTCTACTTTGGCAAAATCTTTACGAAATCGTGATCGGATTTAAGTTACGGCTTCAGGTATAAAGAGTATCATCACGTAACCGTTTCTAGACATAAGTTCTCTGTGTAACAAAAAAGGAAAAAATCTAAATCTTTTCAGCCTTTTTTATGCCGTTATGTAAGGAAAGAAAGGATCGTAGACTCTAAACGGTAAAAAAAAGCGGCTATTGAAGGCATTGTTTCCAAATCGAATTTAGATATATTATTACAGAAACGAAAACACACTAGTTTTTAGATAGTCCCATCCCCTTCCCTGCCTAGAAGCTGGAAGAATTTAAAGGAATTTTATGTTATCCATTCTATTGTTTTCAGATTTCTCAAGTGATGGAAACAACAATGGCTAGGAAATTGAAGATGTACATTTATATTAGCATATTGTATCCTTTTCTTAAAATTGAAATATGAATATTGTATATTTCATCTCTTTATATATTTGCAATAGATCGATTTGCGATTGTGTTTTTTTTATCATCATGTAAGTGCAATACTTTCAAACAATAGATTAAAAACTCTAGAACAGATACAGGAAGTAGCGAGAAGAGATTGAACTCGCATGAGTATGTTACATTTTCACTTAGAAATGGTAATACTATAATTTTATGTAAGATGTTTTTGTTTTAAGTCTCTTTTTTGATCTTCCCGTTCCTTTCTTGATTATTTCATTTGTATAAAATATAACTGAAATTAGTTTTTGAAGAAGTTCAAGATTTTTTTACTTTTTTCCCTCTTAAGTAAGGAATTGAATAATTTTTCAAATAGTGTTAATCTTGAAACTTTTTATTTAAATTAACATTGCACAAGCTCCAATTCTAGTTAAACTGAAACATATGCTTCATATAAGAAATTTTATAATAGATTAAAAAAGCGAGAACTCTCGTTTTTTCTACTTTTTACTCTGTTAAGTACATAACAATTTCTAGTCTACATTACAAATATCAATCACTATTTTACAAAATTTAACTATTTGAAGCATGCTAATAATGATGGTTATTGAAACGTACACAAATATTATAATTATAACTATTATAATAATCGGTGTGTGTGTGAATACATACAAGGCATCTTATTAAGACGATTGTTAAGAGTATTGTGCGTGTATGAAATATTTACCACACACACACACACACACACACACACACACACACACACACACACACACACACACACACACACACACACACACACACACACACACGCACGCACGCACACATGCATGAATATCTCCAAAAACTACATTAGAAATTATTTTCAAATATCATTTTAATGAACTGTGTGATGCTTTATTAGCCAAAATGGTAATTTGATGTATTGCAAACACAGGGTTTTTAACTTTATAAATCAGTTTATAACACATGCAAGATTTCAGAAAACATAAAAATAATCCAAACCTTTAAATGTTAATTGGAATATTACTTTATAAATTTATCCGCTTTCATAAATAAATTTCACACATTCTTTCTCTTTTGGAGCATTTATAAGTACATAATTAAATTAAACCCTTTGGGCCATTTTATAACTCATGTCACAAAATAAATGTTTTTAATTAACGAATTTTGAATAACGTAATCAAAAATTGCCCATTTCCTCCAAATCAACATAATTGAAAAATAGAACTTAAAACAAAATACTATTTTAATATGACGGAAAATTAAATTAAACACCTTTTTAATTACTGAACTCGTACTACAATGCCAACTAACTTCACAAAAGATTAATAAAAACTTTTAAAGTAAGGCACACAATAACATTATCAACCAAGTAAAAGGAATTTTTCATTAAATGCAAAATAAGGACACGTAATCAAAAAAAAACATCTAACGTTTTCAGGAAGATCTGAAACGTAATTAACTCACGCACCAAATATTATGTTGAAAATCAGTTAAGTCATTGGTTATTTTTTAATTTCATGCTTTAATTTCTAGACTATCTTATCTCATTTGAAGTAACATTAGCAGTAACTTTTTCATTGTCTATGACGTTGCATCCTAATTAATAAACGTCACATTTCTGTTTTCATAATAAACCGTTTAACGTATTCGGAGTAAGAATAACAAAAATAAGCGAGTTGGTATGAGAGGATATAATTAAAAAAAGGGGACTATTTTTAAAACGCAAATCCATGGAACTTGCTTAATTTTATAGAATGTGTACCCGGCCCTTATAAGGAGAACAATTATCCCGTTGTCCTTCTCCCACTAGAGTTGAAATTTTCTGCTGAAGTACGTGCTCAAATGGTGACAGAAGCTCTAGAAAAAAAAAATTGTTCATCTTATGATGTTGCTCAAACTAAAAAGATCACAGTTCTAATAGACTGATAAAAAGAATATTTAATATTGTTAAGCGAGCTACTTGCACAACTGCAATTTATTCACCCCAGCTCAAGGTACTTGTATGGAAAAACTTGGTATTTTTTAGCATCATTTTGAGGGAATAAAAAATAGGAAAGTTACTGGCAAAGCGTTGAAAATATTACGATCTGATTGGTCCGTAATCCTTAATGAGAACAAAAGGAGGAGGAAAAAAAAAAGGCTTCTAAAGAGTAATTCAATCAAGTAATTTGCACCAAAATGCGATATTAAGCAGTACTTCATGTTAAAAAAAGATTTCATTTTGTACATTTTTTCATTATATTTATGTATTTTTTTATGTGAGACCATTATCGCATGAATTATTTAATAGGTTGAGGTTTATTTAAACTTTTGCAAACATTTTATAAAATTGTATTATTTTTAAAAAAATCTTTAATCTAATAATCAAAAATGGAAGTTTAATTAGTTGCATTTTTTGTGATACATAAAACATACGAAAAATTTGAAACGATTTTGAAAAAAAAATTCTACTAACAATTCTTTACTCTTGCTCATGAAGTTCACAGAAAACTATATTTTTCTATCTCTGCTCATTAAAAAACAAATAATATCAATAAATATGACAATTTTTAATCTCTATTAATAAAATTAGATAATAATTATCATTTTTAATGTTAATCTGTAAAATAAGTCTATAAATTAAAAATAATCAGTTAATCAAGGAACAACTAATTAATTAAATAAAGTTTTTACTTAAAATCAACCTTATTTATTACAATAGAATTAGTAATAAATATTAGCTAAATCATGATATATTGAATAATCATCTTCATTTAAAATAATATTCTGTCAATTCATTATAATCACCAATAAAAATAATTTTTTAATAGTAATTAGTAGATTAAATAAAAATAAATTTTTTTAAAAAAAGACGATTATTTGACTAATGGTTATTTATTAACAATTAAGTAAATAATTATCATGTTTTTAACAATCAATTAAATACTAATTATTTAAAAATAATCAATAATAACCATTTTTAATAAAAACTACATGGCTTTAAATATTAGTAACGCAATTAAAAACGTATTACTGTATTCCTTTGTACATAATATAAAGTTTCAGGTGAAAAAATTAGAATGTTGGAAGAATTAATCACACAGAAAATTCTGTATCATATCATTCTTGAATATTTGAGTTATAAAATGTTTGAAAGTCTAAATTAAAATTGTTTCTATTTTCTCTTCTTTAAATTTCTAATCCATTAACTTCTTTAATATAAAAAAATAAGTTTTTAAAATTTAATTTTGACTTTAAACGTACATTCATTTAAAAAATGGAGTATAAATAATTATTCATGGAATCCCATTTCTACAAACAGTATAAGCAAATGATAAATTTTGGGGGTGATTCGGTATCCCTCTATACTCGTATATAAACCTTTAAGACGTTCGCATGTAGACTTTCGTTCTTTCATGGACGTTTAACCTCATTCTTTTATTGGAAACTTACAGCCTAAATTCCATTCACTCAGAATAGTTTGGCCGTTTCCTTATACCTTTTATATACGGAAGTTACCGTAAAAAAATTTAAAGTAGCACACATAAAACGCGAAGTATTTTCGATAAGAATTCCTTGGAAAATTTAGTCTCGCTTTAAGCTTTGTTATTCGCTCTTTTAAGTCCCAACAAATCATACGATTTTAAATAAAATCTTTCAATATTTTTCCTTACTAAAGAAAATAAAAAAAAAACGATTAAGGGATTTTTTTTTGTTTCTTTCAGATAAATTAAGGTGTAGTTTTCATTATTAATAGCATAATCAGTTGTAAAATATTGCAGAATAAAATTCAGAGAAGGTGCACAGAGCATTTAGTAATGCACTATATATATATATATATATATATATATATATAAGCACGCTTAAATCATGTATATAACACACATACACATAAAGTAATACAATTTTTTCAAAATATGTGATTAATACGATTTTAATTTCTTTTTTATCTCTAAAATGAATAAAAATAAAATAAAAGGAATTCGAATAATTATTTGACCAAGCCTTGCGAAATAATGTATGTGAGATTATTCAAATTATAATTCCAGAACTAAGAGGCTTCCAACAGTTATGGGAGATTAAACTTAATATATATATATATATATGTGTGTGTGTGTGTCATCACTCAAGTGGAGCATGTGGGAATAATTTATGTATAAAATAAAGCAATACTGAGAAACACACTATTGATTCATTTTAAAGCAAAATTTAATTAAAGGAAAACTGTATAAAAGCAAATAAATAACATATTACTGATATATTCAGATAAAATACATGACTATAATTTAATCAATTTCTTCAAAATATAAATTTGTTACATATATTAGCTAGAAAGAAGCAAGAATAATACTTATGAAAATACTTTTTTGCAATTAGGCTTTTTAAGTGGCATTTATATATTCGTAATTTACTATTTACAACAATAAAATGATAAAGATTGTGCAATAACGTGTTGTGCAATAATAAAATACGCGTAACGATGAATAATTTAATAATGGTAATGTTTGTAACTATATAAAATGTATATTTTAAGTATTAGAGAAGCAAATAAATAGCATTACATTTTGTATATCATCCGAATAAAGAAAAAAGACACTAAACTGATTATTTTCAAGGGAAATATAAGCTTAAACTTAAGAAATAGTAGATTAAAGCTGCCATTTTTGAACATTTATAAATAAAAAGAAGATTAAAAAGAAATTTTTGCAAAAATAATATATGCGAAAATTAAATTTGTGATTGTTTTTATCTTTGAAAAAAAAAAGAGAATAAAGACGCAAATTTACTGTAACTTATTATTAGGTTATGCTTTTATTTTAAATCAATCAAATTGATAGCAATGCTCATATATAAACAAATATATAAAGAGAGAGAGAGAGAGAGAGAAGCCTGTGCATACACACGTTGATTTTCCAACAGCACATCTCGGACACAAATTTAATAGAATAGTATAATCATTTTTTTTTTTAAAATGAATTTTTTTTAGCAAAGTATTAAACAATGTTATTCGTATAGGTTTAAATATTCATTTGGTCTCGGTTTATTGATTTTGGATCAAATGAAATCATCAAATTTACAACAATTGTTTCCTTAGTCATTATCTTTGAAAAATGAAAATATAGCATGGCGAAAAAATGCTTGTATGTAAGAAATAGCAGAAAGTAATCTTAAAATTATGGATCGATCTTAAATCTTAAGAAGTAAATCTAGTTCGATTTAATGAGTATTCAGAATATATCAGTAAAAATATCCATTAAAAAAATCTTTTTAATTTTATATGGGTCAATACGAGTTAAAATTTCAACACTTGATGTACTTTTAATTCAAAATTGATACTTATTAAAAAAATCCTTTTTTATTTGTAAAGACATTAAACAATTTGCATAAAATTATTAATTCTTTTGTAATAATTTTATCCTACAATTTCTTGACTTTTTGCAATATATTAAAAGCTTCAGATTAATTAGATTCGTTAATACTTATTGTACGGAATTCATCTTCGAAAGCTTCAAGAAGCAAAAAAACATTCCATAGTTTTCAACAGTAAATATCATTTTAAGGTATCATATTTAAAGAGAGAATCGAGAAGTTCTTAAACCCCCCAATAAACCTAGAAAGAATTGTGCTTCAGTAATGATATACAAACATATGTCTATTTTGATTTCATCAGCAGACAGCTGGTTCTCAAGGCTAAATAATTCTAAAATAATTCTCTTGCAGTTAATTAGGCTAAAAGAAAACAATTGCTATATTTATGTGCGTGAGTAACTTCTGACGCACGCACGCATATATATATATATATATATATATATAATGCCAGAATTTACATATGTAATCTCGTACATTTAAGTAGTAGAATCCGTGAAAAAATTTCAAGAAAAACGAATAAGAGATTTGACAAACTATATTCTATAATCTGAGCATCATCTCTTACACAAAAAGTTAGCTAATTAAGCCTTAATCTGAAAATTATTATAAGCTTGTTTGTGTGAGATTGTTTGTCAAAATAGTTTAAAAGTCTTAACTAAATTAGTGTCAAAATATTTTAAATCAATACTTGAAAGTTTAAGCAATTAATAAAAGACCCTCCATAAACAAGTTCTTCTCTCTTTTTATTATTCTTTTCAAGCTTGTAATGTCGGGGAATTTTCTTAATTAACGCCCGTTAAGACACATTTTGTTAAAGTAAGTGTTAATTACCTATGCATAATAGGATCCATAAAATAATTCGATTCTATTATTTTCATCGTTTTAGTTTACAACAACTTCCGCTACACATTAATTGAGGTTTAAAAGAGTATGAAACACCTATACCTATCTAGAAAAAAGCGTCAAATAGATAATACTGTTCTACAAAATCGCATTGTCCTTTAATGACAAATACACACATATGTTAGAATTAATTCTCTATTTAAAATATTTTTTATACTACAAGCGCAACAGCAGTAACTTGAGAGGTTAATAACTTTTACAGAAAATAAGTTGATTGTACGTATAGAATGGTGAAAGAGATACGTATTTTTTTAATGCTTAAGCGGCATGAGTGCGAGTATTTACTATTTGTATTAGCCTTTAAAGTTACAGTAGGCTATTTGTCAACTAGCTGTCACAACTGAGGTGAGGTCATTTATTTTAGGAGAATACCTTGTAGTCTCATCGTCAATCATATCAGCCAGATTCCTTTACAGTTTGAAAATCGCAAAGGGTTGTTCGTTTTGAGGATGAAAATACTTTGAATAAATTCCTTTCTAAATCTTAGCATCACTAACGTTTTAAAAAATGACAGAAAGGACATTTTGGATGTCAGTAGAAGGTGCAGTGTTGTCATCAACTAAAATTGCCTTTTATAATCTTTTAATCTAAGCAATTCAATTTTAAAAGAACAAAACAATTCTTTTTTATTAGCAGCAAAAGGAATGTGAGCTGGTGAAATATAACTCCCCTGAAAGGCTTAAACTAAAAGGTCTGAAGATGAAATTAAACTTTTTAAATAGAAAAGACATGTGCGAATGCAATCTTTTCTTGTGTTGTCAATTAAAAGAAGCAGCCTTTTGTGTATTTGCTTAGCTTCAGATGAACTCTGAAATGAAGATGACTTCAAGTTTTACGAGAGGAGTGTTTTTCCATTAATGGAAAAGCTGTTTAATTTAATTCTTGTAAAAACTAAAAAAAATAAATAAAATTTTTTTACATTTATAAATAAATACGCATTATTAGAATTGCAAGGGGAAAAAATGCTTTTTAGAACGACTTTATTTAGAATCAAAATAATTTTCAAAAAACTTACTGTGAAATGAATAATTTAATGAATTTATGCACAATCAAATATTTCTTGTTCTCCGATATGCTTCTTTATAGTCTCCCTGATTTGAAAATTTAAAAAGAAGTTGCTAGGAGTGTTAGTTATATTATTGTGAAAAAAAAAGTAAAAAATATTTTGTAAACGAACTAGGGGGAGGGAGGGAACTCTGTTCACCTAACGGTAGGCCAAACCCCATTGTATAAATTAAACAACTGTTCACACACTCATTGCTCAAATTCTAACACTGTAATTTACACGTATAATGTAGCTCTATTTATTTGTTCTTTTTTTCGGAAAATTCGTTCTTGTTGTTACTTTTCAGTTAAATTCATCACTGAAGCTGCATCGTCCGAAATTTCATTTATTAAGTGCTCAGATTTTGATAAACCTGCAGCTCTTGCAACTTCTTGGAAAGTTGAGTATTTAATTTCGTTGATTGTTAATAAGTCTTCGTATGAGACAACTCCTTTCTTTTCACGTCCAGACAATCGTTGCGATACTTTTCTTCGAAAGCTTACAATAATATAATATCACAACCGTATTGGCGACATTATATGAAACGAAGCACAGGGCAGCTTATTCAGCGCGAATGACGCATGCGAAATCGGGGTTGTGAACTTGGCGAGTTATCTTGAACGTTGGCATTGTTGCGACAAATTTACTACAGCATCGTGAGAAATTTTTTTTTATATATAAATAATATAAAACAATTCCAATACTTCATTAGTTAAGGATAACATGCGATCACATTATTGATGTCGAATGCATATGCAACTTATAGATTGAGTGATCATGAAAACCAAGCACCAAGGAGAAATGGTCTGTGAAGATGCATTCACACAAAATCGAGTTATGTAAATGATTCGGAATGTGCAGCTGTCTTTCACTGAGTGAGTACGATTTAAGGGGAGAAAAAAAACCTAGCAGATTCTCTCTCTCTCTACAATAGTCGTACTGTTCTGCTGGGGAGGGAAATCAGAAAAGTTTTTTCCAAGTTATAAAAAATTAATCATAATTAAAAAAAATAAATTTTTTTGTCTGAAATAAAAAACGATAACTTTACAAAACGAAATGGAATGGTAAATAATATTAAATTGAAAAAACATAAAACACGTAACACACACTATTTTTAAAGGTGTTTTCCCTTCTTTATAGTATATTTTGTAGAAGCACCTTTTTTATGAGAAACCGAGAGAACTGAGAGCTCATTTTGTTTTTCGTCAAAAGAAATGAAGAAAACACATGAGCATCTAATTGTACTAATGAAGTAACTCTTTGCAAAGCGTGCTACTGTATGTCTTGACTACATTCCTATAAATTCGATTCAAATTATTTATTTACAGACTTTTCAAAAGTTATTTCCAAGTTCTACTAAATATAATAAATAATGAGAATATTATAAAAACCTGTATATGTAAGAATAACTTAATGCGACAGAAAAGAAACATTACTTCGTTTATAAATCGTTCTGGAGCGCTTGTAGAAAACAAGAAATTAAAGTAAAATCATAAATTTATTTAGCAGTGTCTCGCACTTGAATGTTGATTGTTTGTGAGAAGACTATGTTACGCGCCTCGTATAAGAAGAAAAAAGGCTGATAGCACGTATCGTAAATTAAAAGCGGCATGATCGTGGCCTATTGTGGGTAGAGGTTTGTTGTTCCAAGATATTTTTACACACATTCGCTGGCATCCAACAACTGTCAAGCATTATTGAATAGATGGATTTAGGAGGGTCATACTGAATGTCTTGCACCAATCTGTGAACTTCCTCCTGCTCCTAATACCAGAGAGGACAGCCATGTTGTACATCCACGAATCGTACAGACCTGGCCCGGACCTTGAGTCAAGAAATGGGCTTATTTGCAGTAAAAGTATCCGCATGGGCACTGTGACGATGCTTTCAATGACAATTCTATTGATTGCTTTTCAACATGAAATTGGCTTGATAAGTGAAAATGTGATAATATTAAATTTTATAAATATGAAAGCGTGAAGTAAAGTAGACTGAGTTAAAACATAAAAAGGAGCTTATTGTAAAAAAAAAATAAACAAAATGTAAAATTATAGAAAGTATCTATTGAAATAAAAAAATTATTAAGGAATTTTAAATTGAAAAAAAAAAACGCTTTAAATTTTTTGCTTACAAATGTTTTTGATCGCAAACTAAAAACTAAATGACTCCCCATAAGAAAGAGCAACATAATTCCCAAATTTGTTGATGTTGCATATAACTGATTGCTTGTGAAGCATTGCATTCATTTATGTAATTTTAAATTCAATAAATATATTAAAATTTGTGTATTAATTCCTAAAAAGAAAAAAAAAGGAGAAATAATTATTTTATTTTTTATTGAATATATAGCTTTCACAAGTAGATTCTTGTGCACAGCAGTATATCAAACCTCAAAATTTTTAATTTTCACTCGAATATTAGTTATAAGATGTAAGAAAACTATTTTCAGATTATATTATCGCGTCACAAACAAAGTTTGGTATTTTGGTTATATTTAAGAGAATTTTAAACCTAATGATTAATCCACGCGTAATTATTTTAGCTTAAGAAAATAGGAACAGCACATATATTAATTAGTGTAAATATGCAATGAAGAAACGAAGAAATTTTTTTTTAATTGGTAGTAAAAAAAATAAGACGACATTAGCGGGAGTTCCGTTGACAGATTTACTTTCTTTTTTTCCACATACATCTTCACTTGCCATTTCCAACGTGTGAAATGTATAAAACCAACTTGGCTGAAGTTCAAATGAGTGTGTAGGAAGTTGTTACAAACGCCTAAGAAAATAAATTTAATGTATTGCTTTTAACTCCCTAGTTTGAATGAAAAAACTTTTTTAACCAATGTTTTGAACATTTTGATATTTTCTCTTTCAAGTTCTTTACTATGATAGTATTTACGGATTCATTTAAAGTTGAATCCTGTTACACAAATAACTATCCTTAAATATGATACGAAAGTTTCACGGTGAAAACTACTTTCAGAGTCGAATATAAACTTCCACCACAGTTCCTTTAATTTAGTTGAATGAGTTTTTTATCCGTTTTTAAAGTACTTTTCAAAAAATGACGAAATTCAGGGGTAAAAGGCTTAGAATTCATACAGGAATGTTTAGAATGCTAAGCTTAGCATTCTAATAACAGCTTATGTATTATTATTATACGCTCTTAATGCAAGTTATGGAATTCTATTTTTTACCTTCTCTTTTGTTTTTACTATGTTCCATTCATCTCCTGTCTCCTCTTTAGATTGCATATAAGTAGAACATTATGTACAAAATTAGAAAATGTAATTCACTTCAGTTCTTGAACTAATTAATTTCAGAATAAATCAATTTTGAATAAATCAATTTCAGAAAACGAGCTCGTACTAGTTTCAAAAAGCAAAATTTGATAAAACAAAAAAAATATGCTAAAGGAATTATTACTTTTTAAAGAAAACTGTATTTTGTTTAAAAAATTGGACTTAAGAGGCTGGACAGATTAAACGTGCATCGGCCTCTCTACATAGCAGGCTTTTCCATTCGGTGTTTAGATATGTTTGCTTTGAACTTATAGATCTTTTAAAGGGGCTCTTACGGACCCCTGGGTACCTTATGCCTACTGAAGGGGTCTGTAAAAAATCAAAATTAATTTGGGTGTGCGTGGGCAAACGTTAGGAGGGTCCGTGAAAGGTTTAACATAAAGAACAATATTTGTGAACTATTTCTAATATTATAAAAGTTAAAATAAATTAGGAATGGTCTTTATGAGTTAAAAGAGATTTTAGAGTAAAAATTGAACATGGAGGAATTAAATTTTTTAGATAGGTACGTAAAATTTACTTAATGACAAAGGTCACATGATGGAAGTCAGGTCGATCGCAGGTGCGACCGTCTGTGGTAGTTTAAATACGAACGGAATTCGATAGCTTGTTTAAGCTATGCCAGTATAAAAGAGTTGTTCCTCTTGTTGACAGTTTAGATTTGTTTAATGCATGATCCTGAGATGTGAAGTGAATGCAACAAATTTTTCTTATTTTTGATCAGAAAGTTGTATTATTATTTGCATTATTAAGAAAACTATCTCACTGATTCACCAATCTCATTGAAAAAAAAACATGTTTCTGTATTTTAATGCAAAAGTTATAATTTGAAAAAATACAACTTCAGATATCACACTTTTATTTATACTTTATTTTTACATCCACATATGCCTTAAGGACATCAAAGTTAACAATTTTTCAATTATGCACTGAAGTAGAGTTATTTCCCTTTGGGGGTGCATGACCATGTTTTTCGTATAAAAAAAGAGGCTGAGGGCCCAGTAAATTTGGGAACCAATGGCTCAGAACATAAACTCTTTCAGTGTTTCAAATCATTCTTTCAAGTGCTCAATTAGAGTAATATACTAATTTCAACTATCGAAAATAAAATGAAAACAAGTAATTGTAGAACTTTTACTTGTGTATATGCATCTCTCATTTTTGGATGCGTTCTGTTTTGTTTCACGACTATATTAG
The DNA here is from genome assembly GCA_019973975.1 of Trichonephila clavata. NCBI lineage: Eukaryota > Metazoa > Arthropoda > Arachnida > Araneae > Nephilidae > Trichonephila > Trichonephila clavata. The sequence goes on along the minus strand of BMAO01019114.1, from coordinate 821,837 downwards.
TAAATAATGTACCATGACTAAAGGTTTGAAAAATGGTCTATCTAAAAAATAGTTTATATTTACCATTCCTTAATGCTGGAAATTTAACAGAAATTCAATTTTCAGCTAAAAGCGTCATCCTTTTTATTACCTTTCGGTTATTATGTAAATTATTACAATTCTACCTATTTCTAATAAGGTATTTTTTAGTGCTATATTTACACACACACAACCTATTTTTTTTGAAATATAGGCAAAGACGTATTCACCAAAAAGTTCAATAAAACTCTTATAGCCCGATTTTTTTAAGTACAATCATACTATTATAGAGGTGTTTGCTCTGTTATAATCTTACCATTTCAAGGATCAAAATGATTTTCTCTTTTGTTTAAACAATATTTTTTGCTTTTTCATGAGTTTCAGAGGGTTATTTTAAATGTTTTAGATTTTCTAACGTAAAATGGACCCTGGATGCATTTTTATGAGTCAGCTCCTTGAGAAACAGCTGTTCCGAGATTTTTTATAGTGAAGTGGGTTGCTCTTATTTGCTTCCATTATGTACACCTTGGCTAGAAAAAGCTTACGCACGTTACAAAATTATTAAGGAGAGCAACCCATACATCCTCTGGCTCCACTTTTTTTACTCAGTCGTTAGTAGAGATGAACACCAGAAGGCCTGTTCCTGCACATGACAAGCGGAAGTCTTACTCTGTACGAGTTTGAGATTTCACAGCTCCCCACTCCTATCCGAGACATCTGGTAGCTAAAACTACTTTCAGTTCAGAAGTCAGAATCTCCCTCCTTCCAGAACGTTGATAAATATAACGCGAAAATCTATGGAGGGACTAAAAATATTACTACCACCCTCCTATTTGAGATAAGATGCAAACGTTTCGCCCCGGTTTTCATTTTGTTACTCGATGCAATATTTTCCACATACTCTTGCTATCATATCCCAATTGCGGAAGTCTTGTTTACATGGAAGATGATTCCATTTATTTTTGGTGAGGCCGGTAACAAGCGGAAAGTTATGATTCACCCCAGAGTACAGAGTGCGGAACGTTGTCCAAATTTGTTTTCATTATCCGACACTTCGTTAATTCATTTCGCTTCTCACCAAGGCGATATTCGACGCGATAGGAAGTTTAATTCAACGAATATTATAAAGAATTAAGAGCGTTGTGTGGAATTTTCAAGGGATTTTACTCCGTTAAGATGATTTGTTTTAAATATCCTTGTTAGTGATACGATAAATTAATAAATTAATTGATTAATTAATATATTTTCAAGGGACATAGTTCCTTATATTACGGTTTTTGTACAGTTAAACATAATATACTAGAAAACATTTGCATTTATTTCAATAGAGTAGGAAAATAAAGATAGTTAAGATAAAACATTAATTTACAAGGAAAGGATAACGAAAAGACCATTAAATGTATTTAAATTGTAAATAAATATATTTAAATTTAAGTTTAGTGAAAGAATTGCTGTTTGCATAAAATGCTAAATATATTATCAGAAGAAACCATTATATGCCCTCGAATAACATTAAAAAATTTTACTCATGCATTTATATTTTTGGTTTGAAGATATTTTCGAGATTTACGATTCAGTAAAAATAATTGAGGATTTAAATTGAGTACAACTCCGGCATTATTTAGTTTCTCTCATTTTAAAATATTGCATTATTTTTGTTTTAGATGGTGTTATTTATTTTTCTTAGAAATTTATTTTGAATATATTTTTATTTTAAATATTTGGGATTCTATTGAATTAAATTTCACGAAGTTTTTTTTTATAAGAAAATTAATTCACAATGTAATCTAAAAACATAAAAGTAAAGCTTTTTTTATTTAGAAAGCCTTTTTTATTTGTAATGAGATGCAAAAAGAAGCAATATATGCTTTTATATTAAGTAAGGTATATTTCGTAGCGCACTTTTTTATGTATATTGCATAAATTTCAGAATTTCAGATATCTTTTAAAATTTAAAAACACTTAAAGGACATCACTACTTTCTCATCTTATTTCAAATATGAGAAATCAATAATTGTTTTAAAAAGGAAGTTTTTATTACTTTTATTACTGGAAAAACGTAGTATTTGTACATAATACAATTTAATATTTTCTGTATTGCAAATTAGCTATTAAGGAATATTGCAAACTAATATTGACACAAATTAAGGCATATTTTTAAAATCTAAAACGAAGATAAAATCTCTGATAATTTCTACTGCTTTTAAATGATTATTAATTTTGTATTTAAGTTTTTATTTTATTTGGAATCAAAATTTTGATTAACTTTTTTTTCGTTCTGCAAATTTTTTCAGAATTAAGAATTAAAAAATTTTACTCGAATGCCTTATTTAATTTATGGGTTTATAAAAAACTTATTTTCTAAAATACATATTTTTGGTTTACATGATAGAAATGCTATATGTTTTTATAATCTTTAACTGTAACGATTATCCCAAAAGAGAAAGATTGATTCATTGGAAAATATTTTTCACAATTTTGCACGAAATGAAGTTCAGATTTAAAAAAAATAGAATTAAAAGCCGTTTAGAAATATTTGATTAAAATATACCACCTTCAGTATAACATAAAAATTGTATGTTGAAAGGAATTAATAAAACATGGAATATGGTACTTTTCTGTTTCACCATCGCAAGCGATTAAATCACCAAAAGTGATACAACTGACGCAAAATGGAATATTGCCACTGGTAGCCTTTTACCACCACATTTTCAAAACATGTCACGGTTTTTTCTTATCAGAAGCATCTTTTTAATAATACAACAACAAAAAAAAAGATGAAAAACCAATTAGAACTAACATTTATAATACCTTTTTCATGTGTATATTGTGTATTGCCGCCAATAAAACTTGCTTGGCGAGATTTGTGGACTATAGAGAAAAGTAACTGGATTACTTGTAGATGTAAAAGAAGCACAGCTCATGCAGGACGAAAAATTCATTTTTATGTAATTATACAAGAAATGCAAATTGCAAATGAATTAAACATAGTATAACAGCATGATGAAAAGTCTTATGCATATTTTATTGCCTTTGGAATTATGAGTCAAAACTTTGTGGGTCAAAAAGATACAGGCTAAAGTAAAACACGCAATGAAATAGTAGGTTAATGTATTTAGTTGCATTATTCAGTCGTCACATTAAGACGGGCCATTTTTATGAAACTTTTATGTGTTCTTTATGGTCAAGATATTGTCAATCTGAAAAAAACAACGCTTTTTTACTAACTCTTTCTTGAACACTGCTGTTTGAGAGGGAATTAAATTTGCAATAACACACAAAAGCGAATTTATTTAAAAAATCCTTTTGCAAGAGAAGACGAATTCTTTAGAGACAGAAATAAAACAAACCTAATTATAATGAAAAATCTTCTGAGAATTAAAAAAAAAAAAAAACTAAAGAGATAAGTCATCGTCGTTTATTGTTAGACAGATTCTTTTAGAGACAACTTAAAAAGTCAAGGATTTTCTTTTTACGATAAAGGAATAAAAAAGACCTGCACTTTCTAAGTGGATTAACTTTTTTTTAAATACAAACTGCAATAAAGCATAATTCTGAAACATAATCTAAATATCTAAAGATGACGCTAGAGTTATCAATTAAAGGATCAAGTGTGCTTTGAACAAATATTCAAAATATTCCTTTGTGAGAGTAAGAACAATAGAACTGTTAACAATTTTTTTCTTTGAGTTTCCCGAGCAATTAGACAAACGTATGCTTTGAAAGAAGGAATTTATAAAACCTAAGAGTTTATGTGATAAAAAGTTAATATAAATTATCTTCCTTTTTGAAGTCTTAAATAGTAAGGATACTTTAAAAATAGTCTCTGTGCATTTACAAAAAAATTATTAAAAAAAGACTGCTTACAATTTTCTATACATAAAAGGCCTCTTTTAAAAAAATGACATGCTTGAGATGATAAATTGATAAATGATAAATTAAGTGTGTGTACTAATATACAAAAGTAACATAGTAACATTATTCTCAAGTTCAAAACATAATTAAAATTATTTTACGGTAATTATTTGGAACATTATTATTAAAACAATCGAAGAATATTTTTTATATTGGAAAACACTTTAAAAATAATTAAGTTAATGTAATTTTCAAAGTGATTAATAATAAATATTTCTATACGAGATATATCATATCGTATTCCCATACTGAATGCATTTAATTTAAATAATGTATTACAATGTATCTAAAGTAAATTTTTAATAAACATTGTACAATTTTTTAATTACACCAAATTTCGGAGAATAGTAAAAAAAACAACAACATGCTATTTATTATAGGTTGAATTAGTTTATAAGTAAAAAAAAATATATATACACCATTATCAAACATTTAATACTTTAAAGATTTTTTCAATTTAATATAATAAACTAATTAAATTAAGAAGAGAGATTGAGAAACTTGAGCTTATTAAAAATAAATATATTAATAGATAAATTAAAATTGAAAAAATTAATTTTTAAATTAACTTAATTTTCTCTTCTTAAAACAGTGAAATGAATACATTGTATCAGAAGTGTACTAGTTTTAAAATAATTTAATATTTTTTACTAAATTTCTTATAAAAATATAAATTTAGATTTTATGTTCTTCCTAATTTTTCTTAACGATCAATTTAAATTAATCAATCTTGATTATTACATGATTGGTTTCATACCCTGTAAAGAAATTTAAAAGAATTGCAACACTCTGAGTATTAGAAAGCTAATGAGCTACGATTATTTTTGTTTTCGGATAAACCATGCATTTATGTCTTAAGAATTTTGTTTGATTGCTGAAACTACAATTTTAACAATTAATTATTGTTCGAAGAGTAATACAAAAGAATAGCGCTTCAGAAATACTGAATGGCATTTTTTAAAAGAAATAAGTAAATTAAAAAGACAATACAAATGAATTAGAAGGAGAGACATTCCGACCAATTAGAGAAAGCTAATGATTTAAGAGTTTTGAGACATAATTAGCGTAAGCTTTTATTCAGTGTAAGTTTTTAATTAACTTGTTTAGTGAAATTTGTGGCAGAGGGGAAAAAATTAATTGCTGGAAAGAGTAAGAAAATTAGGAAAAGTTTTTACATTATACGCAACGGATTCCTTTATCAAAAAGGAATAGTTGTTAATATGCAATATGAGAGTCATCGAATTATTTAATCAATTCCAATGTAGCCCAAAAAACTTTTATTTTCAAAGTCATTAGTCTTAATTAACGTTGGAATAGGATCGTAAATAAATTTTGGGGAAATATTTAGCTCTAACAAATCTGTATAAAAAATTCTAAATTAAAAAAAATTGTCCATATTAATATTTTTTATTTTGCACTAAAATTAAACTGACATCAAATTGTATCTTTGCATGCTCAGAAATTTGCTTTCTTAAAGGAATATACACATACTTACACATACACTCTCATTCGAGAAAAGTTAACTTTTTCATATATATATATAAAGAGAGGGAGATAGAGAAAGAGAGGGAGAGAGAGAAAGAGGGAGAGAGGGAGAGAGAGAAAGAGGGGGAGAGGGAGAGAGAGATTGCCCTAGTTAAGATCAAGAAGGTTTTGAAATCTTGAATTAAAATGGAGCGAAGGCTTCATGCAAGTAATATTTACACAGGATTCTTCCTTTTTTTAGCTTTAGAATCCTGTCGCCTCATTTAAAGACTTCTGGTGATCCCTTGGAAATAAATTGGAGACTCGGATAACAGCAATCACTGTTGCTCATTTAGATTGTTGCCCCTCCCCCCACCCAGCGATTACTGTTGCCCCACTTTTTTGCCCGGGGAGAATGTGTAGCTTGAGGAATGTTACCTCAACCGGAAGTCCTTTTGACTCTCAGTAGAGCAAAAAGCATGATAACCCCATACATTGACAAATATACTACAACATCCCAAAACACCAAGGACCTAGAAAAGCCTTGGGAAACCTTGGCCCCTGTGGGTCCTATCCCGAGGCACCTGGAGAGAGCCAAGACCGTTGCCCGCTTTCGCCTTATATACCACTGGACATGACTTCCTAGAATATAACTCTACTTGCTTGGCATGGCTGCTGATGAGGCCTGGCCGCTCTGCGGCCTTGGCAGGATGGATGGCGACCACCTGCTCCAATGCTCAGAACTCGATGGATACCCGACTGACGATGTCGTCATTCGGTACTGGGAGGCTCAGCGTCAAATGGTCAAGAAGCTAATCACGGGCATTGGATAAATAAATAAATAAAGGATTATTCTTAGTTATATAACTGGCTATTAAATTGGTTAAAAATATAATTTAACTTAGCAGCATAATTTTAATACTTTATCATAAACCCCCATTTTTACTTATAGTTTAATAATCTAAAAAATGAGCATTCTTACCCTTAAATATTGAATATTTAAACGAGAAGGCACTGTATCTTAAAATTACATGATTTATTTTCCTGTTAGGGATAATATATATTATTTTGACTTATTATGTGTTTTTTTAAATGTAAAAGTATCTCACAAAAATGAAAGTAAATATGAAAATCTCCGAGGAATTCAATAAAAGACGTAAAGCTAATTTCGGAAATGAAAGTATAGTCACGGAAAAAAATTCTTCATGAATCTGTAATTTTCATCTATCAGAAAGAGATTAGCTAGGGAATTAGAAGAGCTGAATTAATTTTTTTAGCTTTGAAACGTATTTCGATTACATTTCAAATATCATGTCTTTATTAGTTTCATTATGTTGGAAGAGTTGGAATCTCAATCGTACTTTCAAAAAAGTGTTACTCAGCAAGTGGGCATGAAAATTACATTTATAATGGAGAAAATAATTTCAAATAACAAACATTGCTTCGAATCTAAATAAGATTTACGAGAACTAATTCTGTCGAAAATAAAAAAAAATGAACTTGATTAATTAAGTTTTGCAGTGCTGTGTGAGTCTGTTTTTTTTATGTCTCTAAGCAATTATCAGATAATCATGGGAAACAATTGAAAATTCTTAAGACATTCTCCTTTTTTACAATTAAGAACTTTCAAGATCCATTTAGATTTCTCGAGATAATTTACATACATTTCTATTGGTAATGTGATTACTAATGTATTACAAATTCTGATGTTTCGTACATTTAATCTGAAATGTACTAAGACATTAGTAATACATTTGTAAAAGAAAAAGGCATACCAATATTAAAACTGAATCGTTTCACGATTAATGTTTGCTGTTTTAATCAAAGATAAAAGTATCCTCAGAAACATTTTATAATTTCAAAGTAATTTTAAAGAGCTAATACTGGATTCGAGGGCTAATGTACCGATAATAAAGATCTCTGTCTAAGATGTTTCTTAAATTCAATGAAATAACTGATTTTGCGTATAGATCAATGTCATATCTCCTGGTGTGGGTTATTTTTAAGAATGTTCTGTAAAGCTTGTTTACCCGAATTTAAACATCAGACATACTTCTAGGAAAATGAATTTGTATCTTTTTCCTATTATTAAATAGATAAGTATTAAAAATTTCTTTTATTTGAGAGAAGAGGGATTTTTAATAGCGTCTAAAGATGAACCTTAAAAACGCAGATTTCCAGATTAACGTTTAAGCTTTGTATCCTTCATTTCCCCGTCTTTAAGAATAATAATAATTAAACTTCGTGGAAAAGAGATAAAAATAAATATTAAGAAAGTAAGAATTAATAGCACATTGTAATTATTTGGTTAAATTATTTTTCCATTGTAAAGTGAAAACAGTCAACACTATTTATATTTCTTAACCCCATGATTCATTTTTTGTACAATTTTTTACCTTATAAATAATTATTTTTTAAAAATCATTTTGAAACTTTTATAAAAATAAGTTATTTTTTCTGTTACTTATCGGTATGCTGCATAATGATTAGAACTATGATGTCTGTTATAATGGTGAATTTCATAACTAGACGTATGTCTCATAGAAGAATGCATTGACAATATTGAAGATTTGGGATTATACAAAATTTAAAACCTAATGTATTCTGACAAAATGGGGAAAAAAAAATTGGAAGATTAATGAAATTTTTTATTATAGGAGATATAAAATTATAATCAAATCATTTTTTAATTATTTTTATTTTAGATCTCTTAAAATATAGTTGACCAGAAGCTGTTTAACCTATTAGAGAAATCAGTTTTTGTAACTAAACCAATTCGTTTTTTAAAGGACAATAAAATTCTTTAAGGCGTTAAATTACTTAAAATTTATTTTATAAAAAGTACATATCGTAAACTACATGTTTAAAAAACCTAAACTGGAACTAAGGCTTTTAATGTCAATATCTATTAATATCTAATTTTATTCAAATGCAAAAGATAAATTTTTAGCTTGCATATCTTTATCATTAAAAAGTACATAAAAATACTATTTATAACACTGAGGAAGAAGCATGCATTTAGTATTTAAGATGCAATATTAAAAACTAAAATTGTAGGTTATTATATAAAGAATGAGCAGGGTTAAAGGTTAGGAAGTGTCAATAAATAATTTAGGTATTAAAAGTTTTTTCTACATTTTTCTTTCTTTCTTATATCCTTTTTTTAATTGAGTATAACTTTTCGCAAGAATCAGAAAAAAATAAGCAACATACAGAAGAAACTTTATATAGTATAAGTGAATAAAGGGGATTTGTAATATGAATTAAATTACATTTCAGAGATTATAATACCTTTATTACAGCTTTATTTTATTTTCATTAGTGAGGAACTTTCGTGTATCTCATAAGTGCAGCAAAATTTATAAAGTTAGACCACAAATTCCAAAGTAGCTTAAAAGTTAGTTCTTTCTCGTTTGAAGACAGAAAAAAAACTTATAAGCTCTTCTTAACAGTGCTGTAGATGCAACTTAACAATAAATAAGAGAGAGATATCTAGTCAGGGATGAAGTTTTCCTAATTTTGACATCGTAAAAGATACACGACTTCTAAAAAGGGGAATGCTCTAAAAGTTAGCAGGGGGTCGTTCTTATAATGCTTTAAGATCAAATTAGAAAAGCCAAAGAAAACGCTTAAGGTCTTTCCAAAGGATAATGCGGATTAAGAGAGAGATCTTATTAGACGAAAGAAAAGATAAAAAGGTAAGAGTATGAAACATGATCAAAAGAACCTAAGAGGAATATGTTCAAGCTTAGTTTCAAACGATGTAAACAATCTATTTTATCATCTATATGTTGGTGAACAAAGAAAATGTAAAGTATATAAATATTAATTAGTAAAAAATTTTCAATAACGAATATAATTGAATCTACTTGGAAAAGAAACTTGGAAGCTGGAAAATTCTTCTGAAATTTAAAATACTATATGGATAAATGTGATATTTATTGTTTTTCTATAAAAGTTAATTTAAAAAAAATAATTTTCAAAGAGATATTTTTTGAAAATGATTTCTTAGCAGTTTAACATTCATGAAAGATATGAATGATTTATTTTTGTGAAAAGCAAAAGATATTTTTTTTAATGTGCTGCATATCGGCAATTAAGACTTGGCAGGCACGGCAAGTCCCAAAATGTTCATGGTAGCACCGTCTAGTGGCGAATCTCGCTACCAAATTTTGAAGCTTGAATTAATTTTAATTCAAGATCTTGTTGGATGCTAAATATTGGCGTGATTTAATTTTGCCTTTAGTACCAGGGCTAAGTAGATACTCGAGGGATCTTTTACAGGCCACATTATCATATGCCATGCATACATACGATTTTCGCATCCAAAAAATTTATCAACTCCTGCCGGGATCTTTGGTCTTACGAAGCGGGGCACACTACTACAAAGCCACCGAACCTTCGTTGAAACAATTAAGTAAGAGACATTGAAAAAATTATTTTGAGCTTTTTTCTAAGGTTTGGATTTAATTAAATAAAAATAACTTTACGGCGCGCACACGCACACACTACGCAACTCCTACACAGAATCAGATTGTAATGAAGTGCTATAATATTTTTAAAAAATAAATTATTCTTTACCTACAAATTTTGTAGAAACAAATCTGAGAAATTGATATTAATCTTTAAAAAAAATATATAGCTAAATTAAGAATTAGTGAACAACGTAACATTAACTAAGATATACTATAAGTTTGTGATAAAAAATACAATTAAAAATATTAAAAATTTTAAGTTAAAAATTTTAACAAATTTCAATTTCCTGTATGATATTTTAACATATTTGCATTACAGCTTCCGTTAAAAACTAATAAAGTAGAAAGAAAAGGAGCAATTTTTATTAAATAGCTTAAGTCTTTTAAAAATTCTGAAGTAAATTTAAATATAGTACCTAAGCTGAAGTGAAATCCCCAATTGTTAGAAAATTATAATCATGATAAAATGAATTATAGTATATTTTAAGCCCTTATGAATCACACATTAAATCTAAGTTAATGACAAAATCTTGTCATTCTACAGATTATTCCTGAAATGTAACTAACATCGATAAATTCCTCGTACACAGCAAACGAAGACCACAGCTGCTTTAAATACAGATATAAGTTTAAATCCCACCTTTACAAAATAATACCTTTCTTCTTATCAGAACATTTTTTTAAATTTTATCGAATAATTTTAATTAATTATTTTGTACAGTTTAAAAAATGTTTGGATGGTGGATAAAGAGAAAAATTCTCAGTAGAGAAGACTATCTTAAAAAAAAAGACAATTTCTAGAAAAGAAACATGTTCGCACAAAATATGTTAAAACCATCGCAATTGAAGTATTAAGTACATTTTTAAATTCATTTAATCAAGCAGTTTGATTTTTCAGTACGCTTTTTTATCGTCCGCTTCAAAGTAATTGTTTCTTATCCTAGCAAAACTTAAAACTCGAAACTACTTTCAGGTTGTCGCGAAAATAAAAATCGTATAATTTAATAAGAGAGAAAGGTTTCTTATTAAAACTCTATTCTACAACTTTATTCCTAATTAATAGGAGAACAGATAAATGTTTTAATTCCACTTAAATACAAAGATAATGTTCTATCCCACAATAAGAGCAATAAAAATTCTTTTGATATTGGTAGAAAATTCTCCTGAGAGAATAAAGGTTTTTTTTAAAATACTATTTTAAAAAGTGTTAAAGAGGAAATGGCAGTTTAAAGAAAAAAAAATTCAGGAAGTTGTTTGTTTGCATTTAGGAAGCATTTAAGTTGTCAAACCTCCAAAATACTGGTAAAATATTAATCAGATACCTATATAAATTTAAGTTTATAAAAATAATTAAAAAATGTAATACATTAAAAGTGACAATGTAATATATCACGTCTTTACTTTGTAATATTTTGCTTTAAACAGTACCATGCCTCTACATTTAGTCTACAACAAAAAGGAAATACTCTTAAGACAAAAAGAGAAAAAGTTAGAATTAAAAGATGTTTTTATGAAGCCTTTTAAGCAGTTCATTTTTTACATGTCCCCTAACCACAAACTCAACTACGAAAGAAACTGGTTGAAAAGAGAGAGAATATTGGCCCTTAGCCAGGATCTGCCCATTCCATAGCTGGAAAAAAATGAAGAATAAAGGAAAATGGATGATGAAGAATAGGTTTTCATCGGAGGTTCTCATTTTATAACAATTACCTTTCAGCTGCAACAGTACATGGAACCGCACTGTTTTGGGAAACCTAAACATTTCACGAGTCTCTTTAAAATTTACCTTTGTTTGGAAAACCTTCGAACAATTCTTTTTACATAGAACACGAATAAATAAGACAAAAATCAACAAATATTTCTTGGGCTCTTAATGGAATGATTTTACCATTTTAGTTTCCAATCAGTTAGTAAAGAAATGGAAATAAAATCTAAGTCTCCAAAAGAAAGAAAAGCAAGATCATCTGCTGCGGATGAAACAATAGGTACTGTGTAACTTTCTGGCTTCTGTGAATTGAAAACAAGTTTTAAAAATGACTGAACATAATTCTTCGCAGAGTTAGTTGAATAGTCTGAAGTAGTTGATGAATGGAGGAGCATATGCCAGCTAGTGTGGTTAATGGAACGTTAAAGGTGCCTTTCAGGTAGGTTAGTATTCAAAGCCAGACGATTCTCTGAGAATTGGCAACGGATAACTAGGACATTGTTATATTTTAATGAATACAGTTTTTCATGAGTGCTATTTTTTTCGAAAGCCTAAAGCTGGCATGAAATGCGTGAAGTTTGCATGATAAGAAGTTGTATGTTACTTAAGAAGCATAATTCTTTTAAAGAAGTCGAAGAGTGGATTGTAACGCAATACCCTCTTCAGCTTTTGCAGAATTTTTTTTGAAAATAAAAAGAGATTTGAATTAATTTTTAGTTTACTGTTTTTCATTGTTGAAGAATATATCAACGTATGGAAACCGAAATTATTTTCCTCTTCCAAAATGTACAGTTTAGCAAGATATGAGTAATAAATAAATAAACTGAAACACAGGTAATAATTACAAAATAAGTTAAGCAAATTTATAGCCTTTAACATTTATTTTTTCAAAATAGTATGGCTTCGTAAGTGTAATAAGGTTTCATGAAAAATACCGTTAAGCAATAACTCATTGATTAATGACTCGTAAGTTAAAAAATGATTACTGGAATTTTTCAATGATAAAATTATTTTTTATGCTGATGAAGAATGATTACGCTAGGAATAAAATGACCATTATCCACACATTAAAGAATTTCGTTTAACTATTTATCTTCTCTCAGAATGAACTTTTCCAGACGTTTTTAATTGAGTACCTGTAAGCAATAGACATTTTTGTTTAAAATTGAGTTATAGGTTGATAAACTAGCCTTTAATTATATATATATATATATAAGCGCATCACAAAAATGAAGTATATGGCGAAAATTGTAAGACTTCACATACTTAAAAATTTATTCTCTTTTAATACGAACAAAAAATGAATTCAATAACTTTGAAGTGTTGTTTAGTCTACAAATAATTAAATTCTATGACTTTTTTTTGTTCATTTACTTTTGATATTTAAAATTCTATGATACCTTTTTACTTGCTTCAAAATATTTGAATAAGTACAATAAATCTATATTATGAATTACCTACATACTTTGTGTGTTTTGATAGGAAAACCATGCTTCTACCGACATCATAAAACTCTTTCATAATTGCTGTTAATTAGTATTTGTTAGAATTTGGCTGCAATATTTCGCAACATAACAAGTTTAAATACCCACAAATATTTGAATTTTTGAGTAAAATTTTAATTTAATGCATAGAATGGCGAGATACTTAGTTCTCTTAGGAATTATGATAAAGCCTCATTAAGTGCTGAGAGTTTTATTCCCATTTTCATGGAAGAGCGAGGTTAAGGAGTTAAGAGGTAAGGTTTTAACTTAAGAGGTTTGTATTCGTCTTTATATAGTATGAATAGCATTCTCTTCTTACAAAATAACACACTTCAAACTGCAAATTACATTAAAATAGAACTTTGGTGAATAATAGACATGTATAAGATGTAAAACAATATACTCTGCTTTTAAAGTCAACAGTTACGGATATTATAAAACATTAAGCTAGCTATATGTTAATTATTTATATGACCCATCCAGGTATAGTGGTTAGCGATGCTGACTGCTGTGCCGTAGGGCCTGGGTTTGAATCCTGGAGAAGGCATGGATGTCTGTAAATGTATAGTGCCTTTGAGGCATGGGAGTACTCTAAATAGCCGTCGAGCCGCAAGTCCTCTCGTGAGGTTGGTGGAAGGGGAAGAGATGTGGGATGTCCCCGATTACACACCTAGTGTGTTCTTCCTAAAAATTGAGGGTGGAAAAGAGCCAAATCGTACTGTCACCTGCATGGTGCTCAAAGCTATGGATAACGACAGACGTACAATCTAGCTCATTGCCATGATGAATTTATTAGGTCTTGATCTGACTTCGTCAGACAGGTAGCATTAACAACAGCAACAACATTTATGTGATAAATATATTTGTTATATATAGAAAGGAACACTGTTTTATTTATCAACATAACTTAAAAGCTGAAAGTATTAAATTACGTAGTGTTTTCTTAACTATGAGTTGATTTATAATTAAGAAAAATAAACGCACAATGAAAAAGAAACACTTTTATAAAACCTATTAAATGTGCTACGAGAATTTTTGAGCTTAAGCTAAGTTTTCAATAATTTCCAAATTGTTAACCGCGCAATATCCTTAGTACATTTTCTGTAATCGCAAAAAAAAAGAATGCTTTCATTCAATTCGCTCTAAGGTTTTACAACAAAAGGATAAGAAATCCTTACAACCTTTATCGTTCTTCAGTGCCTTCTCTTGCATGAAGAAATATTACTCTTTCAATTCGCCGACAAGCTCTCACTAGGGCCGTCTTATTCTTCTTTTTCTCCCCTACCATAATGTTAAGGTTTAGACCAAAACACATATATACGCGTATATATTTTTCTCAAAAGAAGCAACAAACGGATTCTAGGTGAAAAACGTCAAAGAATCAAGCTCAGTCAAGGTGATAGATATAAAGGCTCTGAAATGGCCTTTAGATTAAAAAAAAAAAAGGAGCTATTCAAAACTTTTGGAAAAAGGATAAATGGTTGTATAGCTAGATACATTATAATGAAAGAGTAAATGTTATGGCAACAATAGTTGAAAACTTGTTATTGATGTGATGCTGAAAATTTCCAGAAACATATATATTTAAATTTCTAAAATTCATGTGCTTATTTTGGAAGATATTTGGGACAAAGCCCCGAGCCGAGATTATCAAGCGATTTCACAGAAATATTTTCCTGGATGGTAGCCATTATGAGATTTAAATTGTTTACTGTATTTTTATAGCGCAACAATGAAACGTGATATCCCTATAAAAGTTTTTCCTGCTCAGAATGAAGATCTTATACACATTAAAAAATTTGAATAATATTAAAATATATTTTTTAATATATATTAAGTTACCATTATAAGGATTAGTTTGCACAATATGACAAATAAATAAAATTGTGGAAAAATATGCGTTTTTTTTTTATAAAATGAACAAATTGTTTATTTAAACCACCACTTTTTTAATTTGGAAATTTGTAAGGTGAAGAGGAAGGGTACATATATAAAGAGTAAAAAAATTTTGTTATTTAAAATGTATAGCAAATAGCTGTCTATCATTATCATAAAAAAGCATTTAAATCAGACTATGCTTCATTTGTAGAAATATCTGAGACGTTTTAACATTTATATAGAATAGACGAATTATATAGAGTACTTGTCTTGATTCTTGAAAAAAAAATTAAAACTGCTGTAAATATATCGAATCTAATTCAGATTTTATTTAGGATTGGAGAAATGAAATACGAAAAGTATTTTTCAATTAGAGAAATTAATTAAATGTAAAATTGCAATGCGCAGAAACGCAGAATTAGTATTCTTGCCTTTGGCAATAGGCCTTGTAATTTTGAACCTGATGAAGTGCCGAGGACAATACCTGAGTTGGCATCTTCTCTCTCGAAACCTCCACTCCATACCAACGTGAGAACTTTGAACTATGACAGTTTTTACATGTATCGGCGTCTCCACATGGCGGGTAATACAACCAATTCTTAGACTTAGGTCTAAGATGTAGGATTAAACATAGTTTCGAGGTAGCTACCTTATTCTTTATTTATCTATATCACTGCGCTGAGATTAACTTAGAAGAACAAGTATAGTTTACAATTTTTTTTAATATTGAAAAAAAAGTTTTAAAAATCTATGTCTTCATATTCCTACAGCATTAAAAAATTAGAACTTTAGATTTCTAAAATTCTAAGCCAATAATATTCAAAGTCACAAAAGCAGTGCACAAATTTCCCAATGATAGATCCAATGTAGAATGTAAAGATTTATATCTGTAGAGAACAAGATTCTATTTCAAAGTATAATTTTTTTTAACTTTTACATTTTAAAAATACTGTACGAGAAAGCTGCGCTATATATAAAAGGCACACAGAACAAGAGAAAAAACAATTTTATGCAATGGAGAATGTCGCAGATTCAGAGAATAAAGAATAAATATTGCTATAATTTTCACAATTTCCTTCTATGAGAAATTTATTGATTTATTTAATAATTATTTCAGTTCCAAAAATCTTTTTATTGAAAAGTAATTATTCATTATTCTTTATTCTACTAGGCTGAAATGCTCTTGGAATAAAATTGGAAATACCTGCAATTTTCTTTCCTCTGAAAAATTTCTTAAGTAAATATTAGTTTTCTTCGAATATAATCATTAAATATAACAGCATTAAAAGCAAAATAAGTAAACTTGTGCATTTAATATAAAGTGAAATTCTCGTAAAGGTGTTTTTTCAAATGAGGAAAAATGAAAATTTTTACAGAATATTTCTGTTGAAAGGAATATTTAACTAATAAATATCGCTAGTAAATGTCTCTGAATGATAGAAAAAAGAAAAGAAAAATATTTTTGTAATGAATGAGTTTTTATCGATACCAGAATAAAAACTCTGTATAACAAGTCTGAATAAGGTAATTTACAATTTAATAGTAAATGCTTTTGAAAAATAAAGCTTTCAAGAGAGCAGTTACAATGATGAAAACATGTGAAGAAAGCCTGAAAAAATAGATAATTTATATATTCTATTCAAATGAAACTGTTCAATCTTACTAGATGCTGTAAAAATATTACAATGAAGAGTATTTACGGTTGAAGAAATCTTAAGTGCTTATTGACATACACTTTTGGAAATGATGAAGCGTAAAATCTGTTGAATTTTTAAAAAAATCTTTTAACAATGACGACCCATTTTAAATTACTTATTCTTTCTTACATCTTTAAATAACTTTCTTTTTTCGAACTTTTTTAAGGCACTCTATGAAACTGCTATGATTAGATGAAGAAAAGCGTGCAAAACCAAAATAAAATTTAAGTAAGTAAAATATAATGTTTGGGTGTTTTTTTAATAATAAGATCATTAATTTCATTTTATATTTTCGCCTTTCTAATTATAATTAATTTCACATTTATTATTATTTTAAATATTTTTGTATCACCTAAATTTAAGAAAACATCGAAATATTTTTTTCTTGTGTGTTATTTTAACTTATTCTAACTTTTGTGTTATTTCAATTAAAAAAATTATTTTATAAGTATAACAAACTATTCAATATTAGGCACTTTACTCAAGGTAACAATGAAAGAGGTTTCGTAATTTTTAATTTAGAGAATGATATAATGAATCTTTCTAATATTTATGATGCTTATTAAAATGTTTACACATCAAAGTGCTAACAAAATTCAATTAAACATTTGTATTAAAAAAAGTTTTACTATCTTCGGATATAATCATTGGTCAACAATATTAAAAATGGCTTCACTGAGTACAAATTTTTGAATAATAATATATATCAAACAGATAATCTATTGTCAACAGAACATATAAAAGTTGAGTTTTTTTTCTAAAATTTTGTCCAATAAGTAGATTTAAGTTTCAAAAATTAAAATTTCTTACAAATCTTTTTTAATCCTTTCTTATTAATCAATAAATAAAGAATTAAGACAGAACTAGTAATGATAAGATAATTTAATATAAAGCAGTTATGTATAGAATTGTAGAAAATATAATTAAAAAATGAAATAGTAAATAATGACATTACACTACAACGATATCAAAATTGCTTGGCCTCAAAACATGACAAAAAAGGAACTAGATTAACAAAACAGCTTTAAGGCTTCACAACAAAATGTCGGGTTCGTAAAGGTTTTTAAAATTTAAATATTTCCAGTTGTGTTTTTTAGATTCCTGATTGCGTATAAATTTATGTAATAAATTAATATAAACAGATAAAAATATTTAATGTTTGTGTAAATTTTACTTTAATTAAATAAAATTTCTTAGATATATTAATATTTAAAAATTTTTTTGATTAAGTTTATTTTTGAAAAATAAGTTCATTATTTTTTTCAAATGCGTTAAAAACTTGACAAAAGCATACATGTGAACAAAAATACACTAAACTCACCAAGTCACAAACTTTTCATTTTATGGATATATTATGAGAAATCTTTTTAAGTGTTTTTTAAAAACAAATTAGAGAGATTAAATAAAGTTTCGAATGTCGATTAGCAATGTAGTCAAAAGCAGTAATTTTGTAGTTAAAATGACAAAAAACGCAAACGAAATTTTATGGTTTCCTTTTAAAGAATCAGATTCATCAACAGAAATAAGGCGCACATGTGTTTTACATTCAACATGTAATCAAAACCCCCATTTTAGAAAAATAAAACTTAAGTGTAAAATCACAGAGTCGATTTTCTAATATTTTTCTTTAAATCTCTGCGATTGGAAACAGAATATTGAGGAGTTCTTCCTTTTAAAAACACTGCACATATTACTTTCAAAGTATGATTATAATTCTCAGGTGTAGTATATTAAATGCCAATAATAAGCAGAAGTTAAGAAAAATAGATATTACGCGTTACCAACAACGTTCAAGGTGAAACACGATAAAATAAAAACTTAAAAATAAAATAAAATCCAACATCAAAATCAAACCCCTCTACCAACCCGAAACTTCCTAATGATCCGCGGTGTTCCGTAAACAAGCCTTTTCGGAGAGTGTCCGTCTAAGAGAAAGAGATTCATTTCTTCTAAAAAAAAGAAAGACACGAAAGAGAAGGAAAGAGAGAAAGATGGTGCTGTAAAGAGACGCACGTTGTCTCATCATCATCCATCAAGATGTGACGCGTCTCCAGAAAAGGAACTAAGAATTCTTTGCCCACTGATCGGTAACAGCTTTAGCAGGATTTAAAGACACATCGACGCCTATCTTCTAAAGGCACCTTTTATCCGCGCCTGGGATTGTCTTTGTAAATAAAATGAGAGGAGACCCGATGTTATGTTACTTGTTTGCTGCTACTTTTGTTACTGCAAGTGCCATCTAACGTACCATCTGAATTATGGATACAGAACTAATGGTCCCGTTAGAAGCTCTGGCTAATAGTCGTGATAGGAGGAAGTGGGATTTTGAACTATGTTCCTTTCCGAGGTGTGAATACAAAAGGAATAATCTTAAAAAAAATACGTAATGGATATTTGCTCGTGAATCAATTTATGCATACGTAATAAAGGGAAACGAATGCATTTGGCGTCTTTTAGTATTGAAATATGGCATATTTTCTCGAGTTTTTATGATATTTTCGTTCAGGGATATGCGAGGAATATAAATATGTTTTGATAGTTTTGGCATAAAGAATTATCATTTAAATTAAGCAAAAAATGCCTCTTTTATAAATTCATTTTTCTATCAATTCATTATAATATAAGGGAATAATATAAACTAATTTGTTTAATATTGAGTTTCTCACTACGAAGAGTTTTAAAGCTTAGTATTTATCTTTTCTTGCATTCAAAAGATATAAAATTATACCCAGTGTTTTAAAAGGGTTTTGTTTATGAAAATCCTAATGCATAAGAGGTACTATATTCTGATTAAATTGATTTATCATGCATTTTAAATTCTTATTTCTATTTTATTCCTAAACCAGGAACAACTAAATGTTTTGAAAAATACTATAGCTAACAGGGTGAAAATTAAATTGAATAATAATTAATTTCTGAAATTAGTAGTTAAAAGTAAATAAAACCTTCTTAAAATGTGTTATTTCAAGAGTAGTTGCAGTATGAATGCTTTTAATTTTGATCGTTACTGTATTCGTTGAATTTGATTTCTGTAAACAACTTTTCAAATCTAATACAATTATATGATTGGTATCAAAGCGTTTTAAATTAACAGTAATACAATTCTATTCTTGTGTCAGAAAGTAATTATAAGTTTAAATGTTTTCAAATTTTGTTATGGCTTACATTATGACTGATTAAACTTTGTTGACTGAGTTCTTGAACAATTTTACTTTCATTACATTTTTAAAGACTGAATTTGTTTGACTAATTAAAAAGTGTCTTTTCTCAATGCAAGCTCATTGTATAATACATTCGAAAAAAGAGAAAGATATTGAATTGGGGAGTCTTGATTTTTTTTCTTTGTAAGAAAATGTCATCGTCCATCAATAGCTAGATGTTTACTTAGAAAAGCAGTATTTATTAGATTAATTTTGTTTCAGAAATTAGTCGATAAAATATTTTTGATAAACTTTTTTAAAAGTCAACTTTGATATTATTTTTCCTTTACTATTTTTTTGTCCAGTAAGAATTTATTGTTATGTCGGTGACAGAGCATTAACATTAATTTTAAAAAATCAAGAATATTCAAATTTGATGAAAATTTGATTCCACACATCGTTATAAGAAGATAATGAAATTTTTTACATTTTTGCCTGATGCTTAATTAGAAAGTCAGGAAAATGTTGTTCCTGAATATTGTTAAGTTATTTACATGTTCTGTAATTAAGTATCCTGCTAAGAAGACGTAGAAAAAAACATTGTCTTTGTTCTATGTCAAAAATTGTAAGAAAATAAAAAGAATATATAGTTCGAAGTTTTTCGACCCATAACGAATTCTATTAACTATTTTTCAGACTGTACTGTTATGTTAATTTTCATATATTAACAAAACACTAATTACTGTAATTTTCAAAAACTTTATGCAGTTTTTTAAGACAAAAGATAAAATTATGCTATAGTAATTTTAAAAGCTATAAATAACACATCATTTTGCAACGGACAGAAAATGTTTTGCTTGTTAAGTTAATAAAAACACTGTAACGAAATTAATGCAAAAAAAAAAAAAAGATACACCAGCAGTCATGCGACATCTTTTTCTTTATTAACTTGCTTCCTTCAGAAAAAAATACCTTAAAGATATATTTCACCTATTTTTAAACTAAGTTTCGTGTTAAGAAGTATTAAATAAAAGAGTTTTGTATTAATTGAGTTATAAAAAACTGTTAAAGTGATGAAAAACTTATATGCAAACAACATAAAAAGTGATGATACCCGGGAGAATAATAAACTGTGTGAATAAAAGTTTCAGAAATGAAAATAAAGATTATCATCAAGTGTGTCTCTGCTAAAAAAATAAGCATTCAAAAATGTATTTTCTCAGAATAATAATTGAGATATAGTTATTTTCCATTATTTTACTTTTTGAAAAAAATAATTTTGGTGCTGATTTGAAGGAATAAGTTTCTCTTATTATTTTTCACAGCTGAGATGTGTGTAACATCTTTATATAATCCACAGCTTAGATGTATAATATCTTTATATTTTTCCCAGCTGAGATGTATAATATCTTTATATTTTTCACAGCCTAGATGTATAATATCTTTGAAGACATTTTCAAAATAAAAAGATCTGATGCTTGATAAAGGAAAACGATACTCAAAATTGTTTTGGTGGATATATGTGAGACTATCATTTGTTAACGTTTCCTTCAAAAAATGTCAAATAAACTCTTTTTATGAATGAAAAATTTCTACATGTGTTTGTTTCTTTTACAGAAGTCTCAAAACTTAAACTACACTCTTACCCTCATTGAGTGAGAATGTTTTTTAAACCTCAAATACCAAGGGAAAAAAGAAACCACAAGAATATAGCAAATGAGACTTATTGTCCTCTCTAACTTCAAAAGTTAAAGTCCATTGAGAATTCAAGGTAGTATAATCGATTAAAAAACAGGAAAATCACCGGTCTGTTCTAAAGGTGGCGAAAGAACAAGGAAGGAAGGACATCGAATTTCATTGATTTTTTTTTCGGTGCACAGACGAGGGAAAAAAATAGAACACAGAACAAAGCCTAAGTGTTACCATTAAACTTATTAAACTTTACTGATAGTCCTCTATCTAACAATTTATCCACAATTTTCACATAAAAGATTTTGACGTTGTTTGCATCTTAGGAGCTTCTTTTTATGCATTTTTTTATGGGGAAATAATTGGATTTTCGCAAGTTACCTGGAGGCTTCATTTGAGTCCGCTCTCATTATTTTCCACTGCTAAACAGCAGGGACTACGCCCCTTGTTACGTTCTGCTTTCAAAAGAGTTCAAATTCCGTCTCAGTGGAAATTTCCTTTTTTTGAACAAGTTAAAGAGAAGATTGAGGAGAAAAAGCGCGCCGAGTTTCTTCAAGCGTGTATTTTTTGTTTAGTTTCTCATATCTCTCGTTTGGATATAGTTTACTGAAAATTTATCCACAATCTTTTTAGTATAGTCTTTACTGCTTTCCTCCACTCTCAAAACGATGGAAATATACAAAAGAAAACAAATTCATAACATGTAGGAATTTATTATTCATTGAGTGGGTGATACAGTTTTTGTTCTTGTTAAGTATTTTCGCTTTTAGTGTAATGAAAAAAAAGTCGCAATTCAAATATTGAAGTATTATTTCGTAAGTTTAAACACTAGTTAAGAAGAAAGCATAAGATAGTTTGAATAAAAAGTAGCTACAACAAAATAGGAAATCTTTTTAAGCACAAATGGTTAATTATGTAGTTTTTGTACACATTATTAAACTGAAAAGCTGTATTTTATAAAGGCAAGCATTATTATTAGTTACGTACTCTAATTAGCAGTTAATTTAATAAGCAAAACATTTCATGCATAGATTGGATTTCAACTGAATGAATTACATTAGTCGTAAAAACATGCCTTGCATTTAAAATTATATCTATTAAACAATATTATTCGAAATGTTTTGAAAATCCACAAAAATATAGATAAATTTTTCCCCATAAGACTTTGGCTGTTGTTAAGAGGTTAGGCTATTTACCTAAGTAATCTGTGTGCTAAATATTGACAGCGAGTTCCTATTAGTGAAAATACGATTATTAGTTATTAAATTTTTCCTACATTAATCCTATCTAGTATTTAAATAGTGTCAAATAATATTAATTTTTGAAATTAAACATTTATCCTTTGCAAAAAAAAAAAAAGTATAAATATATAACGTCAAATACTAATTCTTATTTTTGAATTAAATTATATTTACAAACACAAGAATTGAGTAGAGATTTTCAATTTATAATATTATAACTTGATTTTTCTGTTTAGGTAATTATAATTGTAGGGAAGTATTTTTAAGGCTACAGCAATACATATTGAGTTTATCAAAGTTCAGGGATACATGGGATATTTCAACTTAGACATATTTAAAAATGTAAACTTTTTTTTTTACAAAAAAGTATAGTTTCTTAAAAAAACACACAATCTTAATTAATCGTAATTTCTTAAAAAATATCTCTATGGATTATGAAGTTTTGAAAATATATTTATCATAACATATTTTTAAGCCATACCACGAAAATAAACAGATCAATAACTTGTACTAGCTTGTGCTAAGCACATACCAAATAAAAATGAAAATTATTTAATCAAACATCCTTAGCACATTAAAACAATGAATCTAATAGTTAAATATATGTTAGCGACAAATTCTGAGTTTCTGTGGAAATAAATAAAAAATATTTCAAGAAAATAATTTAAAATTCTTTTTATTAATTATGAATGAAAGACCAGTTCTCCTTTTTATGAATATTTGATCTTTATATAAAATTTAAAAAATAAACACATAGTATGGACTATGAATTAATAATAAATGATGAGTTTATTCATATGCATATATGTCTATAGTGAGTGTACGGGGGCACAAAAATACGAGTTGTATTGAAAAAATGGTATGAGTAACTTCAAAAGTTTCCATCCAAACTTTCATTAAAAAATTTATTGCTTAGAGAATTTTATATGTTTGTTTATATATAGCCAAGAGAAGAGAAAAATAAAGTTTAAAAAAGAAAAATAGCTTGAATACAGTTAAAATTTATGGGTTTTATAAAATTTCCTTCGCAAATTTCTATTTTCGGAAATGACTGTACTAACACTTTAAATTCAGTTTGAATTTTTCAATTTTTAAATACTTTTTTTATTTTCAACGGTTTATTTCTTCTGTGAGACAAAGAAGAGAAAAGAGACTGTATAAAATATTATTCATTTTTAATGTAGCATTTTATTTATTTGTGAAAATTATTTAAAAAGGAATTAAAATATTAACGATAAACTTACTCTTGGATTACAGTATTGACACTGGGTATAACAAAGCATTATAATCAATTCCTTAAAATGTACATTATATATATACAATATCAAATACATAAATACATGTTAGAGTGTTTTTTAAATAATATAAGTTCAATTACTTGTGAATTCTGTAATTGAATCATAAAAATATATTTTTTTGAAGTTACAGCGACATTATTTATTTTCAATACCTTCTGTCATAAAAAATAGTTTAAGAATGAAATAATTAATTTAAATGGTATTATTCCAGCTTTACCTTCTTGTGAATAGTTTATTCATTAAATAATGGTATACTCAAATTTTTACAAATAATACTGAATTGAAATTGTAATTGTTTTTACACATGTTCATATTAGACTTATTTGCACAACTAGGCTTTCAAAGAAGCTCCCCAAATGTTCTATATATGAATGTGTAATTATAATTCAGAAATTATGGAACGTATTGTAATAAAACAATTGTTAACAAAAACGACCAGCGAGCGAAAAGAAAAATCTGTAATTAAAACCGTTCTTTTGAAATTCTCAGATGATAAAAGTACAAAAGAGAATTTTCAAAGAATCTCAGCTATTTGAATAGATTTGGGGAAAAAATTAAATTGCATGCACTGAATTTTGTTTAATATTAACAATTCATTTCATCAGCATATTAATATCGTCGCAAAAGGAAGTTATTTCATTAATACGAATTTAAATAAAATTTTATGAAACTTTTTTTGTTTTCTTAATAAATTTAGTTTTGAAAGGAATATCATTTAAATATTGATGCTTGATTAGAATATTTCTCAGTTGATAAATTTGTAGATATTTTTATATATTGAGAAGCATAAAAAATTATCTTACACATTTTTACTAATATTAAACTTATTTTTAACCTGTAAAATATCATTCAATATGTTGAAAAATTAACATGTTTTATGCGAAAATGCGTCAAGGAATAACCTGTTGTTTTTATATACTGGAACAGAATTTTGTGTAACAAACTGGTAAATAGAGCGTAGAGCATATTGAATATATTGATTAATAAATTGTGTGCTCCAATAAATTGATTTCGAGTTCATGACAATTTTTAGTAAAAATTATTATTATCCTTGCAAAAAGAGATA
The DNA here is from genome assembly GCA_019973975.1 of Trichonephila clavata. Lineage (NCBI taxonomy): Eukaryota > Metazoa > Arthropoda > Arachnida > Araneae > Nephilidae > Trichonephila > Trichonephila clavata. The sequence goes on along the minus strand of BMAO01019114.1, from coordinate 796,767 downwards.
AACATATTTTTGAATATTTGTCAAACCATTCATATTAGTGCAGAATTTATTATGTCATTACAACATTTTTCTTGATAAGCCATAACTTAAACTGCATTACCGAGGAAAAAAAGGAATACTTAAATTTAAATGTATTTTTCTTTGAATTTAATACTTCATGTTTCTGTCACAGTTTTGGAAAAGTTAAGGTTACTTATCAGTTTTTTATGGGACAGCGTGTGTATGTGTGTGTGAGAGAAATTCCCATGTAAATTAGGTTCAGATGTTATAAATAGTCATTTGGAAATTATTTTAGAAATCGTTTTAACTCAAAAAGATAAAAAAGAAATAGTTATTTTAAAACAGAACAAGCTATTTAAAGATCCTTACCTAGTTAAAAAGGGAGAAGTCTTAATTATTTTTATATAAAAATCAAAGTTAATGAGGCTAAAATTTACTTAAGACAGTGTGGAGTTAAGAGTGGTGTCACCAAAAATATCTTGGCATCATTTAAGTATACTTTGTAAGCGAAAACTGTAAGATTGTACAGTTCCCACATGACAGGGAAGTGGAAGTTGTTGAGCATTTATCATGCGTACCTGGAGCTTGCCAAGATACATCTTGAGATACTTGCTTGAGAAATCCGGTCAATGATTTAAATAAAATTTTATAGCTTTCTACTATTAAAAAATCATTTTCTACGAATATACTTCTCAATTTCAGTTACTTTATTTTTAAATGTATTGAACAAGAATTTTTCTGAGGAAATTCATAACTAAGATTTTAATTTTTTATTTTTGACGTCTGATAAAAAAAGTTCATTAAAAAAATGTTATGAATAAGATCTAAAGCTAGTTTTTAAAACAAAAACCTGAAGAAAACCAGCTTTTAGATACAGAAAACTTTTATTCTGATAGAGTTTTATGTCTTGTTGGAAGCCGATACTTAACTTGCAGTTCGAGTTCAAAAATAGCGCTTTACTCCTCTCCGAATTCCCATGTTGAACGTTATTTCACCGCACAATAGCATATACTCTCAAGTTATTACTTCTAAATATCGAACTGGAGAAAAGTATGATTTTTTCAAATAGCATATGACAAAAGAGCAGATATGAGATTTGTTGAATATAAAATATTGAGTCTGTTTATGTATCATATTTTTCTTTGCATTCATATTTAGATTTAGTTTCTTTTCCTTCTCTTTTATTGTTCTATGTCCTACACCCACTTTGTTTTTCTAATGTCCCTTTATATATATTATGATAAAACAGATGAATTGAAATTCAATATCATAAAAGTACCGTATTGGGAAAGTAATGTACGTGTTTCAATAATCAGAAATATTATTACTAATTACATAGAGCGTAACAAATCTATTATTTCAATACAAAATAAGAAAAAAATTATGAACATTTTATTAAATACTATTTAATTAAAATATACCCAATTAATTTTATTAATAATTATTTGTACAAAGAAATTATCAATAGTTAGGATTAAATTATGTAGAGGATTAATAGTTTATTATTATATATTTTTTCATTTTTCTTGGTAAAATATATTTATACGTACCTACATATTCAAATTACAGTTAAAATTACTTATTCTTTTTGGTCTTTTTTAACACTAATAATTTTAAACTAAACTTAGTGGCACAACAGCCCATGAGGGCCAAGGCCCACTGGACCCATCTCAGTATACCTGACCATTGGGCGCTGAGGTGCATGAGCAGATGCCCCGATCCGGTGGTCAGTCTGTTGTGAAACCCCCAGTTTTTAGTCTTCAAGCAAGCTTGGTACTCATTTATCGACCCACTGAAGGGATGGAAGGCTGAGTCGACCTTGCCCAGCTCGAGAATAGAGCGTCGGACCTATGGTGTGAAAGCGCGGTACGCTAGTACCCGGCCACTGGACCTTGAATAATTTTATATTTCCAAATGTATCCCTATGGTCTTTCAAGTAACTCTAGTATTAATCTTTATATAGTACTATATAATTATTCTAGTACTATAATCTTATACTTTTTGCTAATCTATACTTAAGTGCTATAATTCAGCCAACACTTTGCTTTGAATTTGTACTTGTATCTAGAATCTGGCATTAATTTGTTTACTGTACACAGATTCAGCGAAGGGTATGTATTTTTGAATGCAAGTCAGCCCTTTCTTGTAATGGATTTAGAAATTCTATCCATTATTGTCAGTAGGATTTTGCACAGTATTATAAACAGAAAAGGGGGAGGTTGGCTAGCCAGAAAACTTGTTAAACTCCAGTTTTGTATAAATTATTTTATATATAAGAAATATCCTAAGTCAGCATTGTTTATAATACTGCAGCATTCACAATTTTAAATTCCAATATTTGATTTTTAGTTTCATCTATCTGTAGTGTTCTAATGATTTCTGTCTGTATAGTAGAGAATTATTAGCTATATATATATATATACATATACATAAATACATTGAGACACATACCCATATATATTCCTTCAAACAACATCCAAACAAGAGCTAGTTTCTCCAAAGAGTGAAGAAATCGTTAATAACTTTAAAAATAATAAAAAAAAAAAACATTGTTTTTGTACTTGTTTTATTCACCACTCATTTTATCTTTTTATTCAAAAAACTTTACTTGTTTTCCACCATATAAGAAATTGGATTCTCTTTGGAATTTCATGTTATTAAACGGGTTACGCTTAAGGTTTGGTTTAGTTTGATTTACGTCGCACTAGAACTAATCCTTGAACAATTGGCAATAGGCCAGAAAATACCCGGGGGCAATTGAGTAAAAGAGAGGAATGCCTTACCAGAAAGCTTTTCAAGGGAAACTGGCCTATACATACGTGGTTAGAAAAAGGATAAAGCGAGAAAAAACTGAAAACTTCAATACAATTAGATCGTGAAGAGATTGTTAAAATGCAAATAAGTCTATCTTGTTAAATAGTAGTGCTTAAGAGAATCGTGCATAAAAAGGTAATAAAAAAGTTTGGATCCTTTTGTTCTTGCGTATTTTTAAATAAAACCGATAAACTAGAGAGTTACATGTCAAAAATTGAGGTTTAATATGTAAATTCTTATTTCTTCGAATTAAACTAGCTAATTAAACATTATTATTGCTTAGTAAAAAAAGAAAAAATTAAAATATTTTTATATGTTTGTATATCATGGAAAATAAATTACTTTTTGAAATATATAAAATGATAATTTAAGTATTGTGTCAATATTTTATCAGTATAATTAATTCCTCTCTTTTATTAATGTTTAATTGATGTGGAAAAAGAGCAATTTCTGAATATAAAGAACTTCTAAGGGGTATTGCCACATTTTGATACTAATCTAAGGTGAGAGGTCTCAATTTTCTTTCCATAACTCATCTTGAGACAATATTATTGTTAATTAAGGCATTAAAATGTTTAAGATACTATAAGTGTACAGTCTCCTAAATAAAATAGTACGCATTTTAAAAAGTAATTTAATTTTATCCTTAATTTTTCTAAGCATATTAATTTGCTTTAAAAAAAATTGTGTGTGCATATTAGTTTATTACTTTTTACAGAAAATTATGAATGTTTAATATTTTCTACAATTATGTTGGATATTATAAATCTAATTAGACTCATGAACTAAAAAATATTTGAAGAAGTAAGGTAAAAGTTTTTCCTAGAAAAATTGTAATTCTACAGTTACTTCCTAAAATACACACAGTAAATTTATTCTTAAAGAAAAAAAATATTTATATTTTTTTCTATTGTACGAGGAAGAGTCAAAAATATTGATAAATATATTTTTTTCTGATAACACACAAAATACATTATAATAAAATCTTCGGTAAGCTAACAACAGGGTTGTCTTATCAGAAACTTTCGAAAGAAGCGACATCTGCCGTGGGGATTTTTTATCCTCTAGGGATTCGCGTTTTATAATCACGCAATCCAAATATTAAATTTTTGTTCGTCATTGTATGTGATTGGTTTATTTAATACAGCACTTTCAGTATGTGTTTAGAATAATAATAAACGAAATTCTCTTCCTTGTACTTTCAAAAACTGCTGTGTCAACTAATATAATGGTGTGACGTAAAAAGTCTCTTACGAAAATTTGGAACTAAAGTCTAGAATTACTAAAGGCGCCAAAATTTCTCGCGTTCCCAGTTAAATTTAGGTTTCATCTGAGATTTAGATAATAATATATTATTTTTAAGCACATAAATACCGTATTTATTCGAATCTAAGCGCACTCCCCACCCCCTCCAATGTTAGTGCAACAGAAAATCGGGTGCGGCTTAGAATGCGGAAAAAATTCGTTAGAAGGGCGAAATTGAACATGATACTGACGGTTAGAGAAATTACACGTTCATGTAAGTATTAAAAAGCTTTTCATTGCTGGTAAAATAAATAATTATTCACTGCTTATTAGCTCTCATTTTAATTTTTTAAAAAAAAATTCATAAAACGGATACTGATAAACCATTTTAAGCTATTTTTTTGTTTTCTCACAAAAACGTGTTGAGAAGTTGGGATGCGTCTTAGATTCGAATAAATACAGAATTTAAAATTATTTCGAATAATTTCAACAGAATGACATGCTTAACTTTTTGTTCTATTCTCCAATAAATTTATAATCTGTTGTTTGTTAAAATAATATCTAATCAAATAAGTGATTGAGTATGACATTAGATGTTAATTGGATTCTTTACCACTAGATTAAAATAAAAATAAAATCAGATGAAAAGTAGAACACTTGCTAGATATTGTAAATACTGAGTTGCAAGGCAACAAACTGAAGAAAGAGAGTGTAACTCAATGTTATACTTTAACTTAAACTCAAAACTGTATAAGAAAAAGTCGAACCATTCGGGAGGAAATGAGAGGCTTATTCAAAAGGACTGATCACCTACCGTCTCTTGCGTAAGACGAGCTGTCAAAAAGAGGCAGAAAATAATATAGTATGCAAATACTGCGAAAACGTGACGCACATAAATGCGGGGTTTCAGTTGCCCATCTCGTCACTGAAGGCAAGTAAACCACAAGGTGCTAAAGAAGCTATTTGTGTCTCAATCTTTTTCGTATAAACACCGCACAAACACAACACGCCGTAGAGGATAAATTAAAGCATGGCTGTTTGCCAGAACTAAAGCTGGGATCAAGTAGCAAGCATGACTTGGTTTTCTTTTCATGCTTGTGGCTATACAACCCGGCAACTATCGATGACTACTCTAATGTGTGTGGTTAATGGTATGTGAAAGTGGCGGGTGTAAAATGAAATAGATTGTTTCTTGAGACGGAAAAGAGGAAAAAGGCGTCATTTCCATAATAAATTAGAAGATTAGATTCCCTTCGCTTTCTGGAGATCAACGATGCTCTAAAACTCCCACAGCTGAGATTTAGTCATTTCGCATAATGATGTTCACTGCTACATCATTATGCGAAATGAGCAAGTCCTTGTAGCAGTTTTAGCGCATGATGAAGATGCGCTTACACAAAGAATGAATTAGTGAAGAAGAATATTATTGTTTCTAACGCAAAAGAACAAAGTTTCTATAATTTTACCTGGTGCATTTCGATTCATAACGAGTTCTTAAAAAATTGCATTTGGGCAGCATTTGTGATGGTTTATTAAGAATAAACATTTTCTTAAAAAAATTTGTACAGATTTGTTTTTCTTTGTACAGATATTTCTAAAAATATTTATATTTCGCGAACTTTAATTATCTATAATATATATTTATCAGTACTTTAAAAAATTTATACTGTGTCCTTAAAATTCATGTAGAATTCATTTGTCCTAAAATTCATTCATTCTTCATTCATCTAAGGTAAAAATTCGAAGTAATTGAGTACAGATGATTTGCACAGATGAGAGTAAGAATGCGCCACATTAAGAAGTTATAGAAGCATCTTAAGTAATAAATATGCGCACACGTACATGCAAAAATACCGGAATAATATGAACTTCTATTTCTTGCCTTTTGATTTAGGAAACTGCCCTATTAAAAGAGAATATAAAAAAAAAGTTGTGTTAGAGAATTATTAGAAAAAAAACAAAGGCATTTTTAAAAGACAAACAATTTTTCAGTATTATACGCCGTCAAATGATGTACAGGAAAATAGATCACAAAGATTAAAACTGAAATATGTAGTTAGAATTTGAAGTAAATCGTATTTAAAGAAGCAAAGCAAGGTAAAAATAGAGTAAGTTGGAATAAAGTAATAAAACAAAATAATTTGTTTTAAACCTATTTAGGATGTCTGAAATAATCCCAATTGAAATCGTACACAGCTATAACATAAACAATAAAGTAGAACCTGGTGTTGTGGCAGTTAATTACATAAGCATTTGCATGGATGCTTTTAGTAAAGTTATTATACATTCTATCCTTTTCTTATACACTAGAAAATAATTTATGGGTGTGCGTGAAATTCTTTTTTGTAATTAATAAAACTACATATGGCCTATTACAAAATTTTTTGAAACTAGTAGTAAGTTTAATTAATGAGATTGTAGTTTATATTCAGATAGTACAATATAAAGTTTATGTTTGTGGCATAACAGGAAAAGAGCATATATCGGTTACGAATAATAAGCATTTTTTAAAATAAAGGGAAAAAATTAGTAATTTTTTATAGAAAATATCTTCCCCATATAGTCCAATTTTTTTTTATCTAATAATTGCGTAGAAAATTTAAAAAGGCTGGAAATAAAATGTAATTAATCTAGCATAATAATAAACACTCTCTTTCAAATTTAATTTACTTTTATACTTAAAATATTCACTAATTTTACAAGATATTCTGGAATTACTTTATATATTTAATAAAGCTTTATTTTTAACGCTTTTAACTATAATATAAATCCGTTAGCGTTTTTCATGAAACATTAGTATAATGAATTCATCTACTGTATATTGATGTTTAAATAATTCCGATTTTTCATTACAGTTTCTATGTCCTAAACAAAGACATCACCTCTTTCTAAATGAATTACAGGTTACAGTGACTCTATAAAATTTAACGCTTTTCTGTAATGAATATTAATGACTCAAAAATGAACGAGAGAAAAAAATACGAAGGAAGAAAGCTCTTGTTGATTATTGGGAGAAGATTTTCGTAAATTTCATCAAGGGAAAGGAAAACGATTTTTAAAATGTATGCATTTATTAAAATAAAGGACTCGCCTGCGAGGATACCATGATCATAAATAATTTTAGCCGTCATTGATTGCATCGTTGTTACGAAACTGCATTTTGAACTAAGATAAATTTTCCATAATGTCAAAATACTTGGTTCGTGACATTTGAATTCCACTCTAAATGGATCGTTACGAGCTTTTAACAGTTTGTTGTTATTCGAAGAAAAATAGGTGATAAATAATGTAAGTGATTAAGCGGAGTCTAAAGTGATTTTTTAAATGCTGGCGAACTTTTGGAAAATACATGCAAACAATATTCCAGGTGAACTTCGCTTTTAAATTTGAAATAATGCCTTTTTTGTGCGTAAATTACACTTGTATATAGCGACTAAATTAATTTTAAAATAATCAGTCGTAAAAGAAGTTACATTATTCTCAGAATAAACATATACAATAATCAAAATGTAGAATTTTTTAAAAGGGGAGCACTATTAATAATTATAAACATAATAGACGTATTAACTGAATGTGTTTAAATAAAAAAGAATTCTATATCTTTATAAAATAGTACAAATGATTTGAGAAATGCTTTATTTTTTTAAACATTTAATAACATATGATTAATCTCATGATCATATGCCTAAAATATTGCGAATAGAAAAAATTTCGCCCAAAATTCAGTAATTAACAGTATTTTTTTGTATATTTATATTTCAGGAAAAATTGCTTGAAGTGGACGAACTTAATTCATTTCAAATCTGGAAAGTTAGAAATATGACTTAGCCAGAAAGGTTATAAGACATTCGAATGAACAAAACTCGTGTAATACAGTTTAATAGTTTTCTCAGAACCTTAATTTCAATAATACAATAAAAGAAAATAAAATAATCGAAATTTGCTCTAAAGAACAGGAGATAAATTTGTGCATGATAAAATATCTGTTTTAACGCGTCAAGTGATAAAAAAATAAGAATAATTTTTATAGGTAAATATATAAAAATACTTTTGATTGAGATCACTGTGGTAATTAATGCGAGGCTATATGTAGTGGGGTTAATAAATCAATAAATAAGTTCTTATAAACTCTTAATCCTATTTCAGAAATGCACGACAATGTATACGTTGTAATGAAACTTAATACACCAAGACAACTTGATTACAAGACAACAAGAATCATTTGTTTTGAATATGTGGCTTAACAATTCATTGGCTAACCTGTCAACAAATACATTCAATCGTTCATCTTATTGCTTGCTCCTTTGCCCAGGGACTTGTTAAAGAAGTCCCCACTGAATATCTCCTCAACACCTGAATTTCCGGACGAGTTCTCAAGCTAACTACGCTTCTCATACTCTTCCCGAAATTGGGAAGAGATAGGGGGAAAACAAAATCTCTGCTCCGGAAATGCTTCAGCAGGAGTGGATAGTAGCTCGATTATAACCAATAGACCACGATGACAATCCAAGGCCGAGCAATGATTAAAAGCGAGTGGTCATTGATTATGATTGCATTGTTCTTTCCGTTTCGGAAATGGTCAATCGGAAATAACGAGATGAGAATTACGGATACGGCATTCGCTCCTCAGAGAAAGGAGAATGCGGATTCATTTTCCACAAAATGAAAGAATATTCTGTAGAATACCCAGTGGATGCTGGGGGTTATCTGAAATTGCGCTATTTTGAGAAGAAAGTTTCAGTATTTGTGGAATTCTTTTTAAAATTGTATACCTTGATTTAAAGGAAAAATAGAACAAAAGGGTTATAAATAAAGACCATTTTCCCAAGACCTTAGTTTTGTAAATATATAAATATAAATACTTTTCTTGAAATAAAAGAATAAGCAATGAAAGGAAATGATTAGTTCAAATTAGTATTTGAATTTTTAGTTATGTTTCCAATTCCTATTATATTAAAAGAATTGTATTTTTTTTCTTCTTGTGAAGAATGGGTTCTCTTAAAAACTAAGAAAGTGCTTTAATTTTTCGGTAGAGTTTTTTATAAGGATCATTAGTTCGTGAACCTACACATAGCAACTATCACATATACTGTTCTAGACTTCAATGATGATCCACTAAAGAAAATGCTGTAAAAGGCCCCAAAAGGGGATATTTCCTCATTCCTAAAATAAGGTATTGAAAAAAGAAGGAAATTTTTCCATTTCTAAGAAAAATGAAAGTATTTATAATAGTCAAATATCATTTATTTCAGCCAATTGGTTGATTTTAGTTTTAGTAAATGATGCTAAAAATGATTTTTGGAATTTAATGAGTTCAATTCATATACAGAATGTATAAGTCATCTGTAGATTGTGGTGTTTGAAAAAGTGTCAGTATTTTTTCATTACTCTCTTTGAATTGAATAACGTTCTGAAACACACACACATTTGCAGTACATAATCAATTGAAACAAGAACAATATTATAAGGAAATGGAATTTTTATTGCAAAATTTAATGCATTACATGTTTACACAGATAAAATAATTTTTATAAAATAAAAGATACGAAAAAGAAAGGCATCATTAAAATGTTTGGAATTTTTCCAAGAAGGAAAAACAAAGTATAAGTTTCAAAACTACTCTTAAAAAGTTAAGAAACTGAAACAAAAAGCAATATAGCATAGTTAGACCCAGTTTTCTAAATGACAAAAAGTTTCTTTTAAAACATGAAGAAAAAAATATTTCTCAAAGGCTCACATAATTTCCAAATAATTCAATAACTTTTAAATGAGCATTTCGTTGTTGATGGGAAACGAAAGCTTTTCTTCTTAGATATAGAATATCCAGAAGTTTAAAAATGTAACGACACAAAAAATTGTGAATTTCAAAAGAGAGCGTGTGTATATATATATATAATTTCCTAAGGAACCTAAGGCGAATACTTGAATTAATACTTCGAAGCAAAAAGAACGAATTAAAAAAACATCGGTGAAATTAAGATAAATATACACCATTCAAGATTTCTTTCACTCTCTCAGTTCATAAAACATAATTTTTCAAAAATAAGAATACGAGTTTATAGAAAATTATTAAAAAAGGCTTTATAACTGAAAGACCCATTCACAAAATGTGATAAGAGAATTCTAATACTTTTTTATCGGCAATGAATTGAACGACATAAACATTCTTTGAATGGAAAAGAAAACAAGTTTCAGTAAAGTTAGAAGTAATTAAAATTTCCTTAAACAAAGGGAAGGAAAAATCGTACAGATCCCAATTTAAATGTCAATACGAATCTATTTTTGAAGTTTCAATTCCATTTTATTTTTACAGTGTTTTTTCTCTCTTAAGAATCAATCTTTTCTTTCACTCAGTCACTACATGAATATGCAATGAAAAATAGAGACCAGCTGTGAGATGTGTTTGTGCTTCCGAACAAAAACCTTATTTCTGATTTTTTTCCCCATACTCCTTTTTGAAATCGCGAGCCCCCTTCTTTTTTTCAAAACGAAACTTTTTTCTACATTTTTATCTTATTATTATTTTCTTCCTCGAGGAGCCCTTCTCGTACCTGTATCCTCCTAATGCACCTTTTATTCTTCTTATATATATATTTTTTATGTTTTTACTAGCGATCAATTGGTTCGGCCGTGATTGATCGCTTTAACATCAGGCCACAACGAGCTACAGTAATAAGAAGTGGATGAAAAAGTATTAATTTTTTATCTGCCACAGAAAAGGGGCCCATTTTGTCTTCCTTAGTTTTGTCATCTTAATGAGAGAGGATTTTTAATTTAGATTCTTCCCCAGGGGCTGAACTTCCTCTTTCAATTTGAGTCGTTTCAACAGCTTTACTGTTCATCAGATAAGTATGCTGAATTGATTCGATGAATTCATATAAAGGATAACTTTTTTTAAGCAAAATTGGTTTATGTAATCGAAAAATAATATTTTATACAAGATTTCATGAATTTTAATTAAAACTTTATTCCTCTTTTTAAATAAAGAACAGCTTATCTAACTAAAGTATTTAAGTGTTTCAAATATGTTGGTTGTATACATAGTGATACATGTATAAACTTTCAGTAATCGCAATGATTGGGTCAACCTTTATTTTAAATGAATTCTAGAGACAAGCTATATGCAATTTAGACGTTCCCCCCAGGTATACACTAAATATACTTCTGAATGTTACAAACTTATACTTTTTTAAAAATAAATTATTTATTTATTATTTTATTTATTTTTACTCATCTTTTCCTCAATGGAGCTGTAATTGTGTTAGAAATTAGCTTTCTTAAATAGTTATATATCAGCTAATTTGCATCAGAGTTTTGTAATAGTTCAAAGTACAGGGTGTCCGAAAAGTATAACTACAATTTCAAATTTTAACTACAAATGCACTAACACAAACATATTCACCTATTGTTCTTTATTTTCCATAAAGAAATCATCAAAGTTCTTTTTACAATGATTAATTGCACAATTTTAATGTGAACACCATTAGTAGCTCGAAATACATCTAGGCCATACGAGCAACATTACCTCAGATTCTGGCCCAAAATTTACGCTGCACATGTGTTGCAGATTTAGACTCGATAAACTATGCTACAACTTGTGATTGTTCTCGCGATGAAGCTAAAATGTTACAAAACGTGGAAGTTGAACCATCTCTTTTGCATTTTATTAAACATAAACTTTAATCTTTTCTTCATGGTACATAAAAACCGTAAGCGAAAATGTTTGTTTATTTTTAATTCATTTTTGAAAATGTAGTTATACTTGTCAGACTCCCTATATATTAAAGCGAATCCTTAAGCCTGTGAATTATAAATGCATTTTTAGTACTACATATATTTATTATTATATTTGTATGTAAATAATTGCCTTTAATTTAACTAAAAAAAACTTGATTAAGTTTTTCAAATAGCGTGACTATAGTTTTGAGTTGCGTGGCTTCATCCAAACAGGGAGAGGCATTAGTGTTAAAATGCTCTGCAATAAATTAAGACTTAATGTAACTATATTGCCTCTAATTCTGTTGAATTGAATCTAGTTTAATATAGTAATCTCTCACGCATAATAATTAGGATAATAAATCATTATATAAATTTACTTAACCGGTAATTTTCTTAAAGTAGTTAAGGAGTTTAAAATATCTAATCAAGACTTACAAATTAATAAGATTATTATTAATACCTCTCAGATTTTGGCAAAGAGTTACAAATTGAATAAATTTAAAGGAAAGTTGTTTTTCAGCTACTTTTACATACAATTTATTTAAAATAATTATTTTCCTGAGTGATGATATGTTTTTTTTAAATTAAACATCTGAAAAAATCTACTCTTTTTATTTTATTTTAATATAAAAAGGAAATTTTTTTCACCCACAACTTATTATATGAAGTAATTAGTTCAATTGGTGACAAAAAATAAAGTGGCTTGAATAGCATAAAAAATTCTAAAGGTTATATAAAAGAAAAATAATGATTTGCGAACGTTTTCAGATTTACTTTATAAGTTAATTATAAGTTATTATTATTTAATAAGTTAATTTTACTTTATAAGTTACAAAATATTCTTGATTGAAACTTTTTATTTATATTTATTTGAAAGAAAGTCCTTTTAGTTCGTTAGCAATAACTAATTAGGCAAAATAATATAACACATAATTAAAATAAATATTACGAAATAATCTCTAAACACGTTAAGGATTAGGTTCATATTTTTATATGTTTTTATATATACAGTCTGTTAAAATGATAAATACCAGGAAATAATGAGAAGAAAGTTAAAAAAATACTACTGGGAAAAAGTTGTATAATGATGAAAGAAGTTAATGCATTTTTAAAACGTTTCTGTAAGAAATGAAATAGATTTCCTTTAATTAAAGAACTTTTAGAAGGAAATTTTAGTACGAAGAACTTATTAGTATGGGTTTCTTATATTATACTTAATGAAGCGTGTAATTCGCATGAAAATATTTCTTAAAAGTTAATGAATTTGTACATTTTTATCATATAAATAAATAGGAGTGTGACTTGAAAAAGTCGCATTATTAAAGGGCAAAAACAAGTAACTGAAAATAAAAAGAAAACTTAATATGACAATGAGTGCATTTTTAATTAGTATAAAATATTTAAATAATTATTCTTCATATAGAACAAATAAACTTTTAAAAACTAAATAATAAATCTGATACAGAACACAATCCAATCTAAAATGTGAAGTACACTAAATTATATATTTGATGGACTTCAATACCTATCTTGCTCTGTTGAAATATTTTTAAAATTAATAAAAAATAACTGATATAGTTCTTTTGGTTAAAATATAATCAAAATTTTAATTTTTATTTTGAAACCATTATATTACTTAGATATATATATTTTGAGCTTACGCTAACTAAAAAAACAAATAAAAAAGGTATTTTAATGTACCAAAATGATTAATACTTTTACTTAACATTTTCTCCAAGCTGTGTAAGGCCCTGTCTCTTCAAAGAAAAAAAAACATGCTAATTGAAATAAATTTTACAGCAGAAACTTGACATTAGGGACCGTGTTAGGTGACATACATTTATCTTAGTATGCTATATTTACATATTTAATGATCCAAAGCTTGTTAAGTTGTTCATTTGTTATCAAAACAACTAATATGGTGTTAATTTAGTAATTCTATGACAATGGAGTACCTGCTTTTCTTTTGTTTAACGAATCAGAACAATTAATCAATTAGAGAGAATTCCATACACGCTATTCTTGAATAAGACACAAGGTATGAAAAATTTATCTAAAGATTAATTAATAAGAGAGCTAAGGATTCTCTCTCTTTTCTTTTGGAATTAAGTACAAGTAGTATTCCCAACTTTAACTTTCTTTTGTAACGGAACAACAACAGAAACTATAATAATAAAAATAGTAAATTTTTGTGTGAATTCGTTTTTTTTAATAAATATTTTATATGAAACATTACAATATACATATATATTTAAAAATACTATTATTAAATAACTTTTCAATGAAATTTTTCAAAAGAAAAATTCTTCAAAAGGCTTATTTTTCAATCTTTTATTGTGTTGAGACTTAGTGGTAATAATTCCCAGCAAAAAAGCCCCATTGAGATAAATAAAAGCATCTGAACTCTAAATAAAGGCAGCAATTGTTTTAATTTGTATTGAAAAATATAACAAAATAATGATAAAATTGTTAGAAGGTATATATAAATTTTGAGATATGCACACATATTGATAATAGTAAAATGCCATTTTAGTTACATACGCCACATGATATATTTCTTAAATGTAATCAAGTTTAGCGTATTCTAAAATTCCTACTATTTATCGATTTAAAAACTCAATCTAAGGGCTTCAAAGCCTTGTGTATCCATTTAATATAAGTCTTCCGTTTTCAGCGCTTAAAAAAAAGCTTCTCAGGTAAAGCCTACGTGAAAAAAGAAAATTTGATAATGAATTTTTATTGCGATCTTTACCTTAACCTTGCGTTTGTAGTATCAGAAGAAAACTTTTAAGTATAGGCATAAACGCCGTATCAGCTACTGGTATAGATAATTGATAAGCACTAAGGATAAGAAACAAGAAACGTGCTTTGCAGCAAAACGTGATCACCACACTACAGAAGATAGATAATTCCTCTTGAAGAAAAGAAAACTTCAGTCGACCTTAAAGAAGAAGAAGACCAGTTTTTAACAGCTTTCGCTTTCAAAAGAAAGTATCTCTGGTAATAAACTCGAGAGTTTTCTCTTTATATATGTATATATATAAAGAAAGCTATACTCTTCAAGAAAAAAAAAGTAGGGGGGAGGGGAAGTGAAGATAAGATCTCCAGTCTCCGAACTGCATCACTGAATTTTATTATCTAGGCTTTTGAAAACTGTATCACATTTATAAATAACGCAATACTCTCTGTACATAGAGTAAGAACAATAATTGCTTTTCTAGAATTACGTGCCCGAGCCACGTTTATTTTCGGCGAACTTGAGCATTTATAAAATTAAATTTCAGCCCGATGCAAAAGAATACTGCCAGATATAGCTTTTTTCCCCCGTTTTCCCTCTCGATTTGCTTTTCAACAGACAAGCTTAAATTGAGTTTGATAGCTCTCTGATGAAGTAACAATTAATCACTTCGGTAATTATTATTAATTAGGGATAGGAGAGTCAGCTTCAGATGAAAACACGTTCTCGTATAAAAAAGTAATCACCAGCTGTTATGTATACTCCCCGTCAGTCTAGTATTTATAACTCTAATGATATGAAGATCAGTTTAATAAGATCTGATAAATATAAAATGTTCCGCTGCTCTAATTAGATTTTAATTACAAATTGACACTTTTAATTTTCCAATCATTTTAAAAATACCAAATAAAACCAAGCATATAAAGGTATAAAAATATTTACCGTGTTCTCATTTTACTTCAAGATGAAAATAAATTAAAATATCATTTCTGTTCAATTGGCTTAAATGAATATAATTACTTACCCGAAAAACTCTCAGGGATTAAATAACAGAAAAAGATAATGACAAATATGAAATAAGAGGCGTAAAATGGTTGTAGCAGTTAGAAAAATTGCTGGGAAAAGATTTTTCACGGATTGAAGCAAAATCTGCCAAAAAAAATTTAAGCTTATAATTAAATAATTCAGTTACAAGGTGTATCTAAAATATCCTTTCATTTTCAAGATAAAAATAGTATAAATTTCACATTTAATGAAATATTTTAAAATAGAATTTTTAAGTATCAAGCTTAACTATCGAATAACTTTTCTGTTATTTGTCATAAATGTTTCTTTATACAATGGAAATTAAAATTAAATGAAATACTATTTTAGAAAAGACGTGTGTGATAAACACCACTTTTATTAATAATTTATGAAATATTAAATCCCAAAAATTTTCTTCAGCTATTTCAAATGTGTTTGCAATCATCAAGAATTACAAAATAACTAGTATATACATGCAATATATATAAATTCATAATTCGATGATAATATGAGATTTATTCTATGTACTAAAACTATACATTATTTTGTTACTAACTTCCTGTAAAATATCTGAATATATAAAATTAACTTTTTTATTATTTCTTAATCCATATTATATTTTAAAATTTAATGTTAATATTTTTTAAAATTCATTCGAAAACTAGGAAATACTATTCTACTCGAGTTCTTCAAAGAACATTATTTACTAATTTAATGAACATTTCATAAATAAAAAAATCATACTTTTATAGTTTGAATCACTTTATTTTAAAACAATCAAATATATATATATATATATATATATATATGTTCACACATTTAAATAAGAATTTCTTCAATATGTAAACAATTTAGGACCAATGTAATGAATTTTTACGCATTGATTCCTCTTGAATTGTTTAAGATGAACACTTTATTCATTACATTCTCTTAAATTGTTGACCATTTAAATATATATAAAGAAGTTTTTAATTTACTATACTGTTCCTTGTGATGTTAAAACACTCTTTTAGTCTCTGAACAATCTATTATTAACATATCACCTTTAAAGTAGTTTGATTTAATTAAGTACATAAATTAATTAAAAAATAGTAGCATGTAGACTTTTAAAAATGCTTCATTAATGTAAAATAACGCTTTACTTTTATTTAAGACATTAGAGAATAAAAACACTGATTAATCAAACCTTCTTGATTTTTTTTGTTATTAAGATGCCGCAAATTTCCTTTCGAATAGTAGAATGATCGTTTTTTAAAGTTAAGCTAACATCATCTTTTACTAAATTTCAATAAATTCTTTTGTTTTCGAGAAATTTATGCACCTGGAACCAAAATTTCATTAACTCTGTGGAAACACATCCCCATGTCAAATTTATTACATCCTAAAATATATCACGAGTATCTCTATAAATTGCTCTTTAGTAATTAATTATACAAATAAACGTATTTTCTACAAATTTTACTCTGGATGTTTCAACAGAGTTAATTTATCAAGAGTTTAATATATTCAGCTAACTATTCAATATTTTTAACTCTTAATTTTTTTGCTTTAAAATTTAAATCTATCAAGAAATTAATATTTTTGAGCAATCTCTTAAGTTTTTCAAGAAGAATATATAGCTGTCATTTTTTTTAATCCATTAAAATCTGAAATAAAATTTCTATTGGTAATAAGTAAATATTTTTAAATTTGAAAAATGAATTGGTTCTGAATATTTACTCAACATGTATGCACTTGGTACTCATCTCAATGTTGTACCAAAGGTAACATGACAACGTGAGTGTTTTTTTGCATATTCTGATGTTAGCATTAGATATCGATATTATGTACAATATAAATACACACACGCATATAGAATCACTTAATTGATTGCATATTCATTTTTCACGCACTCTGTTTACTTACTGTTACTAATATTACTCTATATTTATGAGAGATGCGGTGGTAAATTTTGAAAATACGAGCTCTCTCTCTCTCTTTCTCTCTGTTATAACTTGGGTACAGTTATTGATTACACTTATTCCAGAAAAAGTTTTTGAAAAAACTCAATTGGATACCCTTTTTGACTCACAAGTATTTGCGCCTACTACAATCCTTTATTTCAAGTCCATAAATATACCACTTTTTTATAACTGTATATTCAAAAGTATATTTGTGTTGTGTTCTGAGCTTTATGTTATGTTTGCTGGCTTAAAATTACATATGCATATTAATTTACTGAGCTTTTGACAATAACATTTTTAAAATTATAATAAGAAGTTTTTACATATTTAGCCCAAATGGTGATAAAATATGCTTGTGTTGGCAAAAGATGTTGACTTCTTACTTAAATTTAAAGAGTTTCAATGATTTTTTTCTCTAATCAATTGTACAAACTTAAAAGTGGTTGATTCAAACTTTTATTTAAGAGGGAAATGAATTTACGGAACTCAAATCAAAGCTTCTATAAGAATGTTTTACCCAATCTTTTTTACATTCGGTTAACAAAATTAATCATTTGTAGCATTACGTAATTTGTTAAGTTCAAAGTTTCTTTTATATTCAGCTACATCAAAATTGTAACACGGGTTGCAAAAATAAAACCAAGTAGGATGTAGAACAGGAATGTGCATAAAATAGGTGTTCAGATTACACTTTGGTAAGACAAACCATTATTTGTATGAACTTTCGTTAATTCAAACCTTCTTCCTTTATCTTTTAACGGTAGAAATATCAAGAATAAACTCTAAACTAACTTGAAATATAACAGGTCAGAGTTGACAGTGTAAATCACCATTGTCCATAATCTTATCTAGGACATGAAAGTTGAAAGTGAGGACGTAGGGTTGATAAACATCAAAGTAAATTAGAATTGCATTTCTTCAACCTACTTATTCACCTGTCAGATAAGACTACTTCGAATCATAAATCGTCTCTAAGCGTTTTTGCCATTAACCCAAGAGTGAATGGCTGGCTGCAAAATCATTAGCAAAATTTCACTCTTCGTTAGCTTTGCATAATTGCCTAAGTCATAAGTATAAAGATGATCTATGAAGAGTACACAATCATTTGTCCAGTATTTTGAAGCCTGAATTGGCGATAAAATGCACACACATTATTCATTATTTCACCGAGGAGGTAGTAGGAGCTTTATTTAGCAGAATTTAAAGACTGCCAATTTTTGGTTTACTTTATTGATTTCCCCGAGACTTGATGATCGGATACAAAAGTGGATTATTAAAAAAACAACGTAATGAAAGTATGTTTTGGGCTAAATAGTACTTTTTTTAATAAAGTATGCAGTGAACGTAGTAATTTGTCCAAAAGTGTTTTGTAATAATTTTGTAAAGAATACTTTCAAAGTGATTTATTGAATAATTTCATCTTTATTAGGTAGAGTTTAATAGCAGAATAAAAATAACATTATAAACTGACTGTGCTTCTCAAACTTTCAATATTTGCGACTCAAATATTCAATCATAATTTCAAGCGCTGCTCCCCCTCCATACAATATAACAATTGTATGGAGATTAACATTTGAATTCAGTAATACTATATTTTGACGCTAAAGCTACAATACGACTTTAGCCTCTTAAATGCCAGTAGCGTATATAAATGTTTCACTCAGTCAAAGCTTTAATTGCATTGGACTTATATATACGTCTTTCCGATCATTTTCTGTGCACTACTATTCATAAAATTATTTCAAAGGCTTTGGAATGCAATAAAAAGACCTTGACTGTGTGTGTTTGAGAATGATTTACTTATTTCAGAGGATTTGCTTTTTTTAAATTTCTTTTCTCCCCCACCCCAAAATAAATCACAAACACGGAAAACGGTGGCCTTGGGGGCGAATCACGTATTTTTTAATCAGCAGTTAAGGGATTAATTATAAACCATTCAAATTATCAAGATAAGTGTTAATTTTTATATATAAATTTATATATGTCAAGCTCGTGGGGTCAGAGTTAATTATTAAACTTGTTCTCAATTTAGTATTGCTGCATTAGTTATAAAATACATTGTGCAGTACTGATACATTTATGAGTGTATTATGTCAGTGTAAATGTGTATTTATTTCTTATTATGTCAGAATGTGTATTTTGTTTTTTTACTTTCAATAAATTAATAATTTTTTTAAAATAATCTTTTGTTTTTGACTTTTTCAATATGGTCCAGCTTGCTTTTTCTTGAGTTATCACGCCAAACTCTCAACATCTCAAACTGGGGGAGGGGGGCTCGCCCCACAGTTTGAGAAACACTGAAACAATAGGATATGTTCATTCGAGACAAATTTTGCGTTTACATTAGTGGAAGGAAATTTTTCCCCTTTCGGATTATTATGAAGTAATGGACACATTGAAAACAAAATGTGTCATTTATGTAATGCGTCATCTTTTCACAGCTTTTAAAAGGTTTTAAAGTGTGAGCCCATTTAAATATAGTTATGAAGCTTTGGAAAAAATTTGTCTGTGTATCTGTACAAAATGAACTATGTTATTTTGTCTTAGGAATTTTAAAATATCAATGGATAAAATAATTTTGTAGGCCCTTGAGGAAATGAGATGGATTGGGCAGGGAATTCAAGATGACAGAAATCACTTCGTATTTTACATTTGTGATCCTAAGAAAAATATGTTTGGTGCAGGCTTCATTGTTCCTACGAAGATTAGCCATCTTACCATTGATTTTGAGGCCAATTCACCTAGGCTGGGAAATATCAGATTGAGAGGCAAATTCTTCAACTATAGCATAATAATTCATCAAATTACAGACACTTAAATAAGCTGGTCATCTGGTTAGAATGAATGAAGATCGTTGCTGCAAGAAAATCTTTTTGGCAAGGCCCATGAGAAATAGACCTCGGGGTGGACCCCCCCCCCATTCCGCTAAGATGGATTGATTGTGTCGAAAAAGAACTTAATATTTTAAAGGTTAAAAATTGGAAAACAGTTGCCAAAAGTTGAATTGCCCGGAGAAGACTTTTGGAGAAGGTCAGAACCCACCCAGGGCTGTTGAACCATTAAAGAAGAAAGTATTTTGAAGTATATATCTTAACATTTATATCGAATTAATAAAGCAAAATGGCCCACTAAATCATCATAATATAGAGTTAACACAGATGTAAAAGAAATTAATCACAAATTTTTAAATTTAATACGTATTACAAAGCACTTATAAGAGGTAAAAGGAAAAAAAAAGACAGCTCAATAATTCTCCTCAAAATGTTAAAATAAAGATAAAGTCCCTGGAAAAAGAAAGCTACTTGTGATACAAATCTTATTCACGTTGAAAATTTTAAATACATTTCGAAGACCTTTGTGTGGACAAACTCTGAATCTGACAGAATAAACATTTGTAAGAAATATTACAATATTAGAATATTTTTTCCTTTAGAGTTATACCATCGCAGCTTGCATATTTGAATTTTTGAGTTAAAAACGTTAAGACTGGAATTCAGATCCGTAGAGATCCAACTAATAAATCATATATAAAAATCAATTCCAACCCTTCCGTATTACTTTATAGATTCGCAGCTGAACGTGCATTAAGCATTTTTTATGTTGCAACCATAACCGGACAAAGTCCTAAATCCTGGTCCAAGCTAAAGTTATACCCTACTGTATGCATATGCAGTCTCTATGTCAGTATTTTAATTTATGAGATAGCTTAGCTTATGAATGCTCTTCTACCCTTCCTCGATATGAAAACTGGGGATGGTAGGTGGTTGAAACGGCTTCTGGGAGGGTAAAGAAATGAATTTAGAGAGGGTGGTAAATGACAAATAGAGGGGGAAATGGTATTTCTAGCGAACTGGAAATGTTCGCATTTTTGAAAATGTAATATGCTTTTTATATTGCTTGAAATAGTTTTCAGAGATGAATTTTATGTGAATGACATTAAAGGCACTTTTACTCAGACCATTCTGACTTCACCGCAGATGATAATTAGAGTATAGAATAATTTAAAGAATGTGTGGAGCTAACGGTAACTTTCAAAAATCTAATCACCATAAGAAGTAAATGAAATATAATTATTTAATTATAATTCACACCACTCTTAAAATTTTTCAAAACCTTTATTTATTTTTGATTCAGTATTTATTCGAATCTAAGCCGTACCCCAAATTCTCAACAAGTTTTTGTAAGAAAATTTTAAAAAAATGTTCTAATAGATTAATTGATACTTGTAATTAAAGAAATTTTAAAATGAGAACAATTAAGAAGGGAATAATTAATTTATTTTGCCACACTGTATGAAAGATTTAAATACATATTATAAGACTGTTAAATGTTATTTTTACGCATTCGATTCGACGCCACATCCGATTTTCAATAGCATTAACATTGAAAAAAAAGTGGGGCTTAGATTAGAACAAATACGATACTTACATTATTTATTTTAATCATTAAGCAGAATAATAAAGTCCTTTACAGAAAGTTAATATTTATTTTACACAGAATTCCAGATAGTTAAGAAATGTGTATAAAATGCGTGAAATTGAAGAAATGTGTTCCCCCTCTCTTTTTTTGCTTCACCATCGAAAAATGCAACAAATAAAAAAAATACTATTTGAAATTTGAAAAAAGTTTTTTTTTAATTATCTTCTTTTTTTAATTATCTGAACAAAAGAAACCAATATGAGAACCAATAACATGATTGTTTTTTACCAATACCTGCTGTATGAGAACAATGTAATAACAAGACGAAAATAATTTGCCGACAAACTAACAGTTCTCCACCTTTTCAAATCCTCCCTCTTAAAGTCCTTAACATTAAAGATAAAATATTTACAAATAATCCATGTAATTCAATTAACTAAAACTATAACTATTAAGTGAAAAGAACATGTGGCTCAGATATTTATTGGTACATTTTTCTTTTCTTTCATTATATAATATCTTAAGCCAACTTTTCATTAAAATTAAAACAAAAAGTGCTAATTATACCTTGAAAGTAATTAACATCTTATACAGAAAAGTTTTTTTTAAAGCTGGACTCTTTAGAGAGCTTCATTTTGAAAAACCAGAAACAAATTTAATGTATAGGAAAAAGAACTGAATTTTAAAAATTTTTTTACACATTTAACACGTTTTTCTCTCCGTGTAAACGTTTCTAATGACTTAATTTATCTCAACTCTTCAGTGATTTACTTTGCAGTTAAGATAGAATACATTACTCAGTTTTTGCGGCGACATATTCAAGTGAAGTACTTAGTCACGATACCCCAGAGATCGTCTAACATCAGCAGATAACTACAGCTTCGTTAAGAAGCTAAAAGTAAGATGTGCGGCGAATAAGAATTAGACTTATGACACACGTTTCAATGAATCTATGGGGAGCTATTAGAGCCTTGATTAATTAAGTCATAGCTAGTACCGAAAATTAATGAACTCACTAGAACGCTGTTCAATATTGGTTTCACCCTGATTATACATTCAAAAAGACCTTTATCACCTAAGAAAATTTGTTTCGAAATACATCTTGGCACGAATGTAAAGCTAGATATTTTGGGAAGCGTATAATTAGATGATATTTTACCTATCCCTAGTGAAGCTGTTAAAGAATGAAAATTTCAGATATTGAGAATAATGGTAATAGGAAGTTTGATAGTATTTTAAGAATAATTATTCTACCCACATTCTTTAGCAATTAGTTTCATACTTAACTTGGGAGATAATTAGATTATTTATTCTATGACGGTATGATGTATCCCCCCCCCCTGTAGTAAAAAATGAAAAGAAAATGTTTTCTTCAGCCGGCTGGGTGATGTAGTTGGTTCGGTGCTGGCCTTGTACACCCAAGTTTGCGGGTTCGACCCCTCTCCAAGTCGGTGGATTTCCCTGATTCAAAAAATCGCTAGCTTCTTTGTCATATGATTATGCGGCATGTCTAAAGATCCTAAGAGTGCCTGTTTGGCTTTGGTGCTTTCGGCGAAATTAAATTCCTGGTACAATTTCGCACTGTCATAACTCAGGTCCTCCCTCTGAGGAGGAAAGTGTGCGTCAAAATTACTACGTGGCAATTGATATCCTCCTATATGGTACCACACAGAAAAGTGACAGCAGGTCCCGGGGAATGCACTAGGTCTGCAATGGTAATGACCAATCCTTATCCCCATTAGAAAGGTGATAAGGATTGGTAATTACCCCCTCCTGGCGGATTTCCATTTTAAAGAAATCCCCCAGCAGTGGGGATTTCTTTAAAATGGAAAGTATTCTTAAAATTAAACTTAATTCATATTTTATTTTTTTAAAATCCATAAAATAAAGCATGTTTAATAGAAATGAAGATAATAAATAAGAACTTTAAGACCAGTGCACCAAAATTTTGCTGTCTTATAAAAACTGCTTAAAACTTCTTTTCAGAGATTATTAATAATCTTATTTATTTGAGACGAGAAAGCAAATATTTATTCTTTAGTGTCTAATGCAACAAATTAGAGTACAAATTTTTTGTTTATTATTTTATATTTTATTCATAAAAAATCAAAACAAATTTTAGTTGAAGCGTAGTTATGTATAAATCAACTGATTTTTATTAAGGCTTTTACAAGTTTTGTTGCTGTCGCTAATTCTAATTTTCTACTGCTAAGTTTTATCTGAATCTTATTTTTTTTAAAGAAAAAGCTGTTATTTAATTTTTTCTGAACATTTTTTTATTCTGTGTTTGGAAAACGGATTATTTCATCTGTTTTTGAAAGGAAAAATTTTTGAAGGCTTTTTAAAAACGAATGTTTAGGTTTTAGAAGAAAAAAATTAATATTGCTGTCAGTGTTTCAGTTAAGGGTATATTTAAAATTAAATTCCAAAAGTAATGCTTCAAATCAAAATTGTTTTTAAAATACTTCAAAGGTAGAAAAAAATATCTTTATTTTATTATGAAAGTAGTAGACATGCTTGAAAGTAAAGTCATTTATGATTGTTTATTATCTAATTTAGGTAAGGATATTGTTAAAAATAAGTACTCGAAACCTCTACTGAAATGTCTCCAAAAATTAAATTTTAAGTTTTATGAGTGGCAAGAAAAATTCAAATGGCTTAAAACAAGTTTTGGATTACTAAGTCCTCACGGAAAACAAATAAAGGCTGAAACAAAATACCAGGTGACCAAAAAGTCTGTTTACATTTGAAAATTCAATAAATCCAAAAATAATGTAGGTAGAGAGATAAAAATTGACCCTCTCATACTTGAAATGACATGGAGTTTTATTGAAACCAAAAAGTGCAAACAATGGTCAATAGATTGCACTTTATATATAAAAAAAGCAATAAATCAGCTGAACAAATGATTTTTAGAAATAAACTATGTTCCTTAGAAAAAATGTTTGGCCGTCATTCAGTAACAATACCTGTAGTCAATAGGACAATGTTTAGAAAAGCACTGTACAGCATATCTGTAAGTATGGTAAGAAAGAACTGTCGGGATGTTGTCTTTTAACATAAACAATGCCAGACGATTGCGGTAGACTTGCGACTTCAAGTAACCTCACAAACAATAATCACATGGATTAAGATCTGGGAACCTGGAAGGTCAAGCATGAGGTAAGTGGTGGCTCAGCCCACGATCCTCACCAAAAGATGCGTGCAAGAAATCTTTAACACCTTTTTTACGGCGATAAGATCGTAAGGCTGCAGTAACAGGTTCTCTCTTCTGATAGTACAGCTCTACTAACAATACCTTTTCTGGTAAAGTGTCAACATCCCGCAATTGCTGTTGCATCTGTTTCCTCTATGACTACAGCTCATTTTATACACGATTTGCATGTGGCGTCACTGACGTTTCGCTGTCCATCTGTGATGGCCATTTTTGCACTTTTTTAGTTTCAATAAAACTCCATGTCATTTCAAGCATGTGTGTCAATTTTTAACTTTCCAACTTCCTAATTCCGGGAATTTTCTATTATTATTAACGTGAATTATGAACGGAATTTTGAGTTATCTGGTATTTCCCCACAATTTTCAGCCTTGAATATCCAGTTCTACGAATGCTCATTGAACAAATTTTGGATCGTTTGAGCTTCATTGCAAAAAATAGATATTGATAACAAAGATATTTCGAAAGCACTAATTTCAATATGTAATACTAGAAAATAAATAATAAAATGCCAAAAAAAAAGCCCTGGAAAAAATTGCATATGTAATTCGGTTTCACATAAAAACAGGTTAAATGTATCTATCTAGTCACATAAATTCAATACATAATTTATTTGCATGTTGATAGTAGTGAAATGAAATCGAATTTTTCCGACTCAAAAAATACATCATGTAACAGGCTGACTATTACCATAATGACTTACACAAGACAATGAGATATGGGTTCAGTTGGAGCCAGAAGTAATTACTCTGTCCCAAAGGCCAGCTTCTTAATTACTTTAAAGCGTAAAAAATTAATTAGTCCAATAAACAGACGTAACATCCAAATTCATTTTTTTCACCTTCTCAAATCTGTTAATTAAAAAAAATACATAAAGCCGCTAAAGAAATGGCAAAACTAATTATTTCTCATGACTTCAATAATTTTCTTATAAAAGAAGATACAAGAAAGTTGCTGCTGGATCACTTAATTATGCGTTTCTAAAACCATTTCTCTCAATTTTTTTTCAACGGAGGGAGGGAAGGTAAACGAAGTAATTAGCATTCCATGAACGGAATGAAAGGATTTAAAAATTCTAATCACTTCGATTTACTGAAGTGGAGAGAGAGTGAAAGTAAAATTTATACGATTGCAGTATTGATACTAGATGCTGAAAGATACGTAACTTTTAGCTGCTGAGAATAATAGCGATAGTAAAATTTTCCGTTATATATTAATAGTCTGGTTAGTTTTTTTCATCATGTTATAAACTAATCGTGAACCACATCCATTTAAAATGAATTTTCCTTTTTATTATATGGATGTGAATTTCTTCGTTAAAAGTCTTAGAAAACTTAACATTATGCATTATGATGATATTTAGAAGGAAAAGACATTACAGCGTTTAAAGCTCTTAAAAGACTGTTTGAGCCAAACACTTTAATAAAGAGGACATTAACTAATTTTGATATTTAAAGCATTTGTTTCTTGAAATTTAAAGGGGCTAATAAATTTTCCAAGTCGAATATAAATACTTAGATCTAAGTGTTAATCTTCAGGGCGTGTACATTTATTTTATATGTTATATTTACATGCTGGACGTAATGTGTTATTAGGTATTCGAAAACAAACTTGATGCTAACTTCATTTCATTGGTTGTATTCCATAAATAAAGATAAAAAGCATCGTTGACATAGAGTGAATAGCTCAGAAAGCCTCCTTTTTCTTGTGTTTTTACATTCGAACTCAGGTAAACATAATTCACACAGAATAATTCCAATAGTTCCATCTAGTGACATACATAAATCTTAACAGGGGTGGGATGAATCCAAATGTGACCTGTCAAATTGTTTCAACGCTGAATTAAGCTGTCGAGCTGGTTTTATTGGTAATTTTAAATTTTCACGACAAAAATAGTTAATATATATACCACTCTAAATGAAAATTAAGTTTTCTGTTTTTACTGAATTCCATGAAAATATTTTAATGACTTCAAAATGCATATAGACTTAAAGATGTGCATCATGAAAAAACTTTCTCCAACTTATATCAATCAATCTCATTTAAAAACAACCCACTAGTAAAGAAAAATGCAACCGAGATCTCATTGAATGATTAGCTTGCACTTCTTAACAAAGCACATGTTTCGTAAATTAAAAGACAATTTTTCGAATTTTAATAATTATTTTTAATATCACTCAATCTTCTTTTTCGCGCATGAGACAATTTACCCGGAAAGCACAGAATGAGCATCAACTGTAAGACGAATAATACATCCCGGCTAATTCTCAGATAATTGTAACAGTTAACTCGAAAGAAATGCGACAAGCTTTACACTTTGCGACTAATTAGAAGATGTTGACACTATGAATCAAGGGTTGCAAACAAAGAGAGAGTAGAGTCCAATTAAGGTCAGCCTTAAGCCGAATGAAGGGATTTTTTGATGCGCTCCAGTCGCTTCCTGATGTTTTCTTCATTAACGCCACTGCCCTCTTGCAATGGTGTTCGGCAAATGGGTCTAGAAATAGTAGAAGAAAAGCCGTGTAGCAAAAGTGGCTAAAGGAAAGTGCTGATTACAGTGGGGTGAGTGAAAGAAGGTTAATGTGTATAAAGACCATTGAATAAAGAGGGGATTACTGCATCCTATTCAAGATGCAATCACTGTTTATCAACGAAAGAAATCTAAGGCATCAGATAGGAGTATTAGAGGCTTACGCAAGCCAGTTACAGAGTTTTTATTGTTAAAGAAGAGCGTGAGAGCCTTCCTTTATTTTATTCCTTAAATGATGCTTATGAATCTGAAGATCTTAAGTACTTTTAAGAATAATACACGTTTAATTAATTTAAAGAACACGGGGACTGACTTTTATTAATCAAAATCGACTAATCTTAGTCACAAAATGGAGTAATGCTAATTGAATTTAATCTTTAAATGAAATTTTAGTTGCTCAATAGTCTCATTTCATGTCTTTGAAGTCATGTGATTTGAATTATTAGATGAAATAGACTTGAACGTTTTTATGGAAATGTAAAGATTAAATGTATCTCAATAAAGAGTGTTGAAGGCATTGATGTGTTTCAAATTAATGAAAGGAGACGAAATTGAGCGGAATAAAATGATTTTAAATTTCGCGTAAGTAAAATAACTAGAATAAAATAATTCCGACAAAGAAACAGAAATCCGTTAAATGAATTTTAAATGAAGTCTTTAAGCAAATGTATAAAAGATTACTTTGGCAGTATCATATGAAAAATTAAAGATAACTCTTTTCTCTTGCCATGAAAAACTTGTAAGAACTAGTCATATTAAAGTAGGAAATCCCACGGTTGACGTGCATAACAAATCGTTTTGATTTTCGAGAACTTTAAAATTCTTCATTAAAGAAGTGAGCGGGCTTCTTCAAAAGCACGCAAGTGCGTTTGTAAAGGAAAGAAGTACTTTAAAAGGTCTTCAGACTCATGCTTGAGAACTCTCCCTTGTATTGATATGCAGAACCTATAAAGTGGGATCCGAGACGCTGCTTTAAACATTCTTTCAAGAGATTGGGGAGTACATTAATCATCCTGTGTTTATAATGTGTCAACCTTTAAAGATGGATTTGATAGTAATAGCAGTAAGAGTTTTGAAACAGCTCTTCTCCGATCGTGCAAAGGTGCTCTTTTGAGAAAAAAAAATTGTTTGAAATTTAGTGGCGTAGTAAGGAGCTCATTGTGGGGCAACTAGTGACACAGCAACGCGTAAGTTCAGAATGTTAAATAGCGGCTTTCATGTTCAGTAGAGTAAAGTATCTAACTAGATGAAGTTGAAGTCAGCTTGCCTTATTTAATATGACGTTGAGGGCTTTGTAATGACTTTATGGATTTTTTAAGTTTAGAGTAAATTGAATACATTTGAAAGTGTGAGGAAAACTCATAATTTTAGATGTTATATTTTATTATGCATATTAAGAAGCATTTATATATCATTAAGATTAGTTTATTTGTTTTTCGAAATGCGATCAAGTTAATTAATTTATAAAATTCGTAAAGTTTTGTTTAATTGTTTGTTTTAAAGTTACCCTCCAGATTAAAGTAATCATCTATTTTTTTCTTTAATGTAGAATGTTCAAGTGTATGAAAACTAAATTTAAAAGATGTGAAGCATATGTTTTTGCGTAAACTCTAATTTTTGTATTCATAATGGAGAAAAATCTTTTTTGGAAAATAAAGGGCGAAACGTTAAAAAAACGAGAGAAATGTATGTTTGGATGTTTGGCTAAAAATTGGATTTATAGTAAAAGATAGCAAGAAAAGAAGAGAATAATAAATAGAAATGTTAATTATTGATAAAATATTTCTTTTAAAAAGTTAACAATCTCTGTGTCATTAAAATTATTTTACTTTGAATTATATTTTGATATGCATTTTTATTGTACAAAAGTAACTGTAAAAGCATCTTACCAATAAAAGTTGATTTTTAAAAATATTATCAAATTGATCAATAGTGAAAATTGAAGAAAATATTCTTTTTCTAATAAATTATCTTTTCAGGATTTTTTACCTTAATTAAAAAAAATACAAACTTAAAAATATTAAAGCAATAAAACTTAAACAGCACTTTCAATTTAAAAATTCTTCAAAAGAGTTCGAACTTTTTTCCTGCCATTATAGTTTCACTAGCAAGTAAAACAATGAAAAAAAAAATAAAGTAAATTGATTAAATTTATAAAAATATGCTGATTGCGATGTTTAAAAAAGATCTAAATAAAGTATTTTCAATTTTTAAGGGTTGGTAACAAACAAGGAATATATTTATCATTACTTTTAAGAAACTGCGGCTTGTTAGAAGTTGGTTGCAACAAAATTCGCTAATAATAATAATAATAATAATAATAATAATAAATGAATAGAATTTCAACGAAATTGAATATTTATAGTCCTTTCCAGTTTATTACAAACATATTCCTGCACCAAAATTGCTCGTACATTTGATGCAACATTTACATCGAGCAATTTCATCCTTTTTCCCTTCTGTATCTTTAGAGAAGATAAAAAGTACTCCCCTAGGGTTTGCATCTACCAAAAATGTGATGCTGAGATGGTCCCAGGGCTACCCATAGTTTCGCGTTAACCGGAGGAACTCTTTCGCCGGTTTCAGTCATCAAAAGAAATTAAGTCGAAGGCTCAACAATTCTAGGATATACGACGGTTAATTTCAACTAACGGCTCTTTTATCGTAGGAGATGCGGATCAAGGCTGCTGTCCGGAGAAATGAGAAAAAGTTTATCTCCCTACGAACGAGGTCGGTAAATAGATTGCTGGAGTTTCGCGATTTCTGTAGAATGGTCTGAAGGAGACATTTAAGCCCAGCGAGTTCCGAAAAGTGCTTTCTGAAAAGCAGTTTCCTCAAATCTCGCGATAGTGGAACGCTTGGCTTCGAATTATATCACTTTCCAATTTCTTAGACTTTTATTGACATCACGTACGATTCCAAGGAACTAGTTAATCTACCAGAGAAATTCCTCAAACATTTGTTTGGCGGAATGGAATACAGGTTATTTCAACTTGTATTATAGTGTAAGGACATGAAGTGGGACTCTGATTTTAATTACTAAAGGAGTCTAAGAGAGAAAGAAAGAGAAACCTTGTATTTCAGACAAATTGAAGTGGAGGAAAAGGATTTTCAAAAAGTATTTTCAAATAATATTAGATATATTTCACGTTATGCTTGTGTTTTGCGTGGGAGATTTTTATAGACAGTCATTTAAAAAATTGATTGTTATATTATTTAGAAATAAATAAATACGTTTTATAAATAAATAAGTAGCATAAAATACTCATTTTATTTTTAATTTTACGGTTGTGAAATTTTTCGCTGCCCAGTTTTGGTTTTTCTTCCTTGTTGAATGTAATTTGACATTATCAAATATTTTTCTGTAATATTAGCTTTGTTTTTTTCAGGAATCTGTTTCTTATTATGAATTCCTATCTACATACGTAGACATGAAATTTAAGATTACATACGCACTTATGCTCTCTTGTTTTAAAAAACATGTTACATTATATCTTTAATTCAAAGATAAAAATATAGTAAACATAATGCAGACAGAATAATTTATAATGAAAGAAAATGTGATTATAATTATAGAGATTACCTTCAGTAAGTAATTTTTTACTTACAAAAAATTATATTGGATTTATAGATAGTTAAAGGATTTAATACGCGCAGAAATGCAAAATAATTTTTTTTCCAGAAATGCTTCATTTCTCCTGGGAAAGAAAATTTCTGTGAATGAAATTTTTTCTTCAAATAGACACGTAGTTGAAATTTTATTTTCTATGATATTTTGATGAAAACGAATCCTTAAGATATAAATAAATAATTTATATTGTTTTCTATTTCTGAGGAGCTAATGCAATATGCATTAATTAATAATAACGCAATAATGTATATATAATGCAGCGTATAATGCAATATGGACTAAATTTCATATTTCATCATTAAAGAATAAGTTTAAGCTTCCACGGAATAAATAAACTTTACAAAATGTGAATTTATAATTACCTTCGTAATTAAAAGCATTAATTGCGTATATCATTCAGTCTAAATATATACTTAAATGTTGAATAATTAAATAAAAGTGAGAACACATTGATTGAAATAGAAAAATAGTTAAACATGCAAATAAAGTGTCTTTTGATAACTTATTCTGCACACAGTGATGCTTTTCTCTATTACTAACACAGTAAAAGAAATGGATCTTTTCCTACTAAAACCACAGTATACGCTGGAAAAACAATACATCTACTTAAAGAAACTGAAGAAAGAGGTCTTCGCAAAGAAATGCTTTCATAATGGATGTTGCTGAAGCATCATAAATGTGCTATCTCAAAAGAAAAAAAAATGAATGATAGTTCTCCGGTTGTCTTTGAAAATAAACAACTACGAGATAAAAGTACTTTCGTATCGACTGTAAGATAATAAATACTAAAAGGGATACGAGGAAAAAGTTTCTTTAGAAGAATTTTGGAACGCAAAAATTCCTTTTAAAATACGGAGTTGGTCACTTTCTAAAACAATAATCCATTAAATTTAATTATTAGTAACATTTAATGGACTTTGAAAGCCCACATACAAAAACCACATCGCTAATACTCTTTATCAAAGAGCCATTAGTTTTTTTCTGTTTAGTTGTTGAGGTAAAGGCTTTCTTTACGAAAAAGTTTTGCGTATTTTGTTTAGAGAAAAGAAGCTTAAACATATTTTAGAAAAAACTATATTTCGCCTCTTGCATTTGATATCTGTTGGAGATAATACGATTTATGTATAGGAATGTCTTGTTTTAATAGAACAAATTCTTAATATTTATTCAAAATAATGGGCTAAAACAAGCCGAATGTGTTGTTTACAATTATTAAAACAACATCACTGTCAATTAGTGTTAGGTTTATTGAAGTTTGTAATCTATACACACCATTTCATTAGAGACGGAAAAACTTACATACGATTATTGATATCTCATTATTTGTTAAATATTAGAAAATGAAATGCTTTGAAAGGGTTTAAAATGATTTTAGTTGTTTCATACTTGATACTCTCGAAAGGCATGAGAAAATGCATGTATTTCAAAGCAGTAAGTTTTGTTTTTATTGATAGGAGTAGTATGATTATGCAAAAAGATTTCAAAACACGCAGATTGCGAAATGCGAGTATTAATATTACATGCTTTGTCATACATTAGAAAATGATGTGCTTCGAAAGTTTAAAATAATTTTTAGTTGCATTTTTTGAGCATAATATGCCTAAAAGACGTCAAAAAACATATCAAAACATACACAAGTATTTTTTTATATATATAGAGAGAGGTGGCATGAGATATTATTATAAGATGCAAGTACGTCATAAGCATGCAAAATATATTATGTGCATCTTCATATTTTATTTTTTATAGACGTCGTAACAACATTTTAATAACGGAAGAGCAACATAAACTTGCCTAATATGGTTGTGAAGTAACTGAACATTTCAGGCGTCTTAACAACATTTGAATAATGAAAGAGCAACATAAACTGTAGTTAATGTAGTTCGTGAAGTAACTAAATATTTCATCATGTTATTGTTCGATATTTTTCAATCGTTTCTAGACTGAATACTCCATTTTATATGTGTTTGATTAATATATATGGATCAATAAAGTTGATTTGGGTTTCCCAGACGAATTGGTTTTCAGATTTATATATATACATATACGAAGGCTGTTCAGAAAGTATCGATACTGAATTTATTCTATTTATTCCAGAAAACCCCTAGCGGAGGGACTGTGTGCATCATGCGCGTGCATATTTCACCTTGTCTCACAAAATTCGGCAGGTCTGTACAGCGCGCCGTTCAGTCACACTGACTTCTTTCACGTGGAGTGTTTGCGTGCGTTCGTCGAAAAAAGAAAAAGTGTGAAAACACTGATCAGCGAATCTGTATCAAGTTTTGCTTTAAGCTCGGTAAAACGGGTACCGAAACCTACGAGATGATGAAAACAGTATTTGGAGATGAGTTGTGCTCGGGTTTTCGAGTGGTTCCGACGATTCAAGGAGGGTCGTCAATCAGTGAACAGTGATCCCCGTTCTGGACGCCCATCCACCTCTCGCATTGAGGACAAGATTGCACAAGTGAAGGCTGTGGTGCACTCTGATAGTCGTTTAACAGTCCGAGAAATTGCACAGGAGTGTCACATTTCCGTAGGATCATGTGATGAAATTTTGAGAAAGGACTTGAACATGCGCCGAGTGTCTGCAAAGTTTGTGCCGCGTCTCCTCACTGAGGATAAGCAATTCCAACGACTGGCAACATCTCCTGATTTTTTCCTCTTTCCCAAGATCAAGAACACCTTAAAAGGACACCGGTTTCAGGACATTGAAACCATAAAACAGAATTCGACACAGCAGCTTCAGGCCATCCCAAAGTCTGAGTTCCAGAAATGTTTCGAGGACTGGAAACATCGTTGGGCCAAGTGTGTTACTGCCAATGGAGCATATTTCGAAGGAGATTGACTCAAAACCTGTTTATGTATGTATGTTTTTGCATAATAAATTCAGTCTCGATACTTTTTGAACAGCCCTCGTATATTTGATAAACCTTTATGAAATATGATCACTAGTTATATTCTTATAAATTTTGATAGCCCGCACAGTCATTGAAAAATAAAAGATAAAGACAACGTATATAATTTTTCACTCGTTTTATAATACACACATTACGTGTAAAATATTTCTCACTCTCTGGAAATCCTCTATTCTCGTAGGATATAAACGACAAATAATGCAAATAATATTTAGGTTTGCATTAATCAACCACAAAATAAATTGTTAGCTCTCTAACATATATTATTAAATATAACTTCTAAATAATTATTCTAAAATATGGGAATTTTTTTGTTCCCATAAAATTACATCTATCATTTTATTTCTCTAAAAGTAACTGATTAGAATAAATGCCTGTATACTTTAGGGAGAAAACATTAGGAATTACTGGCATAACATTTTAAAGAAATTTTTGTTGCTATCAGAATTTAGAGGTTGTGTAAATATTTGTGGACTGTTAAAAATCCTTCGGAAGAAAAAATATGCATAAATAATGAATGTAGCTTAAGCATTATGGAAACTTAATTTCTTTTTACATAAAAACGAAGACATAAATTTAAAGCAAATCTTTTTGTATCCATATACAAAGTATCAATTTCAATCAATTTGGTATAATTTTTTTATTTAAACTCAAAAACAACACGTATCTATAAATAAATATTTCAATGAATATGACGGCTTTGAGATAATTTATTACTAACGTATTGGCTGTACAAGTAAACAATTGAATAGCTTTTTCAGAAAAAAAGGTTGGAATGCATTTTTTTAATAGTTCTTAGAGAATTGAGTACAATGTCAAGACATTCTAGAAGAAGAATAGTTTTTCTTAGCTTACATTGCTGTACTTAGCCGTTTTAGATACGCCTGTTGAGCAAATAAATCGCTTAGATCAAACTAAAAGACTATACCACGAAACAAGAACTCTGCAGAAAGTATACAATGTGCCCTTTTGGGGCCAGATGTTAGAGGAGGATGATTGTTTGAGAAACGAAGAACTCCCGTTTGCTTGGTTTTAAGTTTCCTAAGTTATGGTATGATAACGGGTGAAGTGTTTCAAGATGACTTAGTTATGAAGGGCGCAACTCTAAGTCTTATTTTAAGGTCACGCGTAAGTGCATGTCGCAGTTGTTTTTTGCGATTTTTTTTGTTGCCTTTAGAGTCTTTTCTACTTTATTTTCCTTCTTTATTATTTATTTTTTGAGATATTCAATTTCGACGTACATAGTAATAAACAAAAGTAATGGCTATTAAAATTAAGATAACAATACTGTTAGGGGTGTTTATTAAAATATGCAGATCAGGAAAGCATAAATTAGGTGAAATTCACAGTTATGTTAAGAAATGGAGTTTTATAACTTTAATTACGATGCACGTGTAAGTAAATATACTTTGATAAGAAATTAAAGAAAGACTCAAAGAGCTCCTCTAAAACAATTTCTTGTCTATTATAGATGTAAAAAGAACTCACTTGGTGAATAACCTTTAACATGCTAAAATGGTGAAAAACGACTAAAATCCCTAACTAAGCTACTAAATGAAAACTAATTTCTACCTCGATAGGGGACCAATGACATAAATTTATAAAGTCTTAAAACCTACACATCACATATTTATAAGTAACCTATAAAATGTCTTTTTCATTTGTCTGATTAGTATTTGAAACAGTAAAATTGCCTGAGCATATACATTAACTGGATGTGTTAGCTCAAAGTCTTACTTTTGTAAACCATAGAGTATTTCTTGCTTTAAAACTTAATGATAAAAATTAGAACATTCAACAAAATAAGAATGAAGTGTATTACATTGATCTCATTTAAGAAATATGCAATTTGCTTAGATCAATGTTCCACAACTAGGGTGTGCTGTAGTGCTTTAAGTTAAAGCTCATTCTAAATACCGTTTTTTACATCCATTAAATTTAAAACTGTTTAATTAAATCCGGGATTTTTTTTGCAAGTAATTTTCACATAATCTACGTTAATTTTGATTTTTGAATAAGTACGTTTTGGCTTTATATTTCCCATGTCCATGCAGTGCATTCTTGTACCATTTTCATTCCTATACAATGGTACCTTAATGAAACCTACAGTTTCAACGAACTGTTAGTTTTTTATTTAATTTGTGTGAAATTTTTAGCTAATACTTTTATTACTCTTAATGTATTTTTATGAAATTTTCAGTCACAAGTCCCCTTAGAGAATGAAAAAAAAAAGACAAGAAGTACCAGTAGAGCAAGCCAGGGAAGCGGTAAAGGTAGATGTGTCGAAGTCCGGATGGCCAGGCCTCTACCTTTGAGCAAAGATTTAGCCAAGAGGCTCTGGAAGAGCTGTTTGCTGAGTGCAGCCCGATTTACGGCAGCCTTCGCTTTCAGTCTCTTGCTGAGCCGTTTATTCAGGTGCCTCACTTCCATCGAAGAACGAGTCATCGGGGCAACTAAGCCTGGGGCCAGGGGCCGCCCTAGCGTCTGCTCAGGCTTGGCTCCTTGGGCTGAAATGATTGATTACATTTCCTAATCGTTATCAGCGTCAACCAGAAACAAGAATTGGTTTCTAATAAAGCATCCAGAACTGAATACATACTCAAATTTTAGATTTAGGAAAAATTATAATTATCCTCAATTACTAGAAAATGTTTTACAATGACTGAATTTATTGGGTCTTTTGGAAATTAATATTATAAAAGGAACTGATAAATATGCTAAAATAATTAGTTTGCAATTTTTAATTTGATACTTCTTATGTATATTTACGATTACACGCGTTTGATTCAAAAATTTATTTCTGGAATTATTTGAGCAACATCGTTAAGGAAGCTATTACTTATCAAAATAGGTCTTATCTATAAAAAATATTTTCCAGGATTGAAGGATTAAATGTAGGGAAAAAATGATTTAGAAGCCTTCACCATTAAAGCCTAGGATGAGAGTATAAATTTTTATTACTTGCGAATTAATTTTCTAACAAGGTTTATTAAAATATTCCTTTTATCATAGCAAAATGTTTTTTTTTATCATTACGTCTGATAGCGATATTTTCAAAATCGGGAAAAATCTTTTTTTATTATTATATATGACAAGAACGACGTAAAAATAAATCCCATTTTCAGAAAAAGTAATTTGTTTTACTTTAGGTCGTACGTGTTCACATATAAAAAAGAAAAAAAAAGTGCTGTAAGTTTGAAAAGATTAACAATTTAATTAAAATCCACTCAATTCTCTTAAAAATTTCATGGAAGGATGTTCTTGTTAACTGATTCAGTATTAAAACTGAGAAACCGAGATGAATGGTATTCTGTCAAAGAAGAAATAAAGTGCTACTTTTTCATAACACACTTATAAAATCTTAAGAAAATTGTTTTAGTTCTCTCATGTGTTTCAAAGTTCCCAAATTGAAAAAAGAATAATTATTTACCTAATAAGATTGCATTTGCTTTTAAAAAACATTTCATCTCCAGAAATAATTGCATTAATAAATATCTCGTCTAATTCAATTTAATATTAGGATTATCTCACTTTTGCAATACAAATAAACTAAAATGAGTAAAAAAGTAAAGCGTAATAGAGAGAGACGAACTTTTCATGCATATATTTATTTCAGCATATATATATATATAGTCCGGAATTTAATATAAGCAAAATATTTTTAATTAAATATTCAGTTCTGGAATAAGCTTGCGTAGCGTTGGTGTGACTCCTGAAATTTATATACAATTGTATTTGCACTCTTTTCTAACTACAAATTAATAAAACTACACACAAAATACACAAAAGGACTAAGATCATTATTGATCAGATCTTAACAATAGCCAAAGCCATTATTAACTGAAATTCTATATATAATTGAGAAAATAGCTTTTTTTTAAGATTAATGTTTTTCAAGACATCTAGTATTGACAAGGATTGAAACACAATTACTATCCACACACCCAATGAAACATATACTTAGTTACTTGAACTCTGTTGATGATTTAATCAGAGAATGGTATAATGAAACAAATATATATATATAAAAGTCAAATGAGAAATGTTTAACAAAACTAAAGCGTTTCGTTTGAAATATAATCAGCATTTTGGATACAACTTGGGGAGAGGGGAAGAATTTTCCACGTCGAACATGCGAGTTCTTTTAATCTGCCTTAATGCATCCAGTACATCAGGAGTTCCTACAGATGCGTGTTAGGAGGGTTGAATATGATGGAATCGCGGCGCACGCAACTTCATGAAGCTACAGTCAGTTTGCAGAGCGTTAATTACTTACATTCATTATCAGAACTTGGATATTTCAGCGTATTATACATCTATACAACTGTAACGTCAGAGTTATTCAGGCACTTGTTTAACCTGTTTCTAATCCTAAAGTAGTACGCACGGTCTATTCAGTACTGTCAGTGATAGGTATCCTTGACTTCCACGTTGAAGTAAACATGACAGTTTTACAAAATGAAGTAGCAAAAGTGTCACACAGGGGAAAGCCACTAAGGCGAGAATTATTCTTGCTGGAACGCCAGGAGTCACTACGTTTCGTGAAGATCCATCATCTCACGGCATTTTGTTGGAATAAAATTATTTTCAAGACGTAGTCTTAGAAATTAATCTTTCCACGCGGTCTTTCCAACCTCACACTTCGAAGACGTCAAGTCGTCTTCCCTCACCTCTCGCCCGAATGGCGAGAAGACGTATTCTAAAAGTGAAATAATTCTCGGTCTCTGTGCGAAGAATATTTTGGAATTCAGAGAATTCGCTTTTGTAAGAATACTTGTGGAAAAGGGGTAAGAGAAAAATGACAAAAATTAGAGTACCCCTTTACGGCATACCTATCAGAGATGGATCAGAAATTTTTAGAAGGGAAACCCCCTTGACGGTTTTAGTCATCAACAATATAATTTCTAACTGTAACTGAGAGAATATATCAGTTCCCTTTTTTGAAAAGCTCTGTAAACACTTAAAAGGGCAGCATTAATGAAAAATAAAAATTTGTGTGTATGAATTAATTAAATTTGTTATCTTTAAGAAAAGTTTTTAAAAGTATAATAGCAATATATGGGCAGATACAGATAGATAAAAGTATAATAAGAGAAGAATAAATTATGAAAGTACAGTAATAGATTTCTAAGTAATAAATTCTATTCAAAATTTTTTCTGGGCGCTTTCTTAAAGCATATTTGAAGTAAAATTTCAAGGAGTATTTCCTTAATCATATGTTTATTTTGTAAAGAAGAAATAAGTGATATTTTAGAAGCTAACAGAATATTTAAGCAAGTAAAATGAGAAAAACCTTTTCTGGTGAAAAATGAAGCCTTAACATCATTTTATGGTAACTTTTCATTTTTACATCTCCGATTTCTATATTCTATTTTAGGTAAATTATTTGTTTCTATTTTTTAAGAATACTCATATTACTGACTTAGAGCATGAAAAAATAAATGCTTAAGAGTATCTCATAAAGTTAAAAAAAACCATTTCCTTGAAATCATTTATAAGAAATATATATGTATATATATATATATATATATATAAATATATATATACAACTTTCTCAAAATATGAAAAGTAAATATTTCATAGTCAGAAATATAAATACATATTTTATGCAGTCAAATGCTTCTTTTACCATGAAAATCATTTTTAAGTATCCAGTTAGGATAAGTTTAGTTTGTGAAAAAGATGTTTTATAATTTTATTTTCAGTGAAAAAAAACAGATTTCAGTAACAGAAATTTCAGCAGAGGATTCTTTAGATTTTACTTGTAAGATATTTTTGAGTGGTAACAAAAACATGAGACTAAAGCATTTTTTAAGTAAAGTACGAGTCCCTGAAATGGTTTTACAAGAAAAGTTATTGATAAAAAGAAAACAACATTAAAAATTATTATGACCCTGTTGTCTTTAATAAAAAGAGAACGGTAAGATAATTTTGATACAAATGACTATTTCCCTTAAAATCATAATTTATTTTTAAATTTCAAATAGGGCCACGGATTAGTATTTTTATCATTATAGACCTAGCATACCCCGGGAGCTGGTATCACTTTTTAGTACCCCACGATATAGGTAGATACCAATTGCTGTGTTGTGATTTTGACGCTCAGTTTCCTCTACAGAAGGAGGCACCTGATCTTTGACGATGCGAAATTGTAGTAAGAGTTTCATTTTGCTAAGAACATCCAAGCCAAACAGGCACTCTAGGGATCTCATACAGGCGGCATAACCATACGTCATGGACGCTGTCGATTTTCTGCATCATGAAAATCCACCGATGAAAGCCGGGGTCGAACCCGCAAACTTGAGCGTATAAGGCTAGCGCCTATGTCACCCAGCCGGCACTTTCCATTAAATTAATACAGTTAAATTAAATTATAGCCTTTATGAAATGAATGCGATATATTTCAATAAATATTGTTGTCCACGTATGGAAATTTTCTCAATATATTGCTTTAAACGTTGGTTTAAGTAAAAAACAATGAAATAAGGAATGTGAGTCAATTGTACGTATAACGGATAAGGGGTTTTATAGTCAAAAGCTCTTGGAAAGGATTGTTTTCTGAAAAACTATATTTTAATTCATAAAAAAGTCTATCGTGAACCATTAATAAATCAGTACGCTGGTATGATTTAAGAAAAAGGGACTGTTAAGAGAACATAAATTTAGTTTAATTTAATTCGTTCGCCAAAGTGTGCAAATTTATATATATAAACAAAAAATGGTTATTACAAAAAAGCCTTAATAAAGACAAAAATTGTTTGAAAAAAGAAAGAGAAACACTTTCGAAGAATAAATAATAATTAAAGGGAAAAAATGAAGAAGAACATGGTGAATAAACATTAAGGTGACTAAGGACAAAAAAAATGGGTTTGAGAGTGTGGAATGTTTAATTACCTAATGCAATTAACGATCTATATTAACACATACACACACACAACCTCTAGGTTTGCAAACGAAATTGACTTGTCATTAGTGTAGGGCCGAAAAGAATGTTTTTAATGTTGAAATGAATCTAATTACTACTGATTTTGCGACGAAAGTGAAGGAAAAAAACGCTTCCAACGTTTCTTAAAGACTTATCTCCCTATCAACTGAAAAAGTTCCTCTGAAAGCTATAAAATGTTTTCTCTCAACTAGATGCTGAAATCAATTACTGCATTCCAGCACCTGTTGCTGAGAGAAGTAAAAAACTTTTTTATTCTTTTATATGCAAATTCTCGTTTATTCAATTGAGCAAAGAAGCATTTGATGCAAGACACTTTTTATGTTTCTTCCAGCTGACTTAAAATTCAAATCTAATTATCGGAGCAGTAGGTACGAATTACCTAGAGCAAAAAGAATTAATGCCACACAATAATAAACATTCTTCAGGTAATAAAAAAAAAAAGTGAATCATACGGTAAAAGAAATATTTGTTAAAAATATTGATTGCTTACTCATCCAATATGGTGTCATTTTTATGATTAGTAGAAAAAGAGGGAAAATACACCTTAAAAATGGGAGAAATATTTTATTTTAGTTCAAATTAATATTTAATTTAAGTTGGTATAATTCCGTGACACAATTTTTTTTTTGTACATTTGTATGTGGAACAGTGTATTTTTCATAGTTATTAATTTTTTTCTCTAGATAGACCTTAAATTCTATTTTTGTATTGAACTTTAATATATATTTTTGCAAATTATACGGATACTATTTGAGATATATAAAGCGAATATATTAATTATATACACTCCGAAGACCAATAATCAAAAAAAATTATATGTGCGTTTTTGTAAAAAATAATTTGGGCATTTGTGCATATATATATATTGTTTTTTCCAATTATAAAGATTTTGGTCGTGATTTATATTCTAAAGATAATTTTTTATAAATAATATAAATTTTGTAAGATGTATTAAAAATAAAAATCACCGAGATATTTAAGAGCTACATTAAACCACTGATGGAGAAAAGAAGATAATACATAAAGAAAGAAAAATTTGGTCCTTATTTTCATCGTTGAGGTAATACCGAATCAAGGTTTTATTCTTACATCATCTACTTAAGAAAAATCTTTTTAATCTACAAAAAGAAAAATAAACTGACTTTTTTTCACAAAACAAAATATATTTATCTTTTGTTTTGCCTCAACTAGTTGCAGTTATTCCATTGTATTTATAATACTGATGTTTACGATGATAATAGTTCTTTTAAGTCTGCGTTAGATAAGTTTTCAGATTTTGATGTATACTTTAAGCTAAATAAATATAAATAAATAAAATTAAACTAAAACTAAAAGAAAAATTAGCTCAAATTTAAAGGAATCCAGTAGAGATTTAAAACAAAAGTTTGCATACAGCATTAATATCTGGGATACACGGGTTCAAACATTTAAAATATATAATGTATACGAATCTTTTAAAGCATTCATTGCTCATGTATAGAATTAAGAATGGTATAAGTGTGTCACTGTTCTATCCACGCTCCTTTTACTAAAAATCTTTTTGGGGAATTTCTGGTCTTTAAAAATTATTTTTATTATAAAACCCCTCTTCGAAAAAGAAGACGTGATTATGTTAAAAAAGACTACTATGTATAATCTAGGTTTTCAGGTTAGAGGGAGAGATAGATAGATTGCTATCGGAGCATGATAAATCAAATTGAATGTGAATCGCTGATATTTAATATTTGATAATTGAATTACTTAAGGTGACAAATTGTCACTGGAATTAAATCCAGATTAAATAGCTAAGAAGTCAAAGTTATCGCTTTGAGTAAGTGTGGTTAGTATTAAAGTTTTCTCATATCTCGCTTACCTCGTTTAATGTTTGCATACTGATTAATTGTGTGCATCTCTTAGACTGGATCAATTGAATTTGTGTGGTGATTAATATTGTGGATAAATTAGATTGATTTGTTGAATTATTGCTAGTGCTTCTTCCAAGCCTCCCAAACCCTTAGGAGTTCCGGCTAGAACATTACAAGTATGAAAGGCGCGGAATAATTCGAAAAATTACAGATTTTAAAATGAAGCAAAGATTTTAAATAAATTATTATATCCAAATTAAGAAAAAGAAAACAATCAAATTAAGCCAGAAATTTCCCCCCCAAATTTATGATATTGCTTTATACTTATCTTTGCCAGATATCGTCTGTGTGTGTGTGTGTGTGTAATGTAATTAATTTTCTATTGGTAAAAACCAAACAAATCAAGAGTTCCACACATTCTCAACTCTTTTTAAAAAAAAGGGTTCTGTGATTAATATATGCAATTTTAGAGGCAAGCAGGCAAAAACCTGAAATCGAGCTTGGTGAACAT
The DNA here is from genome assembly GCA_019973975.1 of Trichonephila clavata. Taxonomy (NCBI): domain Eukaryota; kingdom Metazoa; phylum Arthropoda; class Arachnida; order Araneae; family Nephilidae; genus Trichonephila; species Trichonephila clavata. Next base: position 753,273 of record BMAO01019114.1, on the reverse strand, counting down.
TACAATATCATCAAATGCGCGTCAAAAATAAGTCGAAAGCACTTCAAATAGGAAGAAGGACGAAATCAAAAACGGAAACAATATTTTTCTTCCGGCAGCTTTAACGGATAGTAGAAACATTTATACCTTCCATTTTTCTGTGGACACGTAGAAAAGATTTCGTCGTTTTCTTTTTTTTTCTTTAAGAAAAAGGGAAATAAAAGTGGAAAGAGGCGAGGAAACAAAACATGTCAGGCCAACGAGGATGACAACCGCAAGAGTTTTAGAATGGGAAAGAAAAAATTCTGACAGCTACGACGTCGGCTACAGCTCTCCATTTTTGTCTTTTTCATAAGGAATTTTCGATATTGACATGTTTGCTACGAGGAGACGCTTTCGTCAGCATTGTTTCTGCATGAGGTGAGGGGGGCGGGAGGGTAGTTTGTTTTCTAGTTTGCACCGAACGAGAAACGAAACGGGCCAAATTTAAATAGCAATACCACACTCGAGAAGCACAGATGACTTATATTTTTCTTCTCTTCTCAAGAAACCGACGTTCAATTACGGTATTAAACATCGCCTCGTCAAATTAAAAAATCACACTTTTGACGGCAGACTTCTGCAATGATATGAAATATTTAAAATGACAGAGAACAACTTAAAAATAGTCACATTTTAAAAAAAGGGGAAATTTTATAAGCTTATTTGTAGTGAAAGATATTCGTGAATTATACGTACAGAAATAATGAAAAATATCCTGTCACCAGTTCATGGCGTAACTTTTCCATGAGAATATTAAAATATCCTCACGTATTTTTTTGTATTATAAAAATAATCACGCGTACACAAAAAAAAAAATTTATTTTGAGAAAAATTATTATGGGGAAAATAAATGGTACTAGATCGTATAGTAATTTTAATCTAATCAATTACTCCTCATTAATTAATAACTTTAATCTAATTAATTCATCTTAGAAGTTGTACTATCTTTGAGATTGGATTCTTACTCAATTTACATCGCAGTAAAAGCGTTCTTCAAAATAATTCTACGTCTCAAACGAATACTATTAATTAACTACATAAATGATTAATCAAATACTGACAGTGCTTCGTTTTAAATAAAGTAATGAATCCTTATTATTACAAAATAATTTAATTAATAACTCTATATTCGTTTCAGGCGATAGAAAGAGAAATGCACAATTCGATTCGGAGCATTTTTTTTATAAATGGCTTTAAGTAAAAATTTATAATTTATTGTTTATATTATTATTACCATTAAAAGTTAATGGATAATGCATTTTGTAATTAGGCGTTCGAGTAAATATGAAAACATGTAAATGCTTAAAATTATTTCAGAAATCATACATGAGAATTTGTCGTTAGATACAGTTATATTTCAATGGAAATTTTTCACTGGATATTTTAAAATTAGTTAGGGATTTCAGAGGAAATACAATAAGTCGTGAATGTGTCAAGAATTTGAAAGAGTACCCTTTTTATACTGTCGCTATTTTCTAAAAGGTCTGAGGAAATACTGAGAATATTTCAATTCGTCAGTAAGAAATACTATCACTTGAACTCAGATTATAGCGATTCTTAATTTAATTTATTGCAAAAAAAGACTGAAATAGTAATTTATACTTCTAACCACAAAATTCTTAATTTGATGAAAAATAATTTAAAAAAACTATATGATTTAATTAATTGACAAAATTTAATAAAATAAGCTTTTCTTTACAAGGGTTTAATAAAGACATTTGGAAACTCTTAGTAATAATCTGTATCTGTAAATAAATTTAACTGTGTATGTGTGTGAGTTTCTTTTTAAGATTTTTTTATCAAATATATATTATATATATGTATTATTTATGTATCAAATATATATTATATCATCAAATTATTATCAATATCAATTACATGATTTTATCATATATATATATAAAATTTGTGCTGACTTAATGAGAAAGGCTTTCAAAATTAAATAAAAAAATAAAAAATTTCACAAAATGCAAAATAAATTAGAAATTTTGCAACTTATCATTTGTGAACTCCAACTTAGACGTCTGATATAATGCCAATAAAACTTAACTTCAAATTCAAGTAAAGTTAATTCTTTTATTTTTTTTAGTTCTTCCAGTTACTGCAGTCCCACGGCATTATTTAAGGGCAATGGATTTCCCAGCTTCTCAACAAGAGTGTTTTATTTAATTGATATGGCCAATTTATTTGTTTTTCTTTTCTTGATAAACTAAAGAAAAATCCCATTTGGCAAATACGAAGAATCCACAACGCCTACCAACTACCTTAAAAGTGAGCAACACGTTCTCGAGATGTCGGGGAAAAAAGGATAAATTTGAAGTAAAATACACGAAATAAATAAAAATACATCACGCCCTTCTACGGTACTCTCGATGTAAAAAAAAAGAGAGAAAAAAAACTACCACCACACTTCAGGAGAATGTAATCACATTTAGTGTTCCTCTGACCCCACAGTTCCAGTTAAGTAAATAGTGAGGTAAGAGAACTAGTGAATTCAAGTGAAGTGAGAAAGGAGGTGGGTGAGAGGGGAAAAAGAAGAAAACAGGGGGTGGGAAAAATGTGGATGAAAAGCTTAGGGAGGGATCAACCGGAACTTTTATAGCTGCCCATCTAAGGATTGATTTGAAGCAAAAAGAAGGAGCCAAGATGGATGAAAAGGATATGTCTGCAATAACTATGCAAAGAAAATGTTTGAAGAAAAAGTTCAGTTTCTGCAAAATCCGTTTGAACACACAAACATCATATATTTTCTCTCTTTTCCTCAACTGTCAATGGTAGTCTGGAGTGGCGTAACATTTATTGAAATTAACATTGGAACAATAATATCATTCCACATCTTTTCAAATGTACATATGAAACTATTCTTCTTTTACCATTTTAAAGAGATTCAGAATAAATTTTGTGACAGTGGATTCCAAGCTTAAAAAAATAGATTCTCAGAATTTTATTTGCCCTGCGCTTGCAAGCGCCGTTCAGAACCTTTTAAATGATTTTACCATTACAAATAACTTGATTCAAGTTTTACAGATAAAATAACAGCACGTTTATCCTAATACATATTTATAAATCAGGAAATGTAATAAGACAGATCAGACATGACATATCGAAAAAAGAAGACAGGAATTTAATATATATTTCTGCAAAAGTAAAACTATATGTATGAATAAATTTGAGTTTTGCTTTCACTTTCAATTTTGAAATAATCTTTATGCAGGAATAAATTTTGTGTCTGATTGAAAAAAAGTGTGCTTAGAATAATAAACTTCATAAATCAAAACTGACTAAAAAATCTTTATTGCTTTTTTTAAATCAAAATGCAAGATGATTAGATAAAATGTAAATACTGCAACTAAAAATGATATTTGTACATAAAAAAATGCAAATATAAAATTATAAAAGATAAGACTGCAATATATGTGAAGCAGTCTTTAATTTCCCATTTAAAGTGCTCTTTCAGCATGGAAATGAGAAATTAAACGATATTTAAGGATAAACAAAAAGGAAAAATATTACAATAAAATGTTGCTCGAGAGTTTTCCCTATAAGCATAACAAACTTTTTATCCAGTGAAAGACGTCTCTTTTTAAATGAATCATATATAGAAGGATAATCAATTCTAAAACTGAATCAAGTTTATTTATGAATGACTAAAACCCCTCTCCGATTGTCTGTAACTTGTCTTTTTTTTCCAGATCTAAATGTATATCAATGGGAAGGAGCTCTTCTGTAAACACAATGAGCAGCATTTATTTTATATAAATATACATACCCACAAATCCGTACTTCCGCAAAGGCAAATTGAAACAATGCGCAAGCAGTTACACTATGGTGTAAAATGCCAACCTCTCAGATTTCAATTGCCGGGTGTTCGAAGTGCTGTGAAAGATTTGAACAATGCAAGCATTATCCTTTCAGTAGAAGCATTTAAATGGACTGTGTATACGTCACTCAGTCAAGAGGAAGACTACTTAAAAGAGGGAGAAAGAATCGAAAAGCAGATGGGTTAAATGTCGCTCTTGGTGTCGTCTCATGAGTATGTGGACTGAAAAGAAGATAATGCGATTTGCAGGGAAAATCCTAGTTTGGGACAACAGTCAAGGTTGATTAAATTTGAGGCCATTTGCCGACTACAAGGATAGGCTTTGTTGAGAAAATTGTTAAATATATCATTCTACCACTGCCATTACCGTTAGAGCCGGATCTGCAAAAGCAGGATTAAACAGTAACGAATGCTAATCAAGAGCGGTCGTTGAGTAACGAAAGAAACTTATTGTTGCAGAAACTAAAAGGCTGTATTTTAAACACTTTTGTCTCTTCGCATTACTAAAGAGAAAAAGAACTAGCTACCGCACTGGTACATTTGCATATATAACAAGGGAATAGCAATGTGTTCTAGATAGGAATACATTTTCCACTGTTAGCTTAAAAAGCGAATGTGAACAATTTAAGCCAAAAGTAAAAATTGAAGGTAAAAAAACAATATTATACTATGTTCCAGTTGTGTACATATCTTAAATATTACAAAAGTTTAAAGCATTTTATGTTACTCATAATCATTTCTCTTTTTAATACTCAAAGTGCATTTTTTTTGTCTGAAATATGGGAATATTTAATGGGAATTAAATATTATATACATATATAAAATGTGTGTGTTTCTAATAAATACAATTAATTTTTAATGAGAGCGAAAACAGCAATTTGATTAAAAATATGTTTCTATTCATCATTTCTTTTTCTAAATTGTATGTGTATGTACATGTAACTGTGTAGTAGAGCAAGAATGAAATAGTAATCTTAACGTATATACATTGTAGTCTGTAATCAGTATGGCTAAGATATATTCATTAACAATAGTATACAGCTTCCTTAATTATCTGTAATTACAAGACAGTGTAAAATTAATTGAGAGTCTATGTAATTATAACATACTGATGATTCATCATATCTACACAGCTGTAAGATCCCAATGAGTTACATTATAGTTGCGAGGAGGAAGCAGCTTATTCTGTCTGTCTGCTGCCTAAAAATCATGATTCAAATCTAGGATATGAGAGATGCTTCACACAGCTATGGTAAACGCAATCACATTGACTTAGTATTTGCTTAGAAGAATTGACATGTAGTTTTTATAAACGAGACCATGCTCGCGAGTAAATTATTGTATAGTATTTACACACAATAATCGGTGAATGCTATAATTATGTTTAAAGTAGAAACGAGACATATTTTTCCATAAAAAACAACCAATTATTTATAATGTTCTTAAAATTTTCATTTAATAAAACATCCAGTTTAAGATTATAATAATATTATATCATGTAGAAAAATTGACTCCTCCTATCACGAATGTGAATTTCGGATTTATTACTCCTACATTTTACATTTTAACCACACATATAGCATCTCACATTATTCAGAAGTTTCATAGAAAGCAATTAAAATCTCTATTTTGAATAGTTTTTTTATTTGCAATATTCTGGATTAATTTATAAATTATGTGTTAATATTATTAAAAAAATACAATAAAACACCTAAGTTAAAAAATTTCCAACAAGAATAATAGTTGAAGAAATGTTGAATTCTATAGAGAGAAAAAGTGGACATTTTATTAAATTTCATTCATAAATAACTCTAATAAATAACTTTAAAGTAGTCATTTTATTATAAGAAAATTATTTGAAAATAAAACTGTACGATACGGTTTATCCTGATTATTGTTAAAATAATTTATAAAAAGTTTAAGGCAAAATTTTTTTTCGCCTTAGACAAATAATTTTCCTGCCTCAGGATGCTGCAAATTTTTCATCAAAGGGAAAAAAATTAGTATGGGCCTTAGACATAATTATAAAGAAAATAAGAATAACTTTAAAGGGAATCTTGAACTATCCATGAACATTTCTGTATCTTTTATAATAAGCGAAAGTATGATCTTATATTCGTTTTGAATGACAAAGGAATATGGTTTGAATAGCTATTAAGCTTTTTCGTAAGAGTTTCGAGAATAAATTATCCCTCGGAAGATATACATGAATAGGCAACCCCCAGTAGATTTTTTTAGAAGAATCATTTGAACTCTGGGAATTGAATTATTGTCAACAAACTCATCACTTAATTTAATGTTAATATCTGCACAGGTTATATTGTATTATGTTAAATCTAATCTATGAATACTAATTTGGAATGAATGAAAAGAACATTGGCTGTGTTTTCTATTGCAAAGAGGAAAGCAAATGTTTACTTTTAGTTAAGAGATTCCGGGCAATGCTGTGTAAATACAAAAGTTGATAGGCGAGGCGTATGTGATTAAGAATAAGTTAATGTGTTTACCAGTTTCTGGAGTAGAGCGCAAGATTTATTCACACGTTAATAAGGAAAAATGTTAATGATTTCTTAGAAAATAGTTCATAGATAACAGTGTTTGTTCAGTGGGAATGGAAATAAAATATTAATCCTTGCATAATACTATAAAGTATTGAAATGTAATATTTAAGATACATATTTAATTATTTACGGCAAATGGAGCTTAGATCGGTATAAAGGTTAAACTTCTTTTCAAGAAAGTATTATCTGTAAAATGTAATTTTGAATTTATTTCACTGAAATAAAAGTTTAAAATACCGTTCACACACATGTTGAGCTAACTCAGGAAGATTAATTCATTAGTGTAAAAAATGAATGTAGTTTTATTAACTATTTTAATATTTAAATATGAAAAGCCGAATGAAATGCAACTTCGAAAATTATTTTATCTTACAGTTTTTAATTTTGAATTTTGCAAGATATAAACCTGAGCAATTTTGTAAAAAAATATTTAATTAATAAGAGTTTTGGAAGAATCTTTTAAGACCATAAAACCTTTGAATGAATAAGAATCTGTTTCAGATGGTGAAATGAACTAGGAAAAGGTAGATTTTTAATAAGATTTTTGCTACCTATTCTCCGTGAATGTAATTTCGAAAACATTCGACAACTTAAATTTAAAGGTTATATAATCCTACGTCTCTTATTAAAAATTTTAATAACCTTATTTTAGATAACGAAGGATATTTGTTAGAGATAGTTTTTATAACTTCTGGTTGCCGAATTTACATGAAAAATCATCCATAAAGTTACAACTCACGCTTACTCGTCTTATTAAACTGTATTTTCTTTGTTTAAGCGTAAAAAATAATTGGTTCTTCAAATGCACTATTTAGTTTCAAATATAACAATGTAATCATTTATTATGATTTTATAGCGAAGAAAATATGGTATTGATAAATTAAAGTGACGTTTTTATAAATGAATAAAAAGTAACAATAGAAAAAACATGTCATGTTCCATTAAAGCTAAAATGTCATCATTGATTCTACATTGAATAGTTTAAAAGATTCATGCAAATGGCTCTAATTCAAATATACATGTCACGATGCTTCCACCAAAATGCCTCAGCCGTAGAGGTAAAAAAAGTTCAAACTTGAAAAAAGTCGAAGTTGTTATGTTTGCATCTTATGCTAGGCGCTGCTTAGGTAAACACAACATCCGTAAAATTTTTGAAAGCGTCTTCCCCGGCAAAGAGTAGATGGGAGGTATTTCTTTTGGGCAGTGTGCCTTAGGGGGGAGCCGTCACTTCTATCGAAATACACAAACATCATAATATTCTGAGCAATGCTTTTCGCCACTTCGTGCCGTAATGTTTTATTTATTTCCGGCTGCTTAGGATCTTCCAGCTCAGCCTTATTTACAGCCCTAAATCGTTCTTATCGGCTCAGCTGTGTGACCTACAAAATTTCCCCCACCCCAACCCCAGGGGCTTGGTTCCTACCCCTGAGCTATACAATCTTTTTAGTTCCGTGCTTGGTGACAAATGGGTTGAACCTCCTACAGTTGAAGCAAACAGTTTCAGTGGATTTGAGCAATCTTGTATTTGAAAGATTTTTTCTCTTCTAAGAATGGGTGGGGATGATTCGGGCAGGTGAGAATAGCAACTATTTTTTTTGAAAATGAGTTTACGATTACGAAAATGATCCTTGATCTACGACCTATTCTCATTCCAAGGTTAAAATCATTAATAATTCACACACGTCTACTTTTAAAAAAAACATGTTTAACTGCTTAAGTATATAAAGTTTTGTCTGTTATAAAGGAGCTATTATCAGATATTTCTCAGCAATTAGTTAAGTTATAAGTTTTTTAAAAATTTAATTCGCTTACATTTTTTATTTCTGCAGTTCAATAATGGAGCTTATAGGTCCTCTATTCCATACTTTTAAAACTTCAACAATTAAACTTATTAAAGATAAATGTGTTTTGTTTTAAATTGATTTCACATACATAAAAAAAAAATCTCAAAACAGCTTTTTTACTTGTTATATGAGAATTAAAGATTTTTTATACTTGCTTATCCTTCTATCATGTGCTACAATTGTTACTGTAATGAATTTAAGAACTAACCCATGAGACTAAGTCTAAAGTCAATACTTTTTTTTTATCTCGATTTAGATTTTATCTAAACATTTTGAATGACACATGTAAGAAAAATCTCTAGTTCCCATTTTTTGCAGAATCTGGAATTTTTACTTTTATATAAAAACAATATTATTAAAGTGTCCTTGAAAAAATAACGTTTTCTCATGATTGAAAATTTAACTTCCTTCTTTTGATACTTGAAAAAATATAAACCCAAACCTTAAAACTTGTAGAAGGCAGTTTAAGAATTAATATATAAAACTTTTCAAATTTCCCTATATGAAATTATTCAACAAATTTACCTTCCAAAATGTTTTAGTATTATTACTATCAAAATCAGTAGCAATAGTAGTTTACTTAACCATGAAATATCGGATAATGTCATTTAAAGGCAATAAAAATGTATTTTTTTACAGAATAGTTTTCATGTATCTTTTCAAGGAAATATTTTTATTGGTCTGTAAAATATTCACATCACATTCTTTATGTTTCCTAATGTTTGCTGAAAAGTGGAATTTCACTAAATAAATAGTGCACAATAAAAGATATTTTCGAAAGAACTCCCCCCCCCCCAAAGTATATTTTTCTATTCTGAAAATATCTTTCTGAAGTATATGTTACAATATTCTACATTTTCAATTTCACGACGTATACACAATTTAATATGGCATATAAAATTTTCCAGTGTTTATGTATGACAAATTCTTGAAAGAGGTAATTCAGAATAGAATATTTAACATATTATTTGTATAGGGAATACTAAAGCTTTCCATAAATGTATTCACCCTTTGAAAAATAAATCTTAAAAAAAAAAAGAGATTATTCGCAACACATATTTATTCTCATTTTCTTCTTTTAGAAAGTTCTATTAATTGAAGATGGCAGAATTTCACCCTAAGGGGAAAGACAGCTGAATATTTCTGAGTGAATAATAAGAATATATGAAAAATGTAATCAGCACAGCATTGTGATTACCTCACATACAGTAAAATGTCCTTCTTGCATAAATACTGTTAATAAAAGTGAATAGAAATAAATACCAATTATGCATCAGAATGTTTAGTAATAACTAATGATTGGAGGACGAGAAAGTATAAAATGCAAATGAATATTTCACAATAAGAGGAACAGACTGAAGATGGTGAAAAATTAACATATTAACTCTCAGCTATACAGAAAATAAATATACTGCAGATGGCTTAGCTTCTTTCTAACAATAATATCTTGGATTATAGAGATGGGTATTGAAAAATACTTCCGAGTTTCAGATGCCGAGACATTTTATAAAGTAAGTAGATAAAATAAAGAGTCTTCGCAATTTTTCCCTTTTTCTTTTGTTAAACCTATTTTTATTGATTATTATGCAGTTTTAGAATGTTATACTTCTATATATCAAGGAGCTTTGACGTACAAATGTATTTCAAGATTTTTTGTTTTGGAATGTATCATTATTGTGTCTAAGCATTTTTCTGTTGTCTTGTCAGTGACAAAATGTTTTACAAAATGAAAAGAGAGATAAATGAAATTTGAGTTGAAAAGTATATTTTTCGGTTTATGCGGCAGAAGAATTCTTCAGCCACAAAGATATTACTCAAAGAAGTATGTCTGTTGAACAAAATTGTCTTGAAACGTAAACTATACAACTCTAAAAGAGGAATAAAAAACGATACATTTTAATATAAGAAAAGAATGAAAATATAAATTTATTTATGTAAGAGAGGTACATAAATAAAACTGAAAAAAAAGCAACTGATATTGGAAAATTGGAGATTTACAAAAACACAGGCTGCATTATATAAATCAGGGAGGAGCATTAAATCTATCGCGATCGACCGGTGGATCGACAAGGAACTTTGGGGGTGACAGTGACCTAAAATGCGCATTCTTAAAGAAACATGTTAATGGAACACCGACGCCAGCTAGACTGGATTTCGGCAGTGTTTACTTCAGTAAATGATTTGATAAATGCGTAGATGACACATGTACCTTCATTGGAAGCGAATGAAGGTGCTTAACACGTTCATTGCCACTGTAGGAAAAAATCTATCACTGCGATGCCAGCCGTAGAAATGAATTTTTCCCCACATGTCGACTGAAGGGGAGAATAAATGTTGATGATCAGCTCTTTCCGCGATAGCACGGATTGGCTATTGAGACATAATCCAACACCCCACGCTTCCACGGGATTGGGTCTTGTGTTGATGTCATATCCCGCGACTTGGCAGTAAACAAATGCAAGTACATACATCAGGTTTTAGATTCATCAGTTCAAGTACGTTCTCTGCTCGCTGTATTGGATACGTTCACGCTCCACGGTCTAGCAGTTGCTCACAGTTGTTCAAGCAGTGAACTTGATAATTTTGTGCTACTTGTGTTTTTGTAGTAAAAATAGTAATCTGTTATATTTTAAAAGAGAAATCTAATATCGAAAATATGTGTTAAGAAAAGAAAATATACAATTTTAATACAGAATAGCCACATCTAAGTCAGTGGGTGAACCCCAACACCTTAAAAACAGTTGAAATAGCCCTTACCCAGGAAAAAGTTAGACCCATCCCTGAAGTATATGATCACGAACTCGTGACTGATGTTTTCGAGTCTCAGGTTCGAGTCCTGGTGCCACTGAAGATCTGAAATGTAGAGGGTGTTGATGTGTTCATTAAATCTGCCGTGTCTCAATGTTGTCACGTTGACGTATTATGAAAGGAGAGTGGAATACCAGCGCAGGAGTCGTCACTTGGCAACGGTTCAAAATTACGAGATCCGTCGCCAATAGCCATCGTGTTGTTTTAAAGTGTGACGTTAATATACACTCATTCATATTCCACTCTCATATATATATATATATATAACGGACTAATAAAGCACAATTGTAAAGAAAGCTGTCGATGATTTTTGAGAAACCTTCAGCTTCGATTATTTCAAAATATATTTTATATTATTGTTCTAATAAGTTGTTTTTAAATCGATTCAATAAAATATATTGCTTATAAATATTTGATTACTAAAAACATCCATCTCACAATTTAATTTCTTCAGCTTAAAATATGGTTAAGAAGGTAATTGAAAAACTATTGTGCTGTGTGATATCATAAATTAAACACTCGCAGAAGAAGAAAAAAAATACTTCCGAAAAAAGTAAAATAAGTTGTGGAATTCAGCTAAAAAGTGTTCCTAAATTTTGATGTATCAGTTAAAAAAATAGTGATAAAAAATAAGTTCCTCACGACATTCGAAACATTTTCTAAAAGAGAGTATGGACAAAAAATTGTGCTGATAAATTTTGAGTCTTAAAAAAAAGGCTGTAGATAAAGAACCTCTTCAACTGGAAGCTATACAGCAACTTTGTTTGCTTCCATAATTCATGTTATTTGTGCTGCATCAGCTATCGGAGGAGCAGTGATCTGTGATACACTGGCGACTGGGAACATCTTCAAACTAAGTCAATAAAGTTTAAAGCATTTTTTTCCCTCGAAATATTTTGTTTTTCTCAGCGTTATTTTATCAACTCATATACTGCGAAAGTATAGATCTTCAATTAAATGCAGAGTTGAGAAAAAATATGCTTCACATTTTACCAAATTCCCAGTTGAAATGTTGAATTTTTAAAAATAAATATTCATATATTAATACCTAATTTTTGATGAAACCAAAAACACGCGAAGTTATTTTATGTTTTTTATCTTTGTGCTTTAATTTTTTATAATTATATCTTTTATTAAAATTTTTGCAATATTTAAAATGCGAAAAATATGATATTTTGAGTGAGTGTGAAAGAGGTTCAAAGATTGAGGTGAGTGTTCAGTTTAAAAGCCAGTTTCTTATATGTATAATAATAACTGGATTAAAAGCTTTTAACTACTTATTTTATTATCTTAAATCTATTTCTTAATTAGGGGCTGCCATATTATATCTGAACTTCAATAGCAACTCTTAAGATGATTCTATTTACTTCTCAAGGTAATTTTTTAAAATTTAAATTAAACAATAAAATAAACATGCCAGACCCACCAAAACTCTAATTATACAAATGACTCGTAACTTTTTTAAAAACTTTTATAATCTTTTTACATTTAAAATATTTTTATGACATCTAGAAATTTCTTTATTATTTCTTATAAACTTTCAGTATATTTCTATTTCTCTTTTTTTTTGTTTAGATATAGAGAGCTTTAGATTTATATTAATAACTTTCTTTTAATTTAATATTAAACATAATTACACAACAATATTTTATCCATTATTTTTATTTTCTTTAAGAAATACAAGACACATAAGTTTATAGGTCTTAGATAGCAATATAAATTACATTCCTATTTATCTCTTTTCTTCCGCTTAATTCATCATTGCAGCCTTACGAATTTACAACTCAAAAGGTGTGTTACAAAATATTTATTGAAAGTTTAAGAAATTAATCTTACTTAAATATATGGGAGTAAACAGTTTTTGAATGCACAGAAAATGGTTTCTGATTATTTTCCTATGATTCCTGTATATTTATAAAATGTGTATTACGTTGATAATTAAACAATTTAATCATATGATATAACAATACAATGTCTCGTGTTTAATAATGGCAAAATAATACGTTTATTAAAATTTATCCAAAAAAAAAATAACAAATGAAAAAAAAAATGTTTAAATATTCATTATTGGAAAAAATTAGTTTAAACGTCTCCATAGAAAAAGCATCTTCAATAATTTCTGTTCATAAACTTAAAAGTTTTTTTTTCATAGGTAACACTTTTTATTCAGTATTTATACTTCTAGGTAGTTTATAGCTCGTATCTGTGGTTACATAATGCCCGACTTTTAGACTCAATTGCCCTACATTTATTATCCCTATTGTTTTGCAACACAAAAGGAGAAGTACATTTTTCTCTGTCATCTGCAGCCTATTCTCGACAGCACTGAAGCAAAAACAAACAGTCATAAGCTGTTCATGTTTAGAAAACTGAAAATAAAGGAGAATCTCAGACAGCATAATTACCGAAACTGAGGCTGATGTTACAATAAACCAGTAAATCGTCACGAAACTACCATAGGGACCATAAAATTTCAATTAAGGGGGAGGGAAAGAAATACACCCACCCTTCTAAAAACGATATTAGTTATTCTCGTCCAATACAGAAACCCGCACGTTTCCCTCTTTAAATCCTACTGAGGAAAAAAAAAATGTGAAAAAAAGGGAATAATAGTGAAGGAAATAACAGAAAAGAGAATAACAGTCGCGTGTATTTCGGAGAAAAGTAGTAAAACAGCAATAGAGAAAGCATGTGTAGATGTTTTATGACACAGCCGAGCCACTTTCATGAGTTCAGTCCGCACAGCCAGTCTCGACCTGGCTAGGGAAAAATAGGGGAGGTAAGACTGAGGAAAGTTATAAAAGCCACAGTATGTCAATGTGTTGAAGCAATTTACGGTTGAAGTTACACTGGAAATCTATTTTACGACGATGAAGGAAAGTGAGAAGAGTCGATATCAAATGTTGAGCTGAAAAATGAAGAAACATTGCGGTTGTGAGTCCACTTCAAAATATAATCTCGATTTATACGATTTGAACTGATCTCTGTTTCATACGAAGTATGTTTAGTTTTCCAGATTGGTCGAGTAATCTGTTTTTATATATAGAAGGATGGGTGATTTTTTCCCCTTCCTATTTATTTGAAATCAGTTTAGTTTATCAAATTGGGCGTGTAATCTTTTTGTTTTACCGCCATCCACTTCAGTGAACTTAAATAAGTGGGATTGGGTAAGATGGGCGATTACATATTTTAAATAAAAACAAACTGGTAAACGCACATACAATGACGGTTTTTATGAATAACTATTAGAAACATTCACCAAAACATTCATCGTAAAAGAGATCCGTTTTGAGTTATTTTAAGCAATAACGAAAATAAAACTAATCGGGGAATTGTAATACTAGATGCTTTTAACTCTATAATTTCATCCTACGTAGAGCAACAAAGAGACGAACAGTACAATTTCTTTTCCTCTTTGTTACATTTCAACTAAACTCTGATACATAGTTCTTAGTAGTTTGATTGTTTCATTTTAATTGGCAACACAATATCTCAATGAGTTTATTAAATTAATTGGAAAATTAAAATATTAATTAACTCTATGCTAATAGTTAAATGAGTTTATTTATATATATAGTTACTTATTGTATTTAAACATATGTATTGAATAATTAATATACCCACGTATTCTTAAGAAGGATGAAGCAATTATCTGGCAAAGAATTTTCTTAAGGGAAATTTAAAAAAATCAGTTTTGAATGATATTCTTTAGAAATAGATTATGCAATAAAATAATATTTTGAAAAAGAAAACAATTGTTCGAAAATGTATATGTTTGTTTCTGAAATATTCCTAATAATCTAAAATAATCAGGTACTCGCGGTTTAATGAAATTACGTTAGCAGATTTATGAATATTGCAATAAGTATGTTTTTACAATTTGTAACTCCTGATTAGAATGTTTGTCTATATTCGTACTCGTACTATGTGCACGTATTCACTATGCCTATACTCGTATGCATTTCTTCAACATCAACAAATAAGCAAAAAACTTTCTTTTAAAAAAGCATAATGTTACTAATATAATTTCTGAATAACTTTAAACTTTCTTTCTTAATGATTAACCTTTCATTCTTGAAAAGAAAAGTGGTTCATTTTAGGCGGGGACTGATTTATTATCTATAAATAACGCACCCTTTACCACACAGCAGAAACTCAAAATGCGTGCTTTGGAACGGAAGTATAATGTTGCCTATAACTTTTAAGAAACTGCACTTTAGTTAATTCTAAGTTGTAAAGGAAATAAAACACCGCTTTGGTGGAAAAGAAATGGAACCTTTCCCGTTGCAAAAACGGATAATTAGCGATCCAAGGAGCTCCTGACAGCTCTTAAATTGCAGATAGAGACGTCCCGGGTAACAACTGAATCAATGTCCACTCCACCCTTTTTTCATTAGTACTAATGGCGGGGGCTATCTGGACGATAAATTATGATGCGTATCAGATGAAATAACGAGAAGTAGAGACGATGCAGATAAGTTCCAATCGGTTAATCAGTTCTGGAAAGGGTGGACTCACCTGCTTTCAAACGTATACGCCACCTTTTAAAACATTTAAACGACGATTAATGGGGTTCTCTCCCTCTGGAATATGAGATCGGAATTTTAGTTACAAAACAGTCTTTATCGCTCACGGGTGGGGAAATTTTCGATTGTATTTGGATATTGTTAGAGTTATTTAACACACATATCAGTATAACTAGAGGGACAAATTAGTTTCGTGGGTCACTGAAGACAGGACAAATGTGATTAGGGAAGCGGAATTTTATAATCAGTAGTTGAATGTGAGTTTGCCAGGTATTATTTTGGGAAGGTTTCTCTCATTAGAAACCTAGGTATTAGTTAACAATAAAAATAACGCCAGGCTGGTATTCTGATGTTTGTTAGCAATTAAGGAAATATTTTGCGGTTTTTAAATGTCTGATGGAATTAGAACGTCATGTTGGAAGCTTGCATTGCAAGTTTAACGGCTGCCAAATGTTATATGTTGGATATTATGGGCTTAAGAGTTGATTGATCTTTAAGAAGGAATGTAAACAAGAAGAAATGAAAATAGCTATCGTAATGTAAAACAACAATACTACTAGCCATGGGTTATGTATGAAATTTTTTTTTAATAGAAGTTAAAGTTTAAATTTTTTTTTATTTTATTGTTATCAAAATCAACGTGATAAAATGAATTTTAGAAATTCTATTTTAGAGCTTATGGTTATTTAAAAATGATTCATTAGCACAAAAACTTAAAGTAATTTTATTTTTGAGTAATTTTTGTAGCATATTTATCGAATTACTTTTTACTGTTAAATTTAACATTTTAATCGAATAAAAGTATCGAATCCCCCCCCCCCTTCAGTCATATCCAAAACGATGAACATTTTCTAAGTTAAATACATAATTTTTTTAAAAAAAATGTTTTAACAACAATAACATTGCATACTAACAACTTTGTTTTAGAAAACGTTATGAAATTACTGAAGATATATGTACTGGGCCATAGTAATGTTTTGGCGAAATATTTATTACAATAACACACTTTTAACTTTGCGCGTCATGTCAATGGCGTGATGAAAAATATTAGGCCTTCCTGCAAAGTCAGGTTTTGGGCTCCCTAGAATCCTGTCTGACCCCCATTGCGTCATATATAAAAGTAGCTATCCGCTTATGGATGAAAATATTACTGATTTGAAAATATTTAAACTTTTAAAGATAGGACGGGGAAAATAATCTGTTGGAGCTTTTCTAATAATTTAAACAGAGGTTACAGTTTCAAAATCCCTTTTGAATACATTTCAGTAACTAATTTATGCCACTGACTCATGAAAAATGTATAAGAAATTAAAAAAAAGAATGTTTTCAGTTAAAAAAAAGCAAGCGTTGAAAAGTTATAAAGTTCCAAGCAGTTATATAATTCAAATCCTAGAGCAGGCTTAATACTTTCCAGGTAATGACAATGCATTGCGGTACTTATTGCCTAATGTTTCTGAATTTACAGCACATTTTACCCGGAATCTTATAACCATTGAATATTTTATAACGTTCCGGCAATACCATCATGGTTTTGGTATTAAATGATCCCTATCTAGTTATCTCATAAAATCTGTCTTCCAGATGATAAGCACACTTCAAAGGTATCAAGTTTTGAAAACAACAGTTAGAAGAAAAGTCGGGAAACAACCTAAAATACATGGGAAGAAAAAGCAAAAGGGCAAATTCCCATTAGTGTGACCAAGGAAGTGATGTGATGGAGCATTTGCGCCACTCCTAATTGCAAAGAATAACACCTTACAAATAGAGCGAATGCAGCTTACGGCTAACGAGTTTTCCCACCTTTCTTTCTTCCTCGGTACCGCTACGCTGGTAAGATATTTTCTTACATTATCTGAAGGTCTTTCAGTTTAGAGCCACAGTTGATAGGGCTTCAGCGCAAGATTCATTTTTGTTACGCTGATAAAAGTAGGCGAGAGTAATCTGTAAGTTTTTGTTATCAAAAGTAATACACTGAGAAATAATTTATTTTATTATTTTTTTTGGGGGAAAAATTGTTGGGGTAGCTGAAATAAATTAAGACGCACGGAAGACAGTGATTTTTGTAATTTTTTTCACGGACTTTTTTCTTGTAGAATTTTGAAACAGCCATTTTTAGGTGGAAAGGGAAACTATAAATGAGGCAAGTGATTTCATTATATTCTAAAATTCTTCTTTTTCTTAACAACTATGAACATTTTTTTCAGAAAAAGTCTTTTAAGTCCCTGGAGTGTATTGTTGTAAGTATTTCATTATCTTTTTTTATACTCCTTCGTAAGAGATTTGAAATAATTATGCCATTATCTATGAAACACCAAAAAACATTATATTGATATTAGTGATTTAATGGTAATTAAATTCTGATTGTTTTTTCATTTAGGTGTATGGAATTTTAATTTAAAATTTAGTATAATATTTGAGAAGAATTATTATGTTTCTACAACTTTTTGAATTTGTGCAATATATAGATATAAATATATTTGAATGCTTTATTCTTCCTCTTTCAGTTTGGTGGAGGAGAAGGTGAAGTTAATTAACATTTTAACAATACTTATTAATTTTTATTTTCAATAAACTAACAAGAAAGGATTCCTTATGGGGAAATTGGAAACCGGCAATACGGAGCAATACGAAAATGAAAATTTTTTATTTGTTTTTTCCAGATATTTGATGGAAAAAAAATATTTTCTCAAATTATTTTCTTTTAAAAAATTAAACGATAGTGGTAGCACAAAAATAAAATTAAATATTATATAGAAATACTAGATAAAGAGTATATTTCGGAAAGACAAAATTTTAAAATAGCATACTTGTTAGCATATTTCTAAATAAATGTTTTTATGGGAATATTGCTATGCATATTGTTTAACTTGTTAGCATGGACACAATATAGTTCCTCCTATAAAACTTTCAAGTTTCATGGTTTAAATTACCTTCATAAGGCTTTTGAGATTAAATATATATTTTACTTTATTCCATGCTAATATTTAATAAAGACTATTAAAAACTATAAGCAAAACTGTATAATTTGATAGTGTTATTTCATTTTATGTATTATGTGTTAAAAATTAAAAAAAATATTTACTATAAGTAAAATATCCTTTATCTCCAAACAAATCATTCAGAATGTTAGTGTAAGTTTCTGAATATTAGTAATAATCCACAGAGATTCTTTATATAATATGCAACACCTTAAGAAATAGCGAATAAATGAGTGTAAATCGCAAGTAAAATCTTTTCCTCGTATTGTAAAAACTTCACTTACAAAAGAAATAGAAATTATCTATTGTTTTATGCAGAAAATGCACCTGTGTCAGTTGAAACACCTGCTACCACGACACGGCGCTACAAACTCTTTTGCAATCGACCTGGATATCCAATGTACATTACGATCCTAAGGGAACAATGACGATCGAATAGTTAAAGATAGAAAATCTTTGGAGGTCTGTCATTTCGATAATTTATGTTATCACTGTTTCAGTCTCGAAAATCAGTAGTTTTTTTCCTAGTGATTTTACCTTATGAATAAAATATTTTGTTCGAAAATGTCACGATGGAAAAAAACCCATCTCATCTATAATCGAATTGTGACAGTTATCAATAGTATCATTTTAGTATCATTTAGTATCTTATTGACTAAGTTAGATGTTTTGCACGCATGTTTCTTACATTTTCGATTTGGTTTAAAACTCAATTTATCTGTAACTGTATTAAAAACAATATGAAACGTTAAAAGTGGTAAAGGTATATATTTTTTGACTCTAAAAATGTACCTGCAGAGTACGTTTACAGAGTGGTTTTTAAGTGTGAACAATTATGTTGTATTATATAGAATAAAGAGGTTTGTTTTTATGGAGACTGCAATAAAGTTTAGATGTAGCTCTTTGTTAATTCTAAAGTAAGTGGCAAAGCAGTATAGTAATCTATTTGCACATATTTTAAGGATAAAAGCGACTCAGTCATCATGAAATCTCCGGAACTATTATAAAGAAAAACTTAAAATTTGGTAGAAATGTTTCCAAAGTAGAGTAAAGATCGAATAAGAACAATCTTCTGGAAGTCGACTTTAAAAGGAGGTTGCACGGGGATATGGGGACGTTATAGTAAAAAATTGCATTGTTCAACGGGCAGATTCATAGACTTGAAATTTGGCATGCATGTTTCTTTTGTTGAGTAGAAATCCAATAAGAACTGGTTTTATGGAAATCGGCTGTAACGGAGGGGGACATGAACTTTAGTTTTAGAAATTCAGGTCCTGTCTTTTACAAACTAAGAGCTAATGACTATACGAATGTTTCTTAAAACAATCGATAAGTTAACGCTAGGACTGACATACCTCAATAACTTAAAAACAGTATACATTCATACATTATTATGAAATATTCAGTGAAGTGGGTGGGTATTGGCTAGTATTATTTATATATTGTGATAAAAGTTTTATATTTTTTTATGAAGTTAACATATCAAATAAAAATAAGTGATATTAGGTGCAGTTCTTCTGAAACAGTTACTAATAGTCATGACCAATCAAATGACACCAATCTCTTTAATTTTTTTATGATTATTGTTCTGATTTGATTAATTTTAGTTTTTCTCATCTCAATATTATTTTAAAATTTCAGTACACTATTCGGAAATTTAATTCACACCATTTTTAATTTATTAGTTTCAAACTAAAAAAGGAAATTATATTTAAGAAAATTCAGAACGTAACTGTGAATTTCATCTAAAAAAATCTAAAATGTTGCATACAATACGCAATTAATGTCAATGCACTTAAAACTTAAAAGTATGAATTTAATTCGATTCCACTCTCAAAGAAAAGTCGGTTGTTTAAAAAAATAAATTGAAAGTAAAAGTCCTAAAAAGAAATGTCTCAAATCCGATACCAGTCCAGACTAACCTGACGGTATAATACTGCTCCCGAATTCTAGAAGTGGAAAGAAAAAAAAAATCCAATTTTTTAGAGAGAAGTTTCAGATTAGGAAATCCTGTACATTTTCCCCGAACAAGTTTCCGTATGCATTTTGATATTCCTATCGAAAATCTATAAATTCTCGAAATTTCTCCCCACTTTTTTTTTCTACTTCTTTCTTTCGTATTCGCATATTCCCCCAAAGCCGGAATAAAAGTGAACAATGACGATGACAAAAAATGAAGAAACGAAAGCATGAAGCAACCATTAGGAATAGAGAAATCAGCCATCCAAGCTGTTACTCCATTCAGTTAGACGCATGAAAGACTTTAAAAAGTTCAGGCCGTCGAACGACCAAGATTCGGGAATGGAGGTTTTGTACACGCAGAACTAGAATTAATAGAGAAAATAGAAATCATACGGCAGGGGTAGTCTTTGTAATTTTTTTTATTTTTGTGTTCCTTGAGTATAATATGCATATTATATATGTTAGACTAGGAATATATTTAAAAAAAAAACCAAGTTGAGAGAAAATATTTAAAAACCTCAGAGGAATATGTTTAAATATAAGCAAGCAAGGCAAAATATAAGCATACTTTCTGAATTCTAAATTGTATTGTTAATCAAAGTGTCGTAACTATTTTAACATAATGGTTCTACTTAAGAGAGAATCATAACATATAAAATTTTAGGTGAGTATATGTTTTTACTTAAATCTCATTATTATCAAAACCAAAAATACACGTTGTCTTGCTTTCAATATTTAAGATCGTTTTAAATTGGTTATTTGTATATCATTTTTACCTCTATATAAGTTTTTTTCTTTCCATATATTGCTATTTACTTTTTATAAAGTTTATTATTATTATTATACTTATACAGTAAATGCATGTAGTAAATTATGAATATATCGTTTGAAATAATTTAAAAAATATATATATATACTTATATTTCAATAAATTAAATAATATGAGAAATAAAATATGTTATACTGGCTGGAAATTTCATTTCACATCAAACATTCTGTTTACAAAATACATATATATACCCATTCATTAAATATTATTTGAAATACCCCAAAATTTCTTTTGCTTCAATATTTTTCAGTTCTACGTCTGTCTGAGATATAATTTCCCCACAGTATTTCATAAATGTTTTGTTACATTAAACTTTCCCCTTTCCAAGTATTCTAGACAGTTATTTAGTGAACTTTACATTTACTCTATGTTATTGACAACATCTTCACTGTTTGATTAAGCAGATTTATGTTGCGAAACGCTGTCTGTTAGAAACTGAAAAATAGAAATGTGTTGGAATGTTACATTATAAAAACGTATAGCAGCAATAAATATTTACGGTTAACTCATTAAAGTTTCCATCATTTCTTCAAATTAACAATCAATGAAATTTAATTACTTGGATATTTTTCTCTATGAAAGTCTCGAATTTGTAAAAAAACTGACTAGATAAAAACTGCGTTATTTTTCACAAAAAATACAAATATTTGCAAATTGCTATTTGCTTTATTCAAGGATAAAAATGCGTATATCGTAACACTTTTTTAACAGGTAGAATAAAAAGGTTTCAGTGATTTGAGCAAGCTAAAAACAGCTGAACTTTTTTTCAAAGTCTTCCAAAGTAATAATTTATGAATTATCTAGAGTAACTACCACAGGTGTACTCTAAATATATGACAGCTTAAAACTCATATGTATTAAGTTGATAAAACACATGATAACAATTAGCTGAAAGCTCAATTCTCTTCAACTGAAATTATTTTGTTTTGGCAAAAATTCAATTAGATAAACGGACTTTTTTTATATTCGCACAAGGGATAGGACTGTACTAAGAAATTATCTGCAATTTATTTTTGTAATCAAGTTTCGCATTATCATTTGGCTCGTCTTAAAACAGAGTTTCTTTCAGACTAGTATGAGAAAATTTTTTTTTTTTCTTATATATTTCTTCTTTTTTCTTTTATTTCTTTTTATTACGAAATATTTTCTTTTCTTTATAACTTAACTTAAGATCATATATGAGTTTTCTTTTATTTTACTTAATGTATCTAATTAGGCTCCGGTCCTTGATTTTGAAAAAGCATATAAATGAATATTTATGGGAAATTCAGTGTTATCTGAATTAGGATATACATATAAAGCTATTTTAAGAATAGTATTACAATAAAAATGATTTAAATGCCACTTTTCGACAAAAAAAGAAGATAGAATTTACATATACATATTTCAATATGAATATTACATATACATATTTCAAAAACATTACATACATATTTTCAAAACATTCTCCTTTTCATTAAAAACGTTTCTATTATAAAAAATATTTTGCCCAAATACAGCTAAGATTATCTACAGACCCTGAGCTAGGATATTTAAAAAATTCACATGATTTTCAGAGTTACTACCAACTAAAATAATAATCGGTGTTTTTTTTTGTTAAAATTTCTCTGATTTTTGATGTATTAAAAGACGGGTAAATTCACGCACTTCTAAATTATATATTTTAAAAATCCGAGTTCAGGCTCTGCACAGAAATCTGAGTTACATATAGGAAAAATATCATTATTATTACTTTTATCTGTGTATTCTATATAATTCAGGTGACATTAAATATTACAAAATTTATATATTTATGCATTTTTTCTAAATCGCAATTTCGAACCCAGTCGGGTACATTCAATTTACTTTTGTTACTAGAAACATTCTTTTTATTACCATGGTTTTTATAATCAAATATTAATTAGAATAAAAGCCTTTTGATTATTACTTAATATTTAAAAGTTTTATAAATCCTTCAATACTAAATCTTAACTTTGTGACTCCTACTAAATTTAATAAAGAAATAAATATTTTTTATCACCACTCTAAAGTAAAATCTATGAATGATTGAAGATTTAAGTTTGATTTTTGATTCAAGATTTTTGATTTTTTACGCCTTTTGCATGAAAAACAATTCCCTGACAGCCGAAAATCGGAAGAACAGTTAACATCGATTTCCCCCTCTTCTCAGATACAAAAATGGTCGTTTCTGTAGTATCCTTGAGCTTCGATTTCGCTATATGACCCCTGCATCATTTTATGAAATGACTTTCAAAAAGCACCCTGGAGATGAAATTCCTGTTACAGACGCCTATCGATTTGATCTTTACAATTTTGTATTTATGAGAATATGGAAGAATATTTTATCTGTATTTTTGTAAGGATTGTATCCGGAGTATAATTTCCTCATGAATGATTTTTTACAACTTTCATATGAAATTCTATGGAACTATTTGATTTAAAGCTGAAATAGTCTTCTTTCGCACTTATATTAAATTTGTTACAAAGTAAGTGAAATTCGATGATTGAAAGTACCCACTTCCGAAACCAAAAATATTTCACAATATTTTCTAGAATAAAAAAGAAACCTCTTTCAAATAAATAGGTGTAAATGTAAGGAAATTAAATGGGAATGCTCCGCTGAAAAATAACTCTCGAGATTTGTTAAGGCCATGTCGATAACTTTCATGCTTTGTTTTATGTATAAGTACGCTATTATTAAAAAAAATAATCCAAAAATTTTGAGAAGTAATTATGAGAAACTTCCTTCATTATTTTTATTGATTTAAGTAATTTAAAATGGAGACATGGTTTAATCATTGAAATTGCTTTGAATACAGTAGAGTCCCAAAAACTTGGCCTAATGTGGACCGAAGGGTGGATGAGTTTGAGAAAATGCCGGGTTATCGAGAATGAGATTAACAAAGAACAGGTTCCAGTGTTTCTACAGAAAATATTGTACTGCACTTGTATGTACTGTTTGCCTGAGAATAGACTTGAACAAAGGAAAAGTATGCCCTTTATGAATGCATAGAGAATTTACTACATGAAAAGCAAAATAAATGAATGTATAGTATACAATAATTTATCTGATCAGTGAGTGAATGAGTATTAAGCTACGAGGGCTTTTGTACCTGATCAGACACGCCTAAGAAAAATACATTATGAAGGCATAAAGCTGTCTACCTTGAAATTTAAGTAACCAACTTTGCAAAAACTGGCCACTTTTTCTGAAAGAAATGTGTATATCCTGCTGTCTTCCGTACTGTACTATGCTGCATCATCATGAAGACGACGATGGACAATAAGTCCATTACCGACGCACCTTGTTCAAAATATTGGTGCTATTTCGGAACCACCTTTAGTCCCTCAATATGTGCCCCTCAGGGGACTCGCCTTCTTTAGGTGAGTACGGGTGTCACAATCCCGAGGTGCCCTAGTGATCTTTTCCTTTTCCCACGGGATTTACAGTCTTTGGTAAACATGGGCTTCACGAACCCGGGGTACCCTAGTGATCCTTCTCTATTTTCGACCCTCTTTCTTGTCATTCAATTCATTCTTTCTTTCTCTTCCCGTCTAGACCCCAGATATTAAAACAAATGTTTGGCGCAGTATAGCCGAAATCGGCTCTTGCGCCAATAAACCCAAAATCACTCACTCACCCTCAATATGTGATATTTTAGGAGTTGGTGTGATGTTCTCGACGTTAACTTCCTCAACATTTTCTGGCATCATTTTTTGGTCTGATCGTGGGGTGTTTTCTACTTGCAAAGGTGTGGCCGAATTATCAAGACTCTACTGTACTATAAAATCTAATAAGTAAGACAGAAAGAGTGAATGAATGTTTGATAATCTCACACTGTGTATAACGCGACACAATGATTATTGGCAAAAGATCTCGTAATTTTGAACCATGCTTAAATGATGATGACACTTGAAAGTGCACACCCTCACCGTGCTTCCACACCCCGCTAACTGGAAGACTTTGTTCCCCAACAGATTAAAAATGCATCAGCACCTCTACAAGGCGAGTCTCTTGTGGCATTGAGACTCGAACGCATGACACGGCGGCCATGAATTCGTGACCATAACCACTAGACTACCACGACCACGTAACTTAATAGGAAGATAAGAATAACTAGGAAGATATAGAATTTTTTTTAAATAAAATGTATTCTAAATAAGTTATGCTTTAAAAAAACTTAAAAACACCCTTTTGTATTTAATCAAACTAAGTTGTAACTTAATATTTTAGTCACGAAATCTGGAAATGGGATCTGAAATTAGTTGCCACATGCGAGATGGGATGTGAAAATGGGAAATAGTTAATCTTAATGATCCTGATCAGGATAATGGAACAAAATTATGAAATTATTGTATTGTCATCGGTTCTGGACAAGTGAGCAAAATTTCAAATTAATCTGACCTTTTAAAGTGGGTAAAAATGGAGTTCAAAGATACCGTTACATACAAGTGAAGATTATAAAAGGGTGTTAATAAAAAAGATTTCTTTTTAATGAATTTTTAAGGGTGAATTTTCAAGGGATTTTCAAATTTCAACTACTAGAAAAAGTAATCAATTTCTAAGGTAATAAAAGGTCAACGCTAAAAGAAAAATTAAGAATTAATTTCTCTCTCTCCCTTTAAAAATGAGTAACAAATCTTACAGTCATAATAAAAATATCAAGTAAGACATTCTAATTTATTAAATTTTATCCAATGCAACGTGTTGTTGCAAAAATAACAATTAGTAAGATTAAACGGAATTAATTAATTGACTGCAATAAGTTACTTCAGAAAAGACATACAGATCATTCTTGTAAAAAACCTTGACTTACTGACATATGACGCATAGAAATGTTATTTATGTTTTACTGAATACTTTTGTTGAAATAAGCGATAAACACGTTGAAATGAAAAATTAAATTTTATTTTATCATTAAAGATGTTGAGAGAAAAATCTTGAATAAGAAGAAAAAAATTGCGATAAATGTGTTTTAAGGCATTGAAATTCCAAATAAACACATCTCTTGTGGAAAAATTTGAAAATAGAAAAGAGATAATTATAGAAGCACAAATAAAAAAATAAACTCAAGTATAGATGGCATAGCTCTAAAAACAATTAAATTAAAGATAAATATTATTTTTACTACCGTCGTGATTTAATTATTTAAAAGACCTTTTGGTTAATCTTACGGCATTTTGTATTATTGTTAAAATAAGGGTAAACATTTTTCATATATATATATTTCCTGTTACCATTGATTAATTTCAGTTTTATAATTAGGTATGGGATTTATATAATCTACAATTTAAAGCTTAAAACGAAAATATAGGAAAATAAAAATAATAGCTTAGTTTTAATTTAACTTGAGATGCAAAACTACATACATTTAAAAGACTTTTTTTTAATAAAATATTTTAAAATTTTTTTAAGTAGCTGATTTTATTTGAATTTTTTTAAATAAATGATATAATCTCCCCAAGAAGTATTTTTATTCAATATATATATATATATATATTTCTTTTTAAATTGGGGTTACGGACTGATAATTACCAAAACAGACCAGGTACATTCCCAGGAAGCTGGTATCACTTTTTAGTGTGGCACCGTTCAGGTGGATACCAATTACCGCAATGTAATTTTGATGCCCAGTTTCCTACCCAGAGGGAAACAATAGAGTTCTGACAATGCAAATTTGTACAATTAATGTAATTTTCCGAGAGAATCTAAACTAAAAAGGCACTCTATGGATCTATTTGCATGCCGCATAATCATACGACATGGATGTAGAAGACTTTTTGCATCATGAAAATCCACTGATTTGGGCCAGGACCCGCAAACTTAGGAGTCCCAAACAGCGCTCAACCTACACAACCCAACCGGCATTCAAAAAACATTAACGACAAAATTTCAAAAGCGAAAAAATTAACTGTAAAATTTAGAAATTTTGAAATAAATTAATATGTGTATGCAAAATTTTACGCTCATTTCTATAATAAGATTAGATTTAGGCTTGGTATATTCTTTGTAAGGAAATCACACAGATAATCGAAATCAAAATGACAATGTACTTGAGGGTTATGTAAAGTTAATTAAGAGTGAAATATCGGAAAGATAAAAGCTTTTTGAAAGCATAACTGTTTAAATGGATTGAAAGAGATTTTAAATGTATCAAACTGATATACTCATTCGTATGGATAGAGTTTCTTCTAGAAATAAGATATAAGAGCCAGGCAAATTAGCTTTGCAAATTAAACACGATGTAAACAGAACTCCATGCATTTTCTATCTCTAGAGGAAGCCATCTAGGATGTTGGTTAAATTATTCGATATACCAACAAAGTTTACTTCCACGCTGTGTAGTGAATTGGGAAAAAGATTATGGAAAAAAGGAACCTCTTCTTGAAATATAATCTTCTGAAAGAGGAGAGAGTTTACTCTGAGAGTGGCGCAAGGGGAGGTTATTTAATTATCACAGGAAATTCGATTGCATTGTTGAGAAGATTGTCTCACATCTATGTTTGTTGGTAAATAATATATATATATACATACATATATACGAAATTGTTTAAAAGGCGACAGATTTTACATTTGCGCTAAGGGAATTGACTAGGTAAAAACGATCAACATTATTTCCTGAACAAAATGACCAGAATACTGAGAAATTAAAGATGTTTATTTTTTAAAATGAAATAATACTTGTATAGTTTTAAAAAAATTAAAGTGTTTTTTTAAAAAAAAATAAAGACTTTTTATGCACAAAACAAATATGAATGCCTAAAAAGTTCTAAAAACGTATTTGAAAAGGAGTTAAGAAAGAAAAAAAACAAGCAAAATTTTTAAAGCCAACAAAAAATAAATATATTTTAAAATTTTTTTGTCAAGAATTCTGTTACTTGTAAAAATATTTCCAAAAGACTTATTTTTAGTTAAAATTTATTCCAAAAAATTATATTCATTTATTTAAAAAGAAACACAGCATACAAGTTGCTCTCAACTAAAGTTTTTCTTCCCTTTTTTATTGTAATCTTATCTGCTTTCAGCAAATTCTTTCCTTACAATAAAGAGAAAATTCTTTACAGAGAAATTTTGTTTATGGATGCTATAAAGAAGACTTTCATTCAGTAAACGAGTCTCTTTTCTTAAGCATCGGATCAGTTTGTAACTGAACACCGGATTGTAGCTTTATTGTGTGCTTATATAGCTTAAACAATTCAAATATTTCAATTTATTTCTAAAAGCTAACTTAAAGTTTTTCTAACATTACCTTCCCACCAAAACAATATATATATATATGTATATATATATATATATATATAGATCAATAAATATATTAGGAAAATGTTAAATACATTGCACTTCTTAACTTTATATCTAATATTATACAGTGAAATTTTCGGGTGTATATAATCTTATAAAATAGTATTTGTTTGTGTATTTCTATATAGATTAAAAAATAATTTTTCTCTCTAGATTAATGAAATGTTAATTAAAAAAAATATGCACTCGTTTTTCGTTGTTTTCTTACTTTATGCTGAGCTACTGAATACTTATTCTGTTGTTAAGTATTTCTAGCAGCATTTCTGAGTTCAAAGAAAAAAATTCAGGTAACTTAAAATTCATATTAGAACTCGAAAAATTATTAATTTTTTACGATAAGTTTCCCCAATCCTTTTAATTTGAATTTTAAGATAAAAAAGTACATTCTTTTATATCACATTCGCTAATATTAATTACCGTATAATCCGGCGTATAATGCGCACCTATACTTTTAAGCTAAATTTTTTAATATTTAGTTACATTCGCCGTAAAGCACGCACTCCCCTTTTTACGAAGAAATCTAAAATATTAATATTCATTGCTCTTATGTTTTTAAGTCATTTATTCGGGGTGTTTTCCCAGACTTTTGAAAAAATAGTATACTTCTAGAGTTACATCTTTTTTAATTCATAAAAGCCAAGTCATTTCTTTCAAATAAACAGTATTTCAATACATGTAGAATTGATTTTTTTAAAGCTCATCTCTTTTATTATTTTTAAGGCTATCGTTTTTATAACCGGCGTGTAACGTGTATCCTTAAGTTTCGATCTTATTCTTTGTGTTAAAAGAGCGCACTATACGCCGAATTTTACGGTACATATTTTAAATATAAATATAATATGTATCCTGATATTTATTATGTATTTTTCCCATTCATGTACTATTTATGCATAGTTGTGACGGTGGTAGTTGAGTGGCCGCGAACTCGGGACTAGCGTTGTTTATATTGAGTCGAAAGTTCGTGTCCTGGCACCACTTGAGACTCGCCATATAGAGGAACGTCTACATGGCGGGGCAAACATTGAGACATAATACATATTAAATATACATATACATATACATTATTACTCTGTCTCGAGGCTTTTTATTTCTCACATGGTGTAGTATAGAAGCTAAAAGTAGGGTTCCGGTTCCGGTATCATCTTTGTTCCTAGACGTGGCTCAAAATTAAGAGGTTCAATGGCCCTCGTGTAGACGCGACGTTAACTAATACACTAATAATCAATTTTTAGAGAGTCTCCATTCATTTCATGAGAAAAATATTTTTTCTATGCTGAGGTACTCAGAACTTATATGTTTGAGGTACTTAAATGTTTGAACAAGAATATCGAAGTATTTGAGTTCTCTTAATTTGAAAATTATACATATGCTACTATATAAATTAACTGAAATCATTATTTCAATTATATATGCTTTTTTATCATAACACCACACTGTGTGTTAAAACTGCTAATGTTTGAGATAAACCGTAAAATAAATAAATAAATAATAAATTTTAATCAGTATCATTAGCTTTAAACAGGAATTTTCTGAGGACTCTATAGAAAATGATTTCCAATGGTTTCCAAGAGTCACGATAAATAAAAAGAGCAAGTTTGAAAAGGTTCTAAGTATTCGTTAAGTCAATAAATTTTAATATTAACAGAGGAAAAAAAAGACTTCACACTAAAGAAACGAAAAGTTCGTAAATCAATATTTATTTTCAGAAATGCACGTAAACTTTTACAACGGTAAAGCGACTCTACAAAGAGTAATTGGATGCATGCTTATGGATTAACGATAATTTTAGTTTAAGCACGAAACTCGAAGACGTGTTCTTATAATAGAATATAACTTTTGGACTTGCATTTCAGTAAGTCCCAGAAACTCTTATATATCATTCCTTTCTTGGAAAGTAATAATATTTGACATATGTGATAGAAAACACTTCTTTTAAAAGACGAAATGACAAAATGCCATCATTTTAACCATGATTGTTTTTGTACAAAGGAAAAGTTGCAATATGTAATAAAACAAAAATGAATATTTATCTAATAAAATAAATATTCAAGCAAGGTGCAATAAATGAATTACATTAACTTAAGATTTCTAGCCCACAAATTTTATTCTATTAGTCAGACAAATATTAAGAAAATTATCTTACACATAATAGTATTCAGGATGAAATATTTTGTAAAATTTAGAAATAACTCTTTAATAGAATTTATAAAAGGAAATTTCTAAATATATTTACAAACAAATACAAATGTATTATAAAAAATGTTTTCCAATTTTATACACTGTTTATTTGAATAATCTTTTGAATTGTGGTGAATTTTTAGAATCCTCTCTAATTAAATGATATTATTTATATAAGATATTCCAAGTAACATTTGACTGATTGATTATAACCATTAAATGATTCTAAATTGATTAGTTTCATGATTTAGATACTTAATCCATTTTTCTTTTGCCAAAATAAATATTATTCACCAGTTTAATATTTAAATAATACAATACATAAACAATTAAAGTACAAATATCTCATTAAAAGGAAGATAGAAATTCAATTTCAAGAATAATTTCAGCCTCTATAAGAATGTATTCAACAATTCTAATCCTTTAAATCCTTTCTCTGAAAGATACAAACACAATAACTGAATACGTTCCCTAGACCGTTTCCGCCTTTGAATCAAAGATAAGAAATCACTTTTTTTTCATGTGAGAGAGGTTTCACTTATCATTTCAATATTCGATTTCAATAAAAGCGAATAAATCATTTATATTCGAATGGGGAAAAAGTTCTTCCCTCTGCGCTTGGTATTCCCTAAATGCGTTTTAGTCGAATCTTACCCTGTGTTTAAAATCGTCGAACGGAGACTTTGACGTAGGAATATAAATCATTAACAGAAGACAAGTTAATGCGTTTCTATGCATATCTGAGGCGGAGATAAATTGTTAAAGATTAGTCAGCTTCTGTCGTACGATTCTGTGCCCTATTTCACTATCCAATCCGAAATGTGTATTAATTTTCAGTACAGTAACGAGTGTAGCCGCAGCCATATGGTTCCAGGCGGGCATGGGGAAAAAATCGAAAAATGTAAAATTGAAGACCAAGAAAAAGAAGAAAAGGTATCCTCACGCGAGGCTGGGAGAGAAGGACGTAAAACTAAAGCCAACTGGAAATTACTTCTCCGGGCTATTAATTTCGCCTGCGAAAATGTCAGGATTAGTGATGCAATGAAACGATATATTAACAATTCCCCGTCGCCGAACACGATAGAATACATCGTGGAAAGATCAAACATAAGAGCTTTATTAAAATCCATCAGCTATCAAACGCTAGGAATAATGGGCGCACTAAATTATTTGCTTCCAGAATAAACGAGATTTGGCGGCCTTCCAGGGGAGTTGGGACGAATCGTTATGAATAGACTTGGTATTTAGGGAGGACCCTGGTCTCATTTTATGTATGAATTGGAAAAGAATGAAATAAGTTATGTGTAGGTATCTACGAAGGAACCCCAGACAACACACAAACGTCTCCATGTGATTAAAATGGCTCCCAAAAATAAGCCGAACGTCTGCTCGCGAAAGTCTTAGAGAGGGCTTTGAAGAATAGCGGACTTTAATTACGCATGTGGCTTATTGCAGAGGGCTTTGTGCATGGAAAAGGGGAAAGAATTGTAAATTAGTATTAATAAATAATGACTTATTTGTTTCCGTTTGTCCTAATATGAAATCTCGAAATCTTTTATATTGAGTTAGTGATTTCTGGGAGAATACCCCGATGCAGATGCAAACCCACAGTTTAATGAATTTGCATACGGAAGGAGGAACATTTATTTAAAGTGCGAAGCAACAAGACGAGTGAATTAAATGCAAGAGGAAAATATTAAATCTGTGGTCACCAGATAACGATTTCGTACTCTTTAATTTTGAATAATAGTAATTATGTAGCTTGCCTAAAAAGATGCGTTGTATTGAAACAAATATTCTTTTTAGTAAGTTTAGAATTCTAGTAAATTTGTTATAGAATGTTAAATGCTTTGAATCTAACTTTAAAACTTCTAATTATTTTGATAACCCTTCTAAATTTAACTTTTGCATTATAACTTAAATTTATAACCACATTTATATGCTTATATCATTTTGTTTTTATAAACTTTCTGTATTACCTTCAGTGTTTTGTTTTGACGAAATGTTTGCTAAATAAACAATCTAAGTAAAAAATTTTTACTTGAAAACATCCTGAAAAAATTATCAATCCTAATGTTCAAATTAACGTTGAAATTATATAAAAAATGCTACCATAAAGCCAAATATTCTCTAATTACATTACTTGTCACTCCATTTTTGCTTTTTCTTGTTGTAGGAGATTTAACTAGTCTGGAAATTTAATATTAAGGCAATAAAACATCTTTATTCTGATTCCTTTTAACAAACTCCAGAAATATGACTTAAGAGTTGATTCATTTTAAACGCAACTTATTAGATGTAATATGATTTTTGTTTAACATAAACTGATTTTCAAATCAACAAACTAAATAGGAGTTTTCTTATTCAGCGTCATGGCAGTTTGTTTTGTAATTGCATGTGTACTTGGAGATATATGCATATTTCACATATTTAAACGATATATAAATTTATAAAGATGAATAATCATGAATAAAATTCTGATATTCTTTTCATTTATTTTATAAATTGCTAACTGAAAGAGCTCAATATTTTCGTTGAAAGCAAATTAAAATAAATACTTATGTTAGAAATAAATAACTTGTTTCAATCAACAATACAAAGCACATAACCTGAAAACAGTTCACTCAATGAATGAAAGAGATGACTCTAATAACGAAGCATTTACAATTAATTAAATTATATTTATTTAACACTAAAAGATTTTAAATCTTAAATATTTATGCATATTAACAGTCGTTTGAACCTATAAACGTATATTACAAGGTAAAAGGGAGCTTTCTGATTATATGATTAGAACATACAAATATTGAAACGTATGGATTATAAGACTTTAATGGAAAATCTTCATTTCCACGGGGACCATTCTTGCGTTGGAAAATTACAGGAGATTAGCGAGAAAATGCATTTATTTGAAAACATTCACTAATTCTTTTGATAAAATAATATGTAAATCACACAAATGCACTTCTGCGTAATGTACAAAGGGTAGCTAAATTTGGATTTCTGTTTATTTAACAAGCGATGGAATCTAATTTAGAAAAATCTGTAAGTAAGTAATATACAAGGGGTGATCAAATGAAAAGGTACGAAACGACACGGTGGGTACAAATATAGACTTTATTCAAAATATACACCATAGGCCTAAGCACAACGATCCCACTGATGAACAAGCCGCAGGATTCCTTGTTCCCAGAATTCCTGTGGCTGTGACGAGACCCAGTCCTTCACAGTGTCCTTGAGTACGTCGTCCGAGTTGAAGCGCTTTCCTTTCAGGTGTTTCTTCAGTGGACCCAACACATGGAAATCGCAGGGTGACATGTCCGGACTGTAGGACGGAGGGTCCAACGTCTCCCATTGGAACTTGTCCAGTTCCATTTGTGTGACTCTGGAGACGTGTGGACGCACGTTATCATGGAGCAGAACCCCACCCTCCGTGAGCAGCCCCGGTCTTTTGTTCTTGATGGACCTGCGTAGGCGTCGGAGTGTCTCACAGTACACATCGGAGTTAATGCTTTTTCTGTGCTTGAGTAATTCTGTGCTCGCATCATTTGGACGCCGCTTTTTATAAGAGCCTTTGCTCTCTCCTGCGCATGCGGGCACCCGCGCATGATCCGATCCCAGTCAGAGTCTCCAATGGCATCCCGAGATGTCTCGCTACATTCTCCCTTGGCGGAATATGCAAATATTTAACTGTTTCATTTTTATGCCGTTTCGTACCTTTTCATTTGATCACCCCTTGTAGCTAATGCAGAAAATGGAAACATCAATAAAATAAATTCAACGCTAAATAAATGAGCATAAAATATTAAATATGAGTCATTTTACATTATTCAGATATAAGAACAACAATTCACAGAAAGATTTATCTATCAATAAAATAGGGGTTTAAACGTAATTTTAATATTTACCGCATTATGAATCCTTTTTGAGTGTAATAGAGATCTGAATTACTTAAAATCATTTTTCACACAAAAACAGATAATTTTTTTTCAATAAAATTATTCCTCTATAGTCAATTTGAAGCCCAGTGGCTGAGTGGTAGAGTATCGAGCTGCAACGCCACAGGTCAAGGGGTTCAAACCCCGTGCTGGGCAAGGTCGATTACGCCTTTCATCCCTTCAGTGGCCCGATAAATGAGTACAAAGCTTGCTTGGGAACTAAACACTGGGAGTTTCGCTTCAGACTGACCACCTAATTGGAATATTTGCTCCTGTACCTCAGCGTTCAAAGTCACGTAAGCTGAGACGGAGACAGTAGGCTTGGACCCTCTATAGGCTGTTGCGCCACTGAGTGTTTTTAGTCAGTTTATATTTAGTACACACGTTATGAGTACTTCATATTAGTCTTCAAAATATAGGGCTCGTATAAAGGATTTATTCGTTTTGAAAAGGCTGTATTTTTACAAGTATTACACGAAGACATATAAAATATATACGAAAAGAACCATTAACTTCCCTAGTTTGTATTGTTTTTTTCATCCTTTCACCCTTTCATTGGCACATCCCAATTCGTGACTACCTGAGCGATGAACTTCCGCATCGCTGGATTGGGTGTAATAATGAAAATCATATAGCTTTGTTCCTCTGCCAGCCAGATCCCCTGATTTAGTGCCCTGCAATTTTTTCTTATGCTTGTACGTTAAGGACCATGTTTGCGGGCCTCCCCCCCCCACTGCAAGTCTTAGTCAAGCTCAAAGAACCCTCCAGTGCAGACAATTGATACGACTATGCTATAAATTATATGTAACGAGCTCAATTATCGTCTGGACGTGTGCTGCATCTCCAAAGAGGCGCATACAGAATGTTTGTAGAAAGTGTATAAACTTCGAGAGTTTGTGGTTCTTTTCATATGTCTTTCACATGTATACCTGTAATACTTTTGAAAATATAGCTATTTCAAAATGAATGAATCATTTATGGTAAAACTATACAATAATTATAACCTATACAATATGGGAACTTGGGTAGCTTAGTGGTTAGAGCCTCGGACGCTAGACCGGAAGGCCTGGGTTCGATGCCTGATGCCACCAAATACTCTCCGAGTACACACGGAGTACGTGCTCGTTAAATCAGTGGATCCAAATTGTGCCACTATCTATCGTTAGCAAAATCATACTGTCACCTTCATGGGCTCAAAGCTTAGGCTAAACGACAAGCGTATCTCTAGCCCGTTGCCATGATGAATTTCGTGGGTCTCAATCTGACTACATCAGACAGGTGGCATAAGCAACAACAACAAGCTACAAAAATATATTTTTTGGGTAGTGGGTAGCCTAGTGGTCAGAGCATCGGATTCCAGACCGGAAGGCCTGGGTTGAATGCTCGATGCCACCAAATGCCCTCCGAGTACACACGGAGTACACACGTGCTCGTTAAATCAATGGGTCCGAATAGTGTCGCCATCTATCATGTTGTACCGAGCGAAATCGTACTGTCACCTTCAAGGGGGCTCAAAGCTTAGGCTAAACGACAAGCGTATCTCTAGTCCGTTGCCATGAGGAATTTCGTGGGTCTCGATCTGACTACGTCAGACAGGTGGCATATGTAACAACAAAAATAATTTTAAAAAATGTGAAAAAATACGTGTAGAAAAATAATTTTATCTCAATAAATAAAACATTTATTTCAAAGTATATTCTCCTCCTTAAAGTAAAACATATTTTATTGCAGAATTTACTCAAAGTAAATTTTTTCTTTTAAAAAAAAGTTGAAATGCATGTTTTTTTGGATAATGGATTCCTTTGAAACATTTGTAAATATTTGAGAAATGAAGAAACACAATAAACTTCCTTTCAAATTAAAATCGAAATCCATTCAAGAACACTTCTGTAGAATTGAAATCGCTTCCATTTCCTTTCTTATGGATTTCTTCCGATTCAAAACAAAATAAATTTGAAATATGTTTAAATTCAGAGGTGAAACTGATGAATTCAATTGCATAAAATCAAGAACACTTTAATGTGTTATAAAGCGAGTCAGGTTTGAAATTATGGTAATTGTGCCAAGATATTTAAATAAAACATCTATTTAAACATCATTTTCGTCCATTTGATACTTTTGTAAAATGCCTTTGAATCCATAAGGTTCGAAAAACCTATGGTATGTGATGGAATAATTTAATTTCTATGTAAATTTTTTGTTGGTGATTCTTTAGCATACTAAATGAATTTGAAAATATTTCAGTAAAAATTATTTTCAACTCAATTCTATGTAGGTGAGTTCATTTTTATGTTTCATTTTGCTTCTGTTAGTAAAAGAAAAGTTTTAATTTTATGAATTTGAATGTGTACTCTATACAGTGTACCAGAATTTAAAGAGAATAATTGAGGTACATACGCTTTACTGACGGTTTTAAATTTATCATTTATTCATGACTTGCTTATTAAATGATCTTATACCTCATAAAATATTTTAGTACATTTGGTCATTTTTAGAAGCATTAAAATTTCGATCAAAAACTCAATTTGAATGCATGTAAAACACGCGTGTGTCTTGTTTTTGCTATGTGTTCTATGTTTGTGTGAGTGTGTTTTCTTCATTCATAATAAAATGAAGATATAAGGACTGCCAAGCTTCCTCATCAGTTACGCCCCAATTATAATATCCACTTTATATCCATAATATAACAAAATGAAAAATAAAATAATATGACAAAACTTTTTGTACTGCCTACAATGCTAAGAGATAGAAACCGGATTCTAAGAAACATAACTAGAAAATAAACGGCGGGAATGAATATTGCACTAGATTTGGATAAAAATATGCATAACAGGAAACACAGGTGGAACTTTTAAAATGGAAGAAACCAAATGAGTCTATGGACTAAAATAGTGACCTATTATGATTTCTAAAGTGGTTGCTGAATTAGGACCAGGGAAATTAGGGTTAAGCAATGCTTTATGGATCCACCTTCCCCGTAAAGCAGAAATTTTCAACAAAAAAGAAAAAACAGAGTTATGTTGAAAAGTTAGGCCTAAAACTATCACACATATATTTTGCACCAGACAGTAAAATAAAATTAAAGTATGAAAAGAAAGGTTTATCTCAAAGAGATGAATATAAAGAAAATAATTTTAGAAGGAAAAACTTAGCAAAAACTTGCATGTTAAAATGCCAACAGAATAAGAAATAAAGGCAATGCATCTTAGTCAAAAATGGCGAGCAAAATGACGTGATAATACTGAAGTGTTAAAACACACACACACACACACACACACACACACACACACACCACACACACACACACACACACACACACACACACACACACACACACACACACACACACACACACACACACACACACACACACACACGCGCACGCACGCACGCACGCACACACACACACACACACACACACTATTTATATATAGACACACACACACACTCTGTGATTATGTCTATACATAAATATCTGTGTGTCTTTTGTTCTTTCGTAAGAAAATTTCTAGACTAATACTATTTTCAACATAAAAATACACATACTTGGCATATTGTATTCATTAAAAAATAATAACTTCTATAATTTTTTCATTTTGTGTGCACATCACAAGATATAGTTTTATTTATTTTTTATTAGTTTTTCCCAAAATGCAGACAGTCCGAAAATAGAGTACACGTAAATCTACCCCTGGAAAAGCATCCAGTCAATTTTTATCTTGGTTGGTGGAAAATAATTTCTGAAGAACGGAAGGTTGTAATAGGTTGTTATCAAAGCTACATCGCTTAGGACATGTGACTAAGGGCTCATAAAATATCTCCAAGCTATGATAACATGCTTATAATTAATCAGTTAGGATTGATTTTTTGGTATCACGATATCAGGGCGTTATCTAAAGAGGCGATAATTCGAGTAGGGAGAAACTGATGAACTCGTTAGGTAACTATAACAGTTTGTAGTACTGATAGGGTCGGGGAAAGCTTTAGTTCAGCTACTGATGAGCGGAAAGTAATACTCGCCACGGTTGTTAAGGGAAGCAGTTATTCAAGCTGGACGGGGAAACACTCGGGGAAAAAAAAGTCAAAAACAAATGCCTTTGGTAAGCTACAGAAAGTCTAGGGAAAGAGAGAAAAGATAGTCCAAGAGATTAATATTATGGATGCAGATAAAAAGGTATATATTTCAGTTTCAAAAAGATAAAAATGCTTACTTGAATTGATTTTGTATAACTATAATAAGGTTTCAGAAGTCTGGGGTTCTTTTGCTTTCGGTAGAAATAAACATTTGAGTTCATTCCAAAAGAATTTCAAAGTCATTTTGGTTGTCCGAATTAGATATTAAAGAGTTAGATTTTCAACTATCTACTGAACACTGTAATGATTTAATTTTTTTCTGAAGAAAAGTGACTTTATATAAAATACAATCACAGTTTGAAATTTTTACTGAAATTGTTTAGTTTTTTTCGAGGACTGTTATATGTATTTAAAACTTCTCAAGTTATTAAAAATATATTAATGCTTCTTATTTATCTATATTTATAGAAGGATTTTGGAGTTAATTTAAAAATTGATGAAAATATGGTTATATATATATATATCTGCAAAAGAGATTAAATGGTTACCGTTTTTAAATGAAAATTTTCAAAGTTTGATTTTGATTTTTTTTTAATAAAAAAAATGTTGTACATTTACCAAAGTATTTAATTTTTAATCCTATTTGTTTTGACTTAATGTCTCTCAGATTCTTATTTTAAACTTCAACCATAAGCATCTAAAGATAGATATAAAATCATGCATGTATATCGTTTACTCACTATGTTCTTCATCACAAAATATATTAAATCCTTAACTGCCCCCGGCGTATATATCCATCTCACTCAACAGATGTGTTAGGTGCCTCGCACGTATATATACGTCTTTCCGAAATTCGCACTTTTTTGGCGCTGTTTTTATTAAAACTATTCTGAAGGCTTTAGAATTCAATAAAATGAAGAAGGGTTTACTTATTTCAGTTCTTTTCCCCCAATACACCGCATACGCATGCCTACATAAAAAATATTGGCACTGGAGTGTAAATTGCGTAACTTTTAATCGGTGGTTAAGGGTTAAAGAGCTCTGGGTGTGTGAAATGATTTGGTCCACTTTAAAAAAAATAAATAATTGAATTTGCTCTCATTTTATCTGTTGTCCTCTTTTATTCAAAGAAAAATGAATTACTCCAGCTAATAAATACCGCAAATGTTAAGCGTAAAATATCAAACCTAGCAAGAGACAAAAAAAAATCATTTAACTTACTTTCTCTTTCAAAAAATGTAAACTGTTTTCAGAAAATTTCACGATGAAAATGTTCGTGCTTACATATAAAAAAAAAGGCTCAAAGTTAAATTTAAATAATTAAGCGCAGCTTAAAGAAAATTTAATCGAAACAAAATGAAGTATTACTTTTATTTTTCATCTTAGTATTTAACTCAAATGTAAAGTGGATTTAAAGTGGCAGTTAAAATTAACAATACACGCCATGCAAGTCAATAAAGTAAGAAAAAGCTCCAGACACAATGAAATTATATTATCAAACACAATAAAATACTAAATTACGTAATAAAAAGATTTTAAATGGAGGTTAGAAAATCAAATTGTTCTACTTCCTTTTAAAATAAAAAAAATCATCAGATATTTGAATCTTGAATAAATTGAAAATGGATATAAGATAAATAACTTGATTTTTCTTAAAGTCCCATTTCGAAGAACAAAAGGGTTATTGGTGACGGACCTCGTAATTTTGTAAGACGGTTATGTGACAAATTTTTCCCACCACTCTCCAAACTTCCATATCACGCCAGTGTGAGGATTTTGACTTGAGAATGTTTTGACGTGCATCATCAACCTCTCAACAATGCTTAATTTAAATGAATTCAAGACAAAGATAAACATAATTTAGAGGTATTGTTGCACAAAGAGAAATTGTTAATATTTAATATGTAGATAATTGTATTAAAAAGTAAAAGAAACTGAAGAGATTTATAATTTAACTCATTAAATGCCGGTTAAAAGCTGCATGATTCACTCCCCAGTGCCAACATTTTTCACATAGGCATGCGTATGCTGTACATTGGAAGGAAAATAAAAGGCATAAACAAATAACGTTT
Source organism: Trichonephila clavata (assembly GCA_019973975.1). Classification (NCBI taxonomy): domain Eukaryota; kingdom Metazoa; phylum Arthropoda; class Arachnida; order Araneae; family Nephilidae; genus Trichonephila; species Trichonephila clavata. The sequence goes on along the minus strand of BMAO01019114.1, from coordinate 712,359 downwards.
TCTCTGAAATAAGTAAATCCTTCGCAAGCACTGTAAAGGTCATTTTATTGCATTCAAAAGCCTTCGGAATAGTTTTACCTTTAACAACTCAAAGGAAACGATCGTATTTCAGAAAGACTTGTATATACGTCCGGGGCATTTAACGCACTGGTTGAGCAAGACGTATATATACTCCGGTGGCAATTAAGGGCTTAAGAGCTCAGTGAAAATACTCTTAATATTAATTTAGCCGAAGTATTATTTTGAGCATTTTATGGTGGAAGCACTCTAACACACTCTTCGTTTGAAAAAGTAATAAATTCATTTTAATCAACGGGTATTTGCTTTATTTTTAAAAGAATTTAAATTTGATTAAAGTAGAGCATTTATTTGCATTTTATTAAAAGCATAAATCAAAAAAATTGTTCTTAAATCTCTCAAGTTTTATTTATTGTGAGCGATTAACAATACACAGAGTTCTTTTTGCATTTGTTTTGAATAAATATTTGCATTTGATTTACATTTAAATAATAGAAACGAAATGGAATTAAATTGCAATGAAATAAAAACGGCAAAAAAAAAAAAAAAAAACGCATGGTGAACCACAGAGATAATTTTTTCCATGTGTATAAACAAGAAGGAATGCAAATGCTATTTGTGAATGCATAGTTTTTGAGAGAAAAATATTGATTGCGTGAATTGATTTTTCCCATGTGAAAGGTCAATTAGAATTGTAGCTCTACTTTTCTTACACAACTTCAGTAGTGTATACAAATAATGATAAAATTAATAAAAAGTTGCCACATGAGAAAGACATAGTAAAGTATTTCAAGGCAAATATAGAAAAAGAGACAATTGATTAAAATTGCTTTTTAAGATCACGAATATATACGTTTGAATTATTTAAGTGAACTGTTTTAATTGTTGACTGATATTTTGTGCCGGACTATTTAAGAAATGACGAAACTGTGTGAAATAAAATACCATGCGAAAACAGATAAAAAATATTTAGTATTTATACGAGGAAAAAAGCTAGTATTTTAATTATTAATGAACCACATCGAAAGTTTAAAGGAATACACAATTAGCGATTTTTCCAAAAACAATTACTAAGTAATTTGTTTGGAATAATAAAAGCATTTAAAAGGGAAAAAGATATTTTGAATTGTTTTGTCCATGTCATTTTTCAATCTTAAATGCATTAATGTAAATATTATTCTTGAAATAACAGAGAGATAGTTTTTCAAGTTAAAAAATATCTGGTAAATTTGTTATGCAAAAAGAATTTAACTAATTGAATTTTAATAATTTAATAATAACTTTATTAAATGCTTGCTTTTAAACCTTTATGCGAAATTTGATAACACAAGTCAAAGTTGAATTTTAGTTGTTTAAATAAACACTGAATGTTTCAAAAACTCAGGAAATTATTGGAAGCAATCCATTTCAATTAGAATTTCAGGAAGAGAACAATCAATTAAGGAGAAAGTTCCTGTGATAATTAATTTAATTACGTATTCATCACAAGTAGTTTTTTCTTAAGAGCCTATTCATTTGTTTTATATTAAGAGTCGAAAACAAAATTCTGAACGGAAAATAATTTATTGCGAGTTGTTTAAATCACATATTCTAACAGTTATTAAAGGAATTATGCATATTGTGGTAGAATAAGTTTGCTAATTTTTAATAACAATAAAATGGTTACCGAAACGAAATTGCCTCATAATTTTTAAGCGTAAGACCTTAAAATTTAACAAAAGTATTATTCTCTTTATAATAAATAAAGAATTAAATTAAATTATTTATATTATTTAATGTAAATGATTTAAGGGCTGTTCAAAGCTAATAAAAAAAGGACATGATTTTTCGTAGGCACCGTTTGAATCATTTATTTTATGAAATTTTGAGTCAATGCGATGTAAGACGAACAATTCTCTATATTTTTCAACAATAGCAAAAATCACTATGGTAGAAAAACTTCCATGTTTCCATTGACTTCCTATTAACTTTCTGAGTAACTGTTTGTTTATTTTGTAAGTTTTTTCCTTTTCTGAAACGAAAGAAAGGACGTAAACGACCTGTAAAAGAAAGGAGTTTTTGCACTGCCTGCGGTCAGATACCCTTGGTAGACATTAAGATGGATTAGAAGAAGAGAAGACACTGTCGGTCGGTCAGCATCCTATTTTTCTTTTCTTGTCGGTGGAAATACAACTGACAGTAAGCGCTTGGAGGCAAATCAGATCGCCACACAAAACTTTCAGAATCCACTAACTCCATAAAATTTTTCCTCCAAATAAAACTAGACATTTTCCCTTTCTGACTTTGCTTCTCAGTAGAAATAAAAATATTTCAATTTCAAACGCACCGAGTTGGATTTAAATGATAAATATAAACTGTTCATTTATTTTGCGTCTGTAATGAAAATTACGCAGATGCAATTGAAATATTACTAAATTCTAATGCTGTAAAATTTTTAATGAACTAATGTGTTTGAGTTTTTGTTTTTTAAATGTTTATTTTATGTTTATTTTTGTTTTTACTGAAATATTTACTTGTCTAAAATTTTCTAAAGTAATCCTTTTTCTTCCTCTCTTTTACACAAATTGTTTGAGTATAAAATCCCTTTTCTTTTACTCATATATTTTATAAAAGTTTAAAATATTCTTAACAATGACGGTAATCATTTTTTCGATTGTATTTTAGTTTTTTTTCAGTTAAGTAAAATATTTCGTACACACAAACTTCTAAATTTTTTTTATGACGTAACTTTCCAAATTGAATAGATATAATGTTGTAATTAATTAAGCTGTGCACCTCTTTTATTACACCATGATGTAGTTACTTCTGGGTTAAATATACTGACAAATAAAGTTTTTCTTAAAAATATGAAAAAAAGAAAAATCAGTAGTTATTTATAAAATTATGCAAAAAAGTATAAAAAAAAAAGGTAAAATTTGGAGTAAACCTTTTTCTTGTTCAATAAAAAAAATGATGCATATTTCTTTATTGGAATTGCATTGACAAAAAGTAAAAAGGAGTTTATTACAAAAATAAATTTTTACTAAGGTTAATTATTATGGTCACATCTAAAATAAAAACACAATAGATAAGCTATTTTAAATTTCTCAGTGGTAAATTAAAATATATGGATAAATATGAACGTTTTGTAGTTCTTATAACAAGGAAGTTATAATTTAATTTATGAGTTTTGCCGAAAAATTCAGCTTTTTCTTAGCGTATAGTGAAAACGTTGTATTTTAATAATTTATTATTTACAAACTATATGCAGTTGCTTAGACGCTTAATCTAAATGGGAAACGTCGAGAAATAAGAGTAAACACATAAGTAAAAGACCTTTTGATAGCGATTCCCAGACATCCAGCTAAAAAATATCTAGAAAATGTTATCGCATACACATTTGATAAGATATTTACGAATATACAGAGATGAGTACTTCCTTCCTGTCTCTTGAGAGTAAGTTATCAGTTATATTTTTTTCTTTCCGTCATGTCACAAAATATGAAATTACCCAAAATCTTTATCAGAAATATTTCTGAAGATTAAGTTGTTTTGATGTTACTTTAATGATCAGCTGTAATTAAATATTTGGGTTTGTACAATTTTTTGTGTTTGAATCCATCAAAATACAAATGGAGCATGATAAATAAGAATGTTATGAGTTATCTTTTATATAGAAGGATACTTGCGTCCATAATTACAACAGTTTATGACAAATATCATTTATAATATGCTAGTATAGTGTATGCATTATTATATATATTGTTTATTACATATATGTACGCATTTTTGTTGTAAAAATACTAGTATCTATGATACGCCAATATTCATTAAGAGAAACAAAATAATACATAATTTCTCAAGCGTAAATTTTCTTTAAGAAACTATTTTAATAATGATTTAAAACGTAATTGGAATTGATTTTAATGATAATGGTAAAAATTTCCAATGATCATTCAATTTTGCATTTAAGCCCACATCCAAATCTCATAATTCTTCCCATATTAATCCATCTATTTGACATTTACACTTAACTTGTTCGCACTTTTTTAAGCTTTCAATTAAAATCGATAAATAAAATACTTTTGTGCCCGTTTTTATCACTAAACTTTGTATGAAACTTGGAATCTACTGATGCGCTAGCAATGTACGATTCAGTAGTTACGTGCTTTAAAACAGTAGCCTGTTTCAACTCAACAGGTTTACCTAAGTGTTAACAACAGCTAAGGCAACATTGCGAAGCATGCGTCAGCACACTTAAAGCTACTCGACGAGCTCAGTAGTGGCCTAATAACTGCTCATTCCCAATCACTCAACGTGGGAGTTCAAGGGGAGTACAAGCAATCTCCATCTTTCCTCTTGGTAATGAGTTTTCGCTGTAAGACTTCAAACAACCGGCTTTTGGCTGATTGGTTTGCCAAGTGTTGTAGTCCGCAAGTAAGGACATGCGGTAGCCACTACCTACGTGGTTTACTTGGTTGCAATTTAGACGAATTTACGCCGGAATTAAGTCAGTGGTGCGTGAATGTGAATTTGTTACCTGTCCTGGAGGTCGCAAGCAGTATTTTCCTTTCTAAATCAGAAATGGTCATATAGTGCAGAGAGAATGATTTCTATGGATTAATCAGAGATGTGCTCGACTTGGTATAAATATGAAGCCAAAATATGATTACATTCTTATATTCTGGGGCAAGCAGAAATTAAGAGTGATTTTACTTTCGAATTTAAATTGGGTAGAACTGTGTATCTATATAAGTATCTTAATGTGGCTGAGATAGATTTGATTGCTCTGATTTTAAAAAAGTGTTTATCGATTGCATATGTTTTATATAAAGACTTTTTCATTTAGTACAAGGACGATCTAACTTAAGATGTAACTCTTAGTTCAATGTGATATTGAATGATTTAGAAATAGAATTTCTAACGACAAAATTTCTGCTTTCAAAGTTGAAAAAGGATGAGATATTATCTGTTTAAATATAATTTTGAGCACATTGGTTGAGATCACCAAGAGCCATTTCTCAAGTTATAACGCAATTTTATAGGATTATGAATTTATAAATAATTCACTTTAGTGACAAAAAATGTAAAAGTTGTATCTATCATTTTCAGAGAGGACACATCTTTTCTATTTAAAATAGTTCAGTGAAACAGTCAAAATTCTACATATTTCGTACTTTAATGAGTGACTTGATGACTTTAGCTGGATTTATATGTATGTGATAGTCTTTTATGGTCTCGAAATATTTAATAGTCCAGAATAAATTTATATGTTTTAAAGGAAATATTTTAGTTGTGTGGACTTTCCAAGGAATATTGCATTCTTAATTATTTCAATTAGGTAGTTATTACGGATTATAATTCCTCATTCATCGCTGTATGGATAGTAATTTTTTGTCATGAATTAATAAAATAATAATTGTTACTATGTAAGCACTCTCCACATATTAAGTTTAACATATAAAAGTAAAATATTTCGCAATATGATAGTTGTTCAATGCACATAAGTAGACAAAAAAAAATAATATTTAAGCATATTTAAAAGGAATAATTATTTTATCATTTTTAACCAATATATCTAAAATAAATAATAAATGATAACAATAGGTATTTATCTAAAATATACACCATGCAGGATTCTTTTGAAAATGCTTTTGAATAGGCATTGGAAAATAACATAGAATTTTAATATCTGTTTTTTTTAAAAATAATAATATTTATGTATTTGTCATAACTTCAAGAAAAACAATTGCGAGTAGAATTAATTGTTCTCGAACAGAACATCGCTTGAAATTTCCACGAAATCGTTACAATTATTAAAATATCATGGTCGTTATGATTATCAATATGTCTGCACAAATACATCCATTTTAAATTTCCATTCCGAATTATATGACAGTTTTCCACGCCCATGCATCATTTTTATAAAGATCACAGAAAACTTCTTGGTTACATTAACTTATATTATTACAGAGATAATAATATTAATTATTAGAGAAAATTAAATTAATATAGGAATTTTGCAAATAATACGTGAAAATTTCTCACACGTTCATTATATATACCCTTTATTATTGTAAAAGTTTAAGTCATAAATAACTAATTAATTTTCTATCTAACATCAAGGTTTTAATTATTCTCTACAAATATGATGAATTGTTAGTTTTAATCACATATGGTTAGAAGTTTTTTAAAAAAAACTTTTTCTTTCAAAAATAAACCCACGTCAATATATTGAAAAATTACCTTTCATCTCAGGATTGTTGAAGAATACTCATTCTCGATTCCTAAGTAAAAGAAAACTGAATCTTAAATGTAATCGTAGCAATCTATGATTTCGCTTCAGCTCACAGTAAGAATTATAGAGGAAGCATTTTTTACCAGGTTAGTATGCTAATTTTAAGAAATTCCTTTACGAGCTCTACTTTATATGTCGATATAAATTTCGAAAGGCAAAATTAGTTTTCTAATGCACACGCATAGACGATGAAATGACATGGAAAATATTCATGATTGATTACAAAAACATGCCTAAATTCCTTCCTCTACTTAGTAAACAAATTGCATTCAAACTGAAAAGGAACAGTTTTCCAAATGCGTGCACTTTATTTTCCACCATATTAAATTAAATTCAATGTACACAAGCACATTCGACAAAATTTACTAATTTTGAAATAATAAATAATTCAAAAACATTTTGTAAATACCTTAAATAAATACAAATTTATGACTTGTTTTTGCCTGATTTGAGCTAAAAACCACATTTTATGAACGTATCAATAACATTATTATTTACATTTTGAATAATCAGAGACAAATGACTTAAAAAAAACGCTTTTATATTGCAGAAACTTTTCTTTCCATTCCTACAGTTGGAATAATTTCATTCCCAATCAATTTTGGCTTTAATAAATCTGAAGTTAAGCATGCTAGAGTTAATTCGTCAGCAAAAAAGTTGCGAAATATCAAATTTTTTATCGCTCGAGTAATTAAAGTAACTCGAGTTTTCAGGAATGATTTCTTTTTGATCAATATTTTAATTTTTACATCTCTTATTTACACACTTGAATGTTTTCTAATTTAAGTGTAATTTAAAACAACTTCTTAGGAGAAGAAAAACTTTGAAAGGATATGAATCCTTTTCATTTTTCTTTGCCTCATCTTATAATTTGTAGCTGAATGGATTTATTAATATATTAATTGAAGTTTGGATGATTTTATTTCGTTTGAATCTGTGTTATAGAAATGAAATGGCAGATTTAGAGACTGAATTGACTTTAATGAATATTTTATTCCAATTGAAAAGAAGAGAATTTTTAACTAGTATGAAAAATCAGCGTAAAAGTTAATAATTTTATTTGGTGCCGCATATCTTTATATGAAAGTAAAATAAAAAAATATTGCAAAAAAATCATAATTATAAATTTAAAATACTTGATAATCAAAGTACTTTTTGAAAACATTTAGCAAATTTTTAAAACCATTTTGCTAATAAGCATTTTAAATTTTTGAATTTAAAGTAATAACATAAGATGATTTAATAGAAGCACTGACTTTAATTTAAAGTTGTTATAATTTCTCGAATTTTTTAAGATGTTTATGCATAAAAATGACGAATGTCATTAAATTTCGCATCTTTTATAGATCTTATGGTTACCAGATTAGTTAATAAAGAAACCTTTTAGAGAAGACTTTAAATGTAATGAAATTTGCTTTATTTGGAAATGCTTGTTGAGTTTAATATTTGCAACTCCTTATTCTATTATTTTTAGTCCGTTTAACTTTCTGCGTAACGCTTTTACATTTACTATTTTAGTGCTTCTATGTCACGTATTCCATTATTTCATTGAAATTTTATTTGAATTGTTTCACTCCATTAATACACCTTTTTATTTACCGGAATAAAATTGAAGCCACTAGAATTGTAACCCTCATTCTAGAATCAATGACAAAATAATTTACATAGAATAAAAGTTTTTTTTTAATAAAAATAACTGTGTGTGAATACAACTTTACTTATAAATATTCAAATTACAATAATTTTGGCTGTTGTTCGTTACTCTTATAACACGAAATCAGTAGGAAGAAAATATAAATTCGCTATATCTTTTCAATATCATATAAAGGTGATAAAATAAAAGTTACTTTTACTATCAGTAATTTAGATATATTTCATTCGAAACGAGAAAAAGACATTGTATTCAATAAAAGTTTATTTGTTTATTTCTAAACGGTATAAAACATTGAAATAGACTGTAAAAATACAACAATAGTTTGGACTGCAAGGCATGTGGGTGGCATCAGTGGAGTAACGTACACCCAGCATCGCGAGGGGTCGGGGTAGGATTGTAGGAGGCACAAAGACATATGCTATGGTTTTGCAATCCTTTGTAAGATCCGGCTTGGGGCTCAAAACCTGACTTTGTAGGAGGCTCCAACATTCTCCGTTAAGCTACTGGGTGGCATAAATCTAACTTAAAACGCAAAGATGGAGAAAAACCTTTTGTGAAATTTTCCATGAATCAAAAATCCTGTATTGAATTTAAAATTAAAAGACAGTGAATATTTTCCACAGAGAAAGAATAAATTCACGGATCGTGTTATTTGTAACAAGAATCGTATGACTTACATCTTTCTACCTCCAATCCAATCAAATAGAACGATTTGCGCATGAATCACTCAACTGAACAAATTGAATGTACACTATCTATAAAAAGTGAGAAACCATCTAGTTCCTCATAGCACCAGACATGATTAAGTATATTCCTACGGTTTGTTTGTCCACCAAGTTCAATTACAACCCCAGAGACATGATTGACCGTTTAATATCTACGGATAGACATTGGCTAAACTCATAAAATCACTCGTATCTAAGCCTCATCGCACGCGCAACAAAAGTCCACCCAATAGGGCCGCTTCCAAACACGACAATTAGAGCCTTACTTCAAGCCTAGGGAGCAATAAAGCAGGCTGAAGTAAACAGGCACCGCCATATGAAAGGACTCGTTTGCTCTGAGTATGCGGGACAGGGGATTTTACGTTGTCTTAGGTTGGTAACGCAGTGAGAGGGACTATTTATCGGTCGTGAACCACGGTTCTAACTTTTAATTAAGCATTGATAAACGACGCGCTACCTTTCCTCTTGCTGTAATGTATAGCGTCTTCTTCATCACCACCACTTGACGAAAGTGCTAATTTGGCGTTCCGTAGGTAGATAATATTGTTTGGAGAAGGTGCTTGAGCATTTGAGGAATGTACTGGTTTTCTGTATTAACTATCTCAATCACTGTGTTATAGGTTCTTCCGGAGTCAACCGAGGCAAATAGCTTTTATCCCCACTAAAACCAAGCTATTGCAGGAAGAATGTATGATTTTTCTTTTAAGCGTAATTTGGCTATGGCTCGTCGTAAAAGTAAATCATTAATGCCTTTGAAAGGACTCTCTATATAAAGTTTTCTATTAGCTTTATTTCAAATTGACAAACAAATTAGCTTTTGTAAATTTACATTCTGATCAATATTTTAATCAAACTTTAGTGAGAAAACATATTTTAATCACGCAAAATTAACATAGGTTATTAATTGCATTTATATCTTGTATTTTTTCACAATAAGTAATATTTTCCACATAAACTTATATCTTGCGACTTGACAAATTAATTGAAGTTAAAGTAAAGACAAATTACTTTTTAATTTTATAGAAATGTGATTTAGCAAGAAAGAAAAATTTTAATAGTATTTTATATTTTATAAGGGAAGGGTTATGATTAATTATAGGAATTTAGTAGTTATACAAGCTGAAAAAATAGATGAGAAGAATACAATCTATTAAAAATAACATCTTATAGATAATAAAGAAAATTTTTTTCGAAAACAATTTATTAAATGCCGAGAAAATTAATTAATTAATGATTAATGACTAACAAAGGACTATTTTTAATATGCGAATTCTACAGAGACTAAATATCCTTTGATTAAATGAATATTTCATTATCCTATACCTTTTACAAATGAGAAGAAACATCACTTTTTCTCAAATCCCAATTCAACAATACAATTTGGTTCTATGGGAAGGTATTTAATTATGTATATATAATTATATATACAAAAGCCCGATTTCAATGTGAGCGGAGCAATATATAAATCTACATTTGTGTAAGTGCACAGTCTGTGCACGCAATGTATTAACTGTAACATTAATTATTTACACAGTCATTTTGAGAATTATTTTATAATTCTTCTTTCGTTTTTTTTTAATGTATTGCATTATATTGGAACTTGGGCATATATGCAAAGAAAAAGCAATTTCGAGGTGAGATAAAAATTATTGGCGTCAATATCCACCACCAATCAATCATGGCGGTAGACAGAAGAGGTCTGAAAGTATGATCAAGTGCAGAGAGGGACTTTGGGACTGTCAACAGCACGACCAAACAATAAGTAGATCAATCAAAGCTCAGCATTGATTGTTTGACGCTCTGATTAGGGACATGGCCGTACGACAAACAAGGGCACGAAATGATTAGTGGAACAAAATTAATGCACTTTTATTGGAGATCATTTGGAACAAAAGATTCCGTAAACATTTTGCTAAGATGGAGGAGTTTGTTTTTCTTAAGAACTTCCTAAGAGATCGGAGCCTATCGATTTCAAATGGAGGAAAGAATAAGCGCAATAAGAGCGGTTATTGTTTTCACTTTTGGATAATATAACAACCTTTAAATCTAAAAAAAGATTATTGGAAGAATTGGAAAAGAGATCATGATAAATTAATTCCCTCTTTTATCATTTGAAAATACTTTTTTTATATTGTTTTTAGTATCTCACAGAAAAACTGTTCATTGGAAAACTGAACCAATTTTAGGATACTTTAAAAAAAAATTAACACATATGTATAAAGTGAAGAATCCATTAATTTCATTTTGAATTACAAACGACATGTCATGCATTTTAAACTAGTTAACACGACATTTTAGAAGATGCAATTGAACTGAAATTAAAAAAAATACACAGTTGTGTAGAATCACGTATGGACTACATTAATATTATGGAGGTAATATAAAATTCAGATTGAACAAGACATGAGTATACAAATAATAAAATAAAAAAAATAAAATAAAATAAAAAGCATGAAATTCAATTTAAATAATAATGGTTAATTTTTCAAGTACTTTTTTCAATTCTTTCTGAAGATGTAATAAGTTTTTTCCTTGTTCTTTTTTGTTTAAAATAGGCTAAGTAAGATTACTGGAATAACTTCTTGTAACTTTCTTCCATTCTATCTAGAGGCTCATTTTCTTGACAAAATTTCTTATTAAACAGTCTTTCTCTTCTAGTTTCTCTCACGTTTTTATTGCTTACGACGGAAGGGAAATAGTTACATATATTAACTCTGATAACTTGCAAAATCCTATTCTCATTCTTCTATTCATTGGATAAAATTTGGATAAGTTTTATCTGAATACGTGGAAAACTTTCCGTAAGTTACATGAAAAATAAAAATAAATTTTCTGATCTTTTCCAGACATTTACTCAAATTCATAACTTCCATTCGATGTTGTTCCAATTTATATGTTTCAGTTGTTTATGCTTATGTTTCTTTTGGGAATTTTTAAAAGTGAATTTTTAGTTTTATGTCATTGTATTTTGTTTTGAACTATGTGTGTGAAGGCCGCAAAAAGACTTAAAATAATTTGAATTGCAATTACCATACATGATAAAGGCGTAGTGAGGAAAGACTCTTTGAAAACTTTTTTTTCTTTCTTTTTTTAAAAGAAAACCTGACTAACATTGATTGCTTAGGAAATTTTTTTTATTGAATAAAAATATAGAATTACTGACTGATGTTTTGAGTACGAAAATAATTGGAATCCTTATAAAGACGCAAAAACAGTTTTCGATTAAAACATTTTCGATGAAAACATTTTCGAAATTTCTTTTAGGAACCCTATTTATGCATTTTTTTCTTTATAAATTTTGTATAATAATAAACATATTTTCAGAAAGAACTACATGAAGTTATGATTCTTATAAAAAAAAATTATTGTGTAGTAAACAGTACGCGTGCAAAAATGCTGCAAGAGAGAAATATATTTATGTAGACTAATATTAATATATATTTCATTAATATTTGCGAAAAAGTTGAACAAAACAGCATAATGATAAGTTTGAATATGTAATCATATATTTTATCATAATTTAATACAATAATTTTTATGAATAATTAAACTGAAACATTATGACAATTTTATTTCCTGTTCACTCTTTCTAAGTTCTTGATAAAGGAATCTTTTCAATTAACAGGAATAAACATGTATTTGAGGAGATTTTTGAATTTCAACGATGGAAATTTTGCTGCAAGAATGTATTTCATATTTTTATGCGCAACTGAACAAATTTTAATTATGTTCGACAAAAGAATAAAATTAAAACTGAGTAATAATACCCCACTTATTATATATACAGTGCAATAAATTACAAACAATTAAATAATTCACCTAATTTGAGCCAATATTCTTTTATAAAAATATAATTTCATAAAAAAATAATCCAAATAGTTTTTATTAACTCTCAGCACTTTCTGTTTCAATTCGAAGGTGACTTGTGCCACTGACGATTCCGTATTTTGAACCAGTCAAAATAAATCTTACTCTGAAAAGCCTCCCCTTGACACAAGAAAAAGAGCACAAATTGAAGATCTTTAAGAAAGACCAAAAAACTCGAAAGTATAAAAAAATCACGAGGATCTAAACGGCGATCGGATCTCCAATAGTTTCCCTGACGTTTTAATTTACAAGGCGCAAACAAGAAGACTCAAGTCATCTGCAGCCATGATGAAAAACGAGTCACCACAGACTGGAGAGCCATAGCAATCCCAGTTCCAGGCAGAAGAGTCCCAATGGGCCTAAAGGATGTCGATACCCTGGAACGTTCACAGGACAACCCTCGGGACGTCTAGTTGACAGTAAGCTATCCATTGCAGTCGGTCCAACATCAAGCAAGAAACCTTTTCACTGTTTCTGACGTCAGCCCTCCATCATTGGAGACTTTTTCCGAGTTCATTAAATAATAAAAGGGCGAGGGGGTAAATGCAAGGCGGGGTCGTCCCGAATGCCAAACTGCTTACTGATGAAGGAGGGCTATTTGATGATTCATTACTAATGCCCCCGGTTATGTGATGTTGTCTTCCCTTTGCTTATGAAAGCAGGATATCGCTCCGTGTTTTATCAGTCCGCCAGACAGCTTGTCGATTATGCAGTGTCCATATAATTTGTTTATATAGCGTCCAGTCGCTCTGTGGAGGTTTAATTATGTAGTGCCATTAATAATCGATCTCAAAATATATCACATAAAGGCTATGAACATTTATTCCCTAATACGAAGAAATGCATGATTACGCAATATATATATATCTCACTCGTTGCGTTTTATTTAGATAGTATGGTAAGTGCAAATATCATGTAATAGTTCAAACAATTGATAGACTGAAATTGCAGAAATCGAAGATTTGAATATTTACAAGATATTAATTATGAAATCGAAATCCAATTAACAGAACTCTATTTTATTCTAAATTATGATTAAATATTGATTTTGAACACATTGTTTATTTATTAATTTAGCATGTCTTTAAAAAATGTTGGGGTACACAGTGAAAATCTTTAATATATATATAAGCAAGTTTTCAAGTACTAATTTTTTAATGGTCAGAGAAACGTGTTACATTTTTCATGTTAATACATTATAGAGTGAAAAACTTTACAGCTTATGAAAAGAAATTTTGTGATAATGTTGATACCTGCAGAGTATTTATTGAAAACATTCATTTCTTTTTAAAGCAATATTTGATACCTAAAACAATGAAATGCAAAATATCTGCGTGTATGCGAATAAAGCATGTATTAAGATCTAAATGTCTCGCTTCAAAAATAATAAAAAATGAGACTTTATTTAAAGTTCGGCTTTTTTAAGAAAAAATACAGGTTAATTATAATTAAATTATACTTTTCTTCATTTTCCTAACGATATTTGTCCATTCCTTTGATTACTTATATGAATATTTTTATATCTTTTCCTGTAAGTATGGTGCTGGTTTTTTCCATTTGTATGTTACTTTTATTTATTATTTATTGGTGGAGCTCCTTTAATATTCATATCTTTTTCATGCAAATGAAACTACTTGAAGGAAATTAACATTGCTAAAAACTAAAACCAAAAAAGTGGAAAAAACCGAGGTTAACGCTCTTCAGAAACATGATGCTCAATTATCGACGGGCTTAAAAAAATATCCACCTAATTTCGAAAATGCACTGGCTTTTATGCTGGAGGAATAGATAAAAACGCAATAAACTTAATATTCTGCGTAGCAAAATAGAAACTAGTATCTGTTGAACATTTTATTTTAATAAACATATACTCTGATGGAAAAAAGTTCGTTTTTCCCCCCTTTATTCTCATTTGCCGTTAAAAGTTTCATAAATTTTGAAAAATTACCGGCGAAAACTATTTTTCACGGCCAAGAAAACCTTTCTTAGAAAGTTATTTAGGAGCAGCCCTGATTAAAAATACCATTCGACTAAAATGATTAATTAACGGATAAGCTAAAGGCAGCTTTAAAAGACACTTTATTGATCTCATGGAAACGTCGTTAAAAACAGTTTTTCTTCGCGATTTTTTTTCGCATTTCATTAAATACTGTACTCTACTAAATAGGAAATTATCACCTGAGAACTGCCTACCTGTAAGAGATTGACTATTTATAAAAAAAATGGAAAAAAAACATGTTTCTTTCTTTTTTTAAAAAAAAAAGCCATACTTACTAAAAAAAAGGTTTGAAAATATTGGATTAAACTTTTTTAAGCACTCTAAAATAATGTTTTGATGTCCCAAGTTCTTAAACATGTGTTTATATACGCAAATACGTTTTCATTTTGTGCGGTGTAGTTGATCAAATACGATAGCAAAGAAGCGAAGTCAACGTTTTATCAAAGTAAACATTTAAATAAAATCGTGACTGAAGATTCTGATTTGAAAATAGGTTGGAATTTTCGCATGCATACAGAAAAGAACTATAAAATACTAGAAATGTGTATAAGTATTTGAATATTCTATTGCTTATAATCGAATTCACTCAAAACCAATGATATATTTAAAAGATATTATTAAAGTATATTTAATTCTTAAGGATTATACCCTAAGACTATTTAATTTATTATGTGTATCCGCAACATTTTTATATACATTATTTGTTACATTTTGAAATTTATTATATTAAATTAAATGCAAAATGATTGTAAATATTTTCATATAATTAAAAATGTGCGTCAGCTTCATCACTGGATTCTGTTCAAGCAGCAAAATATGATTACAATGGGTGTTATATTTAATTCAAAATAATTGCATTTCAGATGTTTAAATAACATTGAAAAAATTTGATACATTGTTAAATAATAGAAAGATATTATATTAAAATTTTTTTTTTATCCTGGAGGTAACCCAAACGTAATGATTAGATATCTATTAGAAATTATGCAGACAATTATAATTTATATTGTTACACATTAACTTCAGAGTTTTAAGTAATTACATTAGATGCAAGTACTGTAAAATATCTAATCACCAGGAAATGTTTAAATTGAATACTGGAGAAAAATTTGATAATAAATTCATTGTTATTAGGAGGGGAGGGTGTTGGCATGCCATGAATAGGTAAGTAAGAAATAATTTGTATAACAGAATTGTAAGGCAGAATCCTATTTATTGATTCAGAGCGTGTAAGTAGTTTTCATACTAATTACTATTCAGAAAAATGTTTACTCAAGATGCTTTTCTTATTGTAGGCAAGTTTAAAGTTCTCAGACATTTGCAAGCAGTCTTTGCATAAAAGTATTAAAACATATTGCAATTATAACTGAATTGCGTATATTACAACTGAGTATATTGAAACTATTTTAACTGAGTAGACTGCAAATATAACATTAACTTATAACTTTAAAATAGTACATTTAAATTATTTTTCATTAGAACATTTTGCCTTTAAAATTTTATTGATACGAAATTTTTAAGAAAAAAAGGAAAGGAAATTTGAATTAATAATTAAGGATTTCTTGAAATATTTAACTTTTTTGGAGATGCTATTTTAAGAGATAAAAAAAGTTGATGAGTTGAACTCGATGTTCTAACTCATTTACGCCTTGACACAAAATAAAAAATAAATACAATTTTAAACAGAAACTCTAAATTATAAAAATAAATCTTTCCTGCCCTTTCTTCTATAACGATCAATAAAGGATCTCAAAACAAAGAAATACCTAAAAATTTCCGTTAAATTTTGAAATAAAAAAAATATTTTCTCCTAAAGAATTCAAGGCTTTCAAGGTGCATGCTTGTTTCTCTCAAATATTCTTGTACAATGTTAGAGATAAAAAGTGATATTTTATCTAAACTGTGTTTTACAACAAGAAAAATCTAAAAATAATGCGAAACTCAATAATGACCAGCTAATAATTCCTTTGAAATATCCATTCCTTTTCATCTTAGTATTATTTTATTTTACAGATAATACTTTATTTCCTCAGTGAAGGAAGACAATTTTAAACAATGTCTGTTTCCGTATTCTATAAATGGATCAAACACAGAAGAGAATTCTGTCAAAAGTACGGCAGCTTTTCCAGATTATTCCAGAACCACACGTGCACATTCTTCACAATATCAATTTATCAGCACGTGTTCATAAAGGGATCTTTGTAAGGTATCTTCGCCCATTTACAGCTTTACGAATCCCTAAATCCATATGAGGCAAATCACCCTTACGCGTTGCTTCAAGAGGTACAACGCCTGCTTCCATCTTTTCAGTAACTAAGGGGAAATAACGGAAAATGGGGGAACGAGCGAAACAGGGAGGAAGAACTGTGAGGGAGGGGAAGTATACACTACCAGAAAAAAAGTATCATTGATGAAAAATTCAGTGAACAGGATAGTATACGAAGGTTTTGAGTTAGGGCCCTGAACTTAATAGCTGCAAGGAAGGGGCACGGATTTCTGATTAAAGGGACTTTAAGAGAGGCTTTGGAAAAGAATCCTTGAACACGGTATCAGCGGCCCGCTTCAAATAGACTAAGAGGAAAGAAAAAGTGGAAGGGAAAAAATTCCCAATGCACGTGAGATACGGGTCTTTTAAGATCACAGTGATTTAAGTCATTTGTTACTTCTAGTTGATAAATTTTTTGGATGGTACTCGAAATAGCCTGGAGCGTCTATTATATCCAGGTGAATGTATATATAACTCCGTGCTTTGTAAAGTATGCGTGAAAAAAAGATTTTTTGAGAACTGAAGCTTTTTTTTAACCCAACAATGTTTACAGAAAGGTGAATATAGGAGGCTTATTAGCATAAAAAAATATAAGACTATCTTTAGAATCAGTGATGGAATTCGAATAAAAGTTTAAAATTGGTTGATGTGTATACTTTTGAATTTGTAGAAACACTTTGGAAAAATTTGATATGTTTAGAAGTTTACATTTATTTCCTTAAGTTAAAAAATTTAATTGTATGGAAAGAGAAATAAACTTATCGAAAGATGGATAAATATCATTTTATGTCCATTAGTATTTTCACAATATTATCGTTGTTTGTATAATTTCTATCCATGTATTGGGGATAATGTAAAAACTCTGCATATAAAAGGCAAACGAGGTAGATCATTTTATTTATGATACAGTTATTGTTCACAAAGAAAGTATGTTTATTTATTTTTGGGGAAGGATAACAAAAACTTCTTTCTTTAATTATAATACACAATTAAAGTATACAAACAATTTTTAATGTACTTTACTTAAAAGACAAAAATTGTTTGAATACTGAAGATTCAAGCAGATAATTGAAATTTCGGAAACAATAAAGAGATGGATGCAGCAGTTTTATAAACACACACATTGCAGACTGAAGAAAGTTTTATAAAAAAGAGGGATTTAACCAATTATATGGGTAGTCAACTTTGCCCTTTTCAATTTATAAGACTAAATGGAATCTTACGGAATATAATAGATGGAAGTTTTAAACCCATTACTAAAAAAAAGGTTACATACTTAAAGAAGCAATACAAAAAAAAAAATAAACTTAAATCATGCTAGAATCAATGAACAATAAACCAGTTATTGCTAGATTCAGTGATCTAAATACACATTCAAAGTTTGAAAAATAAAGATCGATTAGAAGCGTCGTCAATATGCGTATGAGAATTATTTTTACTAAAATAGATAAATAATTATAAACTAAAATTATGAAGTAAAAACTAAGATTATAGACATAATATTAAGAATATTTTTGCAAATTGCTATGCAATAAATCAATATGCTAGAATTTCTTTTATATATAATGTTTTTTTGAAGCTACAGTATGTGTAGGTATATGTATTAACAATGCCATTGCTACATAAAAAAACATATTAATTCTATGGAAAAATTATTGCTGATGAAACTTTTAATTTCATCCATAATTGTATAATGTTGAAATGAAAAAAAAAAAAAACTCAAATGAGTGTAGACCATGCAATTTTATTTAATAAAAATTCTCAACATTTATATAAATGATTATACGTGTTCACATTTTTGAAGAACCTCGAAAATGCCTCATAGATTATAAGCTTGAACAATGATTTCTAATATCTTGCCATGTGGCCTTACAATGGCACTGGTTAACTTATTTCCCTAAAAATAATCTGGTAGTCAATACACACGTTTCCAAGACTTTAGCATTTAAACCTACAAAATGAGAGGTATAAATTATTCAACAATACAACTGTTTCGAAGCAAGAATAAATCAAATAGCTGGAGCCCTTTGACACACCCTAACTTTTTACACGTTCAAGACCGAAAAGAAATGGTAAATCTACATCGTCGAAACTGTAGAGATGTTTCGAAAAATCAAAGGTACAAGACATGCTTTCTTTTTTTCCTCCCCACAGTCGAAACTGTACGCCTTTTCAAATCAATGTCACTCAAGACGAAGCGCAACAATACCTACTACAAAAATGTCTAACACTATATCTCTGCCTACAAGAAGATTCCAATCGATTTGAATACTCTAAAGTATTTTTTTTATATGGAGATGATACTGGAAGAGACTTGGGTCATTATTGTTCTAACATGTTCAATTGTCAACTAAGGGGAAAAAATGCAAAGCAACTCATATAAGGTCACGCTCAACAGGCATCAAATTTATATCTTGCTGTTTTCTACTTTCCCAGTGGTTTTTCGACCCGCATTGTAGAAAGGGATTGTGGAAAGGCTCATTAAAGGAAAATAATGCTTCAAAACAACGATCGGTAAATTCCAAAAGAAAAACATAAAGAAGAAATAACAAATAAAACGTCGAAAACTAAACGAATGCTGGGAGAATTCTGTAAAATTTCTTTGATTTGTGTACTTTGCGGTGGTGGAGTAGTGTCATCCAGTTATATTTTTTAAATTTCATTTCTTTTAGCATTTTATTATTATGATTCAAGCAACTGTGGTGAAATTGTCGGCAGAATATAATTTGGCTGGTTAGAGTAAACATTTTTGGTCTATTTAAAATTATATGTATAATGAATTGATTTAATTCTATTCATTTCTCATCTTTTTATAACATAGTATGAAAAATAAAGTGCATTAATGAAAATTAAAGGCCTCATTACAAAGCTGAAAAGCAAAAGCATAATTACAAAGAATTGAAAAATTACATTTGTACGGAAATATATTTTTATTTGGAAATAATGTTAAGAGTTTATAAACTTAAAAATATAAAGAAAGAATAATTTATATGAACATCAAAACTTTAAACAGATTTTTAACTATACTACTGTTGTAAAATTATAGTATTTAATACCCCATTGCCTTAAAAAGAATAAATATAAACAACTGAACACAAACCTATTATTTAGTTTCTGAATAAAATATTTTAAATGATATCAAATAAACACTATTTATAAAATATTTATTTGTATGGAGACAACGTAAGTTTATTGAAATCAATTGCACAATGTTTTTCGTTTCATTTATCTAAAAATTATGAAAGACAAAAATATTTGAGTATATAAGGATGTAGAAAGAACGTATTGGCAAATATAAATGAACATTTAAAAATATTCCTTCATTAGGCGTTTCAAATATATAAGCTGAATAAATATAAGGAGAAATGTATATAATGAGAAATATGCTGAAGATTGTTCACTGATCTACCATGTATGTAGAAAATTTATATAAAATAATAAATCTATGAATAAGCACACACTATCTACATATTTTTGTAATAATTCTATTATATTCTTATTCTTGTTGGGTGGTTTCAGTACTTACATGAAACATCTTTCCAAAATATAAAGACACAATTAGTAAAAATAGACACACTTTCAGAGTAAAAATAATTACAAGTTAGAGTATATACACTACAAGGCTCATCGTATGATTCATCAACTATAAACCAAAACTTGTTTAAATACATAAAACATATTTACTTTTAACCTCTTTTTTGCTATCATTTCTGTAAAGTAAAACGTTTCAACAAGCAAGAACAGACAAGTTTATGAAAGTGAGAAATAAGAGGTCTAGAAACTATAGCTTGAAAATGTAAGGCATGGGTTTTAAAGGAAATATTTTCTTAGACAGTTTTCCTATTGCTTTGAGGGATGATATATAAAAATGTAAAGTAATATCTTGAACAAATATTGAAGTAGATAAAAGAGGGGGAAACGTAAAATCTCTTCAAAGCGATTTTTGAAATATCATGAATTTTGATTTCGGATCACTTTTATCAGAACGGATTATTTCCTGTATATACAGAGATCAGCAAATTCCTTATATATATATATATATATATATATATATATATATATATATATATATATATATATATGATGCATACTAAACAGTAATAAAAGCACAAAACACATTTTTTTGAGAAAATGAATTGAGTGAGTTATTGATAAAATATAATAAAAAAATATTTAAAATAATTTAAAGTCTTCGTAAAATTACTGCTACAAATAATACAAATGCTTAAAAACAATTTTTTGAAAATGTAATTGCAACGTAGCAAAGGCTTTTTGCGTTTTTTGAGAATCAATGCTTATATACTAAACACTTTAGCAGCTAACTATGATTGTTATGTATTGCTGATGAAAGATGCGAATATCGAACGTATTTTAAGCTAGTAAAATTAAATAATAAAATTGTTTCTGACATTCGTTTGTTAAATTATATGGATTAAGGTAAATGCATAGTTAGGTATTTTCTTAAAGTAAATCGGTAAATGCTTGTGTACTAAATTCTTTAGCTACTAATCATACTTGTCATGTTGACGAAAGCTGCGAACATTGAAACTAGTAAAAATAAATAATAAAAAAAATGTCCCTGACATTCGTTTGTTAAATTATAGGGGTTAAGGTAGATACATGGTTAGGTATTTTTTAAAAAATATTATAATCCTCACAAAGGAACTCAGAGACATTATTATTCAAATTCTGAAAATAATTTACGATATGCGTCTCATCCAGTTTCTTACTTTTAATAAAAGCAGACCGTAAAAAAGTGCAAAATTCTAGACAAAATAATAAGAGGATTAGAAATTTTGTGCTCACATTCGCTTTATGAATCTTTATATTTAGTATCTTCTAAAGCCGAATAATTATTTTACTAATTACATGAATAGATATTCTTCCTTCGAAAGACGGTTTTAGTAATTGCGACTTCGTGAAGTGGAATTTAAGAGCATTATTCCAAGAGTCATTTTCCTTTGTAAAGGTTCCGTTTAACTCTGTACCGCAATCGAATCTGAAATAAGCGGAAGCGACAAACTTCAAAAGAATGTGTCAGTGGCAATGTTGAAAAACATTGTTAACTTCCACTAAACCTTTCAAGAGAGTGAAAAGCTGATATTACAGAGGGACGCACACAAAACGCTGTCCCCTCCTCCTTTTCCCTATATTTAGAGACAGCAACAGTGCAGGGAAAAAGAAAGAGGGAAAAAAATTCAAATTAGGTATAAAGGAAGACAATCTATTTATTTTCCTTTGTTGCCAGTTATTATCCGCAACATGAATCAGACGAAGGCAGGAAGGGGAAGCGAATGCGGATTACAAAGGGCGGTACGGGTAGGCCTCCGTTAAAAGAAAGAAAATTCTATTTCGAAAGATTACTTATTTGAAACACGCAGTTTTTTTTCTTAGCGAGTGTAAATTGTTTTCGTTTAAATGCTACGGAAGATTTTTTTTAATCTTTTACTTTCTTTTTCCCTCCCTGCCTTGCTTAAAAGAAAAATCTGAGGCACGCGGATAGTAAAAAAAATTCAATTTTTAAAATTTCTAAGAGGTGGTTGCTTTAAAATTAATCTATCAGCTTCAGCTGTTATTAAAAAACACTTTTGCGACAAATATGCACGTGACAGAGGCGGCATGCTCAAAGGATGCTGCATCGAATTTAAGATTATAGCACAAATAAAATTTAAAATTGGATGTTGCTGAAAATGAAAATAAAGCCTCGAATACGTAATTGAAGTGCCGAGACAAAATCTGAGTTTTAACAAGCGGTAGGAACTACAGCGGGAGTGAATGTTGCAATGAAGCTTTAAATAATCTCTCACAAAAAGTTTTAAGGTAAGAGAAGGGAATTTTTTTCACTTTGAAGCGAAAATGTTATTTAATACTCTATAATCCTTATTAGTTTGACTACTAATTATATTTTCAATTTATTCTTTAAATAAAAAAATAATACATTTTCTAAAACTGTTATAGAGAATTATGCATATTTTTACTAAGTAATATGAAATAATAAATATTCCATGTAAATAATATATTGATACTTTAATAAATTTTCATATCTATTATAATAGCATTGTTATATGTTTTAGTTACTAAATATGAAATTTTCATAATTTTTTTAATAAAAATATAGTATATCATATACGATTGAATTTGATTAAAATAAAATAAATAATTTAATAAGGATAAAGTTTTTTCTAGTAAATTTCTAATTTACAAATAAAGTTTGTTTTTACAGTCATTTATATAGACTGAGATAAATTCATTATTCCATTTAATTAATAATATTACGGCTCAAATATTCAACACATATTTAATAATTCAGGCTTTTTGTGCCTGAAAATGATTTAGTCATTTTAAAAATGTTATGTGGCATTCTTCAAAATAGTTTTTTATTAAACAGCTTTTTAGAAAAACAGGTTTTTTATTATTATTTAAAAAACTGGCATGTTTAAAAAAGTAAATTCGATTAAATTAGTTTCGATAAGTTTTCTTTTCTTGTTTAATAATGTTTATGTTGAGCAATAACCTACGCGGTCTGTTTTCATAGTTTCTAGACATAGATACCTCATTATCTAGTAAACATTTCTTTTTTTATTTATAGATACTAGAGTCTTGACCCCAGAAGTGTGAAGGAAAGACTCTGCCCCTGTCAGAGTTTTAAGATACTCTCTGATAAATACTTAAGATTCCAATGATTTTTTACTCAATGAATGAATGTATTATATTATAAGATTTAAGGCAGCTTTTAGTTTAAGAGCTGTATTAAACAGGAAATAATGTTATTCTAGGTTATCCTTTTAATTCAAACAATATAAGAGTCTTTATTTATCCTTTTAACATTCAATCTATAGCAGAGCAGTGAATGCTATTTAAAAAGTCGTCCAATAAACTCCCTAAACAATAAATATGTTGCTTAAATAATATCTTCTAGCATAAAAATAAATAAAATCAACAATAGATTGATTTTGATAGTGTCTATAAAAAGGAAATAACTCCTCTTATGATAACAGATATTATGAAAAAAAAACAACAAATGTTGAATGAAAACAGCAGTTAACGAGAAACACATTGTTATTTTTTTAACATTGTCAAATTTAATATTCGATCTAAAAACTGCTCGCAAGCAATCAGTTTCATACGTATGCATATAAATATATAAAGGGCTGCTCTTCATCTAAGAGCATTAAAATCTATCAATCGTTTTTTAATAATGCACTACTTTTGTAAGAGCTAATAAATGTCAAAGTAAAATTTCACTTTATATCAGTATCGCAATTCTGTTTTTTATCTAGTTCTTTTTTACAGGCTAGTCGAGGTCTTTAATGGGTGTTTTAATTTTTCCACCACATGTGTAACGGGATTTCTTTTAACTTTTCTCCTTAAACATTGCCAAGGTAAACTTAATTTTAGTCAGCGCTGTTCATATGCTCGCTTCAATAAATTTCATCAAAGTGAAAAGTTAAGAATGCCTTTATCAAATTTCAGTCCTCTTTTGTTCTTTTTCACCTGTAGACGTTTTAAGTTACCATCTTTTTCATATTAACAAAAAATTCTTAGAAGAGTTTCACTGCATTATTGATAAACAAAATTGACGCATGGGCATGTATGGAATTATTAAATATCCAACCCTCTCCCCCCTTCCTTCAAAAAAATCTGTAAGTAAAGCATTATTTTGGCATTAAGCTATCGTTCGATAAGATTCATCGATTCTCTTCTTAACAAAAATAGGCCAACTGTGACAGGTGTATTTTTCAAAGCATTGTAAAAGGAAAAACTAGAATGATATTTTCCTTCTGTGACTGAAATATTTTTGAAACTATCCTGAAGAGAGAGAGAGAGAGAGAAGAGTGGAGGAATTTTATGCTCATGTTTCGTTTCTTCTCTGCGAACGTCATGTTTATAGTTTCATACCACCATATTTGCTTTCTTCATCAAATGAGAATTTAACCAAAAAGCTTAGCATTCTTCAGTCAAACAATTTGATATATAGTCTGGTTGTAGGCATTCATATTAAATGGCTGTTATTACAGAATGGTCCGAGAGTTTCTCTCTCTCAACATGGCATAAAATAATTGTAAAAGATACCGAGAGTTTATATTACACGTATCGTGTAATATTTTTTCTTTCACTATAAATATGCATCTTTGATGGACAATAGCCCATTTGAATGCTAATAATTCGAAAATTCTTTGATAATTTTTTTGGGGAAAATAGGCAAGCCGTGGTACCTGAATGGTAAAGGTCCGGGGCGTCTTAAGGCATGGGCCAACTGGGCCCGGGTCCAGGGCCTCGCCCTTGGTGGAGGCCTTGTTTCGTTCTCGACTTTGTCTTAGTGAGATCCTGATCCGGATAATTTTAATTGGTCAAATAGTATTCTCGCATATATTCGCCAAAAAATAGGGGAATTTCAAACTGCAAGCCAAGTGGCAAAAGTGATTAGACTGTAATATTATGTGATGACCATTTTCCATGACTAAGCGTATTCCTATTACCATAAACAATCATTCAACTTGCTTAGCCCAAATGCGGCCATCGGAAGACTTGGCCTGTGCTCAGGTTTTTGAGATGGTGAGTCATGTATATTTATTTGTTTTAAATTACCGTTTGAACGAGTGTTTGACAATGCATGCTATATTCTGTCTACTTTTAAAGATCCCAGGTAGGGCCTACTTTTGCATATCGGTACAAGGCCTCAAAAACTTTTAAGAAGTCCCTGGTCAAAGTTATGGACTCATGGCTGTCGTTGTCTAGTCGAGGGTTCAAATCCTTATACCACTGACTGAGTGAGAGTTATATTAACACCCCACTTATTAGCAGCAAAAAGGCTATTGGTAACGTAGCAATGGTCATAACCATTTTGAGCAATGGTCAAGTGATGAAAATGATACCTGAGCTGGCATAACCGTCTCATTCTTCCCCACACCACCAAAGAAAGGCTTTGAGAATTGACAGAATTAACGTTCCTTTCCACATGAAGGGTCCTTACACTACTGAAGAACCGCTGTATAGAGGGGCTGATATAAATTACATCTGTCGTAGCTCAAGTCCTCACATTGATGTGGGTGAAAAAGAAAATGGGATGATGGCTCAGGTGTCGTCTACGTCACTTGACCGCGGTTCCAAATTATGAGGTCCGTCACCAAAAGCCCTCCTGTTGCTTTTAGTGTGATGTTAATTTACACCCACTCACACCTGACAATCAGGCCTAACACAAGAAGATAACGCTTCTCTTAGAATTGAAATTGTTTTAAAACTGTAAATTTGTATATTTGGATCAGAACAATAATTTATACTGTATTTGTAAGAGTTTTTAAGGCAAAAATAAAATTAAAATTGCATTCGGTTGCATATAAATAAGAGTAAAGCAGCATAGAGGAGAAATTAAAAGTTTTTTCGTAATTTAGAGGTATATAGAAATAAATATTTCATAATTAAAACATTCAAATAGTTCATTAATCTTCCATTATTTCAGAAAAAAATAGTTTCTGAGTGAAAATTATTTAATGGAATAAGGAAAACATACTTAATTAGATTAGACTTTTAAAAAGCTTATTTGCCAAATTAAGAGATAAAAGAATCAATTGTTGAATAAATCCACAAAATAATTCACAGTGTGTGGGAATTGTGTGTATTTATATTTTCAGCAACATTAACTTAAAACTATTCTTAAAAGGGAAACTACAAGATGCTTCTGTTCTATCGCCGGTAAATATGTGAAAATGAAAAAAGTATTTCTGATAAGAATAAAAAGAAAAAAGAAAACAAAAGCTGAGAAAAATGACAATTTTTGATTTACTTTGAGATTTTATGAAATTTATCTCTCAGATAAAAAAAAACAACAACATAGTATATATCCATTTGTCTCAAAAAGTTTAACTTAAGTTTGAACTATATAATTTTGATATATGCTTCTTAGTTGTAGATAAGCTCCTTTTTTCATTTGTTGTTGTTACTTATGCCATCTGATCAACAGTACCATCAGATCAAGACTCCCAAAATTAATCGTGGAAAGGGGCTAGTTGTACGCCTGTCGTTAGCCGTAACTTTGAACACCATACAGATAATAGTGCAATTTGGCTTGGTTCTACCCCAATTTTGAGGCAGAACCCACTGAAGGTGGTCCGGGACCTCCCCCCTCTCTTTTCCTTTCACCAACCTCATGAGAGAACTTACGGCTCGCCGGCTATTTAGAGTACCCCCATGCCCCCCACACACAAAGGCACTATACATTTACAAACATCCCCGCTTTCTCAGGGATCCGAACCCAGGCTCAACGGCACTGCAGCTAGCGTCACTGACCACTATACTGGATGAGCGGCATAAAATTATTTAAAGTATATTAATTACTCCTATATTAGAGATTTAAAATTAAATAATTAAAAGGCAGTTAGACATGATATAATTAATACTGAGGTAAATTGAAAAAGGATCTGAAATATTCACCCTTATGAAGCATAAATATCTTTTAATACTTTAAAAATGTATATGTAAATTTAAGATAAAAACAAGATTTATAGTATTTGGAAGCATTAACCGAAACTATAAAATAATCTCTTGGAATCTTCATGGACTAACATGAATTTATTATTCGTAATTTGTAGTGGCAAACAAAAGGCATGCAGGGGTACTTAAATAATAATATACAACTTAAATTGATATGCCACTTAGGATAAAATTTGAATATATGCCCATTTACACATGTAATAAGAATATGATTATGATACATATACGT
Source organism: Trichonephila clavata (assembly GCA_019973975.1). Classification (NCBI taxonomy): domain Eukaryota; kingdom Metazoa; phylum Arthropoda; class Arachnida; order Araneae; family Nephilidae; genus Trichonephila; species Trichonephila clavata. The sequence continues at coordinate 684,833 of BMAO01019114.1, read as the reverse complement.
TTATTACTATGGAATACGCCAAGATTTCCTCTTTACAGAAATAAATTTTATTGAAAAATGTTACAATATACATCCACACCTCAATCACACTTGGGTAGCGTGACCATACCTTAAGCAGTTTAGTTATTCCGTTGCGTGGACTGCATAGCTAAGTCCTGCGTTTAATATGAAAAGATCTTTCCATTGTGCTGCTTAGTATGTTTTGTTCTCACTATATGCTTAACGTTACTTGGGGGCGGAAAGGGGACTAAATAAAGCAGCTTAATTATACCTCTTTTAGGGAACCGTCACCTTTACAGGATATTGCTCTCATCAGGAGTTGGCGGTTTAACATCTTTGTTCAGAATAACTGATAAGTGGTACGCGCTCTTTTTGACAGCCTATTATAACATATTTATAGCTTTTGACAAACGCTTTGCGCTATTGTATCAAAAGAAGAAATGATTGCTCCGAATAATAAATTCAAGCCTTTTCATCGTCCCGAGGCAATTTCTATTTCGTTGCTTGACAGGCTTATAAGAGTTACATGTTATTTTAGCATCGGATATTACGTAAGTATTGTATATTTTATTGAAATGGATGTATTATTAACGTTTAAGTTAAGCAATTTGTTATTATTAACAGATTATCTATTTTAAGTGTTTAAAACAAAGCGTGTTCATCAAAGATATACTAGTCATTTTTAAATGATGCTAAAATTAATACAATTTTATCAGGAGATTTAACATGCTAGTTTTTTTTTTATAAATGAAATGCATGTACTGAAACAGTTAATCAAAAATGTTAATGAAAGTGTATGGATAACACTATTTTTATTCAAGGTAATATTGAATATGATAAGATCTGACTTTGTTGATATGTATCAACCTTATTTTTATTACTTTCTATTTTCTGTAATCATGATAATTACTTAGTTGAATAAAAAGAGAAAATAATTGTTTGGATTGTTACTGTAATTTGAGAAAGAGAAAGAAATACGCCACAAAAGATTAATTGACGAATGCTAAAAAATACTACATGCAGAAAATTGATAGCAACTTCTACATATGAGCGTTTAAATTAAATTGAACTACTTGCAGTTATACAATGCATATTTAGAATGGAAATGAACTAAATGAAAAGAGAGAGAGTAGAAAGGATAAAAGTATTTTTAAGTAAACAATAAAATTGAAGTAGAACTCTCTTGGTGTTATTTCATCCTATACCGGTAAGTTTATTCAAAATAGTTTTTCCACAAAAACTTAAAAATAATGAATCTTATAAATAACTAGTGCTTTTTCAAACAATTGCAACTGTTGGAGCACCTTATAATATATGATGTGTGTGTGATACATACTTGGAATAGATTTTTATGCACAAAATAATTTTACTCTCATAGTATTTCTTGCAATCTATTCTTAGTCTATTCTCATGAAATGGTTTTTGGCTTTTAACACTTTTCTGCAATTTGCGTCTAAGTATTGTGTACCAAAGAGACTATTATTTATGTTACTGCACTCGGTTCTTTTTATAGCAGCATTTTTCTATGTCATAAACGAAGGCATTACGCTTTTTAAGAAAAGCGCTTCGTTGAAAGTTTAAGAGCTATTAAAATTTCTTTTTTAAAGAATAAAAAATACAGAAAGAGTAATTTCAACTTTTCCCGGCTGCTGAGTGAGTTCCACCTTACCTCCAGCACATTCCTCTTTAATTTTTTATCTTCATCCTTTTACAGTGTTTTCATTTGTGATGTTGATAAAAATTAATGAAAATCTTCTTTTCATCTAGCTCAGGTGAAAAGCTCTAACGCCAGTTGAGGAAACATATTTTAATGAGAAAATTCTTATTAACAGTGCAAAATGTTTAAAATACCATAAAAATTATTTGCTAGGGATTTGGGAGGATGAAAAAAAAAATTCAACTCTGCAGCTTTTGCAAACCCAATTTCAGATAACCAATCAGATTTCAATTAATTAACATGAGAATCCGCAGAAATATCTCTGGAGCTTTGAAATCAGTATATTTCTTTCACAAATTAAAGGAAATGATTTTTTTTTGTTTTCGTTATTGATTAAATTCTTCTCTTTTTCTTGTAAATTTTTATGACTGCTTTAGTTTCCGCATTGCTTCCTATTCATTCGTTTCAGAAAATAAGTTATTCCATTTTATTACTCTTGATAACTCTTAATTTAAAAATCGTCATAGCCCCGAAGAAAAACTTCATCTCTTTTATCTTCCGTTCAACTGCATTATTACTTTCTCTGATATCTTATTAGTGGCTGCGTTCTATCATATCTCTTCTTTCTCAGAGTTATTTTTTCTGCTTAATTTTGGTCTTTTGATAGAAAAGCTGCCTACTATCCTGATAAATAACTTTGTATTTTTAATTCCCACCACATGGGAATCAGATTCCATTGCATGCTTTTTGTTGCATCCTTCATCGAAAATCACGGATAACGTTTCCCCTTCTTAAATAGCGGTTATTAAAAAAATCATCACTAGAATTAACAATCCCAGTTTACTCATTCTGGATTGAAGGACATTAAGATATTTTTAGTTCTTAAGAATAAAGCAATTATATTTGCGTTCATCTGATTAATTTGAGAGTAAAATAAAGTAATTACTTTTTATTCCCAGGATTATGAAATGTATTTTTTCTCAATAAAAATCCAACAATGCTCATAAAAAAAGTAAAAATGCCTTATTACTGCTTTCATTTTGTCTATGATTAAATCAAAACTATGATTAGCAGACGCATTTTGAGTATGTATTTGTAAATTTTAATTTATATTGAAATGAAATATCCCGAGTATCTACATTTGATTCAAATCAATTTGATTAATACAAATTACTTGATAACTTTAACTTGTTTTTAGAGATAATTAAGAAACGCAATCCAATTAATTTCATTTTTTGCAATAAACTTTAATATAAGAACTACTATATAATTTTATTTAAAATATTTAAAACATTTTTTCTTGTAACGATATACATGAAATATTAAAATCGAAATTGCCAATTTCAAAGCAGCCATCCAGGCTGTAGTTATAAATCATGACACAGACATCCAGATCATCTCAAAAATAAAACAACCTTGAACTTCTTTTTATAAATTCAACAAAACAATTGTTTTTCAATGAATTCCATCATATATAGATATTGACGGTTACGAAAAGGCAGACTCAGTAGCTAAGAGAGGAACACTTGAGCCACAAGACAACAAACTACTTCCTCCAGTTTTTTAAAAACATAGTTTTGAGAACTTGGTGGATATTTTTAAACCCAACCAGGTAGTAAAATCAACAAGCAAATCCTGGGCTAACATTCAAGACACTCGAAAAAAGTTTTGTCAAAAGCCTTGTAAAAAGGTTGTGGCAAACTTCAGACTGTAAAAAGGTCATGATTGCATGGAACATCATCTTATTAAAATAAGCATTCTTCCTCCAAGTAAATGCCGAATTTGTAATTCAGGCATCACGAAAGAAGAGCATTTTATATGGCCAGAACTAGATAAAGAGTACCAAAATAGTGGTGATATAACCAAATTATACCAAAATGCCAGAACGTTAATTAACTCCTTGTAGACTACATCTCTTATGTGTGTTCCTTTTCTAGTTGTTTAAATTATTTTTTAAACTTTTTACTTTTTTCCCCATGTTAATTTGTCCTGGTTCTTACTTTAAACTTTTGTTTTTTTTATTATTTATCATTGTTCTTGAGTGATACTTGAGCTGTTTTATATGTTTGGATTGATCCTTCCAATATAGCTATATGTAAAAACATAAAATTGAGTATATATATTAATAAAACTAATATGGATAAAATTCTTTCAAAACTTTTGATCATTATAAGTACTGCATGAAAAAAAGTAGATTAAACAGATGCAGAAAATTGGATTTTATGATACATTTGTAATAAATGATACATTTCTAAGATCATGCAAATAAGTCATTTAAAAAAGTTAGTCTAGATTAATGTTTCTTTTTTAGAATCTGTTTTTACTAAGCAATGTTTTTTCTTATAAGAATAGAAAACTTTTTAATAAATGTGACACTATGTATTATTAAAAGAATAAATCTATATAAAATCTATTACGCAAATCTTGCACATCCAAATAAGACACGCTTAGACTTATGAATTATAAAATAAATTAAATCAAAGTAAACACAAAAAGAAAAAAAATACCTTATTTTATATGTAAGAATGCATACAAAGAATTTGTGGTACGTATCTAAAAGAGCCTATTAGTGTGTTCAGAATATCATACGAGGTAGAGACAGTGAAAAAAAATATTGCAAGTAACCGTTTATTTTAACTTAATGTTATTTTCCCTATACAACGTATAATGCTTTCATTTTCGTTCTATAAATTCACATTACTTATTTTCATTGTATATAAAACTTAAAGATAAAGGCCCATAGGGATACGTTTTCCTCAATTTCAACAAGGCAGTGGTTGCAAATTCCATCTCTCGGCGGCCAAGAACTAATTTTCTCCAGATGTAGCTAAAGTTAATAGAAACTTCTCATCTCCTGATACACTCGTGAAAATTTTATCAGTCTTACCGTCTTTGGTTCTCAACAATATGTTCAGTGTGGGTGTTTCTGTGAATAAAAAAAGCCCAGATTTCTGATGTTTTAGAACAAGTACTTGCGTGCTATTCTTATTGTTCTTCGTCTGGTACTTAACAACGGAGGTTTTTTTTTTAAATGTAGAAAGCACGTTACTCCCCACTGAATTAGGTTTCCTCTTTCATTTTTTGTCTAGACAATTCTTTTTTTTAATATATTCAGTCCTATTTTTTTTCCCGATCTACACTTTTCACTAAGTAGAAAATATTATATATGCATGGAAAACTATTGCTAGCACTTACCTTAAAACTATGAGTCCTTTGATGTTATTTTTTTTTATTTAAAAAGAAAATCATTAATGACTATGTAGCAGTTAAAATCATTAAAAAAACACCCATCATTTCCTCAATGTCTTACATATGCTTATAGAAAACACAAAACACTAGATGAAATATTTTTGCAATTAAAAAAATATCTAAGAAAGAGATTTTATTTTTACACCTTTTTCTAATTTTTTTAAAATCAACTCATGTGTGAAACATATTTAAGTTAAAATACTAATTTAGGTATGTCTCTATAAAATGAAAGTGCAATTAAAAACAAAACATAAAAAGAATGTTTAGAGGTACATAAAATTCAATTAGTTATTTTAGATTTTGTAGGAAATGCCTAACTATTTGAGTTTGATAATTAAATGAACAGAGTGATAAAGAAAAGTGTAAGTAAAGCAGTAAAGTAATATAGATTAATTTCCACGAAGCTTAAATATAAAACTAAGAGAAATATATTAATAATATAATAAAAATTAACGATATAATATCAGAGTAATCAGTAAAAGGGATTAAATACAATCAAATTTAAAAAATAAAAATTTTCAAAAAAAATCAATATATTTTAAAAGAAAAATTATCTTAAAAAGGGCTTACGAATTGTATAAATTATAGTAATTATGAAAGCAATACTAGTATACAAACAAAAATGTACAATATGATATATATTAAAGAATAGAAGTAGATTTGAAGCTATTTTTAAGTGAAAAGGGCTTATTTTGAAGAGAAGTTTTTCCTAGTGAAATGACAATTTTTCAACTCTTTACATTTTATTAATACTTGAAAAGTTTCTCATCTATTTTTAACTGATCCAGTCATACTATAATGCAATATGTCATTCTAAACAATGATAATCATTAAAGACAATGAGGTAGTTAAAATAATATACAAAGATTCTAAAAGAAAACTGATTCCAACAAAATGCTTCAACTTTACTTTGTACTAGTATAAATCAAAATACTATATAAAATAATAATGATATTGCTCAAAGTAAGGAAAGGGACCGTTATTAAAAGCAAATTGGAAAAATTAAATCTTTTCATATAAATTTTTCTAGCAAGCAAATATTTTCCATACGAATATAAACCATCATTACTTAATCAACATTTTGTGAAACAAAACAAAATAGAATATTGAAATATGTCATGCTTTAAACAAGATAACTTAAGATAAAATGCAAAATGATTTAAAAAGTAGCATAAAAAGTATTAAATTCATAATTCAACACAACTAATTAGAAAAAACAAAAATAGTTATATTTACTTTAATTTTTGATAACAACCACGGACTGGGAACACTTGGAATAATATAAAATGCTCTTCCTAAAGTTCCTTCACTTAATCTTGAATGACTTGACATTTTAGGGAAAACAATAATCACCAAGTAAGTAGAAATATTTTCCAGTTTTTGCAAAATAACAACTCTGATTCAGCGTTTATCCTGATTCCCAGATATGACACAAAATAACTCACTATTCTCATCAACTTTTTTTAGTTGCCTTTTTACAACGTGTCTGCCGCTGGTCCGAGAGTAATCTGACATTAAAGAAAAATTCAACTTTGATTTTGAGATCTACAAAGAAAAGGCTGACTTTATTTGAAGAATGACGGAAAACAGCATGTTTCCAAACGACGATTCTTCTAGGAACCGATGAACTCATTAATAGCGCAGATTTCGAAGAGCAGGTCAAAGTTCATCGAGAGTTTATTTACAAGATATCTTTAGATTTGATAAGACTTAGCTTTAGTTCATAGAAAATATTTTTGAAGCTTGAAAGGAATGTCGATAGAAAAGTTACTTTAGAAAATAAGAACATTAACTGTTATGCATCGGCATGTTTATCGAAGAGAACGTGCGTGATAAGATTAATCGGATGTTACAAAATACATTCCTTCCGCTAAAGTTATAAGATTTTAGAAACAAATCGAAGGTGTATTCATTGATTAAGCTTTAGGGGTGGTTTAATTAATAGAAATAGTTCCCACCGTTGTTTACTTAAAAGAGAACAGAGTTATATTCTGTTTAAAGAAATTGGTGAGCACTTAATTTTGGTTGCATGTTAATATACTATAAACCTTTTTACTGTAATTTAAATGAGGTTAAATTTAATGAATGTTTTTTATTTGTGTTATAAGTAAATGATATTTATTACGGATCAATACAAGTTCTTTCGCTCTTTTGAAGCATTTAATAAAAAAAAGAATATATATATATATATATTGTTCTTTCATCGGCACAGTATCGGTTATGTATTATTTTTGTACGGGGTGCTGCTGTTCTAAGATGATTTTCTGTTGATGGAAAGTTAAAATGGTGATGTGTTTTGGATATATTAAATGTTTTAATAGCACTATGTATTCATATATTTTTTACATTAAATTAGTTGATTTACTTATATTTTCCCTTGTTAATTTCACAAATTTAATTTTAATCTTCTAATAATAATGACATTAGTATATTTAAGTTTAATCTTCTAATAATAATGACTTATTCATACTCCTATTTCCTCTCCCTGTAGCCCACTACTATAGACAAATTATAGGTGAAGGTATGCTGGCTTGAAAACAATGTTTAAACCTGGAATCTTAGTTTTTGAGGCTAAGAGTTTGCTATAGTACTACTGTCGCTAACTCTCTTAATTTTGGTCTATACTATATGGTTTTACTTATGTTTTTGCTTTGTCCATTTAGAATTATAACTATTTAGTATATTGTACTATTACAATTATTGATTATAACTACATATATATATGTATGGTTAAACAGTATTTTTTTCAGTGAATATTTTTAAGCGTTGGACATTACGATCCCTAATTTAACTGAAATTATCATGTACGAAGGTTAAATTTTGTATAATTATGTATATGAGGATAAACATGAGAAAACTAAAATATAAAGCTTTTTGTAAAATAAAAGAACTATTTTAAGAGTAAGAATATATTTTCTTATCTATTTGGAAAAGTAGCTATATTTCAATCATTTTATATGAGAATACATGTTTTATATTTCTTCCCTACATTTGCTATGAGATTTCACATTTCGAAAACAAGTTTGTTAACATTTTGTTATCATCATTCTTCTTTTGATAATAAAGTTGCATTATAATTATTTTTATTAATTTATGCTTTTATTAGGAATTTTTTCCACTAATAGGAGTTCAATATTTAATAAGTTTTCAGAAGTTTTATTATTTTACATTATAGATATTATATTCAATACTTTATTGTAACAACTATATAATGTTACTTATATAATGTTACTTATATGATGTTTTACTATACATATAATGTTATTTATATAAAGTTTTATAATTATTGTATGTTAAATGTGCATCATAGAAATAACAGTTGTATTTTCAAATTATTATTTTCAGAACATTTGTATGTATTTATCTTACAGTTTTATGAGGGGAAAATTATCAAATAAAATACTTAATATAAACAATTATTACTTTATTTTATATCAATATATATTTCAATGTCTCTGTAAATACTAATTCTGAAATTATGAACAAATATCTTTATTTTATGTGTTTTATTTAAAAATACTTTTCAACAATTTTCTCAGATTGAAAACATTCATTTTTTGACATTCTTATATTAAACTTATGATACTTTTTGTGATACGGGTTACAGCGTAACTTATGCGTTCACAACATTCTGTAAGTACTCTAATTTAAATAAATGACTATTAATGCAACATTCAAATTAGATCTTAGCAAACAGAGGAAAAATAAAGAAACGCAATGCAGTTTTTAAACAATTTAAAATATTTCTTCCAGCTAGTCAAGAACGAGATATAAGAAATGCATATAAAAATATTTGAACGAGAGAAAGAGACAGAGGGGAAGGAAATATGTATAATTCTACCTCTCTTTCTTTAAAAGTGCGCTGAGAAAAGTTCTGGAAACACGCGAGAAGGAAATCTCAAGCAACGGTATAGTGTAAAGTTTTCTTTTTTTTCTCTTAAAAAATGAAGAATAGAGATTGCGTATTATGCATCAAAATCTTTCTTTGAGTCGATAAAAAACTTCGTTCCCGACGACGAATAACCATACAGGAGCTTTCACATGGGGGTAAGGAAAATAAAAAAATAAAAGCTAAAAATAGGATGCATTTTTTTAAATAAAGAAGAAATTACTTGCGCTTTAACCTTGGTGTAATCGTGTTTGCTATTCCACATTCGTCTAGATGTTTAGATTTTTCAAGCACCCCCATTGTCGCCAGTAGTAAGAAAAGAAAGCAGGAAAGAGAAAGATAAAAACTTGGAAAAGTAGAGAATTCAACGAAAAGAAAATTGTTCTCAGACTTACTCCGCACTATTTTGCAGCTTGGACCTAAGCAAAAGCTCAGAAAATGTGTTTAGTGAAGCAACGGAACTTATTTGTTTGCAAATCACATTTTTCCATACATACACGTATATAAATATATCTATATATATGAGAAAAAACAAAAGATAGAAACGTGTTTTTGGACCTTCAACAAATTCTGAAAATTCTTCCATTTATTGTAGATTTGAAGAGCGAAAGGCGGAGACCGGTTGTCCGCAGTAAAGAAAGGAAAGGCCAGTAAAGGGGAAAAATCATGAAATTCGGGGACGTAGTTCATGTTTACGTATTGCATATGAAATGATTACATGGACAGTATCTTGAAGAATTTATTCTTTTTTTTTGAAAAATATAAAATATATTGTTGAAAATATTTCCCTTACACATTGGAAAGAGAAAAAAAAGAGATTATACCAACAGCATATAAACGAGCTATAATTATTTTTTTAAAATCCATAACTATATTTTAATAGAAACACAAAAATGAACTTAAAATAGTCCATATCTTTCCTTTTTCTTATCGTCAAACGATGCGATTATATAAGACTAATTGAATATATATCATGTTTAAATTGTATATATTTAGCATTTTAATTCTTGTTACTTGTCAAGTGATTTTTATACGTTATCCTTTATAAATCATGGATTCAAATATTACTTTATATATATATATATATATAGTTAAAATTACATCGAATTAGAAATAATCTTATTAATTTGTTTTCATTAACAGATTATTTTTTATCTTTAAAATGCAGTAGAGAGAGAGAGAGAGAGAAATAGTAAAATGCGTAAAACTGTATTTCAAATATTTCCCATACATTGATGCTAATCTAATGATTTTTATTTTATGTGTATTTTAGAATCTTATTCTAAGAATAAGGAAGAATCTAACAAATATAAAAGAAGAATCTATCAAATAATAAGAATCTAACAAGAATAAAAAAAGGTCCTAGTGTTATGTACTTTTAAAGAGACATTTTGATGTAAAAAAACGAATTCTAAATATGCATTTATGAATAATTTAATCACATTTTTATCAAGAAAGTTATGGCGATATGAGTCAATGAATTATTGAACCTCAATCCTTTCCGATAGTTGAAATTTATTTATTTTCGAATAATAATAATTTTGTACGTAGAAGCTAAATTTTTGCATTCATACGATAATGATAAATTTTAGTTTTGCTCATTATAAACACCTTTGTATCTTTACTATAAAAAATTATTTTTCTAAAAAAAAGTAACACACTTTATGCAAGCATAACAAAATTTTTATATTAAAATCTGAATACTAAAATACATCTCGTCAAATGTCGTTACAGTGAAAATACAATTTATTAATAGAATTCACGCGAATTGTTTTGCAGAAAGAAGTCAACAGATTTAATTTCCTCAAAATTTAAACAACATTAGATTAAATTACATTTAGAAAAGGATGAAATTTTTTACTAAGAAAAAAAAGAAGTTTTTGCTTATTTATTAAAGATAATTATATAAACTTTATAAATTAATAAAACATCAGTCTTTTTGTTATAGTTGGGTTATAAATAAAATTTACAGTTTTACTCGTTTTCACAATTCGAGATTCGTAAATACTGATCGATTGCTAGATCATTTATATTTCCTATTTATACTTTATCTATTAAGGTTAATTAAACTATTTCAATAAGACAAAGAGATATGAGTAAGCCCAGATAAAAAGAAAGTAATAATGTGACACTTTATGCATGAAAAAACATATTGTCATAAATATTTTTAATCTAACGAAGTGTTTCATTGTTGTATTATAAGAATTCAAACTAGTTAAATATGCAGCTCACCAGATATTATTTTTGTAATGTTTATAGAATTATGGCGAACAAAATACCTTTGCAATAACTTGATATTCTGATAATAAATTTTCCAGTACTCAATGCCATTTAAACATATCTTCAAGTATTAAAAAAAACTCGATTTGAAAACTTTTTCGCGAATAAAGCAGCATATAGGGCATATTGTTTTTAATATAAGAGCTATGTCACTTCCCTCAATAATTTACAATAATTAAAAATGCATTGTAAACATCTTGATTGCAAGAACCTACCAAAAATTAATTTTACAAATATTCCACAAAAGGCTATTAGAGTGAAAGTGATTTCAGGGAAGTAAAATGCGGATATTAGATGCTTTTATTTAAAGCAGAAAAAAAAAGAACTTAGTTCCAAAGGAAAATCAAAGAAAGGCAAATCTACTTTCAGAGTAAACGCATTATCTTCTGCAAGATAAACGAATTCAAATGCAATTTAAACTAACTTAAAAATTCCGAAAAGTTTCATAAAATCTCTCCTAAACTGAATGAGCGTGAGCATCAATTTCGGCAAAGTAACATTAAGAAAAGTTGATTCCTGGGGAAAAAAACCAATGCTTTGCTTTCTTGCTAAGTCCATTAATAAACACTATTGATAAATTAAATTTCAAAAATCAGTCTTTTACTTCTCCTTTCGAAGTAATTTCAAAATGTATACTCATTATCATACACCAGGTGAAAAGACGATTTTTGCCACCTCAATTTACCTGTTCAAAAGAGGAGGAAAAAAGAATCCTGAAACACATTTTTCGATTTATATCGGAATAAATTTTTCTGTTTTAAGAGAGCCCAAAACAATAATAGCAAATTAAAGAGTTTTGGAAGGTAGAGTTTTCTTAAAGAAAGTTTTAGAACACAATGTTTTTTTAATTGACAGTCGGAGCTATTTTATTGACATTCCAAAACGCCAGATTTAGAAATTCGAAGGCGGGAAAACATTAGCATTTAGATGGGAAAAATGCCGAGAATCATTACAAAATCGCAATTCAGTGCTTTTTAATTTGAATCGGTGATGAGTTTTAATAGTTTTAAACACCGTTTCTATGATTGTAGAATTCAATGTTTATTGATATCCTGTTAAGGTTGAAGGGGTTGGCCAATTTTTATCCCTGGAAGAGAGAGGTTGATACAATATTAACTTTCAATTTCCTTTCAAATCATAAGCATTTGAAAGAATAGAAAGATATTTGAAGTACATAATACATTTAATTACGAGGCTTGGTTTCAAAATTAGTACCGTTTCGGTATGAAGAAAAAATAGGGTCAGTTTTATTAATAATTTTACATTTACATGAAAGCTTGGACTTAAATATTTTAAAGTAAAAAAACTACAACTATTCAACTATTCGTTGGTGGGATGTGGAAGTTTATAGAGGAAGCTACCAGCTCAGGTGTCATCTTCGTCACTTTAAAATTACAGTTTACTGCTCAGTGATTGGTCGAGTAAACTTAACGAATTATTGGTCGAACTTAAATGCAAAAAAAGCTGACCTTTTTGTTTAGCCATTCACAGAAGCTCCACTCGATACTAACTCATTTGAACTTTTTACATCTAAATATTTTCTCTCTTTAACTCGGACTTCTTTGCTGCATTCGGATTGGCTAGGTATTGCCCCACCCACTCTCATCACGAGAATTTTTTTTGTTTCAAGATTTTTTCCGCTCATCAGTTTTTATCTTTATTTTATTTTATATTTATAAATTTATTTATCAAAGTAATTTGTCTTTTTATTGCTTTTCATTAGTTATATTTTAAATTTTAAACATTATTTATTAAAAAGGGTAAGTTGAAAGTGTTTTAATGTCCTCCAAAATGTCCTGAAAATAGATGAAGAACTAAGTGCTCCCACTCCTCCAAACTACAAACTATAAAATTACAAGGCCCATCGTCGCCAATAGCCCTCGTGTTGCTCCACAGTGCGTAGTAATTCAAAATCAAATTAAATCAAATCTCTCACTATTAAGTCACTTATTGCGTAATATTACCAGATTTTTGATTTCCCCTCATAGAAATCTGCTGCCTTCTCCAGAGAGACCATTTAGATATTGTGATCATCAACGTGACCCTGACCACCAAAGGGGTGAGGGATAGTGAGACTTTATAAAAGGCGCAATATAAAGCAACAGGAGAGTTATTGACGATGGACCTCATAATTTCGAACTTCGGGCAAATGACGAGGATGACCACCTCTCTAAACTCTCTAAACCTCTTTGAACCTCGACAGATTAAAAGAGCATCGATTAACAAAGGGATTATATAAGTGTGAGAACAAATGATAATCCATTTTTCTTTTCTTAATTTACAATAATAGCAAGAATAATGTTCCTTTTGATTTGTATCACATTGGGTTTATATTATTTAAAGTGCCACTTTATGTTATGTAACTGGTTCCATAAACACGTTACTTATTTTATTTTATTTTTTATTTTATATAACACACTCAAAATACTTCAAATTCTACTTTATTTAGATTTATTGTTCTTTGTCGGAGCTATTTTCGTTTTCTTTAACTATCACTTATAATCGATATAAAGATATTGAATGCAAGAGCTTGAAATAGATGAATAATAGCTAACACAAAATAATAAATTGTTTCATAGAATTTAACAAACTTTTTTTCTTGAGCATTAACGAACACATACATAAATAAGCGTTACGTAAATAGATTTTTTTAATTCTCAGAAAGCGGAATATTTCATGTCAGGTACACAAACAAAGCAGTAGAAAACTAATGGCGTGATTAATATAATTTTATTATGATTTGCTAAAATATTAGCTGTAATTAGTGGGTAAAATGACTCGTCGACTCAACACAATTAGTGATATTTAATTGGTGAATGTTTTCAACGTTGTTAGACTTAATTTTTGAACGCTTTAAGTAATTATATGTAATAAAAAATTTAAAAATATGCTATATCTTTTGTAAAACCGTTGTTATACGTCGTTATTTTGGCTTAGCTACAAATGTATTTGCTGTGTGCCACATGAGCTTCATGGGCCCCGAAATTGGCATGCGTACTGCAGAACAGCAAGACAGTCATCGAAGGAGAACCTCATGATTTTGATACATTGTCAAGTGACGAGAATGATAGCCAAGGTGAGAGAGAATTCACACTTTCCCAAAACCTACACCGCACTGCGAGAGAACTTTCAGGATTTGATGGAAAGTCCCAGAAAAGAAGAGGTTTTAGTACTATTTTCTTCGTTTAGAAAACCAAATGAATTTTTTTTAAATACTAGCAATGAACTTTGAACCATGCATGGTATTACAAATTTTGTTTGATGGTTGTTTATAAGGTTAAATACTAATCTCTTTTACTCTGATAGGTATGTGCTTATTTATACATATAAGTGTGCGTATCTGTGAGAGTACTCTTCGTATTGAAAAGTAGAATCATAAGCAGTGCTTATTTTTAAATCAAATCAAATTTTTAGGAAGGTAATTAGGTAATAAATGACAGCATATTAAACTGAAAGACATACAAAATATAAATTTTGTATAATAGTTTTAGTTGCAAAATACTCCGAAATTGCGTCAAATTCAGCACCATTTCATTATGCAATACACAGTAGGAAAGAAAAGAAATATATTACTATGTATTTCTGCAATTATTTTAATTAGTTTTACATGTAAGAAATCCCATCTGCTTTTGTCAGTTCTCATAATAAGAGTTGGAATCAAGATTTATTCTTACTTTTAATTCTTTTTCCATTTTTACCTTCTTATGAGAATTCGCAAAACGCAAAAATAATGATACATTTTCTAAAGATATATAATCATTGCAGTAAGTTACTATAGTCTTGGATAAAAAAATGCATTTAATATGCCAGCATGCATGACCACCCCAATCAGTTAATAGCTTTTTCTCCACAGTCCTTAAAACTCTCTTCTCATTTTATTTATATTTCCCAGAAAGTATTATTATTTCGCAAAGCGCACAAATAAACTGCTGCTAAAGAAATAGAACACAAACTGCACTTTGCGATTACGAATCCCCAAACTACCCCCGAATATAAATTTTTCGAATCATTATAAATGTACCCAACATTTCCCGTAACGAAACGATGCTTGGGTATCTTATCCAAAAATATACAGAAAAAAAATTGAGATGGGGGGAAACACAAGATTGCCGCACAAAAATAACCATTCTAAGAAGTTGATGATATCGCCCAAATACATTTTCTTCTTTTCCATTCCTTACAAGAGCGCCTTTCAACAGTTACCACCTTATTTATATTCAAATGCCTCTAAGGGTATAAAAATAACTTAGACTCCAAAGAGACGAGATACTTCAGATCAGCATCATTTTGCTCACTGCTTCATTTAAATGCATGAACACGAGAAAGTGGTATGTTTCCCAGTTTGAGTCGACCCATTTCGGAACACCACTGTTTATAGCAAGCGGTCATAGGGGACAGTACGTTACTGTAAGGTAAACAGTGGAAGAAAGTGACTCACTTGGAATTATGCACCTGTTGATATTGAACAGATTCAAAAATATTTCTATAACGAGGAAACTTTGTTGGAAATAAATATGAAAAGCAAAAAGATTCTGCTTCACGCAATATTTATCTCCTACATATATTCTTAGTGTAGCATATATAGTCACGCCTTGTAATAGATTTTATAAAATTTTACTCCTTTTTATTAACAACCAATGAGATCTTGTTTTAGGTACTAATATATTATACCTAGCCATTTATTAACTGCCAACATTTCCCCGCACTTAATTTTCAAAAATATGTTATATATATATAAACTTATCTTATAATTTGCTTTTTTATGAATATTTTATCAATCGATTGATGTATTATAATTTAGAATTAAAAATTACTAAATTTTTTAAATGTTACTTCCCTTTTAAGCTGTTGTGCCTCTCTCGAGAACTGTTTCTTTGTAATTTGGCCTTGTTCGTGGCTTATTTTTGGGTCAAACGATTTTTCCACTTGAAATACACCAGAATAATTAATTCCATTTACAACATCTGAGTTGGCGAAATTTATTTGTTGAGGTCTCATATATAGTAGCTTTATAACGGAAACATAACTGCAGGGGTTTGCCATTTATAATCAGAGCAAGAAAAACGAATTCGATCATTTGATCTACGAAATGCATTGTTTTACGTTTCAATAAAATTTTAACTTATTTTTTAAAATTTTATCATATATGTATAACGTATATAAATAAATCCTCTTGGTAACTTCAACTATTCTTTACAAAATTTTGCATAAATTTGAGTTATTTTTTTTAAAGTTATTTATTTCTTATGTTTATATTTTGGAATATATTTAACATCTCACTAAGCTTCACCAGTGTCAGAATTTGATTTGTATTTTGAACTGTAAACAAATGAAGAGAATTAAAAATCTGTGTCTATACATATCTTTCCCTTCCTAAACTTTTACACTTCACAGTTCCACAGCAAGATGTTTATGTCTGCTTAGGTGAAATGTGTAGTAGTTCCCTTTTTTTTTCTTACACAACGTAAAAACGAATTCCTCAGTCAAACATAGATAAAAAAAAAGAATTCGTTCTTCGGTAAAATCAAATCTTGAGCATGAAACCTTTTCATAATTATTTAAAATAGCAATTTCTTTCCTTAAATTTTAAACGCGTAAATCTGTTTATTTCCCATTTGTTTAAAAATAAGATTTTTACTAACCTGGAACAAATATAGGAGCTTCTGAAATGTAAGTAAAGGCTCGAGGCATAAAAGTAAAAGTGACTGTTGAGCTTTAGTTTCGAGCTTTTTGTTTAAGCAGACAAGATTTTTATAACCAGTCGTTCATTTTCAAGTTCACAATAAATCTAGTAAACGTCGCATTAAAAGGCCGTAATTCACAATATGATCATATAACATTTTTTTTTTAAAATTCCATTTGAGACTTTGTGAGAAGAGATTATTTAAAGTTGTAAAATTATAACTAGACTCTGTTTGACCTAAATTTATCTTGATAATTTCAGAAAGCTGTAATGATTTTATCTATGTTTATACCTCATAATCGCTTTAGGAGCTGGATTACTTGCAAAATGATCACAGCAGTCATTTGATAAAAACTTGTTTCTTATATTTACCACGTAGCTTAAAATACAACATAGATCGACAGCATGTGAATTTTTTCATTTAAAATAAATTTTACTTAAAAATATATTAGTTTATGTAATTCATATATTATAAAAACACATGTTAAATTCGAGCATTTATTGTCCAAAAAACAAATATATTGTGCTCATTCTGCTTAAAACTATGTAAATGTTTGAAAAAAAACTGCTTTTCAATTCAGGAAATAATCTAAACTTTACTTCCATAAGTAGACTAGAATTCTTAAACCTTTAAAAACGAGAATTGAATTCTACTTTTCATAAATTAACAGAAAAAAGCATTTTATACGATTCCAAAATTTATTTTTCTCAAGCCATGTCGAACCATTCCATTAAGTTACGGAGTTTCAATTTTTATCAGTACATGAAATATAATTCAAGTTTTCGTTTTAAAGGTCTCTCTGTCAGGATTCTACTACAAAGAATTTATTTTGTATAATACATTTCGAAAAAATGAAAAATTTAATCGGACTACTTCTTGCATGACATAATACAACGTCCATCTTTCAATAGAATATCTTCCGGATGAAATATTCCTCTCTGAGGATAATGTAAGAAAGGTATATTACTTTGATAAGTTTTATTTCGAAACTTTGATTGACCATGAGTTCCAAAATCTATACTATAAAATAGATTATTGAAATGAATTATATATATTATACAAAATTTTTGAGTTTTACTAGATTGCAGATTAAACTTTCCAAAGATATGATCGTTCTAAGAATAAATTCAAATAAATGCTAGTTAGTACATTTTTAAAAACGAGTAATAGATAATTTATTGTAACACAAGTATTCCGCAGTAAATTCGAAGATGTTAAATACACAATTCTTTCCAATATATTTTATGTTAGGTATATTTAAGTTATTCAAGAAATTATATCATGTTTGTTTAGAGCAGTAAAATTCAGAGAGAGAATATAAGAATATTGTCTTTTTTAAAATAAGTTATGGCGTGACATTTTCAAGCATAATGCCAATGTTTATTTATTCTTTTTTTATTTAAATAAAAAAATGTACACTTCCAGAATTTCTTTTTTTAAAAAATAAAAAAGATTTTTATGACGTATTTCAATTGCGGCGTTCCTTTCAAGTTTTTTTAAAAGAAAATTGAAGTATGAGTCAAATTTTTCTGATTTAATAAATAAAAAACTTGATTCAACTAATTTTTAATTCTGTTTTAAGAATATATTCATCTACATATATAAGCATTCTGAATCTACATGAAAGGCATTCAACAACAATTTCTTTCATAAATACGCTGTTCTGTCTAAAATTTTTTAAAGATGTAAAAATTACAATTAATAATTTTTCCACCTATTAGGTGTCAGTTAGTTCAATGTCTATCGAAATAATATTTAGTAAGATTCAAATAAAAAATTAATGACCAATATTCTTTTTAATTGTCCGTCTTGACCGTGGTTCAAAATTAGGAGGTCCATCACCAATAGCCATCGTGTCGCTTTATATTGCGATGCTAATTCACACTCACTCAATCTTTATTTAAGTTAGTTACCAAATAAGAACGAAAGAAAAATTCTTACTTGAGAATATGTCTCTACCATTTCACGCTTCCGTTAGGAAATAAATGTTTAATATCAGTCAGAATAAAATCCATTGTATTAGTGTTTAATACATTATTGAATAAATCATTTAAAATTCTAAAACAATACTAAATTGCTTAATTTTTGTATTCTTGATTCTCACAAAATCTACAATTCTGATTCATCTTAAGTTATCCTAATCATGTACTGTGTCGACACTGAATATATAGCTTTCATATTCCTAAATCTCAATTGTTTTTTTAATAGAGCCAATTGCTGTGATTTCTGACAATGGGACTTGAATTTCAATAGCATTTAGGTATTACGAGCATGCGTAATAACAAGGTTTACAATTAGGTATATGATCAAGGCTCGATCAATTACTCTAGAGCACACAATTTATTTTAGCTGTCTACTGAGTAATCCGTGTCCAACACTCGATGTGACAATTCAGTGCGTCCACATCGCATTTCGCAGACGAAGGGGACCTGCATCCGAGCAACCCGATTCCAAGCAATTAGCACCAATGGTAACTTAAGCATACGTCATTATGTAAACTCGAACTGCAATACATTGAATAGCATTCCACACTTGGACAATTTAATTAATTACCCCTCCCTTCCCAAAGCCTTTATGATACAAAGTGGGGAATTCGAGAGGATTCTAGAAGTATTGGTAATTCAGTTGAGCAAAGATGCATTTAAAGTGTATTTCCTCTGTAGACTAAAAATATGGACATTTGAAATTTATTATAAATTAGAAAAAGAAAAGAATGTGCAAGACTCTAAAAATCAATGCAACTCAAGCGGGGAATAAATCTCAAATACTTAAATGTAACTACATTTCCTCCGTATAGTTTTCACAAAGTTAAAAATAAATTCGTGAATGGAAGCTAGTTGAAATATTACGAATTGACTTTCGATTTTAAAAAGATTTTGGAATATACAGAAGGAAAAAGCTTAACTTCAGATCTACTTTTTACTTCCAGATTAACATTCTTTAAAACATTGTAACGTTGAGATAAACATCCAATCGTTTTACTATCAAATTTCTAATTTTTTTCAAATTTCTGACATTTAGCTGAATAATTGTTGAATTTTTAAAAAAAATTTATAAGATATAAATTATAACAGACTTAGGAGTATATTTATAGGTTGTAGAGTATATAGTTATTACTTAGTACAATATTTAGATAATGGATACATTTTTTAAAGTGTTTTATGTTCTTGTATTCGCTGATAAAACTGTTTTTCATTTGTTGGGGTTCAAATTCATGAACAAAAAAAATTCATTTATATGTGAAGCGGATTGCTAATACGCTTTTGTGAAACAAGCTAAAATATTATTTTATTCGTATAACTATAAAATTCATTCCTTTTTTTACAATAATAAACTATTTATTAAGATTATTTTTGTGCATATTTATATGTAATCAATTTATAAACTAAACTCAATGATATTAAACATTAGAGTTAAACAAAATTGTAAAGTATAAAATGCTATTTTTATACACTCATTGTATTTTATTTCTTAAGTTAATACTTTTGATAATGGGCCACACAATTTGAATAGGTCAGCTTATAATATTCCCTTCAAAGTAGCAAAATAGCCTCACTTTATTCGTATTTTATAGAGAAATTCTTCTATTTGCTTATTCTAATATAGAAAGTATGATAAAAACCAAATTTTCTGCAGTTAGAAAATTCGGTATTTTATTTCGGTGGATGAAGCCCTCGATGAAAACACTATAAGCAAAAAAGAAAAGGGAATGCTATGCAGCATAAAATAGACCTTTATACCCAAAATTGAATACGGAGCCAGGATAAATCCTATCTGCTACGTCCATCTGGCTACTGACCAGAGTGAATCCGATTTCCAAGACTCCCCCAACGTCCAAGAATGCCACGTTTACAATCGGTCAATAAGGTTCCAATGCAACGCTACTACCATTGAGAGAAAAGTGGAGCGGACACCTACTTTGCTTTATAAAATAGAGTTTGAGGAGGAAGCAATAAAAAATTCAGGAGAGATTCAACTTTCTCCTTCTTTCTTGAAGAAATATTTTCCCTAAAAAAGTTAATATTGATCTAAAAAGACAAAGTGGTATATGAATGGTTTTACATAGGAAAATAAAGTAACTAATCGAAAAAAAAGCGAAGTTCTTAAATTCAAATTTTTTTTCTGTAATTTGAATATAACACAACAAAATTCTTGATTAAGTTTTTTAAGATATTTCTCCTAAAAAAAACTGGTCACTTTGATGAGTTTTGATTATGAGTAATGCTGAAAACTGGAGCCGCGAGAATCAATAAAAGTTACAGCAGAGATTTTTCTAACAGAATTTCATTTTTAAGTTAAGCTTTATTTCAGAAATATTTCTCTCTCTCTTCCGTAAGAAATATTTTTCATTACAAAATTTTCTTTATACATATGCATTAAATAATTATTACTTGGACATAATTTTACCATAATCAGTATTAATATTTTTTTCCCCGACAATTCAGTTTTCATGCTTTAGTTTCGCATGCATAATATTTTAGTGTGAAAAAATAAATTAAAACTTTTCACATTATATCGATTAATCCTTAATTATTAACATCAAAACAACTAGAATTTAATTACAAGAAGTGCTTACATAAATTTCAAAGAATATTTACGGAACCAAAATTAATTACTTATTAATGAATTTCTACATGTAAGTTATTTTCACCAACATATTATGTTGAACTATATTCAGGAAAAAATGAATTTCGTTACAAAACTATTTATGCATTACAAAGAAACACGAGGGCTATGGGTGACGGATATGGAATCGTGGTAAAGTGGTGACAATACACCTGCTAGTACCCCAAATCTCCACACCCCGCCAATATGAGATACTTGAGCCTTGATAGATTTAATGTGTATCAGTACCTCTACAGACGTGTCTTTAGTAATATCCAGACTGGAACTCACAATCCGACAGAAACAACACCGGCCACAAGTTTATGACTGTGATTCCTTTGCTACTTTGGCCTCATATATTTTTATAATTATATTTTTTAAAAAAACTACACTTAAGTTACTAAAAAACACAACTCACAAGTAGGTAAATGAACACCGTAGCAAGCCCAGCCTGACAGATATGATGACGGGGGATATGTTATTCTTTTATAAGAAATATCTTCACATTTTTCAGTTATTTTAAGTTCTTGAAATTTCAGTTGGTGCAGAAAATATCATTCCTGAATGATAAATCTGATACTTAAAATGTTTATTACACTTTATGTGAGGAAAAAAATCGGTAGAATTTCTTTTTTCTTCTCTGAAAGAACAAGGCAGAAAATTCTAGTACAAAAAAAAAAATACATCGAATGTAAAAAGAAAATTTAGAGAGTTACAATAAACTTCTTTCACGTTCTTAAACAGAAAAAAAGTCTCGTGAGTAGTTTTCAAATACAGTGGAAGAGTTTATAAAGGAAGTAAAAGTAGACAAGACGAGAACTACAAGTTTTAAGCTGAGTTCTTTACGGTTCCTGAATTGCCGAGGACTTTCTACAAAGTTTGTCGGTGGAACTATAAGCTAAGACTAAGCTGCGTGTGGCGACACATCTAGACTGGTTATATTAGGCACAAGTAGAATAGAAAGATAGAAATAAGAAGAAAAGGAAGCGGCAAATAATGTGGAATTGGGTATAACTGGAAAGGCTGAGGAGATTGGTGAGCGGGTTCCAAAACGGATTCCTTCTACCCCAGTAACGGCGAGGGAGAAGTGAGGCAGCGTTGATGAGGCATACGCCACGGAATTGGCCCAAGGGATCCTAGGACTATTGGGCCCTGTAGAGACATTGAGGCCAGAAGATTGCCCACAATCCCAAACCACTGAAGGCTTACTTCTTTTCGTCTGCTTGCCTTTAGCATTTACTGCTTCAGCCTGGCCAAAGTATTGCCCAGCTGGTGTCCACTATACTTTTTTTTTTTTGAAGAAAAGTATTTTAACTGAATCTCGAGGCATTAAAAATATCACATGGAAGAATATTACTTTCAGTGTCACTTGAAACAAAAATATTCGTCACCTAGATTTATTTAATCTTTCGTTGAATGGATATTCTTTTTGGAGAGGGGATTGTAGACTGAATAATATTTTCCCTTGGATAAGAAAAGGGTGTTGCAAAAATAAGATAAAAATACTTACTTCCTTCAGACTTTCTTTTCACATTACTTGTATAAAATTGAATTTGACTTTTGAAATATTGAAACAATTTTTTGATGTATAAATTTTAGTTTTTGGATTGTTACATATATTTACTCTTATAAGTTTGGAATTCACCACATTCCATTCGTGACTCAGGGTATTAAAATTATTATATTACTTGGTTTTAGAAATAGTTAAAAAATATTATATTTCATTATCTATTTTCAAAATTTGGAATTAGAGATTCTAAGAAACTAATCCATGTAAAATAAACCAATATAAGAGCGTGCTAGATTCTTTTCCCTCAACGTCCATGTAATTAAATATTGATGTTCGTGAGCATTAAGATCTCATTCATTAACAAAACACTAAAAAATTTACCTTTATTTGTTGAAAAATAACAATGAAATTATTTTGAATAATTAATCTTCGAAATTATATTCAATTAAATTATTGAGTAGTCACTTTATAATAATATATAACGAAGTTGAAATGGTAAATAATCAATTTTTAATCATTGGAAATGAAAGAATCTAGCTATAAAATATTCTAACTTTAAATTTTAAGAATAATAAAATATTACTCGACATTTTATTTTTGTAGGATTAGTAATATTTTATTATAAGCATATTTTTCGAGTCTTACAAATTATATCTTTCAGGTGTTATAATTCTTAACTCAGTAATTTACACTTCAGTTATTTAAACATATATAATATGTTAGTTAAATTGGATTATACTTCCCTCGTTCTAGGCAGACAATATAGTCACTGTTTATGTTATTTAATAAACATATAGAAAATGTGCTTATGAGGAGTGATATGATAACGCTTACTCCTTTTTTATGGAAATAACTTGTTTGAAGCTTTTTT
This sequence comes from Trichonephila clavata, assembly GCA_019973975.1. Classification (NCBI taxonomy): domain Eukaryota; kingdom Metazoa; phylum Arthropoda; class Arachnida; order Araneae; family Nephilidae; genus Trichonephila; species Trichonephila clavata. The sequence goes on along the minus strand of BMAO01019114.1, from coordinate 661,088 downwards.
TTTTATTTCTTTAATGATAAAGTAGACTAGTCTTTTGAAGTAGCAAATATTTACATACACAAATTTTTGAAAATATCCGAACGTAGACGATGCATAGAATGCTACATTAATTTTTGCAGACATTGTAAACGTTTGGTTTTTACAAAAGAAATTTAATTTTCTTACGAAACATAATCCTCTATTCTCATACTATTGCCACATACTTTACATCGTAAAGTAAATAAAATAACATCGTAAGCAAAAAAAGAAATATTTAAATAAAATCTTTCTTTTTTTGCGTGCAGAATTTGGTCTAGACATTAGGGCAAATATGTGTACTACATTATGTTACGAATTATAAATGTTTATGAGTAAAGTTTAATTATACAAAGACATTTTTTGTAGTCATTATAGAAATCAAAAAAGAAAAAAAGACATTGATGAATAAAACAGTAAAATATTACTGCGAAAAGACATCTTCTCATCAGAACACTTATTAATTCATTTAATCATGCATATTTGACTGAAAAAATATTAAGTACAAAAATTTTCGTGGAGAAACGGTATTTTTTGTAGTAACCATTTCATTTGCACTCCTACACTCAAGCAAAAGTGAAATTCATTCAAATAAGACCAATATTTTCAATTAAAGGACCTACGCAATTGCAAAAAATTTCTTCTACCTAAACATGAAAAAAAGACGCAATCCTTGAGCTTTCTTCAACCCAATTACTTCCTTCGAATCTTCAAGATTTTTTTTTTACATGATATAAAAAAATATCTACTTAAAGACTTTTTTTCACCTCAAACCTTCTACTTAACGTTTCTCAACAAAAGCAATAACGTTGAGCGTTGAGTTGTGGTCGGGCACTAATAACAGCACTGAAGGTAAAAAAAAAAACTTGTTTATTAGTGAGGGATGTTTTTGAGGTGATTAATGCACAATTATTCAAAATTAACGTCGTTAGGGATAACAGTGAATCTTTGGGATATGCCATGAGCCAGTCGGTAATTGCATTACAAGTATAACGAGCAACTAGTTGGGCAGAAACAGCACGTTGATCAATGCCTTAAGCGTAACATTCCCAACTGTAAAACACTTTTGGGCGTTAAAATATGCATGCCTTGGCTTTGCAACAAAGAAAAATTTGAAACAACAGTCGCGAGTGATTAAGTTTGCCATCAAACTGAATATAAATATGTCGGAATATTCGTCGTTTGGGAATTCGTTCCAGAGAATGTTACATTTATGGATTGAAACGCCTTTTTAGAATAATTGTTGGAACGCTGTAAATCAAATTAATTTTGCAGAGCGAAAGCCTAGAAGCGTAACTTTTTTAAAATAAATTTCTAAATAGATGATCGCTTTTCTTATTTTTGCATACAAATGGAAAATATAATTAAAATATAATTCAGAATGCTCAGTAGGTTGTGAATTTGGCAAGTTGATCTTTCTAAAAAAGTTAATGCTGCAAAAATTAAAATAGCAGCTCTGGTTCATTTAAATAGATTTTCTAAGTTTCTTCCTTGTTGATTTAATTGAGATTTGAATTTTGCCTAATCACTCATTTGAATATACTTACTTTCAAACAATTTTGAATATACATTAAAATGAGCAAAATTCGAAAAATAAAATGTGTCTCTGTATGCATATAAGTTTGATATTGGCACGTCTCTAAATTTCTTTGTTGTTCTAATGAGGTTTAAACATAGCAATGTAGTAACTTGACAATTTTGTTTAATTAATAGTGAAGCGCATTTGCGTTAAATAGAAAGACATTATGTAAATTATTATTAATGTTGAGGATATATTTTCTAGATGAATTGGTAACTAATGCATCAGATTTCTTCAATTCATTCGTCTCATTTTTTAGCATTTGTTTTAATTTACATTGATAATATTATGAAAAAAAAACTTTTGATATCAAAATCGTAGAAATATTAAAGCATGTAATGGTAACTTAAGTTATAATAAATGAAAGTGAAATAGTTCTTTAATTCATTTTTTGAGTATTCATTTTGCGATTCAATAAATTTAGAATCAGAATATATATTAAAAATAATTAAAATTTACATATAATCACTCTAAACAAATTCCTTTGTATTGTATTTTTTATATTCTTTAGGTCAGATTTTATTTCCATAAAAACTAACTAAGATTCTATTCATGTATTCTTAACAAGCTTAAAATACATTTTTTTATCATCAGGTTACTCAAGAAAAACTAACGCTTCATGTAATTTCATAAAAAAAAATATACTCATTGAATTTGTTTATTAAAATGAATAAATAACATCGAAGTAATTCATCATTTTTCTTATCTAGAAATTAAATATGAATGCATTCAATTTAATATCTTATCTTCATTTTACTCCGTCTAGTGTGAATAACTGTTAAAATAAGTATTTAAAACTCAGAGGTGCATGTACTCGTTTCTCCGTAACCTGAGATCACTTTCAAACGAGAAAAACTATTTTTACGTTTCTGGGTACATGATTCAATTTCTAAATCAGTATTAAGAGCCAATTTCTAAGTGTCTTAGACTGCCGTGACATTTTTTTTCCAACTGCTACTTATTTTGACACGTTTTTCACTTCATCAATTAGTCATTCCATTCTTTACTTGCTAAAAATTATGATTTTGTCCTTAAAAGGTAACGCCCATTTGCTGAGATGTCTCGTCATCGAATTCTGCTTTTTACATGCAACACATTTCTTATCCAGCACGCAATTTCAATACATAAAGTGAGAATGATACGTTTTAGAATTGTATAATTATTTAATTCATTGAATTTCCCTGGTATGTGATTATAGAATGCAGAAAAGGCGATTGTTTGAATAATTACTACACAGAAAGCAATAATTAGTCTTTTGGTACAATGCCTACCATTTTCTGTTCCCTCGGTAGCCAAGTGGTCCTGGTCACGAACCGTTGGCTGGCGCTGTCAAGTCGTGGGTTTAAGTTTCAGTGCCACTGCAGACACGCCGTGTAGAGAGACTACTGAACGTTTAAATGAGTCGAGGCTTACAGTCTTCCCTTTGACGTGGAGTCGAAATTTGGAGAAAGAATACCAGCTCAGGTGTTGCCTCGTCACTTGACCGTGGTTCAAAATTACGAGGCGCGTCACCAATAGTCCTCTTGTTGGTACAAAAGTTGACGTAACTTAAAATAAATTCAATTTTCCTGTTAAAACAACAATAAACATTCAAAAAAGGGAGGGGACATATTGGTAATGCAGAGAAAATTAAACATTTTATAGAAGGGAAGAAAATATTTGTGCACAAGTGTGATGCTTGTTGTAACGTTTCCCGCAACACAGTTGTAAATAGGCTTTTTTTGTGTGGATATGATCACCACGTTCAATGAAGACCTACACCCTTAAAATATTGTGCTGTCTTTTCTTGGGCATCGCCCCGGCAACCTTAGACACCCTGAGGACCCCCCCCCCTATTCTGCCCATAAACCAGATGTAACTAGAAGATAAAGGTGCCGACTGCTATCATCCAAAGGACCCCAGAGAGGGCAGATAGAGGAGACGGCTGGAAACTTTCGCAGATATGGATGTGACCTCCTCTCTCACAAACAACCGAATTTGGATTCTAATAATCTAAACAATATTTTTAATAACTTCAAAGTACATACTGTAGTTATTAGCTGGGACGTAAATAAAACTAAATATTTAAATTAATAAACACCAAGCTACCTTTATTTATCTCAAACGTCACACTGCCCAGATACTCAAACTTTCTCTTTTCAGATGTCAGATGTCAAGAGTCTGTGGTTAAGCTAAAGTTGGACTTACCAGTGCTAGAGAAATGGGTCTCTCACTGATCCCTGCTTCAATGTAGATGCTGTCTGTACCATACTAAACAAGCTCTTCTATGCACAGAAGTGAGCTTGATGTTAATAGTAGATTTTACAAATAAATATCTCTCTTGTAATTTTCTGGAAGAACTTATTTTACAAACTTGGATACATGAGGCCACATGAGGTTTACGAGATAACAGAGAAGCCGCTATGCAACGCTGTAGAGGACAAAAAGACTTCTTTCGACGGATCCGATCTCATTAAACTGTTCCCCTGAGTTAAAATAATGCTGGGAAGTGCATTTAAGTTCAAAGCAATGTTTATATGAAATTTTCGTGCTTCAATATTCTAACACTGTGCTACCTCATTTCATAATACAGATGAGGATAGTTACTCATTATAACTATTTACTTTTAAATTTCGACAAGTGCTCACCCCCTCCCAACGAGAAAGTAATCAAGGTGTGTGAACGAACGCTAAAGAAAATTGGCATGTGAACTTATACAGTATTTTACTCTAAATGCACAAATCACACATATGGGTACACTTATGTAAACTACACTAAAAACTTTCATCTTAGTTTGGAAAGATTCGTTTGACTTTTCCATCAATACTCTTCAAAAAAATTTCACTAAACATGCTAATTCGACTTACTTTGAACATTAGCATATTGTAAATCAATGAATTCAATAACACTCAAATTGTAGATTCATTTAGTCAAGTTTGTTTGTACCTCATAAAAATCGAATAATTGCTTAAAATTCTAAAATGTCCTAAAAGGCAAAAAAAAAAAAAAAAAAAAAAAAAAAAGAATGGATATTTTTTCTATCAAAACTACATGCGTTATACAAAATAAAAATCAATCAGTTCACAATTTGACTATTAAAATCTTTTCAGTTTACGGATATCTTAGATTAATACTTAGTAAGATAGTGACAAATAAATTTATATAAGTTTTAAAATAATTTAAAATTTATATTTTATACTCTTTGAAGCTGTGTTAATTTTAGATTGATTGTTTTATACATTTTTTCCTCCAACGTTTTTTTGATTTATTAATAATCATTTTATCGACGCATGCATTAGAAAATACTTCTTTGAAGTCGACTAAAATTACAATGAGAAATTAGTTTCCTTTTAATAAAAGAAAAAGAATACGGCTGTATCTAATCTTATATTCGATAACATGCATTTAAAAAGAATGGTATAGATAAAATAAAAAAAAATATCGCACTTTTAAAAAATGGGTTGACTCGGAGAGGGGGAAAAACCGGTCAAACTTTTTACATAAAAATCCTCCACCGAAGTATAACCACAAATATTTCTCCCGGAATGCTGGGGATTGGAAATAATCCCAAAATTTATCATCGGGAGAATCGTTTGCCGCTATCATGTGGTGGGATGGCAAAAACTGGGTAGGTACCCAGTCTGCAATGAGGTAATCGAAATTCGGAAAAAAACCTAAAGAAAAAAAAAGTTGGAAAAATCCATGCTGGTCATATGGGCAAGCGGGAGATAGGAGGAGAGAAGTTGGCATTCCGCTCACAGTCCACGAAGACGAAAACAATAACGGACTGGGCACGTCAGCACGGGAGGTATTGAGACGTGACCCCGCACACGGAACGCATAGGCCTTTCGTCAATGATCGTATCAAGGGCACGAACACAAAATCTCCGATGCTGACCTCTAGATCGAACCGTTTGGGGATTTGGAGGTACAGGGAGCGTCATAAAAGAACAGTCAATCTTAGGGGTGATGACTTCATACCCCGATGCTCGGATTTCTTATTTTATTAATTTGAGAAACATTTTCACTGTCACTCTAAACATTGTTTCTTCAATTGCAGGAATTTAAGGTAAAATAAATGAAACACGGTTATTCCCTACATAAACTTTCAAATATTTCTACCACTCATTACACTATTCGTAATATTTTGGCAGTGCATAATTTTATGAAATTGAGAAGTAATATTTTTCACTACTATTTGAGTCCTAAATTCATGCCATGGTTTACGGTATCCGACTACTCTCTAAAATTGTGAATGTTGCCAAAAATTGACAAATTCTTTTATGATTTTATTTTATAGGCCATCTTATATTAGCTTTATAAAAATACCAAGTTTATTATTTTACGTTCACTAAAACAGAAACTACAAATGTTTTAGTAAAAACAGATGCCATTACTTTTAGCAAGATGTCATACTTTAAAACGCGTTTTATTTGAAATGTGTTTTTTTTAAAAAAATGCTCAGACAGGGACAGAGATTGCTCAAAAAGTTTTGAAAGTAATTAACTTAATTTTTGTGTGCATGTTCTGTATAATAGTAAAACTGTTTTAATCTTAAGATTTATCAATCACTGTTTTATTACAAAATTTACAGTCCCTTATGTTAAGATCATCACTATTTTTTCAAGCAATGTTATATAATAACTAAGATAAAGTGTTGTAGGGTATTAAAAATTAAAATATCTCTTATCCTGAAGGTCATTTTAGAATTCAATAATATAGCCACACACTCAGAATTGAAAAATTGAAAATTTGTTCATAAACTTTTGGTGCAAAATGAACCACGTTTATGGTTTTTTTGTTGTTTTTTTTGTAAATTTTTACCCATTTGTTCCCATTTTAGTAATAATTTCTTTTTCTCTCCAAAATTTTAGCATATTTTTCTTAAAATGTACTGAACAAATCTAAAAACCATACACACACACAAAAAAAAAAATCCCCATATGTCCATTTTTTTTTTAAAAAAAAATTTGTTGCAAGTAGTTGGATACCTGAATTATAGTAAAATGAGATTTTCATATTTTGGTACATCCAATTGACTCATTTATAAATTGAGACTTAATAAATTATTAAAAACAATTATAGTTTTTCTATTTTTGCCCCTAATTTTGACTATGGAGTTCAAAATAAATTCTGCATGGTGCAAAGACAATCATAGAAAAATACAATAAATTCTAATTTCGAGGAAAGGAAAAGATGCTTATTAGGAGAATAAAAATGTCATTAAGCTTCATAGTAATTAAGCTCTTTCTTTCTTTCTCGTTCTATTTAAAATTTTAAAAAATGAAAACCAAGGAAAAATGTTTTCTCTCTCTCTCTTCTAGAATTAAAAATTGAAACTCTTAAAAGTATATTCTTGTTTCATCAAAAGTTTCAGAGAAGAAAAGCTTTATTCATAACATTAAAATAATGTAAGTTTCAACTAATAAAATTCAAAGAATCAGCTAGTACAGAGAGAATTAAATCAATTATTCGTTTTAATTGATTTAGGAAAAGAGCTCTCTCAAAATTATTCTTTGATAGCTTTATTTGTTTCTACAGCAATGCCTTAAAAGGTGCTCTAATTATGTATATATGTGAATGAAGATGTATATTATTATTTAGCCATAATTTAATGAAATAAATTTTTTTGTTTAATTACAAAACTTTTAACCAATTAAACTACAATACTCTTTAACATGAATAGCTCTGAAACTCCATTTGTAATAAATTTAAAAAAGTATTATTGAATAGTTTAATACGCATTGCTTAGTATGATCTTGATTAGCAAGTCCTATATTAAATTATTTGTTCGATAATTGTATTTTCTAGTATATTATGTGGAATACTTTATAAAAACTACCAGAGATTTATTGAATTTAAATAGGAAAAACTGTACATTAAGTTCAAGACTCGTAAGATGTTCCGTTAATCAATTCTGCGAATAAGAAATTTGAGAATTCTTTATAATCTGCAATTACATTAAAAAAACTAACATATAAAAAGTGCCAAAATTTGATTAATGAATAGATTGGATTGAAATTTTATGTTTTCAAAGAAGTGATATTTACGCCCAAAGGTCAAGGGTACAGGACGCATTTCAAAGTAATTGCTATCTTCTTCGTAATTTATTGAATTATGATGGGAAGAAAACAGTGTTTAAAAAACAAAAAAGCTACATTTTATATAATATAATATTTAAGTAGTAGTTTATTTTGTATTTATATAAACCTCTTAATAAAGACGTAATACTTTTTTTTGGAGAAATTTAGTACAATTTAAAAATTATAAAGAAAAGTACTTGAAAATAAAATCAGAAATATGGATAATTTTATTTTCTGTGTGGTTAGAATGTTTGAATAATAACAAACATGTAATGTACGAAGCCCTTGAAGTTTTTGGAAATAACTTTATCACACATTTAACAATAGCAACTTTCTTTTCTGTTAAGTTTCTCTTTCAACTTTAAGATCTCAGATGTGTCTTATATGTGCACATTCAAGTGCATAATAATTAAATAGTTGTGATATCTGCTAGTATATCAAATTGGTAAATGTATTTATAGACAGAGAGGGATAAAAATATCTTTTAAAATATTTGTTGCCAATAATTACTAGAAAGTTTACTTAGGAAATTCTTTGAAAGTTACAAAATGGGTTAAGCTTTGTAATGTTTAAAGTATTTCACAATGAAATTAAATTAGTTCTTGGAATGGAATGAGACTTGAATGAAAGGAATTATCATTTCAAGGAAAGATGGCTATTATTAGATCATATTAAATCAAATAATTCAAAAGATTTACAAAGGAATTTGTTATACAGTATGTGTATTAAAATAAATATATTTATATATTGAATTTACTATTTCTTTCATTAAACTCGCACTTTGAAGCTGCGTGTGGGCTAGTGTCAAAGAACCTCGTAATTTTAAACCACAGTACTTGTGAGGAAATCTCAGTTGACACCGCACTCTCCTAACTTCCACACAACACCTCATAAGAATTTTGTTGCTCGACGGATTAAACGAACATCAGAGCCTCAACACGGTGGGTCTTCAGTGCAACTAAGACTCGATGTCACAATAGATACCATACGTACCATATATGAAACTGTTTGTAAGAAAGAGGGGGAGTTAGAGAAAGAGACTAGCTGTTACATATTTGTAATTGCTAACGTATATCTGGAGTGTTATGAAAATGATAACGTCGGTACTCATTCATGTTATATTTTTAGAAACACATCCGACTTAATTATTTTTAGCAATGGCTTAGATTATACCTCTATTTTTAATTTTTATACAGAATATTTCAGTTTAATAAAAACCAATCTTGACGCAAACAATGCAACCTTTACGGATTTACAATAAAAATTTGTTAATACATTTTAAATGAAACATCATGATAAAAGAGAAGCTTTTAAATTTAACTCTCTTCAAGGGCCTTTTTAGACAAGCAATCTCCACAAATCAATTTGTCAAAATGTTATTTATTTTTAGTTACCTCTAAAGAAATAATGATTTAGTCATTTCTCCTTCAGAAAAAAATAGTTGCAAAATTTTTTATAAATACTTCTTAGAACATGATTATCTTGTTTGTTTTATATACGTAATTTATAAAAGTAATGTAAGTAATAGCTTATCATACTTTTTATATTCATCATCTAAAAACCCTACATTTCCTCTCTCTTTTAATTTCAATAAGTTTCAACATGAAATACATTTAGCACCTTAGTTATAATTTGTTTATTACTAATTGTCTCATTTCAAACACGGTTCATACTTTCTTTCACAGCTTCCTGTTTCCGTCTTTGAACTCTATGCTTTTCAAATTTCGGCTATGATTTGGGATTCATGTTTCATCCATTTAAATAAATTGTTTTTGCTATTTTTTCAAATTACATAACATTCATTTAAAAAAGTTTTATTTTTATGCAGATCAATGCTTGATTACTTGCACAGGTTTTATTCTTAAGCGATTTTCAATCTTGTTTTATGTTCTTCATTTTTTTTTTTACATATATTTTATATTTTAGCTGAAAGGGAAGATAAGGATTCTATATAAAGAAGGGGTCTTCAACCCGTTTTCCACGGGCCACGAGTGGCCCTCTGAAGTTGTTTTAGCGTCCCCACATTCGAATTTCAGACAATTTCAAGAAAAACGTCTTATCAGGTTTTTATTGTAAAAACACCTTTTTTCCTTCTCATTCTTGATACTTAAAACATATGTTTGAAGTTCGATTTGAGAAAAAATATTTTGAAAATGACGAATATTTCAAAACTTTCACTATATGGTAAATATTTTTTAAGACTTCATTTTAACATTGTTGAAATCAATATATATATATACATACAAATCTCTAACAACGTCTCTTTACTTAAAATAAATTATAATTTTGTAAAACAAACCTCCTTTTTTATATAAATTTTCTGATTACACTATTTTTTGACAGAAGTGTGGACCATTGATATTTGTGAGTTTATTGATGTAGTTCTCAGGCGTAAAAGGTTAAAACCTTACTATAAAGCTATCTTAACACTACATCCCTGCCCTAAGTCAGTGACAACTTTAGAAAACATAATAGTTTTTCATTTGAATTAATCGTGTTTTCTATACATAGATCTTATGTCCTTGGTTTTCTATTTCAAAAGTTAAGCTCCCTCTGATTTGTAGGATACATAATCTACATTCTTTGAATATTTTTTTCGTTGATTTATTATATATATATATAATAATAATAATAATAATAATAATAATAATAATAATAATAATAATAATAATAAATGTAGAAAGTCAAGTTAAAAATTTTTAATTTGAGTACAATCATCTTCTCCTAGCAATAAATTTACGGAATACTTGGAATGTGATCGAAAAAAGAAACGGTTTTGCTCTCCGCTCTCCAAATGCCATTTTTAGCTTTATCATATTTACGGAAGTATTGATGTTCCAAAAATCTGAATGACCGTGTTTTGAAATTTCTGAATACGTTCTACACTTGAGAGGAAAACTTCTGAGTTATGGTTTCTGCAGTAATCGATAAAGAGATTCTCTTACTTCATGAAGAACTCGACAAAAGATGTCAGAGTAAGGTTACTTGAAGAAAAAAATTACAATTGCATGAGATTTTTTTTGATGTATAAGTTTTGAAGATTTCTTTAAAATGAAATTTTAATTATTGAGTATTTTAAAATATAAACACAAATGTATTCCTCCCTCATATGATTTGTGTAGTATTCTAGTTTAATATCTGTACTTATAATTTTGATGTCTTAGTATTAATTAATACATGAACTTTTTCAATTAATACACGCGAAATAATCACACTCAAAATGTTTTTTATTTAGTCTGAATTGTATTAGTTATTTTAATCTATTTAAATATATATATGCAATAAACCTTGAAAACAGGAAAAACACTTTAAAATTATTAGAACTTTTGTTCAGTGTTTAATTATTTATAGTGAAACTGTAATGTAACGAATTTGACATTGATTACAGAGCACTTTATGTTTATAATAAGCCTTAAAATTGCAGTACGTTTAGCTTTATTCCGAGTTTGTTTCTTTTGCAAGCTTTTTATTCTCTAATACTGAAAATTTTCCGAAAAGAAAGGTTAAACGTACAAAATTCAGTCTGGATTATAAAAGCAAGACAAGAAATTCCTCCTGTGCCCCTAATAATTTACTGGCAGATTTCCCTCCCCCCCAAAAAAAATTGATTTAGGGAGTGATATACTGGAATTTTCAAAAAAAAAAAAATGCTAAATCGCTTTGTTACATATGCGTATAAGAAAAAGACAAAGCCTAGTTAGTATATTGTACAACTATCTATGTATAGAATGATTTCAGTGTTTAGTGTAAAGTTACAATGGCATATTTTTAGCTATAGAACAGCGCCATATTTCAATTTTCACAATAATATAACACAATTTTTAGAATGTTGCTTTTCTTTATCAAGAACTAATCACATATTGATACCACATTTCTCTCAGAGTTTAAAAATGACAATTAAATAGTTGCAAAGTAATTTTTTTTCATATTAAAAAAGAACAAACATGTTTTAAAATTATATCAACATTAAAAATTAGAAAGTATGAAAGCTCTGAAAAGTATTGAATTAAAGTCACACTATGACAAAACAAGTAAAGGAATTTAAATAAAAAGATTGAAATTTAATGAATGGGAAAGATCACTCAAGCCTAAAAGTGCCTTCTAGGTACTGCCAAATTTTCCGAATTTTTCACGTAATAATATAAGTTAAATTCCTTCAAATGATAAAAAGCAGTTTTAAACGAAGATTTTACTAACTTAAGAAGAATCAAGTCCACTTTAATCATTGAAAGACTTTAGTTCTAAAAATCTGTTTTTCTTGTTCTTAAAGAGTAAAGATTATTCTCTGAATTTCTGTAAAGTATAAATGCCACGTAAGAATAATCTGACATTTTTCTGATCCATTAGTTACATCTAAAAATTAAATTTTAGATTTCGAATGTATATCCAATGCTACAGGAAAACTAGTATTCCAATAAAAAGACGGTGAAACATATTCCTATTTAGAAAACAGTCTGAGATATTATTAAATTCAAATGATTTAAAGCCAATTACAATGACTTCAGTGTCCCGTTGCAATTACCCCGGTGTTATGTTTCTTTGTGAATATTAATTTATTACACTTACATGTAAATAGATATTTTTAAAATGCATTACAAAAGTTTCTAAAATTCCTTCTTCTGCAGCTCTTTTTGCATATTTATTTATACAAACTCAGTTTCCATAAACAATTTCAGCCATCAACTGTGTCTGCAAACTAACTTCATTTAGCTTACGTTTTCTTAAAAAAATTATGAAGCGAAAAAAATTTTGATATATTTCTGCAGATAATTCATTTAATACTTCACTAAAACTATGTTAAATTTGAATCAGGACGCAAAAAAATGATGCGGGAAAAGATAAATTTGGGGATATGCCCCCCACATCAGCATTTGAGCGAAAAATGCTTGGAACAAAGTATCGTTTCATAAGCTCACGTCGATCAAACTCCATTGCTCGTTAGTCCAATGTCACGGATAACAGATACATCACCTCTGATTTCAGTTCTATACTGTAAGTCACGTAGTCATCCCGGAAGGAGGGAGGGGGCAGAATAGCATTATGGTTTCACACGATTCTTACCAAAGAACTACTTCCAGTCTCACCCACTATACTCCAAGCATACGTCTGAATGTGTGGCAAAATCAAAGCCCATGTGAATCGGAGAGGCTCTTGATCTTCTATACATAGAATTGGAAATAAGCAGAGATGATAGAATACATAAAGAATTGGAATCTTGATATTCTTTCATTTTTATGTGTTAGGATAAACACGTGTGTTTATATGTAATAAACATTCTAAAAATAATTGAATGCTATCGATATATATATATATATTTTGAGAGACGTCATAAGTAATATTATGTTCGCTTAATACTTCTGTAAGCTTTTCCTTATTGCAATAAGCCAGATTCAACAGTATACAAGTCAAGTTGAAGGATTCATAATTAATTCGTTTCTAAAGAAATAATTGATTATATTAAATAAATTAATTTTTTTATTTTATAGAATTCAGATGTTGATAAAATTACAAGACTATTTTTTTTGTATTGCCTCATCTAGAATGGTTTTGACTTTTAATAATAAATACTTATATTTATTAACAGATTCACATAGTAAAAAATAAGCTAAATTGGTAATAATTTTTAATAAAAACATATATACTTGGTATAAGCTAGTGTATAAACTTTATGTAAACTTACTTTGACAAAATAAAAGCTGTAATTTTATACCTTAATACCTTTTATAGTTTATAGTATCTGTGTTACTTGCTTTTATTGATAATACTTAACTAAATTAGAAAAAGGCGCCATTTCTGAAATTTACATATTACTGATGAATTGTAACATTTCGCATTTACACTCAAACATCAGGATGAGTGATGTATTGATCCGTGTGGCAGAAGTGTTACGTAAATTATGATTTAATACTAATAAATGAGTAATACGTCTGAACGAGGTAAATGACTATATTAATCGAATCATGTTTCTGGATATTAAATGCTTTGAGAGAAAATCCATTAAACACTGTGAGCATTTAAACATTACATAATGTAACACTCAGTAGTCTAGTGCACTACATACTGTATAATTTTCAGAGATTATCTGGAGTGTATCTTCTGATATATCTATTTGACCATTTAATGAGCTTTCATTAAACATTCATCTTTAGCTATAATAATAATAAAATCATTCTTATTCACATTTATATTTTACTTTATAAATCAAATAAATAAATTATTTAGTATTTGAATAAACTGTTTAGACTTCTTAAAATTTGTGATGTTATAAAAGCAAATTTTTCGTGTTACCTTTTGTTTTAGACTAATGTATGATTTTATACGGAATTACTTTAATATTTTTAAAATCCCATTATTCTAGTATTCAGAGTAGAGGTTTTTAAACTTACTGAGCCCGTTAAACCAAAAACTTAAACATGAACCCCTATTTCAATGCATAATAGAAAAATTATAAATTTAGCTTTGATGACATGGAGTTGTAAATGTTGATGTAAAAATAAAGTAGAAATAAAACATTGCGATACTTGAAGTAGCATTTATTTAAATTACACTGGTGTAAGAAATTAAAAGAATTTGCAGACTTGATCGATAATCTCTAGAACTACTGGACCGATTTAAATGAAATTTTATATGTACATACAGTGATACAATACAGAACAAATAACAATTCAACTATTGCAACACATCCGCATGATCGTGCGTAACACTCGTTGAAGTTGGAAGGTATGAAACAGCGGTAGCAGAATAAATAAAAGAAATGGGTTAATAGGGGGTATGGCCCACTCTTACTTCTATACAGGCCTCGCAGCGTGCTGTAATACTTGAAATAAGGCAGTTTATCAGTTCTTGTGGCCATTGGTCCCACTAGTTCAGCCACGATGCTTTCATTTCCTGGATGGTTCTTAGAGGAGGGGTGCGAGTTGCAATTTTTCTCCCCAGAGCGTCCCATACATGCCCTATAGGGCTTAGCTCTGGAAACCTGGCTGGCCAATCCATACGGCGAAAATATCCTCACTCTGTAAAAACTCATTAACCAGAAGAGCTCTATGTGACCTCGCGTTGTCGTCCATGAAAATGAACTCAGGGCCACATGCACCCCTGAAAAGGCAAACATAGGGTTCCAAGACCTCATCCCTATACCTCACACAACAAAGCCTCTTTTAAAGACATGGAGGTGTGTACGGCCATCCAACATGATACCTTCCCAGACCATTAAGCCTCCTCCACTATAATTGTCGATTTCGTTGACATTGGAGAGTAGGTAACGGGTCCCTGGTTCTCTCCATATGAACATATGGCAAGAATCAGTGTTTAGGCTGAAACGGAACTCATCGGTGAACTGAAAGGTCACCCATTGATCCATACTCCAATCTCTATGCTGTCTGCACTATGCTAAGCGGACTCTCCTATTCTTAGACGTGAGCGGGACGCAAACAACAGGTCTTCTGGTAAATAACCCTCTCTCATGAAGTCTTTTTGAAACAGTCACTCTTGAGATACACTGGTTCCTGTGACTGCATACAAGTAACGAGAGAGCTGAGAAGTTGTAACCCCTCTGTTACGTCTCGCTATAATCGACAAATGGCCATCTTCTCTGGCCGTCGTGGGACAACCTTGCCCAGGCTTTCTCTCGATGGATCCAGTATCCTGGAACTGTTTCATAAGTTACATACGACGCTGGGCGTTAAATTGAACTCTCTACAAATCTGTACTTGACATTAGCCTGCTTCTAGTCTCACCACAATTCTCATAACCTCAACTCATCATCTAAACGTTGGTGGTAACTCATTTTTACTGTTAAAATTTGAATTGAGCCGATTGCTTGAAAATAACACCAAGAAATTCGTCGAGGTGTGCTGGCGAACGAAATACAATGCAACTTACATGCGCTTATAAAGCCAGTTTTGCTGCTGGCTAAGCCTACACACATGTGTGCGCTTACGTATTTGACATACAAGATTTGCATTTTTATCTAGAAGCTGTGGTTTTTCATTCAGTTCATTTCTTTTCATGCAATTTGATAAAGTATGCAAATTCTCTTATTTTTTTTCATCAGTGTATACCTTTTGAATCAAAATATAGAAGCAGATATTTTTTTAAACGAGAGGGGGGAACCAATGAGATGGCAATCTTCGTACATACAAAGAATAATTTTGTTTTCTGTTTAAATTTATGAAAACTTTTGTGCATTTTCTTCACGTATTGGGTTCAAGCATAACATAAAATTTAACTGTTAATTAGACTTTTATACTGCCATATCTAAACAAGTTATTTCATGTAGCGGCTAGATTTTGTTCATATTTAAACTTGCATTGACGCTCCACAATCTGCGAATGGCCCAACTTCCCCCGTGTGATGCTTGTCATTATTTATACTTTATGTACCTATCCAAGCAATTTTTTAATTTTTACTCTACTTTTTAACACGTAAAATTATTACTAATTTTCTTTTGACTTTCATAATAATAGAAACGTTGCAAATATTTTACTTTATATTTAACCTTTCGAAGACCCCTTAAAGTTATCCAAGCACTCTCAAATTATTTTTAATTTTCCACGGGCCAATTCAGCATTAACAAGGACCCCCAGAGGTTCGTAGAAGCCAATTTGGGTACCTGTGTCTTAGAATATGTAACTTAAAAACATTTAAATTCCTAAATGTCTTGGTGGTGTCTTGGCGTAGATGTAGGTATTTTTAAATGCATTTTTTTGCATTAACAAAAATTTAAAGCTCTGAATTTTTAAAAATAAGTAACAAATCTTATTCCGAAAGAAATAGTTAACGATAATGCAGTTAAGGATAATTTAAATCTGGATTAAATTAGAGCTGAGATGAGAGACAATTTCTTCAGGACACGAAAACTTCTTTCTCGATAGGTCATTACTTTTTGGTTTTATCCTGGCGGCAGAACATGTTAGTCATACAATTCGTTTGTTTAAAGTTGAGTCAATGCATTAAATATGCACGGTAACGTTTCTTTCAGCATAACCGGTTGCGAATGAAGATCTTAGGAATGGAATCACTATTTGCATGTGTTATAATATTTATACGCAGCTGCGAGTTTAGCACGGAGAATGCAATGACAATGCATGCTCGAAAACGCTACCCAAAGAAGGAAACATTTTATTTGCTATTGCATTTGCGTTACTTAAAAAATTTGAATTCTGAAAAGTAATACGGTAAATTTTATGCGGTCAAATTCAATTTTGAAGGAAGTCACGGGCTAGATGTATTAAAGATAAAAGTATATATATATATATAAAGTAGGTTATACCAGAATGTGATGGTGGAAAAAATGTTGTTTATTAAGATAAACAAATATATTTTCTTAAATGTAAATATTATGCATTTATGAATATAAAGAGTCGCAATGTTGAAAGAAAGATCTTCTTTCACCCACTCAAACACCTTCCTTTATATCATTAAAATTTGAGAGTTGTTTGTCCCTCTCGATGTATTTCATAACATTTTCATTTCACTTCAGCTCAACCGACGCTTAAATCCGCTGTTTTGGCTATCGTTGCCTCAGGGGAGTTTTTGTACAGTACTTTTCAAGCGCAAATTACATTTCAATTAAAATATTCATGATTCAAACAAAGAGTAACTTTTCATCTACTAGATTATTAAGCGCTTCAAAGAAATAAAAGTTCTTTGAACCGTTTAATAATCTATAGTGGTGCACATTTTTCAATTAAGCGATCATGACAAAATTTTCTGTACCTATTTAGATTGTGAGCGAAAAACTCTTTGTTTTCTTGCAATAAATGATATTAGCGGGAAGAGTTTTTAATTGAAGTAAATATGAAGAGAAAGAAACGTGTTAATAAGGAGATTTTCTACCTAAATAAAGTTTAAACAAAATGTGCTGTTAAGAGATTAATAAGGTTATCTACGACAAAATGAAATAATACTTTTCAGTAAATGGGTGAAATTGTAATTTTTGAATTTATTTTTCGTGATATAAGCTTTTACAATGCATACATATATTCATATATAATACAGCAATTTATTGATTTATCAGCAATGCAAAATAACAGGTTACTGGCCCTGTAACTCTAAGCCCTGCTCTACTTGAGTGAAAGATATATTGTGAATATCCTAAAGATGTTTTTTTCTGTTTTTGTTAAAGATGTTTTTTGTGAATAACCAAATTTACTTTCTAAACATAGCTATTACAATTTCTACACTTGAAGACAGAAACTCAGTCTATTCTTTATTTTACGTCTATTTGTTATGGAATAAACGGAAAATGATTATTATGAAGATAGATAAATATATTGATACAACTTTACGATATTTGAATTAAAAACATTGATAAAAATTAGCATTGATTTATGTGTTCAGTTGATGCAAAAATACCTTCAAATATTAGAGATTGCACCTTCAATATTGGAAATTTGTTTTTAATTTAATTTTATCTTTCATACTGTCAGAACAGATGATAGAAGTGGAGTTTGGAGGGTTTAGATGAAAATATATTGACCTTCAAGAACAAAATAAGTTATAAGATGTATCAAAAAATTCTGGTAAAGTCTTAAAATCATGAAAATTGTTAGCTTCAGAGGGAAAGCTTACTTTTTATAAAAATGAAAGGCAATTTCATAAACTACTCAAATTTGGAAACATTTTAGAGTTCCCTCTATCATGTGAAGTTGCATATTTGCAAGAATTTAATTCTTTAATTAATTTTGTTAAACAATTATTTATTTTACTAGAAATGGGCAATTAATATGAAGAAATGTAATTACTTGTAACTGAGTGTTAAAAAATAGTCATTCAAGATGAATTTTGAGAATTTTATATCTAATATCATATTGTAAATAATATGTTATTTATAGTTAAATATAGTAAATATTTTTTGCCGTACAACAAAAGATGAATTTTCCATATATATTAGTAATACTTTTGTCAGTCAAGATAAATAAATACATAAATAGAGCCCAAATGAATTTATTTAGCAGATATTGTTAAAAGAATGTAAGTTAGTTTATTCATCATTAATTTGAAAAAAAAATCGATATGAAGATGAATACATAGGATTCATCTAATAATTCACAACTTGAATGGAAGCTTCAATAATTTAATTTAATGCTTATAATTTTAACTTTTTCTCTTGATATATAATAAATAGAGCTGATAAACTTAAGAGATAAAAAATCAGAACTGTACAGTGAAAAAAGTTTGATATCTTATTTCAACAAATAGTAATTAGTTTTAAGGACAAAACAACAGGATTTATAGCTATCAACCTTTACAATGTAGTTATACAACGTAATTATATAAATTATCGCAATCGAGCGAAGCTTAATGGTTCGTTTTTAAAAAGTAACAATTTACCTTCCATATTTAAAAATTACAAAATTTTTATTTATTAGTCGATTTTCTCTATGTACTCTCTGTTGCAAAATACACGGAACATCCAAAACAAAAATAGTGTTTACCATTCCCCTTGAAGCGAAACGCGCAGTAAACCACATGATTAAAAGTGTAATACTAACTGAAAAATAAAAGTGAAAGCAGCACTACGCGGAACGTAAACTAGCATTTTCACTTTACTAAGAGGTTTATTTTACTAATGATGATTGCCAACAATCATTAAAGTGAGAAAGCGTGACTTTATGTATATATATTTATGGATTATATATCCAGAATAATAACACAGCGTTTCTCTACTAAGTGCTATCTCATCGGAGGAGATTCCTGATTGCGTTTAACTTAGTTGGTGCTTAAAATGAAAACCGAGAAGATACAATCAACGACTCGTGTGGTGTATGTTGGATCCGCGCCGTACGTAATCGCAGTCAAAAAGGGAGGAAAGAGAAAAAGGATTAAAAATAAAAAAAAGAAAGACACAGCTTCTAATGTGAGCTAGTAAGCCAATAAAAAATGATCGTATCTAAAATAAAGTTAAGCTTTTTTAATGTTGAGTAATTAGGACACCCCTACGTGTTTGAAACTCAGAGCAGGGACAAAATCAAAAAGATGACTCGCTGTGGCGATGCTTTAACTTTCTAATGCAATCAGCGCTTCTAATAGCTGCCTGTAGACGACATGCGGGACAAAAGCAGGTTGGAAATTAATTACGAAAGCGTTGCTCTTGAAAACGTAGTACTGGGAAGTAGCAGATAAGGAAGAGCGATTAATGAAATAACTTTTAAAAACAAGACTGCTCGGTTGTGGGTCCCATAGTATAACGCTACGTATCGATGTCCCCACTCTAACTTTTAAATTAACTTCTCCGGTTGGCGTTGCCGTAATTTGTATTCTAAAAGATTTTCATTGTTTATTCTTGAAATAATTCACTTTGGGTATTCCTAACGGTCCTTCAGATTATGGACTTACCTCTTTCTGGAAAAGTAAAATAACCCACGACCGAACTGTTAGGTTTATCCGTCCGGAATAAGTACAAACATTAAGAATGAGAGTAAAATGGTTATCATGTACACTCTTAGCAATGATATTAGTGTATAAAACGATAAATATCATTTTTTGGTGCTTTACTTTTTATTTCATTACTGTACAACTTTCTTAGTGGTATGTTTAACTGACACTCGGGAATAACGAGACGTCAGATGAGAATTTAGAGAATCATATAAAATAAATTTTCGTCTTAAAAATACTAGTTTTTTAAACCTTTTCGTATTTAAATGTCTAAATAAAGACGAAAAGATATGCCTCACAGATTTTGTTCGAAGGTTGGATATGAATTAATTGTACCAAGGAAGGATTGTTGATTTTTATTAGGGTCCTTCAGATGTATGGAAAGGAAACGATGCTGAAGCTGATGCTATCCCAGTTAGCTGATATCTAACTGGGAAAATGAGGTGTTATTTATTTGCGGCCAGTTGAGTCGATGAGGTTAAGTTTCTAATGTTGGTTCGCTTGTTGTTCAGGATGATATCAAGTGTGTGTATTCTTTCTTGGCAGAGTGATTCATATAATGTAAGCATACAATGATTTATTTGATTTGGATAGGACAATACGCGGGCTATCTTTATTCTTCGCATATATTTTAGAATTGGGTATAATTTTAATTCTTAGTTATAAATATTTTAGAAATAATATCTTGATTTATTTAATTCAGTCTCTCTCTCTATATAAAAATATATATGTATCTTATATTCAGTACTACTAACTTATAACACGGTGAACTCTTCAATTTAATTTTTTCAAGTAGTTATATAACTATAATTTGTTTATAATGACCTAAATGATATTGAATTGACTATGCAAATTTATAGTATCGATTTTAGGGTAAGGTAAAAAAATATTTTTTTAAAAGTATTGTTTTATGTAGATTGAGTAGAAAATAAACAGCTGGGATCTCTAAATATTTTCTTGAAATTAATATTTTTGATAAATGCCTTTGGACCTGAAAGATAAAGCGAATAGTAAAGAAGTTTTTCCTTTTATGTAAAAAGCTTTTCAATATATTCGTCTGTAGATGCATATGAGAAAATACGGTGACAAAACCATTCGATGAAATTCTACCGAATATATCAATCTGAAGATGCTTTAAAACTCAAGACCCTTATATACATCAACGAAGAAAATATCTTACTTTGTTTCTGCTTAGAGTTAGTTTATGCTAACAGGCAAGAGCCTTAAGTTAATGTATAGCTTTTCCGAAATATCTATTTTATACAAAAGATATGTCGCCTATAGACGTGGTGCGATCCGTTGAAACGATTTTTGAAAATTCTTTTGAGATAAAGAAAACTATTTCAGTTTTCAAAATATTTGAATAAAAACTAGAAGAAAGATTTGGCATTTGATATATGTTTAGTAAGAAAGGATAGCTAAATTTTTCAACTTGATTTTAATTTAAGTTACCATTTTCATAAAAAAATGGTTTTAATAAAAAAAAAGTTCTTTGCCTTAATGACTCTTGATAAATATGTATTAATATGTTAATAATAAAAATGGAAACTCTGAAAAAATTATATTAAATATTAATAAAAATTTATAAATTAAAGCTTTTTATGTAATATTGGGATAAAGTTAAAATGTGAAACCCTAATGACTAATCATCCCAAGATCTCCTAGATGTTGGATATCAGATAGATGTAGAAGCAACGATTGATGAGCATGGTTCAACTTTTTTAATATTCCTTCCAGAATAAGTCAAAATATTGAGCTTTAAACTTTATAATTGTGACATATATTTAAAAAACATCTGATATAATTATAATACATGATACAAATTATAAACTTAAAACAAGTCATCATTGTATAACGAATAGTTTCATTAAAAATCAAAATATTTCCAAAAAGCCCGTCCTCAAAATAAGTCTATATTTCATATTGTTTAAAAATCCTCTCTCATTCGTGTAGCTCTTACACATTTTGTGTTTATACTTCTTCCTCTTGTATTGTAAACACAATAAACTTTTCAAAAGAAAACCAGTGCACAAGGAAAGTAATTCCAAAAAGCCAGCCAGCGAGAAAAACCTAATTATTAATTATGAAAAAGTGGTATCGCATCATCCTATTTTCTTCCTTTGAATGCATAATTTATTACATTCCGCTGTAACGGAGCCCCTGCCAAGCAGTTCTCTTCGAAAGCAAAGACACAAACGCATATTTACCACTCACGCACATTACAAGGCAAATCTCATATTTTAATGACTTATTCAGTTGCATTTTGAAAGATAGTGGGGTAAGTGTAATGCCGAGCTCCAAATCCCAACCTTCTTTTGAATTATGAACCATGTAAACTTTAAGGGGAGATGGGATTCGATACAGGGGGAAAACCCTGCACGAATCACTATGTCAAAATTTAAAAGGTTTTACGTATTCAATGTCATTAGATACACGGAAAAGCCAATGAAGTTTAAAGCGCCTCGGACCAACAGTTTGTCCAATTTGATTTCAACTAGTGAAGGCATATTAACATATTTAGAGAGACACCGTCACATTTCGAAAGATAGATATAATTAGAGGTAGGAACGTAGAGAAACATTAGCTAGCGGTCTGATGTATCTACCGGCTACGACGTTATTTTTGAGGAATATGAACACGTTAAGAAGGTTCTTGGGTCCCTGAAGAGAAATTAACGTCGATGAAATTACATCCGTCACTGCAAAAGAGCAATTCGCAGAGGGAAGTTTATGGAATTCTCTCGTAGAATTCTTCTGGAATGCTAGGTGCTGGAGAAATTTTCGAGCAATGGGCTTGCGACTATTAGATAGCGTTTTGTGGTTTATTACTATTTGTGGTTTATTACTATTTGTGGTTTATGTGTAGCTCCTAAACTGTTTTCTGTAATAGTCGAGGATTAATAATGAATGAATGGCGTGTTCTGAAAGTATTTTACAAAATAAGAAAAATTATCGTGTTTATAAGGAGTTTTAGATCATTACACATGCGATGTGAATGAATTTAAGTTATATGAATTATTCAAATCAAATATTTTCAAATGGTTTTCAAAGATTTTTAAAGAAACGTGCAATATTCATTCTGTTTTTAAGTACTGTAAATCCCATGGTGGGTTTAAATTTTAAAAACTGTTAAAGTTCCACTTCTTTTTAAAGATAAGTACAAAAATGATTTTAGCACAGCCCCGAAAACATTTGATTTTTTATCTAGTGAATCATATTTTTGACGAAAACTTAGTTCCGAGGGCATTAATTCCCGAAATTTATATTTTAAATACGTCTAAATTTTTTCTGAGAAAAAACAAAAAAAAAATAAATAAATAATTTTAATAATTATTAAGTTTTTAAAAAAAATATAGTTGATATAAATCTATTAAAAATAGTATTAAAGTTTTCGCAAGTCTTTTTTGCTTATAAATATTAAAGTGTTCCAAATAAACTCATGCTGACATTCTGCGTCATTTTAAACTTCACAGCTTGTCTACAAAGTTACAGAATACTCATTTTTCTTAAAAGGAAATGTAAATAATCTGATGTGTTTTGGACGCTGACGCAAACAATTGTGCTCCACTTTTAATATCGTTTCAGCTGTTCATTGGTATAGAACGAACCCAAACTATCCTTTAGAATAAAGAATCAAGGAACAACTGATCACACACATAGGAAATCTCGCGTTTCACACTTAAGAATAGAGAAAGTCTGTCACGCCCAAAGCGTGACGTAGAATTCTCAGACGGCATAGAAAGAACACAAACACTTTATGTGAGTGTTATCGATTATTCTTATCTGAAAGGATACTATTATGTGTTAATATAAATATACAAAATATTTTAATTTCTTAAGGACTACAAAACTTTATTCAGACTACTACATTTTCAAGATTAGGATAGTTCAAATTGTTCAACCACATCAAGAAGTTCCCCTTTTTTCCATTTTATCTAATACAGCAATTATTGAATCCTTTTATTTTTTGTCTTGTTTTGAGACGATGATTAGATTTAAAATTAGAGGGTGTGTTCTATTTTTATCTTTAATTAAAGAATGGCAGATAATCAACTAACCAATTTTGAGAAAATGTTTATTACCAATCTAAAATGCAATTTTAAATAAAGACAGATACAGGATTGTCATTGAGCAAATCTCTTAAAATTTTACATACTTATTTTGCTCATGTTTAAAAAACATTTATTTCATTTTCAACAATTTTAATATGTAAGGGTTTTATACATTTTTAGGAAATTAAAATTAATTATTTAATTAAAAGAAATTATGAAAATTTTTTATGGGATTCGGATGAGTTTATACAAAGCATTAATTTTAAAATATATAGCTCTTTTAATGTGGCATTTTTTTTTGATAATTTTAATTTGCACTCATACTATAGAATATATTATGCGTTGCAAGATATAGTACTGAATATAGGCAGTTATAATGCATCACAAGCGTATTGTTAGGTTATTTTTAAATTAAGAAACATTTACAACGTTAAGAGCACTCATTTTCTCAAGGAAATCAATTAGGAAAAAAAAGAACTCTCATCTTAAAACAAACGTACTGCCGATAAATGAAGTATATTTTAAGCAACATGAAAGAGTTTCATTTTTTTTCTTTCAATTATAAACAATAGTGTATCTAGTTGACCAAACAACTGTCTCTTTTCAGATTTATGTAATGCGTAATTACAGCTATCGGGATAAAATAACAACCCATTATGTTAAGAAAAACCATAATGGCACTTATTTTATGCCTAAATGGCTATAAAACTGCTAAAAGTGCCGACATTGTGAAAAATAACTTTCGGATGAATCATCTTGCAGTTTTTGTGCTCACCGATTTATGTACTGCCAGCAGTAAAAGACACAAAGAATGATTCATCTAAGGCGTTAAAATATAGCCCTCTTCTGACAATAAAGCAATACAACTACACTAAAAGATCAATTCCAATATGGGCCTCTTTTTTATAACAATATTTATTTTCTTCGTGTTTTCATTATTTATTTTTAATCTCTTTAAAGAAGCAAAATTGCTTATTGTTGAAACTCTAAATAGAGATTTCTCAAATGCGTACTATAAATTTTTATACATTGATTCTGTTACAATTAATTTGTTTTCGACTGCAAATAATTGCAGTATTTTTCAGCAACTGTTATTTACTCACATAATAATAGTTAACCACTGCTTTATATTTTGTGTTAATTAAATATATTTGTTTTTGACTGTTCATTATTAACTAAAAATGATTTATATAATTCTTTAACGTGTAGTTATTAACATTTGCATTGTATTATCTAAGCATAATCTATGTTAGATCAGCCGTTTTGTCAACGAAAATGAAAGATTCCATCTCAAAAACATATTGCAAAGTAGAGTTCATTATCGCATTTTCGCTTTATAAGCTTGACTTTTAACCAATACACGTACAAAAAGTTGCTTTTGTGCTTTTTTTTAATGTTTTCTGATGTAAATATAATGATAATGATTTGGGCTTGAAATCATAGCAGAAAAAAAAACACGTGAAACAATTTTCATATGAGAAAACGTTTTTTTATATGTGATTGAACGCGCAGAAGTATTAATAACACGCAATTTATGCCTATGAAATAATGAAATACCTATGAAAAATTCCACAGAAAGTCTACTGAAATCTCCCACTTACCACGACGAACTTTTATACCAAACTTAACACATTAACAATAAAAATAACAGGCATTAAAAAAGACGAACTGATGAATGATCAAAGGTATAACATTAATTCCAGAAACAGCTAAAAAAACTAAAACTGGCAAAACAAAAAGCCACTTTTACAATAATTTTTCATCAGACATATATAAGAAGAATAAACTCTTATGAATATTCTTTAATTTCTCTTTTCTGAACTAAAAAAAGCAAGTGATAAAACCTTTTAAAAGATTAAAAGGGACGATCAATGGCTCAAGTTATCAAATATTCCTAAAATTTTTTTTGCATAAATTGCTTATACAGTTCTTGAGGCAACGAAACTTTTTCTTTTCGAATTTGTAATGTTTGTCCCTTTTATTTCTGTTTTTAATGATTAATTACTGAATAATTGTAATAGTGCATGCATTGTTTTTTAATAGTAAATCACATTTATTATGGTATAAATAGTTAAGAGACGGTGCTCCAGTAAAACAACCAAATAAATAAATAAATTCATAAATTTGTATTACAAAACTATTTTTATGCACTTAAAATAATTGTTAATGAGATATAATACACAGTGTACGTCCATAATATTCTATTCCAAATTCTTTAATATTTTTTGTTTGTATTCTTTGTAGTTTTCTGTTTATCTATGTAAAAAGTCCGCCCTCTATGAATAACGCCGTTCGACGCAGCTTAGAAAATTCGTGTGCGGTACGTTCCACCGATGACAGTTTTCTGGCTAAGCTCCCGCTCTTAGGCAAGTCTGGGAGAAAAAGTACATACAGATGGCTAGTTTGGGCCTTTGGCCAAGTACATAAGGAAAGGTCTAAGCCACCAAGGTATAACAATAATACACCTGACTGCAGTGCAGATTATGCAAAGTAAAACTTTTCAGATATTTCCATTCGTAATTAAAAAAAAAAAATTCATATTTAAAATTCGGATTGTAAATATCTACAGCATACAAGTAAATGTGCTATTAAAATTTTGTTACTTATAACTGATTGATTTAATTAGATTTTTTTTTTTTTAGAAAATAATTCAATCTTCTCGTAAGTATAATTATTTTAGTCTATAAAAGCAGTAATTTAATAAAGTGTACGAAGTGATCAAATTTTAATGCTACTGATTGAGAATAAGTATGACAATTCAGGATTCACACACACACACAGGATACAGGCTACGTTTAAGTGCTGTCTGAAATATACCTTCATTTGTGCATTTTTTCGAACTCTGCCTACCAATTTTAATGAATACCCCCCCACCCCCAATATTGAAGAACAATTACTTACCTACGCGTAATAATTATATGACAATGGATATATGTATAAAGGTCAACATATCAAGTTGATGTCCAAGATGCGAAAGCAATTGATTATTCAGAAACAAAATAATATAAGTATAATAATTATTTTGATGCACTTGACGCTTTTAAAAATTTCACACACACAAATCGGACTCAAATTCCGTTTTATTTTGTGATGTAATTTATTAAAAGTTTTAATATATCGTTTGAAAAAAGAAAGGGGAAAAAATGGATGCAAAAATGCTGTAAGACTTCCCTACACGCAAATTTATACTTTAACATCCGAAGTCTCCCTCGCGCGCGAAGAAAGGGGAAATGCACCGGTGGCGCATTGCCCGGATTCGGAAGCTGGGTATAAGCTTATATCGATATATGGGAGCATGAAGGTATTTTCTCGTTCTCTCTCTTTGATACTTTATTTGATACACAATTTATACAGCCTCATAAAAACACACACACACACACAAAATATATTTTTTAAAAACTTACTTATATTATTATCTAGTATTTATTTTTCATTTAATTATTTATATAAAAGTTTACTTCGTTTAATATTGAAGCACAGTATTACGTATGAAAAAGTATTCTAAAATTAATATCATGTGTTGACTTCACTTCCGTACAGAGATCAGTATATATTATTACACTCTCATTTATGTTAAAATTAATCTATTTATTCCTGTATAAAATGATCAGTATCTACATGCAAATAACTTTTAAAAGCATTTTTTTTCTATATAAAAATATATTCCAGCGATTAAAGCATGCTCAAAGACAATTATCAAAGGTTGTCGTAAAATTATAGTAATGTTAATGTTTAACGACAAGGAAATGACTATAACTTAAATGTTTTGGAAAAGCTACATTCAGTGGCGTACGAAGGAGTTTTTTAAGGGAAGGGGGGTCGAGGATCGAAAGTCCACCCTTCTTTCATCATACCCCAATGTGCCACCAAACATATTACTTTGATGATTTTTCCAAAAGAATTGAAAATGATTTTTTCGATTGATTGATTGATTTTGAAAATGATTTTTTCGATTGCCGGAAACAAAACAATAAAATAAATTATTGAATAGATAATTAGCATCAAATAATAAAATAAATTATAAATAACAAGCAATTAAATTACCAGAAATACTATATACATAGTTTGCATATATTACAATATGCATAGGATTATAATCAATCAAAAAAAAAAAATCAAGGACGATGCAAGGAGGGGGTTCCGGATCCTCCGG
The DNA here is from genome assembly GCA_019973975.1 of Trichonephila clavata. Taxonomy (NCBI): domain Eukaryota; kingdom Metazoa; phylum Arthropoda; class Arachnida; order Araneae; family Nephilidae; genus Trichonephila; species Trichonephila clavata. The sequence continues at coordinate 632,851 of BMAO01019114.1, read as the reverse complement.
AGCTTCCTCCTTGTGTGTGTCACTGGCTACATTCCCTCAATTTAAAATAAACATTTAGTAAAAATAACTGTCAAGACTAGAATAATCTTTTCTTATTACATTCATAAATGTGAAAAGTACTTAATTCTCAGATTAAATTAAAATATAATAAATCACCTTCCTTTACACATTTTTTAAGTCTATTAGGCTATTAGGACCACTATATTTCACAGTTACATACAATGCATTTTTCTTCTTTTTCAAAAGTTATTAATAAAGATATACCAGGTATCATAAAGATCCGCTTCTGGGACACTTCCATTGAATAAGTTTAATTTCGACCTTGAACTAAGCGTAATATATTGCTCGAGTGGATTAAAATGTCTTGGCAAATAACTAATTGCTAAGCTGGTATCAGCGCTAAGCCAAACGGAAAATTAGGTACCATGTAACGGAGGAACCAAGGCTACAGCTTTTCATTTGAATGTTCGGTAGGAAAATGTTGCCGCAGAGCTAAAATTAAAGTCCCTCTCAAACTCCCGAGAGAATTTCAGGAAAGAAAGTTCTCTTCTTCAGTGCTTTGAAATAGTTACTCAAGTGTAAACTAAAGTTCAGGATAATCATTCAAGTAGAAACAGAAGATTCTATATAGATAAGGGGATATTTTTTTTGTTTATGTCTTCATCTTTGTAGTGGGTCTCAAAGTGACAGAAATTTGGAAAATGGGATTTTTATTCTTTTACGTAAGTGTGAAAAGAAATAGAATCGTTTTAACACTTTAAAGTAATAAAAACAGGATTTAGAATGAATCAATAGAACTTGTATTGAAACATCAATTTCGGAAAAAGTTGAATATAACAGAATTAATCATGCTATTGGAATATTAAATATTATTTTGATATAGTATTATAATATAAAAAATTGATCGATAAATAAATAAATATATTAAATGAAATTACTAAATGGTCAAATATAATATACTTTTGAAAAGAAACGAATGCTCTGAGATATAATGAAGACTTAAGTCTAACAGATGAGCGTACGTCAATACTATGTTTAATTGGAACTGAAAAAAAAGACAGGTGCCTCAGCATTATGTTTGCTTTTTCTCATAAAAGATATTGCAATAATAACTGTTATTGATTAAGTTTTATAGATGTTTGTACGTGATACATACCCATTTCTTATTTTTTTCATGCATCGTAAAATAAATAAAAAGTGGAATTGTTTTGTGATCTATACGAAAAATAGTGAGTTCGATTATTTTCGAATGAATTTTAAGCTTAAAATTTTATTAATCAGTGTCCAATAACAGTAATTATTATTATAATTATTATACATGCCTAATAGAGAAGCATATTATCAGTTTTATATATGACAGGTCATATTATCTTGTCCAGCATCTTATCTAATTATATTTTTAAAAATATATAACAAATAAATCAATGGTTGTATAGATAGTTCATTTTGAATTCCGGTTCCAATTAGAAGGGGAAAAATAATATGCGAGATATTAGGCATCTGCATAATTTAATAATTAAATCTTTAATATGTACCATAAAATTAAAAAAAAATTCCAGTTTAGTAGAAGTGAGTAATGTGTCTTAAAAGCAAACATCTTAAGCAATAAAACTCTTTTTAATATGTTTGTATCAAAAACCCAATAGAATATGTCACACCAACAACGGTACGCAAGCTTATAAGCAAAAAATTAAATAAATAAAAATCGGCTTTAAAATACTCACCCCAAAAACTTGAGAGGAATTCTATCTCCTCTACATGCTACTCCAAGGCTCTGGAGAATACTAAGTTCAGTTTTTCTTTTTTTAAAAAAGAAACAACGAGAGTAGTTCGTATCAACGAAGAATAAATTGTCTTTCACCACTCTCAATCACTTTTTTTCTTTCTCACTCACTCTCTCTTCTCTCTCTCTCTCTAAGTCTTTACTTCTTCCTTATCCTTTAAACACAGCGAAAAAGACAGGTGCAAAATGCACGGAAATGAAAAGAGCGATCAAGCACCTCTACATCTCAGTTCGTCCGGGCTTTTGCACGTGCGCTACCCCTCTACAATGCTTTAGCAAGAGTTTCCGACGGGAGAATGGACAAGTGCCAATGTCCGGTTCGGGCACGTGAACAGAGTCCCAATGAAAAAGTTTTCAAAGCAAACAATTTATATCAATAACTTTTTTAATAAAGTCAGCAATGTAGACAAAGTCAGAGTCAGCGTCTACATCGCAAACAAGACGCAAGCGGAAAGCGCACCACGCGGCACACCAAAAAGTTCTTTTCAAAGGCGAGCGCGAAAAACGTGCGATGCGGAGAGTCTTTAGTCCTCGGCTTGAGTGTCTTAGTCGGCAGGTGAGCTTCGAATGCAGGAGAGAGGAGTGAGTCTCGCGAGTAGAAAGGACTGTCAGAGCATGCGTAGGGTCGCCTCCACTTTCTAGCGGTTGGGGAATCGGAGACGCAAACGTCCGACCAATCCAAGAGCCCGATGTGAGAAGCAACAGACAACAACGGCATAGAGTCCGACCCAGCACGCGTTCGCCTTACTTTTTCCTCTTTTTTTTATTTCACTCCTCCTTACTTTTTGGAGAGGGAAAAAGAGAAGGAAAACTCCTGGATCGCACTTTTATCTCCGGATGCAGATGATCTTTCGTATACGAATTTCTCTCTCTCGGACCATAATCTGGTCCCGAAAACGTCTCGAGATGTCACGTTCCCATTTATCGGACTAAAGTTTCTGTTCGGACAGTAATAAAAAAAGAAGGAAAAATGGTGTACTCGCTGCATTTAAAAATTTGTTGCGCTGGGAAAAGAAGTTTATGTTTGAGGGTTATTGAAAATTAAAACATTATTCTCTTTAAAAATACAATAATTATTTTTGCTTTCATGTATTTTATACTTAATCCCAGGACAAAAACGCGCATCTCTGTCTTGAAAGTTTTATATATATAAGTTTGCTTTCTTTTTCGTGAAGAGTTGAGACTTCAATTTAGAAAAAAAATATTTTTTAAAGAAATCTTAAATGAATTTGTGTAGAAATAAGGTTATATGAGATATATTATATTACTTCTATATTTTAAGCATAATTTGATGTAGTCCTCATTTAAAATTAAAAAAAAGAAGCAGATAAATAGTTATTTTTGTATATTCTATTAACAATGTGTGTATATTTAAAATATATCCACACATCGTTCACAGAATATTGCTTATACCTTATAATGTAATTTCAAAAGAATAGCGAAGTATTGACTAAGTATTTAAATCAACTCTTTGGCATTTAAAATAAGGAGTACAAAAATACTATTAGTCTTTAAAGCGCCGACATCCAAACGAAATACTTTACCAAAAAATGTCAGAGAAACATTTTTTTAAGCTATGATACAAAAATATTATTAAGTTGAAAAATAATAGATTTATGTATGTATCTATATATTACTCTTATGTAAAATGGGAATAGGGTTAAAGTTCAAGCATTTGCTTATAATTGATCACGTTTAGCACTTTTGAGTTTTTATTCAGTTTATCGAATTCGTATCTGAAAAAATATATTTCTTACAGTTTCTAAGAATTAGAAGAAATTTCCAGAATTCGTGCATACATCTACAATTCGATATTATACATAATTTAAAATTCATATATAATTTTTTTTAACATTTTTTCTATGTTCTAAAATACACATATATTTATACATATGTTGCGTTTCGAAGGAAGTATGGAGACTTTTCAGGAAACAAGGAGGAAATTTATTCATTATTATGAGGTAGCTTTTTAGCGATCTCCAATTGTCCTTGATTTTGATTTGGATTGTACTCTTATTTCAATAACTACTAAATCATCATATTTTAACTTAGGTTTCGAATGAAGAGTAAATAGTAGGAACATACAACTTACGACCATAAATGGGAATGGAATGAGATTGGAATTTGAAGGTTGCGTGATCTTTTCTGATAAAATATTAGCTGTTTGATTTTATACGCGAAAATGTACGGCGTGAAAATAAATATACTAAATAGGATGTAGGATTTTGTTTTAAGTTTTAATTTAATTATCCTTAGATATATGTAATGGCTTACGTATATAAAAAAGTCTGTTTGATATTATTTAAATAGGATGATTATCAAATATTAGTCCGAATTAATTAATTAGAGTCAATTAATTCTTTTTGGATTCAAATTAGAGGCAATTATCCCATCATAGCCAAAAAAGCTGTAAAAATATATTTACAATTTTCTACATCATACTTGTGTGAATTCCGATTTTCAGCATTTACAAAAATAAAAATGAAAAAAAGATCGAATATTTTTAAATGTAGATGATGAAATGAGAAAAACATCATTTTTTACAACCAAATATAAACGAATTTTCAAAAAATCTCAAGCTCAAATGTCGCAATAAATGTATTCTTATAATTAATTAATAAACATTTTTTTTTTTGTATTTGCCGTACATATTATTTTCTTTAACATCGGAAATTATTATCATATACTATTTTATCTAGTGTATTATTGAAAAGTAAAATTCCTTTTTGCTAATTTTGTTAGTGTTACGCCAAATTTTGAAATTGGTAAAAGTGTACCTCAACAGAAAAAAAAAGGCTAAGAACCATCGTTCTAGATAATATGCAACATTAAGATGTAATTTTTTAATAATTTTTTTTTATATAAGACTATTAATTGAATACACACAATAAATACATTTTTTAAATGTCATAAACTATTATTAACTGTGAAAGTCTAATTTTAAATGTCATATCAATATCTTATAGTGTTAAGTATTTCATTGAGAACTTATCTCATATAGATAAATAAAAAAATTATTTTCATTCAAGCTCTTCGATAACTTTCGCGGAAATGTATCGGATCGATACTTTGCGATATTTGTTAATTTAAAATTAGTTTATTTCTAATGAACAAAATAATTTAGATCAATATATAAAAATGATAGATGACATCCCATAATTTATTTTTAAAAAAAAGGTTCCTCTCTGTGTAGTAGAATAAATATATAAAATCTCTAAATGTATAAAAAGCTTTTAGAAGAGCAGAAGTTTCCATATCAAGATTAAAACTTTTGAGCTTTATGTGTCACAGAAAAATGTACAATAAAGTTTCTATCTCTGGGAAAGCACGACACATGCTTCTATGTTCCCATTTAAATTCAACAATACCTTGGAGTAATTTTAAACTGCAGATTGAAGATTTTTTTTTGGTTTTCGTGTACTTATGAGAACTTTTACAATACTTGAAATAAGAAATTCAGATGCAGAATGTGATATAAAAGTACAATCATCTTGAGAGCAAAGAAATTTTAAGAGTGGCATGGAAAAAGAATATTCCTTGAGGAATACTTGCGCTTTTTATTTTTCTTATTTAATATTATTTTTATGTTTACATGAAAGGCTTGAGACGCTTGTTAGATATTCTTATCATTTAAGCTAGCTCTGATTTTTGGATATTTCTTCTGTTTTATTCAAAACTTTTTATTAAATAAATCTTAATACTTGTTTTAAGAAGGAAATAAACATTGAACAGTATAAAAGAAATGTTCTAAGAGTATTTTGTAGAATTTTCAGAATTAGATCTCTAATTTTTTTTTTTGTGCTGAGGCACACTTTTAACAATTTCAAAATTTAGCAGCAAACTTGCAACAAAATAAGTTTAAAAGAATTTTACTTATTTGTAATATACTTCCATCTATTCACGAAAGAATAAGTTAAATATACCACGAATACTCTTAGTTTATTTCTATAAACAGCTGAATGATTCTGTTTCAAATTTAATTTTTTCCCAGAGTATAATTAATAATAATAATAACAATAAAATTGGTGGCACACTAAATTATATTGGCACAGTATATGAGAATCACTGCTTTATGCAAGAATTACAAAGCATGTTTAGTGATTCCCATTGTATTTCAGATTTTTTCTTATAAAAAATCTTTGTCTTAGTTAATAATGGTTAGACCTTAGCGCCTTAATAGACTAAAAACTTCAGCGCCTTAATAGACTAAAGACTTTAGCGCCTAAAATGTGCATGAATAATACAAATAAAATATTTTATATTAAAAACTTATGTAATAATTCTTGCAAATTCTCTTAAAGTATTATTTTCGAAACGTATGTATAATGATCAGAATAACTTTTGGAACGTAAGTCAGTGTCTGATGGGCACGGTTTAAATAAAAACAAATTATTTTTTGAACAATAAAATAGTCTCAGAATTTGTATATAACTATTCAACTATGCTTTATATTTTCTTAGAGCAGAAATTTTTATCTGTGTTTTCAAATATTTTTTTAAAATTCCAACTGCACATTTGAAACTATGTTTAATTTTTCTTGGAACTCTCACATTATGATATAAAAAAGCAAAAGTAAAAGAATAAATGAACTCTTTATTTTTTATGCTAACAAAGATATTACAAATTAAAATTGAAATGCATTCATTGAAACTAGACAATAAAAAAGATAATTCTTTTTAGTATTAAATTATAAATGATTTAAATATAATTGAGCTGACACAATATACAGCTACATTTGTTTTAGCGAAGTGGTGATATAATTAGTTTAGGACTTAATGTAATCTACTATGCTCAATACTTTTTAAAAATAAATAGGTGTACAAATATTCCCTAGAAACCTGCAATATTACATTTTAATGTGCCTTGGTACACCATTTGAAAATTATTTAATTAAAGCGTTATTTAACTAGAAAGGAATACAAATTCAAGATCGATTATAAATGGATATTTGTGTTGAAGAGTATTTTGAGTACTTGGAATCTCAGGGGGCGATATTTTTAAAGACTTGTCAGTTTCGAAATACATATGTCAGCAGTTAGATTACATTTTGTATTCTAGAAGTTGTCTACAATTAAAATTCATTAACTTTGAATAGCTAACAATAGTTAATTGTGAATATATTATATATTATCAAACAGTTTTTGATACAATATGTGTACTTCTGGTTAAAAAGTATCTTACGATGTATGCATAAAAATTCTAAGTAGAGTGTTATAGACGCTAAACTCAAAAAATAAATAAGTATAGTTTATGAAGAACTTAATAAGATGACTAATACTAGTTTTGAAAACAAATTAGAAATATCGAGAAAAAAAGTTTAGATACTGTCTAGGGAATTATTTTTGAAATTATTTAGATTTTACATTTATTTCTTTTAGAATGACCTTTAAAACTTTCATTTAAAAATTAATTTATATTTTAAAGAAATTTAAAATTTTCCTTTAAAATTTTTATTTTTAAATTTGTACTGATGAATATCAAACATAATTCTAAGAAATTTATAATCTTTTAAATTTTTTAGATATGCTCACGAGCAAATTCTAAATTTTTAAAACCTATTTCAGAAGTGAAAACACATTAAAATTATAAAAATAGCCTTTGGAAACATAAAAAATTGTCAAATTTCTTCCAAATGCATTTTTCGTTTTTAAAGTTTGAAAGATTTCTTTTTTAATATTGAACTTTATAATATTGATTGCTCAAAAATAAAATAAGTGAGTTCTTTTCTTTTTTTCTCCTTTTGACTGCGCATATCTTTAAAAAGTTTCTTTACATAAAGAAAAAAAATCATACACAAATTATGTACGTAAATTAAATTCAAAAATAATAAAATAAAAACTGTTGAAAGTAATGGAATTAATAAATATTGAAATAATTTTTTTCCTTCACAAATGAAAGTAAATGTTATTTTTTGTACTCCAGAGTCTTTAATTTTCTTTTAATAAAGCTGATTTCCTTATCTTTTTAAAATTTTACTATACTTCTGAAAAAAAAATACTCTACTCAATTTTTAATTTATTTATAAAACTTCTTATGGAGATTTAAGAGGTTTCTCATTATAAAGGCATTGGAAGTTTTCTGTATTTATTGTTAATTAAATTCAAAATATTTTACATAAGATATTATTTTCCACACACATTTCTTGGTTCTCTCAAATATCTATAAATAGAACTTAGAAAATTTGTATTTTAGGGTTCGGAATAATTGAGAGACATAAACTGTTTGCTTTAATCCTATTATATTAATATAAACAGACAACTTTGTGGATAGCATTTTTTTTCCAGAAATCCAATTAAAAATGAAAGAAGCAATCTTAGAAATTATTAAACTTATTTTTTTTTTTTAAAAAGATATTTTACATTTTCAGAAAAATTCGTATTTTCTTTCATATAAATCCTTTGAACTTTAGAAATAAAAAAAAAATGCGAAATTGGTTTACGAATATAAAATCTGGAAAAATACTTTTTTCTTATTTTCGTTTCGAAGCCTACAAAATAATATTGAAAAACTTGGTTTTGAATAAAAGTGGAACATTCTACCTTAGGGGGCCGTTTGGTAAAAGTGAAAATTTGCGGAAAGGAGAAAAATGTGCTCTTCTCCCCCACCTTTCGTGCTTTTACTTCGAGAACGATGGAACAAAGAATTGTAACCGTAAAAATAGAAATCACATTTAAAGTTTTTCGCATGTGAAATGCGTTTCTTTATTAATATTTGCACTTATAACAGGAAACATATTCGTTGAAACAAATAATAAAATGTAGAATGTATTCATAAATGCGTAACATCATTCAAACTGTACTTTGAAGAAAACTTTTCAAAAGATATGGAAATAAATTGATATTCTCAAGAAAAAAAAATAGCGTAAAAATATATGAGTTTTTCCTCCTATTCTTATTAATGGCACTGTGCTACAAATTGTCAAAGGCTTGCTTAAGAACAGCATACATATTAAGAAATTTTAGTTCTAAGAAGTTTGGTAATTTTGTAATTTATACGGTGGGATCATGCAGGAGGGAAAAAAAATTTTTTTTTACTAATTTTCATGTGAAAATTTGTTTAGTTTTTTAACACTCTTTTTATAAGCTAAACTGGTATGTAATGGAATCTTTGAACTCAATTTTTATCTACTTTACAAGGTCAGATTAGTTCAAAATTTTACTCTCTTATCCGGGACCGATGACAATGCAATAATTTAATAATTTGGTTCCATTTTCCTGATCAGGAACATAAGGATTAACAATTTCCCCTTTTCAGATCCCATCCCGCATCTGGCGACTAATTCCAGATTTGGCGACAAAAAGATTAAGTTACAACTTAGTTCAATTAACTATAAAAGGGTGTTTTTTTAGTTTTTTAAAGCTATGATTTACTTCATGATGCTCAAAAGAAATGCAGCTAAAACATGTTTGGAAGTGTTATTAACGTCGCACTAAAAGTATCACGAGGGCTATTGGGGACGAATGACATTTGAACTAGTATCTCCTTTCTGAACTTCCACCACAACTGGAGAACTTTGAGCCTCGACAGATTTAACGTGGTTCAAGTCCTCTACACGGTGTGTTTGTTTGGTGAATAAAATAAAGCATTATATATATCGGTTAACTATCCAAGACACGAAAGACCTTTTTATTATTCATTTTAGGTTTCTTTCACACCATTGCGCGACCCACTAATTCATTCCCTATTTCCAACACACATGCACGTACGTGTGTTTTCTTTGTAAAGAAGCTCTATTTATTTTAATAAGCTAACTTATCGAAAAATAGTTTGTGTATAAATCCCAAATTATAATTAGCTTTCTTCTGTTAATAAAATTTTTTTTAATACTACAATCTGGAATTTCTGAATGGTTTATTAATATATAGCATACTCCATTACTGCAGTTTGAAATTCAAGTCTCGACAAAATAAACTTCCTTAAATAATTATAATGAACTTGTGAGTCTCTACAGAATACTTTTATGAAGCAGAAAACAAGGACTCTGAAATAATGCTCACTACATTATTTAAGCTAAAGTGGATTTAATGTACTTATATTTCTATAGACCATTACAAATAAAAATCTAACAATTAGGGAGCTAATGTATTAACACATCCAGCAGATTCTTGCCATAACTGAAATACATGAATAAGATAATACTCTATTTGGGGCAGAAGTTTCATATTCCCAATGCGTTCTTTAATTCGTTTCTGGTATGCGTGTCCGAATACTTACTGCTTACTTATTTAGTTACTTAACAGAAAGGAAAATGAAAGAACTAACGTAGTTCCGCGTTATTTTTAATTCAGTTCCGAACTGCACCGGTAAATTAATGAGATATTTTAACCCACTCATTTCTGTGCTCCCATGAATATAATTTGAAATATTAATAAAAATGTGATAGTTTTGTGTATTCTCTCCCTCCCCGTATGTATACTCGGTTTTCCGATAAAATCAATAAATCTTTTCGAGGCATCAATATACCGGCGAAGAAATCAAAATAAAGTTATCATGAAAGTCTGAAATAAGAGAGTTTCGGAAATGAATTTAATATCTTTATTTAAGAGCAGAACATAGCTTTAATTTAATTAAAGATTACCTTATATATAAAACGGGGCAAATTTAGCAGTCATCCGTATCACTTTAATTAAAATTCGTGTGAAGCATAATTAAATGAATTTTCTTAGTTTTATTGTAAGATTTCAACAATATTATTGAATAAGGAACATTATTTATTTCTGTAGTGCACCAAAACTTATAAAAGAAATTATTGGTACCTTTCTACGGCTGAATTATTGATATGGAAGTATTTTAAAATTGAGTTGACGAGAAGTTCATAAAACAAATTACATTCAATAGTAAAAGAAGATATCCTAGTTAATATTTTGAAAGTGTCAAGCATTTCAGTAAGTTAAATAAGGTTATACATATATGCATTTACCAGAAAAAACGAGATGTTGAAAATTTCGATAAACTTTAATAATAATTATCATTTGAAGAATCACTAAACGAAGAATCTCTTGATTAATTATAACTAGATGGATAATTTAGAAAGATTTTACACGGTGGTTCTAACTTAATTAATAAATACATTTCATTTATTTTCTTAAAAATAATTTCTGAAACAATATTTTAATTAGTTGATTTATATTTTAATGCCTTTTCGCCGATGACGAGTCCTGTCTGAAACAAGTGTTGGAAACTTTTAATTCTTTCTTATTCATTACGAAGTTTTATTCATATTAAATTAAATATCTCTCTAATATCTATATACTGCTTTCTAGACATATAATTCATTTAACAAACTTGCATACATGCCACTATATGCGTCATTTTTATTTAATTGAAAAATGTTTCCTTTTATATTCAGAAAACCGATGTCTAATTATTGACAGTCAGAATAAAAAGAAAGTTCTTCTTTGAAGGACAATGGAGCTTCGCAATAAGTAGAGCGGAAGCAAAATACAAACCAAAGCAGAGAGGGATTGAGTGCCGGAGCAAAATACAGGCACACACCGTTAGTATAAGCGTGAGAACTAGTACAGATGCTGATCGTTAAATAGAAACGGTGGAAACACATAATAACAAGATCGTACCACCCTTCCCATTTTCTACTTTAGAATTTGCAGACTTTCAGATGTAACTGCGTAAGTACTTTCAATCCTTCTTTTATTGCACTCCTGTCTTTTTACGAAAGAAAAATAGATAGACTGAAATTCCTCCTACACATTTAATGCAAAATTATTTTACTACTATCACATGTATTGATAAAGAAGTATGCTAAAATGCAAAACTGCTTTTGAAAGATGAGGGAGAAAATAATACAGAAATAAAACGTGACATGATGATTGATTGGATACTGAAGAATTCTGTGCTCTAAGGATTAGCTGAATATTTCTCTGCGTTTGCAATCAATTACTTTCTATTAACATTGGATCAGGCATCACTGAAAAGAGAACTCTACAATACTTTGTTAACATATGCATTGCGTGAAACATTTGATAATTGCAAAGCTCACTAATGATGGCATAGATGTATTGGCGATCGCTTGAGTTCGTGCTTTCTGAAATCTGAGAAACATCAAGTTAAACGAATAGTTTCTGACTTCACAAAACAATATCATTCATACTACATGCATACATTATATGAGAATTAATGATACAGAACACTGAAATAAGATTAATTATTTAAATTTACTAAAACATGAATTATAAAACTTCTTTTTAAAACTTTTACACTGTTTAAACCTTAAAATACATATTTGTTTATTATTTACAAATATAATAAAATATACCAAGTTAACACCTCAAAATCATTAAGTAAATTTTAATATGATTTGCTCAACTAACATAATTTTATACGCTTAAAAAATTAAAATTATACGGTGTATACACAATAAAATACTCAAAAAAAATTATTTTGTCAAGTACTCTATAAGAAACAAGTTTACGACAAGCGATAGCACGCATTGTTTGTGATTAATTTAGTGATATAAAAGAAATGACATTTGAGAAGCACTAAAAATAATTGATTTTAATGTATTATGTGATAAATAAAAGAGTGAAAAGTATTATTGAAGAGTTAAAAATAAGTATTAACATTAAAATTATTTACAATTAAGAATATTGATTTTTCTTCATCAGACTCTTTCTTTATATAAATTTTAAAGAATCTGAGAATATCAATGCTCAAGAACTTTGCATAGCAGTTATATACTTAAAAAATTACATAATCTGCCTCTTCTATAAATGAAAACTTAAATAAAAAAAAACAAATATGCAGTCAAAGTTTTAAAAATGCTTGAGATGCATTAATACTATTTGTTAAACAAGGAAAAAATATAAAATATGAACAAAAGAAATTATTTCCTCAAAGAAAAACACTGAAATTTCTTAATAGAGTTTTTACTAATGAATTGAAGAAGATCCACAGAGACGAAATCTTACCATTCTAGAAACCAATTCATTACGTTATTTTTCTTTTACCTTCAGAATGGTTTCCGAGTTTTACCTTTCTTACCATACAATCTCATCTGATGAAAACAGTCCAATGGACCAAAGGAAAAAAAATTGAATTTTACGCTATAATCGTGTTGTATAGCCCGGACTTCCTTTTAAATAGAAAGGTCACCGTCACTAATAGGCCCAATGTCTGAGCGATGTCTCGATCACTGGTGCTTAAGGGCATAAAACAGAATAAAATAGGGGGTCGGGAAAAACCAAGTCTAATGGAAAACAGTCATTAAAACCGCAGGGCACGCAGCGACTCCCGCACTATTTGGATTTAGGTCCACATTAGTTAGGTAGGCGCAGGGAAGCCTGTTTACGACCTAGAGCCAAGAACATTTAGAAAGCGTCAGCGTTCGTTCTGCGAAATGCTTTGGAAATGGGTAGCGAGAAGGGTTCTCACAAAGCTAAATCGATAAGCTCTGAATTGTGGACTCCTGATGTACCCTGCTATAATTACAAACACACAACACCAGCTACGAGTGTCAAAATAGGCTTCAATAAGCAGTGGGATGGATTGTGATGAACTACAAGCAGAGCGAATGAAAACTCAGACAGAACTCCCATCTCTAAATTTAGAGACGCTTTAAGCAGAAAGGAATTTAAAATAATCAATTTTGTCTTCTTTATAAGTTAGCAAAAAAAAAAAAACATGAAAAATCGATCGAATTGTATTGAAATTAAGAACTGATGTGACTATCTTATCTGAATTTTAATAAAGTTATTGTTAAAGAGTATATACAGTTTGATGGCTTGTACTGATGTTTTATACTTTAAATATTTAGTGCATTGAAAAAATTATATTTGAAAAAATATTATGAAATGTATATCACACTTACTAATGACAATTATTTACAATTTATTATTTTAATCAAAAGAGAAAACATTACGTATGGGATTGCAATTTCTTTCAAAATTATCGCAACATATAAATTTATCAAGACCCAAAAGTTGAATATTTTGAAACTTATTAATCTTATGACAATTTATCTTTCACATATTTACATAATATTTTAAACAATATTACACTACTAATTTGTCTTATTATGTGATGTAATTATAACATTAAATTCATTTTGAAAGAACTTTACATTGATATTGCGCTCTCTCAATAGATATTTATTGACAAATATTTTCTTATTCAGATGCATTGTCTATATTCTAGATACGATAGCTAGAGAAATATTCAGAATGGAGTTAAAATAAACTGAAATCTCAATTTGTATGCTGGTTAACGGGCTATCTGAACAAATTTATCATTCATGAGAATAGAGAAATTATGCAAATAACGGATAAATCTTCAGGTAAAATTATTAAATTTTATAGGAATCTACTTAAGAAGTAAATAAGTAAAGATAAGTAGAAGGTGAGTTGCAGGGACGTCTTAAGATTTCTTGAGGCTCTGGGCACCTACGCAAAAGTAAACCTTAGACCCCCAATGCAAATGTTGGCCCTGGACCTTAACGTAAAAGTAGGTTTTGGCCCCTACACAAATTTAGGCCCCACAAATCCCCCTTATAAGTAGACAGTAAATAGCTTACGTTGTTAAATACTCGTACAAACAATAACTCGAAACAAACAAATGTGCATGACTTTTAAAATGGCATAAACCGGCTCGACTGGCTGCCACCTTTTGAATGAAGGAGTAATAATGGTGTATAGCGGTAGGCCTAGGCCTATACATGGACAGCAGTCATTACATGTAGCCAGTTGACATAACTGTTCGGAGAATAAAGCCAGAAAAAACATTTGACCGTTGAAATTATTCGAATAACTATCTTCTTAAGGCTAAGTCAAGGCTGAGACGAGCCCCCTCCTTGGGGGGCTCGTGCCCTTGCCTTAAGACGTTACTGGTTAGTTGTTAAATTTTGCAATTTTATTAATACTCAGTTGGGACTGTTTTTAAGAATTAAAAAAAATGATTAATTTTACTAATGGAACTCTTGAAAAAACCTCGTTTTTTATCCTAGATCCTATCTAATATTGCGGCGTCTTAAAAGTCTTCCATGACAGAGTAACATTGTTTGATTCTTGTGTTTTTATTGGTAGTGTTTGTGAGTTTCTTAAGTAATAAAACTCTCTTTATTAGTCGTCAAATTACAATATAATAATATTGCATCGTACAATGCAATTAATTTTTTTATTCATGAAGACTGAGGAAGTCTGATTATAATTCCACTTAAAAAACGAACAAAGAAAACAAATATTCACCGACTTATAAAATTATAGTTTTAGAGAAAACGTTATTTAAGAAGTTGAAATATATTAGAGATTTTTTTTCCGGACAATATCAAATCTTTCATCCTGAATAGATCCTGAATCATATTGCGAGAAAAAAAACACAGTAAGCCAAATAAAAAAAAAGATTCCTGAAAGCTATAGGATTTCAATGTTTCTCTGCATGCTATCGAAGCAAAGGGATTGAAAACATCATATTATAGTTCAATACAGTATTTTTTGAGTTTCCAATAAAAAAAGCTTTTATTATTTTTAAAGACTTGTTATTGAATACAATGCCATTACGAATCATGTCAACATAAGAACACTGCAAGGATAGATAAGGAAGAGTTTATGTGAATTATTTTTATCACCAGATTTTTTCTGTTTTTTCAAGAAAATGACCTTATAGTATAAAATGTAGAGTCTTCTCTCCTTCTGTACTAGTAAGAAATATTAAAGTACTTAAAAATGCATTAAACAAATATTTTATAGTTCCTCCAAAAATTTAAAAAAGTGTATTTACTTAAAACTGATATTTAGGTTCAAATTATTAATAAAATAACTTGTAAATAAAACTCAATTATCTCTTAAGAATGTGAGATAATTTCTCTATTTCTCTATATAAATTTTAAAAAACTTCACTTGAGAAACTGAAAGACTTGAATGCTAAATATAAAAAATGCCATTGATATTTTGGAAACTTAGAGATGGATGTTGTGTAGTATTATTAAACATTGCTGACTGACGACAGGTTTTAAACGCATAAAAGTGGGGTTTAACCAGTTTTATGGCTAGCATAATATATATATATATATATATATTCAAATAGTTAAAAAACCTAAGTATAACTAGTCAAGATAGTAAGAAGTATATTAGCCACAGTAGTACTATAGCAAACTCCTGACCTTAGGAATCAAGATTGCAGGTTTAAACAAAGTTTTGAGGATAGCCAACCTTCACCTGCATTTACCAATACTTTGGGCCATAGAGAAAGTAAGAAATATTAAGAGAATTTTAACTATTACAAATAAAAACCCAATCTATTAATATAAAATAATAAAATTACAGCTTACTATATACTAGTATATGTTAAAATCGATGCAATAAAACCAGATGATAGAACTTACTACGTGAGTACAGCAACAAACCATGTTTCCCGCGCGATAGAGAAAAGTATAACAATGCCGAATAAAATAAGTAAATTATAATAAAACAATATTAAGTTTATATACATATACATTTAAAAACCCTAAATACTGACATAAAATTCATAGAAAATAAAAGGACTACACAAACATACACAATGATATTTAAATTGCAGTTTTATAATTGAATTTTATAATAAATATAATTGCAGTTTTAAAATTAGATTGCATTGGAATCTATCGAACGATATCTTTCCACCAATCATAAGCACCAAAGATTGGGAATCATGCGGATTCCAAGATTTTCTGTTGCCATTTCATATAAAAGCCACGACGTACTCTGGAAAATGTATCTATTGTCCATTGTCATGTTGCCTGCTGTAGCTCGTGTTTGTCTTTATTTATTTGTGGTGCTGTCCATTTTTATATTTTCTGTTTGAAATGTCCTACTACATTAATAAATGTGAATTGAAAAGTACTAATCCTCCTCACGTATGCCGTGACAACATGAGCATAATATTTAATGATTAAGAAAAAATCTTTTTGGCATAGGTCCATTCATATATATATATATATTAACTTGTAACACAGAGGAACAATAGGAATATTCATAATGTGTTAATGAATAAATAATTATATTGAAGTTTGATATTAACTATTTTAACAAAAACAGCTAATGTTTTACTATAAATATAGCTTGATCTTACATGTTATATTATTTGCAGATTACAAAGTTTCCTTGGAGCAAAAGACTTTCTATAAATGTGTATAGCAGGAAGCAATTTTATAACATTTTTGTTTAAATATTCTATAAGAAGAAACGGAAAACACCTTCAAAAAGAATTTAATATGAAACTATATAAAACCCCATTTCAGATTAATATATTGCTTAATTATTTGTATAAATTTGTAATGTAATTTGAATTTCATCGAATTTTTAAAAAAACCGAAAGAAAAGTACACAAAATAAGAAAAAAAATATGTTTCAAATATAAAATCAAAAGTACTGTGCTAGTAATAAAACGAAAACTATCGATCTTTATATTGTTTTACCTTAATCTCAAAATTTTCCTTTAAATATTTAATTTCACTTATTAAAATTTTTGGTATTCAATTTTAGTAATATACCCTTTAGTTATATTCCATTCATCAAATTCAAATAATTTCTTTCTTAATAAATATGGAGAGGCAACTATTCGCTTATCTATAGATTTTTATTTTGACTTTGAGATCTTATAAGCATTTTAAACAGTGCAGTGATGTATATTAAGATTGAAAGTGAATTTCTGAAACATTTGTGGAAGATGAGTGTTGGGTGAAAGAAGCTGAAAAAGAATATAATCGTAAGTTACGTGAAATAGAAAATATCTCTCTGTTTTGTCAAAAACATGCGACAAGGGCTTAGATGAAGTTGAAAAGCGAGTGAAATATACCTTAAACCGAAATAATGAATATTTTTATTTTCCATTTTCAATAACGATCCTTTTTTTCACGCAAATGTTACAATCTTTTTGTTTAACTTCGAACAGAATTCAATCATATTTTAAATCCAATATAAGGCTTTTAAGAAATAATTTAATTTCAACAAAAAAAGTGCGTGTGTACAAGTATTGCTATAATTTAATATAATGATATGGACTAAGCAGTGTTATTTCTTAACTAGCAGTTAATCAGACTTTTACTGTATTTTGAATACTTTATTATAGGTACATTAGAAGCTGCTTTTGTGCGGTCGTTTTTCTTATTTGATTTTATTTCTGTGCCATTTGTTTTGTGCACTTTTTTCTAAACAAATTTCTTTTACGTGGTTTATGAATTTTAACGGCTTTGGCGCCACTGCAATGTTTTTTTTTAGCAATGTACCAGTGATGATCGGAGAATGTTAGGGCTCCCTTATAAAGTCAGACTAAGCTTTTAATGTTTTATAAGATGGGTAAATACGTACTTGGAGTTAGCCAGACCTCCGGCTCCCTACAGTCCTGCCCCTCCCTTAGCGAGGCAGGGGTTGCAGGGGTGCCCGTTACGCCACTATTATGTACATTTATACACTTCAAGACGCTCTATTCATTTGTTATAAACAGTCTCCTGACAATGCTCGTTCAGTTGATTTCTCTCAACCCACCAACAGCCCGCGCTTGACTGAAGATGAAACTTGCAATGAAAGTGAAATTATCAATAATTTGATAGATTATGAAGACGGACAAGAAGAACCGGATTCTATGAGAGCGGATAAAATATATACAGGGATACAGCTTTCCAACGAATTGGCAAAGCAATATTATGTATATATATATATATAACAATTCCAAAAGGAGAATGAAATTTCAAAAGAGCTTCGGTCATGCATATCTGGTTATCGTTTATTATGAGCAACTGACCAACCAACAACCAACCTTCGTCACAAAAACTTATCTCTTATTTTGTGGTGCCAAAAAATAAATCAATTGAAATTGTATCTTCAAGTGACGAAAGCGATTTTGAACTTGTTCATCACAGGAAGATGAGCGCTTTGATTACGATGAGTAAACAATGCTCTGATTACGACGAGGGTCTTATGTATGTGTAGTTTGAAAACTTCTCCATGTATGCGATAAGAAGCTAAATGTTTTTAAAATGTTTTCTATGTGGAATTTAATTATTTATTTTGTTACATAAGTACTTTCTCATAAATTTCGTAAATAATTGGCATATTTTCGAAGTGCGACTTTTTCTTATGTGGTCCCTCTCCACCACATAAAAATATTTCCATAGTATTTCAACAAAATTGTTTATTATATGTAAGAATTTATGGAATTTTCAAATATTTTTTGTGCGTTTATTTTTATGCGGTCCCTATCTACCGCACAAAAAAAGGTTTTACTGTATATGAGTAAATGATGTAATAGTAAAATACATTTTTAATTGAAATGTTACTAGAATGTGACTATTCGATAATTTTAAATTGAGTTTTCTATCGTATAGCTAACATATTAGATTTATTTTTTTAAAAGAAATATTTTTTGTATTATGTATATATATGTATGTGTTTGTGTGTAATAATTCCTAACGTAAATTTTCTCCTAGAGGGATTTTATTTAATTCATAATGGTCTTGAGCCTTCGGAAAGTTCGCGCGTGCTAAACTTTTTAGTTTACTCGCCTAACGGGTAATATACTTTTAATCACAACTTTATCTTTAAAAAAACTGGCACGTTCGCATCTTTTTAAACTAGGAAATGCAATATTCCATCCTCCTCGTATTCTTAACGGAAATCATACAGTTCTAAGAGGTTCCCCCGTTGAGGAAACTATAAAAGCTCAGATCTCCGGAACGAGCAAAGAACGTTTCTGTCTCTTGTATTGCTTCAATGCGTGTTTGTTATTCGTTGTGTCTCTTTATGTTTGTGATCTTTAATAAAATTTTCAACGAAAATATGAAGAAATCTCATTCTTTCAACAACAGTGCAACAAATTAAATGATTCTTTCAGAAAAATGTCTTAAATCAAGTGAAATCTTTACACACACACACACATACACAAATAAGTTTTAATATTATTCTTAGTTTTAAACCGCGGTTAATTTTAAAATTCCATAATGAAATTTAATGTGTGTTTTAAAATATGTTAAAAACAAGTTATAAATTGAATCAAATAAAAAGAAAATTCAAAAATCACAACTAAACCTAATAATTTTCTACCTGTTTGAACTCGTTAATACTTCATTTTAAGAGTTTTATTAGTTATTAAAATGTAAGTATAAACACCAAAACATTTTTGCATTTTTACTGCTCATACTATTCTATATTTAAAAATGTTAAAACGAATTTTAAATTTTCAAATATTCTAGCAACTCTGAATATGTAACAATACTATCAATTTACACCCAAATCTTGATAATGATAATATTTCAGGAAAACTGAGAAAAAATTATGAAAATTTATGCAGACAGACAGAAAAAAATTCAATGATTTCATAAAACCGAAAATATATATTAGATTATTGAATGGACACTTGATTAAGTTAAATATTATTTCTCTATATATGCAAATATTTAGTTCAATAATCTAAGAAACAATTAGCAATTCAATTTAAAAATATATGCTCCGTTACGCTAAATATATCGTAAGTCATTGAAATTCAGAGTACATAGAAATCAGTCAAAAAACTAAAATAAATTTTTATTCAGAATAATAATCACTAACAGGATATAAATAAATTAAAAATAAACGTATTTTTCCGTTCTTTAATTTCCTCTACCTTTTGTTTATCACTTCCGTACTTATTTATTGCTGTTATAAATCTATGAGTTCCCAAACGTAAAATAAATGCGTACATACTTTTTTTCGCATTTAGTTGTCATGTACTGACACGTTTTAAGCAAATGAACTGTGACTAAGTAAATACCACGCCAGATGTTTTCAGCACATGCGTCAGCTGCATATGAAAACTGATCTCCTCCACCCCTCCCCCCTTTTAGCATTACCTTTGTTCTCCTACCAGTCGGAGTTATTTTGAAATGTTAAGCTTATTTTCTTTATTGGAATATAATATAAGTTTTAGTGACCATAGGAGCTGGACTTTTCCCTCTGACATTCAATTATACAATAGAAATGTCCAGAACACACTATGTGACGTAAATTGAACATATTCACCTTCAGCTGTTTTCATTGTTATTATGAAAGGTTATCTAGGTGCATGTGTAACTGAAAATATCACTAAGATACATCAAGTATGTATGTTGCGTTTTAAAAGGTCACTAACTACGTAATAACCCTGATTTTGAAAAAGTGTATAAATAAATTTTTTTTTATATTTAGTGTCAGTTGATTTAGAATATACATATAAAATTGTTTTAGTAATATTATTGCATGAAAATTTTTTTTAAATGCAATTTTTTGGCAAAAATTGCAGAAAGAATGATATATCTTCAAAACCTTTTCTTTTTATGAAAAAATGCTTCGATAATAATTATATTTTGCTTATATAGAGCTAATACTTCTATATAGAGGATGACTAGGATTTTTGGAACATTTAACTTGTAGAAGTGGATTTATTCATATTTTAATGCATAAGAGTAGAGAAAATTTAACAAAAAACTTTCGGTCTTTATTTTGATTGATCGTAATTCTAAAAAAAATAATGGGAAGATTTTAAAAATCAAAGTTTGGGCTCTGCATAGAAGTTATAAATGGGCAAAATATTATTGTTTTAGAAGCATGCATTTTAAATAATTTTTTTCTTGTAAAATCTTTCTCAGAACAATTTTGTGTGTATATTTTAATTCAACTGATTCTAAATATTAAAAAGAAATTTATTTATACACATTTTCAAAATCATCGTTTTGAAGTCAGTCTCTCAGTCACATTAAATAAAACCAAACAAATGCTTGATTTCTTTAAATTTTGTGATTATAAACTGCATATTTTCTAGGCATTTAGATTGTTATAATATTTGGGAATTGTACAGATATTGTTCTAAAATACCAAAACAATAACCATAGGCCACTTTCTAAAACTGCACACAACTATATATATTTTTAATTATTTATTATTCATAATTTTTCTTATGTATATTGAAGCTTTTTTACTTTACATATGAATGCATACTGTTTAAGGCTCTATTGAACGTATCTAATGGCCAAAGATGAAATTATTATGAGATAAAAGTTAATTAATTAGATGACACTCAACTCTTTGTAACAATTATAGATCGAATGATGCTTAAAAACTAAAATAAAATTTACTTACAGTAAAGACGGTATTTATCTTATATATATATATATAAGATATTTGTATAATTTAACACAAAACAACTTCAAAGACGCTTAAAAAAACCTGCAGATGTAGAGACTTACTTAGTAAATGCAAAGTGAGGGAGATATATATTTAAAAATATCATAATTTTCCCCTAAAACGCGCATGAAGAGTTACGCCATTTTCTGAAGCAGGTGCTTCAAATTCTATTTTTTACTTATATTAGAAGATTAAAACACGAAAAATAACGTAATTTAGTTTAAAGTATTCAAAAGCGATAGGAAAAGTTCGAAATTTAAAATACGTATAAATCGAACTGAGTAAAAAAAAAATTCTCTTTCAGGAATGAAGCATACATCAAAGTTTCTTCTTTCTTCTTCCTAACGTAAAGAAAGAGAGCGATCTTCAATAATGAAAGAAGAGGGTGAAATGACAAAGAGAGACAGGCGCTCGGATTGCTAAGCTTTAAAATTCCCGATGCAATGAAGCAGGTATCTTATCAGAGGGAAGCAGGCTTTTACAGTTCATTGGATGGTTTTCCATCAAGAATCGCATGTGTCTCTGCCAAGTGCTCCCTCATCACTATTTCAACTAATGAAAACTGTAGAAATGGTGATGATTGATAATAGTGAAGTAAAATGGGAAGAATTGTTTAGTTTCAACGGAGTTATTCTGTTAAAAAAATTACTATAAATATTAATTAATAGTTGCTTACATGTTTACTTTGCAGTTAATTTTAAAAATGACAAAAGGCTTTGTTGAAGGGCAATATTGTTTAACGACTTATAATTGATTTTTGACTAGATTGAAGCAAAATGAGTTAATTCAAATGAAAACATTAAGACATAGACGATGCTCATGATCATTATTTGCAATTTATTTAACTAGACAAAACATAATATCGGTTTATGTAATTTATATTAGTTTTCCTTAGATTAAAAATAAATTAAATAAATAACTTCAAAATCTCCAAATAAGTAGGATGCGATTTCATAAAATTATTTCGTAAAGTTTAAAATATTGAAAAATAATACTGATGTTCACATATGTTATGCAATGCACTGTTAAATCTATTGCGTATATTGCAAACGTGTGTTTCATATATCCTTTGTTCCTTTATTTAAGGAGACGAGGCATGAATTATTCAAAAATCTTTGATTTAATAGTTTAAAAATTTTTTTGGTTTTCTCCTATGTTTGTATATGTATTCTGTAAAACAGTTTTTGGTGCTCAAAATACCACAAAAGCTAACCCATAATTTTTTTAATGAAAAATTATAAAATTTATGAAAGGATTTAAAAATGTTCTTCCTACAATAATTGGCATACGCACAAGAAATTTGATTTAAAAGTACGTCGCGCTTTGTATAACAAAAGTTGATATATGTTTTGTGATAACATGATTGATACTTAAAAAATATTTATAAATGCCTATTGCAAATTCCTTAAAATGTATAAATTCCAAAAAACAATTATTTTTATAAAAATAAGCATAACTTTTTGATTGAAAAATGTATATCAACTTTTGTTACATGTATTAATAGCAGTTGGTATCCATATCAAAGCGTTTGGTACAATAGAAAAAAAAGTCATAGAATTTTAAATGAAGATGAACTTTGTGACATCTTGTACCATTTTATCAGTAACAAAACTCAAGTCAAAGAGAGTACTGGTAACTTTCTTTAATGCAGTATTGAAAGGATTGTGCATTCTCTTGAGGTGACCTTAGGCAAAATGCACACAAGGTCTATTTACTTGTCACTTTCAGAAAATTGACAACTTTTAAAAATACTTTTTTTGCAATCTAACCAGAATTACCACAGGCGACGGTTTCAGAAAACTTCTCTTTCTGGACAACGAATTTTCAGGAGCTTCCAAACTTTCAAATACAGTGAAAAGAGTATGACTTTTAGCAAGAACAGTATTAGTTATCTTTCATTGATTATTATTCTTTATGTTTGAGTTGCTTAGTGAGAGGGGTAGAGTTTATAGTTCTGCCTTTCTATGAGTCTATGTGAAAATAGTTTTTACATAGAGTAAAGTAATTTGGGTACCAAACATTTTAAATAAGTAGTGTACATTTCGCTCGCTCTGATAAATATTTTTCAATTGAGATACTTGGAATGTTTTTTAATTCATTCTCATTCAATACTTAAACCTTATTCTCAATATTAAATACAAAAATGACTATAATTGCTTTTTTAATGATGTTTCTCGCAAATTTAATTTAAGACTTCAATTTTTGATAAAAAATACATTGGTTGAAGTCATGATACAGAAAATATCAAGGACTTCAAAATATCTTACTGTATGTTTTATTGATTTAAGCATAACTAACTTATGGAAAGTTCAACGGAATACTGATTAAACTAATTTGTTAAATTATTAAACCATTCGTACGATTCACGCTATAAACAACTATTACATAAAAAAGCGATTAACAAATCAAGCATGAATGTATATTTAATTAAAGAAGGACGAATATCTCAATACAAACATATCAAAATTACAATTTAAATAGTAGTATTCGCATATTAATTTTCTGGGATTATGCATCGGTTAAACTGAATGATAGCATGGATATGTCCAAAAACATTAAATTTAAATTTGTCAATAACCCTGTAGTTGAGTAGGTGTAAGTTAAACTGACCAAACTTAAAAAAATATAAAGTAAATTATTAACATAAAAAATTTCTCGTAATAATTTATTGAATTATTCCACTACTTTTTCATCGTTATTTTTTAAAAAAATTATTTGAATAGGAGAGATTTTCAGCCAGCCTTTTCTACTCATATTAAATTAAGTGGGTGTCAGACAAACTTATTGAATATTAAAATGAGATTTTTGTTCTAGATTCGGTAAACTGGATATCATGTTTCTCATTTATGTTTTGAAAATTTGTTTGCTAGCCGAAAAGTGAAAAATAATTTTAATGCAATTGAGGTCTACCATACCAGAAATTGCAACTATAAAAATATGTTATCAAAATGTTATTAAAATCATTAACCCTATAAAGAACTATGTACAGACGTGTTCATTAAAAAATTATTTGAAAATAACTTAAGTGGATTAAAGTCCAGGAAATATAAAATATTAAATATTTAACGTGATAATTACTTTGTTAAGAAATTGAATCGCACTTTGCCAAAGATCTTTAAAAACAAACACATTGAATGAAAAAAAAATAACCAGGAAAATGCAATCGATATCTTAAACTTAAATTTTTTCTGTATCAGTTCTCAAAATGTTTGAAAAGAAAGCCAACGATGAAATTTTTTAAACCTTTTATTTCTATTAAAATCCAATCAAAATAATTTTATACATAAAAATTTTCTAATGAGATAAACTATATAAATGTAATGTTTTTACATGTTATAAATTACTTTTAGAATAAGGGGTGAAAAAGAAGTAAAAAAATAGCGAATTTTCAATATTTGAAGGGTTTGTTAATTTCCTTTAAATATATCTTGGTAAATATAATATCATGTAATATCTAAAGCATAGTTATTTATATCCATTGAGTTTTTTCAAGTATATAAAGATGTAAATAATCATTAAGAAAATAACCAATCTCTAAAAAGTAAAAGAATTAAAATTTTGTAGCACAATAGGATTTCCATAGACTAGACATTTTGAACAGGGAATGCTTTTAAATTTTTGTTTTATTCCCACAGCAAATATAAGGCTTCTTAAATCTTTTGTGGTCGTAGGTGTATGGAAAATATAAGCACATATTACTGAGATGATTGGAACATAAAACAAAAGGAGAAGTTCTCTTTTACTTTTATTTTTTGGACATAAATGTTCAGCTTGTTTTTTTTTAAATACCTTGTAAAGTAAATTTATAATCTATTCGAAAATATTCTTTCTGTTTTAATTTAATAAAATATTATGATTGCTTCGAATTTTATGTACTGAATATTAAATTCTGCTTTTTGATACTGAATACACTGCAAGTAAGAATATATTTTTTAAAATTGAAATAAATTAGTAATGTTGTCACGTGTATTTTTGTTACGGATTAACTGTTGTTAATATATTTAACAAAAAATGAATATTTTCATTAAAAAAATACTGAACTTTTAGTATTTTGTAAGGATTAAATTGAATTCTCTACAGACTTAGATACCTCTGCGAGAAACTAAATTGTTTCTTTACAATTCTATTTCAGAATAATGAATCTAGAACTCATACCTTAACATTTAATTAAAAGTTTTAATACTTAACTCAAATAGGAGTTGGTTACATATTTCCCACAAAGAAGGTAAAAATAATATACAATGTACACAGATACCTTCAAAAAAGAAAAACGTCCAACACCCGAACGGATATCAATTACGGCCCATACCTGATTTAAAAAGAAACGTCCACTATCTGTAATTCTCAGAAAAGAAAATCTCGAGTAACTACTTTTTACAACCCGTGTTATCTATAGAAAAACACACACGATCCCAAAAACTGCTCAGAAAACAGTAACATACAAGCAAATCAGAATCAAAATAACAACAAAAACATCCTCTTAAAAGCCCCTTTCCACACACGGTGTACCATAGACTAGTAGGAGTGAAGAAAAACCTTAATGCAGCACCAGAGGGAGGAAGTTCGCGTAGATCACTTAGCAAAGCCTCTGGCAGAATTGGGACAAAAGACACACGGCCTCAGTCGACATCCACTTGTCATTTTCAGCCTCATCGAAAGAAAAGTGGAAGGTGTTAGAAAGAATGGGGAACTGAAAGGAAAACTGAAAGGCCCCTATATTCATCACTGCTGGGTCTATATTTTGCCAGCAGGTGAAGACGGTGCCGATTTAATATAACTGACAGAGCAAAGAAATGACTGCGGGTTTTTAAATTTCGGTCATATGACGTCCATGGCAATAAATTTTTCAGGGTTCAGCTTGCATTCTTCAGGTCTTTAATAAATAGAAGGACTAAATTGTGACGGGTAATACGTGCTATTCTAACTTCATGCGAAAAAGTGAAGGGAAGGTTTATTGGAAAGAAAAGGACAAACATGGCTGTATTTTGTCTTTTTTCTCTTCTTAGATAAAACATATTGTCCCAAATTTATATGAGTATTAAAAAGATTAAAAGGAAATAAAATTTTTAGAAAAATAAATTTTTATTTTATTTTTTTTTATTTTTAGAGCTAATTTTTGAAAATATCTTTTAAGTTATCCGACTGGTTGCGACAAATCTTTTTAAAGAAAATTGAGATATGTGGATTTTTTTTGTTGTTTTTAGATTTTTTTAGTACATTTTAAGAAAAATATGCTAAAATTAAGAAGAGAAAAATAAATTATTATAACTAAAATGGGAAAAAATGGGTAAAAATTGACAAAAAATAACATAAACGCGGCTCATTCTGTACCAAAGGCTTATGAACACATTTTCAATCTTTCAATTCTGATGTGTTGCTATGTTATTCATTGTCGAAATGACCTTCAGGAGAAGAGATATTTATTTTTTACAAAAACTAGAGCACTTTATCTCAGTTATTATATGAAATTGCTTAAAAAAACAGTGCTTATATTCACATAAGGGACTGTAAATTTTGTAATAAAACAGTGATTAATAAATCTGAAGGTTAAAACAGTTCTACTAGTATACAGAGCATACAAAAAATGTTAAGTTAAGTGTTTTCAAAACCTTTTGAACAATCGCTGTCTCCATTTGAGCATTTTCAAAAAATCACATTTCGAGTAAAACGCGTTTTAATGTTTGACATCTTGCTTAAAGTAATGGCATCTGCTTTTACTAAAACACTTTTAGTTTTTGTTGTAGTGAATGGAAAATGATAAACTTGGTATTTTTATAAAGCTAATACGATGGCGTATAAAATAAAAAAAAATCAATTTTTGGCAAAATTCACAATTTTAGGGTAGTCGGATTCCTTATACTCTCAAAAAATTTAAATATTTTATATCTGGCTCAAACTATGTTTAAATACTCTATAGGAAAGATATTGCAATCATTTAATAATTATTTATCTATGAAATGAATACTTGCTTTAAATTTTATCTCTGTGTATGTAAAATGCTTTGAATCATTAAATATTAGAAAAAAATTTCAAGATTTTTAATTTAGTTTGATGTTAAAATGTTATGTACTTCGAAATAAATTTTCAGCGATTGTTCAGTACCTCAAATATGCATGAAAAATGAAACATTGGCATATAATTTTTGAAAAAGTATATGGATAAGTATTAAACATTCATTTGAGTAATTATGAAGCTTCTCACATAAATATTGACTTAGCTAGATGGGAAGAAAATAGAGGAACTGAAAATGATTCGTAATACGATATAACCACGGGGTAAAATGCATGTTTCCTAAATCTCAAAACTCAAGGCAAAGTCTGAAATTACATTAACTTAGCTTTACCAGTTGAAAGAAAAAGTTATTTAAATTATTCAGCAAATTTTTACTATTATCCTAATTATGGTTGGTTTCGGGCAATAAGAACACAAATTGGTTAATAAAATGAATTTTTCATTTATTATCCGATATTTAATAACTGTACTTTGTTAGACAAATTGAATTTGCAATAGCACTAAATGTAGTAATACAGGATTTGTATCCTTAAAATAGATTCTTTACCCTGACATTGAAAGTTAACCATTAAAAAAGCAGTTAATTGTAAATATTCCTTTCTTTGTTTTTTAATCTATAGTTAGGATTTCGTATCTTCTGCTGTTAAATTCTAAAAACACTTTAGAATTCATTTTAATTCCTTGAAAACACAAATTTACTCACGGAAAACTCTTTCATTAATTCTAATGTTTCTTCATGCTCGATGCTTATTTAAAATGAATCATAAACTCCTATACATATGACAAGTAATAGTAAACGACAGAGTAGAAAAGCATGTATTGAATTAAAGCATATGCAACATTCATATCAATTTAGACTTTGATACTTACCTTTCTGTAGCTGCTATAAGTCTCAAACATGAAGCTCATTCGTGTTACTCTCCTATTTTGGGTGATCGATTTATAATATTTAGTGCATGTCTGCATGAGTTGCAATCATAGGGCAACTTAAAAGGAATGAATAATTTAGATCTGATTCCATAATGAAAGATTACAGAATGATGAATATTCAGAATTTGAGAAATCATAGTTACTGGTTATGCAGCTGTTCTGTGTTCCACTGATTCATTCAGTTGAACACTATCAAAATGTTTTCAATTAAATGTAGAGAGAAACGTATAAGTTTTAGATTTTTAGTATTTATTGCATTATGCAATGGTCTTTACCCATATAAAACTATAAACCTAACTAGAAATTTATATTTAAATATTTTGGCATAGAGTGTCTGTATCATAAATTTTTTGATTTAAAGACTTATTTAAATATTGTTTTCTTATACTTATGTACAATAGATATATACTGTGATGCAGCCTATATCCAAGTTTCTTTGTTTGATGAAATAAATTATAGGATACAATGAAATACATTTCATGAGAGAAATTGAGATACTTGACGTATATAGGAATTATATATATATGTGACGATTTCATGGGAATAAAAACATTTTTTCATTTCACTGTATTAACTTTATCTTACTGCAATCGTTGAAAGGACAAGGAAACATTTGATATTTTAAGTCTACATTTTAATTAGCTTGTCACATAAAAGAAAGAAAAAACGACAATCACCTGAAAACTCAGAAATGTTCCGCAGATCTCAGCTTTTATAGCTTCCTCAACCGGAAACTTTGTGAGTCATATTATTTCCGTTAATGTCTTCTGTGATTGATCAGAATAATTGGATTATGCAGTATTGCATCATTTTATTTTAAAATGTGTGAATGTTGCAGTTCTTTAGGAAATAAAGTTGGGGTTAAAAAGATATTTCCCGTAAGGTGAGCAAACCGAAAAATTAATTATCATGCGAAGTCTTGGAAAGTTCAAGACTATCATAAGTTGAATAAAACTTCTCTCTCTCTAATAGAATTTCAGCGCTTCGTCACTATGCAAATATTATTTTTTTAAAATTAAACACACAATGTATTCTCTCTACTATATAATGTTATAAATTTCAATAACCCGTGTTGTATATTTTGTTGTTATATACGTGATAGTACAACTCAGAAGCAAGTAATAGTTTTAGTAAGAATGACCATCATTATATAGCTAAACATTTATGAATCTCAATTTTATGCAGTGGAAATTTAAAACTTGTACTAGATTTACTCAACTTTAAGGGAGTAGGATAAATAAAAACATTTTTTATAAGTCCCGAGGTGTATTAGAATAACAGAAGAAAACATTTCCATTAATCGATTCTTAAGTATATCCTAGTTGCTGTCCAGTAACTGAACAAGTCAAAAACAGTCAAAGCATAGGTTTGTCCAAGATAACACGTTTTCCTGAGTTAATTAATGCGTGCATCATTGAGGCTAGCTAAACAAAGTATGTTGTCAGTGGAGTGTAATCATTTACTTTTACTCATTGGAGCAAGGAAACAAATTTAAAAGGACTTGATCAGAAAAAAAGCAAAAAAGAAAGGAAAAAGTCACGTTTCTTAGGGATAAATGATGCAAGTTTATGCAGTTACAGGCTCCAAGTCCAATTTGATGTCCACTTCACTGAATCTTTCGGTTGAACTCACCATTGCCGTGAAATTCACTCTTTTCCAAAATGATGCCCTCCTTTTCCTTCCTAATCTTGGCCATTTTTTCCTTTCTTTTTCTCTTTTTTAAATCCCTCGTTAAGCTTAGTTAAGAGGAATTCGTGATCAAGTATCAGCATCTCTACTTTTGCCGGGATTCAAAGAGAGGAAAAGATTCGGATGTTTAGAAAACAGAAGTAAACAATGAAATTTTAACCACCTGGCATACTCTGAAGAAGAGAACATTGATAACGAGAAGAAATGCTCAAATTTAAATCCAGCTCGCTGATCCAGAACATTTAGTTACCGCCCATATATTTCCTTAATGTTATATGTACGTGCTTTTTATTTATTTTTAGTGAAAAGATTAAGAAGGCTAAACTGACGTGTGTATGAGCAAAATGCAAAAGGATTTAACTAGATGATTTGTTTTTGAAAAAGAAGAAGCTCTTTTAGAAATAGTTTTAATCACTTCGACTCAAGAGCTTAAATTTGGTAGATAACATGTTATGAATGCAAATATATATTAGTGAATTAAAAATAAATAAAATAAATTATATTCCTTTTTAGAATCCTAAAATAAATGATGAGATTAAATTTAATTCTATATATGTAATAAATGTGCATAATATTATACATGGTTTACACCTTTATTGGTACCAAAGCATGCCGCAATGCATTTAAAATATTATAACGCAGTACATGATAAAACAATATTTTCTTGCAAAATAATTTGTTTATTGTGTCTAATGATTATGTATTAAACTCGAAAACTTAAAGCATAAAATGTTTTCAGAAAAATTATAAATGAATGGTTTTAAATATCTAAATAAATGCACATTACTCATTTGTATATACAGGGTGTCCCAAAAATTGCTCCCCTTCTAGATTCCTCGTTGGGTGTATATAAAAATGCCCGAAGCACTGTACCTGTACGATCCACAGATTACGAGAAAAATGCGAAAAGCAAAGTATGACGTCACAGCTGTATTGGGAAAATCAACAGCAGTATTTGCAAATATTTATAAAGGCAAGCGTTAAAAGTGTACATTGTGCATATCTAGGCAGGCTTGAGCACGCCGGAGAAAGGATGAATGCACACTTTGCATCAGCGTGGCGTCCGCCGAAGTACATGCAGCAAGCAGATGAGAAAATAAGTCCGTTTGTGTGATGTCACTAAATCTCGAAATACCTAATCCTTGAGATTGCCTCATAGGAAAAAGATTCAAATGTGTAAGATCTGGGGATCGTGGTGGCCGTAGAACTGGACACTCCACGTCTGATCCAGCTAATCATGTACAGGTACATAGAAATATGCCAGGGCCCCATCATGAACAATCATGCATTCTCATCATTTTCTGTACTTTTTTCGTAAGTTATGCATCATACAAGTACAGTTCTTTGGGCATTTTTTATGTACTCTCAACGAGGAAGTAGACTGCGCAGAGTTTGGGCATTATTTGTGTTTTGGGACATCCTGTATATGATTAAGCAATCATACTTTTGTAACTTATTCACAACAATGTATTCTATTAAATATTTGCATTTTAAAATTTAGACACGATTTTTATCATAACAATAAGTAATATTTAAGTATTTTCTATTGCTTTGAAAAAACAAATGAAACCCGCATGAAGTAAAAATGTACTAAATAAATATTGGAAATAGCTTTAAAAATTCTCATATGATAATCATATATGATATAAGAGTATCTTCATTAATTACGGTCAATACGGTTACGTTTTCAAAATATTTATGATGAAAAGAGAGCATTAAATAAACTTTATACAAAGTATAAGTTAACAAATGGTTTCATTTGCACTTAGAAATCATACATTATGTAAGAGTATTGACCGAATCTAACTCCTACCGGTAGAATTATAAAACCAGCATAAAAATGAACACAACGCAGTATTTTAACACAATGTAAATATACTACAAATAATTCGACTACCATTCTTTATACATATTGCTATGGAGAATACCTCATAAGTCGACACTGAGCGCTAACTGTTTAAAATATTTGTTTGAGAATATTAATGCAATAAATAAATATAAATATCTTTTAGAAATATTACACGATGGCAAAGTTTATACGAATGAATAGAATTCTAACAAAGCAAACATGTTTCTCGGTATGGTATAGAATGCTGGTAAAGTATCTCTCATATACACATATGAGAGTCGAATATTGAATAGAGTTCAAGTACCGAATGCATTATTTACACACTTATTGTTAATGTTGAATTAATATTCTTTTGTATAAAATGGATAGAATGATAGTATCGGGGATTGTTGATATTGTCTTTAGTTTGAATGTCGATTTTCAACTTAAGTCAATTTCGAAAAGATTAGAAAGCAAGAACTGTGTAGTATGTTTTCTCGAAATGCTCCAAAATAATAGAACATGGAATGCGAGATATTTTTATTTTGCTAATTTTTAAAGTAAAACTCATATTCAGAACTAATTTTATAGTACCTTGCTCACAGTCAATGAATTTCCGGCAACGAAAATCTTTTTTTACAGACGAGTAGTACCGCGCCGTAAATTTAGTTGAATGTTGCGTAAAGATTCGTAGATTGCATTCATTAGTGACTGAGTATCGTGACGTACAAAATCTAAATCTTAGAGCAATAACAATATGGATTGCAACAGTTTGTTTCTTTATATAACAATGGATAAGATTTACTATAATGGATTCATAACTACAAAAATAAATAAATATGTTAATTACGTAAAAAAATAAAATAAAATCTTGAAAACAGTTGTGAGTGAGATTCATTTTTAAAAGCAATAAAAATGAGGAAAGAGGATTATCGTCAACCACCGTTTTAGCTACCAATAGAATTAGCTTTAAATACGACTTCAGATTCTGGATGGCTATATTCTTGAAAAATTATTTTTATGCAACTTGCATAACCTTACCATTTTCTGATTAAGTTGCTTTATTATTCCATTTATTTCCTGTACAGCTTTACTGTTATTTTACTTCAGAGAATTTTACGAGCTTATCCTTAAATAAAATATATTTTTCTTAATTCTTGATGTATATTGTGCAAGCTTTACATTTTTATTAAACCTCTGAAGAACACAAACTGTACGAACCAAATTTAGACGTCATAATTAAATGCAAAAGCGAAATGAAATAAATTCGTTTTCTGCATAGCATAAATATTGAATCATTGAAATTCCAAGGAAAACCGTCATTTCTGATACATATTGCCTTCGATTTTACCAAGTTTCATTGTAGGAGTTGGAACACCTGAATCCAAAATGTTTACTGATACGATATTACATTTTGAAATATTAATCAAAAGTATGTCTCTACTATCTTTCATATTCAACAAGAATCCATTTTCCTAGATATATATTCTATAAACTTTCAATATATATGCATTTATATATCAATATATATATATATATATGAGATATGTATGCATTCTTATGTGTGTGACAATAATTTAAAGAAGAATGCATTGAAACCTTATATTTTCGATATCTGTTTTGGTGGAGTCCTCTGGGTACATATATTTGTTGATCACTAAGCGTACATTTTTCTTTATTAAATTCTGGAATATTTTTGGCCGGTGATACACTGTTACCGAAGGCAATCTGTAACGGAGACCTGCCTTTTTTCGTACACATCTACTTTTACTTTGTAAAGGTTGTAGATGCCGTATCGAATTCTGATATACATATTGAATTTAAAATCAGGATCTTCCCAATGTGGTTATATATAGACATCCTAACTCTTCTCGAACGGCCCTCCCGATTTCTTCCGGTAGGATGCTTTAAAAATACGTTTAGAGATATCAGTTCTTGAAAAGAGGGAAAGAAGCAGCTGAAATTTTTCCAAAATGGCTTCAATTTCTAAATATATCAGCACAGAATCATATTTTGATATAGGAAAAGGTGTAATTTCTTAGATGCTAGTTAGAAAGTAACAGAAATAGTATTATTTTCTTAAGCTTTAATATTTGTCATTTCTGATATGTTATTCCTAACTTATATTTTGATGAATAACATTCGCCTTTTTCTCTAATTTACTACAGATATGTAATTGAAAGCAAGATATATGTGGTGGAGCAATTTTATTTGTTAGGGATAAATCATGTTATTTTCACTGTTAAACAGTTAGTTAAGTTAAATAAATATTTATCAATGACATTTGAATATTCCTCGTTATAGAGATCCACCTTTATCATTGAATATGCATATATATATATATATATATATATATATTTGTTTATACATATTTATATTTGTCTATTTCTTCCGGATTCCTATAGTAATTTAATATTGCAATTTCTATTCTATTGCTGTTATATTCACCCACGTGGGTTTTTGGCTTTTGCCTTAGTTTATATTGGGAGCTATTGTGTTGAAAAAAATTTCTGCTGCAGGAGAAGGTTGAGATATCACAACATTGTTTAATCCTGTTTCACTGTCCTAAACCAGTGACAGCTCGAGAAATCATAATAGTTTTCCCCTCTAGCTACATTTCTCTTTTTTAGTTTGTCATGGTTCCATGTTCTTGGTTCTTCCGGTCTGATCTTAAGATTCTTGGGATTTATTAGTCTTCTTTTTAATTATTTACTGCTATATATATATATATATCTAGTCATTGATTAATTTTGATCATTTGTTAAACGACTCGTGTTCTGTTTCACTAATACGAATATATATTTCTTAAAGCGTTTCTAATTTCTTTCCTTACTGAAAACATTCCGTATTTGTTCATTTGTTTTTTAGAAATTTATAGCACAATTAAATCCAATTAATATTTACTCATCCCATTTTTTTAATGAATTTTTTTAATGCTGTGTTTGGATGCCTCTCTATGATAAATTTAACTAGCGAAAATATGAAATTATAAAGCACGACACATTAGTAAAATCAATGATCTAAGTAAATTCGTAATTATGCAACATTAAATACAAATAATTAATTTTAAAAATTTACGCTTTATAATAAAGAACATTGTAAGTTTTAAAAATTAAATTTGGCTTTATTTTTTAAGTTTTCTTAAAAATGAAATAATATATATTTTCGATAGTTAATAAATTGAATACAAGAAAATATTGAGATAAAAAATAAGACACACAATGAAAAAGATTAGATAAATAGAAGAATACACAAAAAACAATAATTGTTCATGAATTAAATGGTGCTAAGAAATAAGTAAGCAATATGTGTGAAACTTGGAACATTTTTCATACTATTTTTTCTTGAAGGCAAAGAATAAATTTCCTTAGTAAACCTTTTGTTTTATTTTAAGGAGGAGAGTTAAATATAGAACAATGCTTAATAATAACGGTGTAAGAGCTTAATAAAATCTACTGAGTAATTAATTTAAAAAACAAACTCTCTCTATATAAAACGTGTTTTTTATATGAGCTCTTCTGACAAATAATTTAATAAATGGTATTATACATACTGAAAGGATTGGTGAGAAAAAGTTTTAAAATTATCTTGCCAAATGAGTATTCATGATTGAAATGAAATCAATTTTATTCTAACAATTTCGATTTACCCCATTTAGCTTATTAACATATAAATAAATATTTTTCTACGTTCTTGTGATTAATTTATTACAATATGTATAAGTGTAAAATTGTTCCCAAAATATATACCACTGCAATATTATATGCCCCAAGCAATGTTATATTTTTGCCTTAATTAGTTATACACTGCAGTTTTTACTTTTTAATTTTTAATTCTTAATCTATATCTCTTCAGAAATAATTAAAGGTTTATGAATGACACAAGAAAAGTGTTTAAGCTCTGCACTTATAAAGATACTTTGGTATAAATCTTTACTGAACTCAAAATAAAATCATTACTGTTGAAAAATATTATTACTACGTTAATGAATTTCAGGCAATTTCACAAAAGCAGCTTAGTTTGATGTATTGTCCTGTACATCTATAACTATATCTACAATTATTGCAAACAACAAATATATTTTCATCATTTATTTGGAAACCATATTTTGGAAACCTATTTTCACACCTAGTTTTGAGGTTTATATATAATCCTAACTTACTGTTTCTTAAACTGAGTTTTATTTATTTTTTGTTAGCTATTAAATGAAAAAAGAGGAAAAACTGAGAACGCTTTTAATATAATGATACGAAGTCTTGTTGAAAGCATATAAATAAACTTAACTTTATTGTATTTTAACGAGTTTATTCTAGACGCTTGGAAGAAAAAAAAACGTACAAAAGAAAAAAAAGTTGCTTTGATCATCATCAGATTAAAGATTTTTGTGGGTTATAAATATTTTAATGTGTCAACAGGAATAACCGCCATGTTTATTTGAAGTGAGTATTGATAAAAATTTAATACAATAAACTCTAAAATATGGAGTTTATAATTAACATTTTTTAATAATAATTATAATCAATAATTTTTATCTGAAATAAAATACATTTTTTAAAATTTGATTTCGTCATTGTATAAACTTTGTTATAAAGTTTAAAAGTTAAAAGCTTTAAAAAGTATAAAAGTTTTGAGCGTGTAGAACATTTTATTTTCGTGAGTTAAAAAGACTTAAGTTGTGTATCGTTTACCTTTTATTTTACTACAAAAGCTCTGAAATTTTATTTTATTCTCTGATTAAAAATTACTTTTAAATACATTTCAGAATATGTTCAATAGTACGATTTCATTGAAAAATGAAAAATAGTATTCATGTATTTTAAATTAGCAACTCGTAATGATAAAAAAAAAGTTGCAAAAAAGGAGCATGTGTGGCTTTCTTTTAAAAATTACAAATTGTATTGCAAAAAATTTCAAAAGTGTCTGAATAGACTGTACATTTAATCTGGTTTGTTTGAAAAATTACTTTAATAGTTTTTTACGATCAATAATTTAAAGATATACCCAAATTTAAAAAGAATTTTAAAATGTAGTATAAAATATTAAAATTAGAAATAAGTTTTTCGTATAGTGGTTATTAACATGATTATGCGAAATTATCTTTTTTAAGCTAATTAATTTCTTTTCTGTTAGCATTATTATAACTAGTTTATTCGAAGAACTGAATTAAGATACAAATTATTTTAAGATATTAACTGAATGAATGCATAATAAATATTTTAGTATACTCTTATTAACTATGTTAAAAGGCTTATTATTCAGTTTTCGAGGAATGGGTCTTAACTTTTCCCCCATAATGCATTAAAGTTACAAATGTATACAATCAAACATAATATTTAATAACTATGCAAAAAATGATGCATATATTTTGAATTTTTATAATGATATGTGTTTCACATATAAGATTAATGGGGCTTTTTACATTTTTAATAATAGGCATTCAATATTCTTTCAAAATTTCTATAAGGAAGAAATGAGTTTTTTTTCACAGCTTGTTTTTTTATTTTATATTACTTCTAATTACATTTATTTCCTAAATTGAAAAAGAGAATCAATAAAGTTACATTATGCGCTTCTCTTAACTTGAATACAATGTTATAGATTCTAAGAGACCAGGATAACATTCTTTTAACAAGAGATACTATTATTAACAGAAATAACATTATCTTTTCCCCATGTATTAGTCATTATTACATTCTTTTAGGAATATAAAGAACAAAAATCCTGTCAAATGAATTTTATGAAAAAACGCAGGAACTTTTTTTTCTGTATGTTTCAATATAATGAGTAAAAAAAGAATTTCTTAAGAAAATTGATGAGAAAAATTCATTAATTTCTTTTTCGATTCTTATCTCTTTACCAGATTACTAATTATTTTAAACAGTAACATGAGCAACTTTAATAAAAGACATTTCAGGTCATGAAATCATTTAAATGGAAAGAAGAACCATTGCATTTATATATGCAAAATGTTGTTTGGTGATCAAAAGTATAGTCTAAGCATAGTAGTAGATACTAAGACAATTTATGTTTTTGAAACTTAAAACTTCCTATTTAAAGTTTGAACTATTACTGAAGGATGATAAAATTTGACCTAATCATACAATTAAAGATATATGCAACAGTTACACAGATGAACATGACATTTATATTAATTGTGTGACACTAAAAATGAAAAGGAGTCGAAAGATTTAGACAAATATATAACAGTTAAAAAAATTATATTCATCATCTAAACTTCACCATAATAAGGTGGTGCTGTAAAAAGATTAATTACATCTTCATAAAAGAAAAAGAAACATAACTTGCTAAGACTTTGAAATGGGAACAAGATCAAAACAAATACTTCTCACAGCAATACTATTCAATATGATAAATTAATTCTAGGTTATAAAACACATACACTCTTTCTACTCTTTCTCTCTGACGCAAATTCTTCAAAGTTAGAGTCTTTGATCTGTACATGTGTGGTGAAACTGCTAATTCATTGCATGTCCCACCGGTCTGTACACAATTTTGAATAAGTCCGATCTGTTGTAACTTCTTTCACGATGTTGAAAGAGTTATCTGTAGCAGCATTATATTTTTATATATTATAGTATGTGTAATGTGTTACTTCTCTGTCTCCATCTTTCTTTTGTTGATAGTCTATTGATATGGGTATGATACTTCAAATTTAATAAGCTAATTAAAAAATCTATAAGTGTAAGCCTTGGAATTTGTATGAAAAATAGAAAAACACAGAATAAATATTAACAATAAATGATACAATCCTATAGATAAAATTAAAAATAAAATGTTATTTAGTAAACTATCTCGCAAACAGGATATCCATAATAACATTAGATTAAAATCCTTTATCCAATATTCTCTCATAACATTCTTAAGCTTCTTTATTTCTAAGTACAATAATCTATTTTATACTAACGTGATAAAAATGCATTATGATTACAACTGCACTGCTTTCCAAAATGCTGGCGTTGTGGATAGTATCTATAATACAGTTACGAATATTTGGATGCACATCATATGTAATTATCAAAGCAAAGTACATGATACTATCCTATTACGCTAATTAAATTCGAACTGGTTTAATTTAGGTATACCTAGAAACAAAGGATTCAATGCCTTATCTCAGCATACATTCTTCCTTTGAAACTGGAAAGCGAGCAGTAATTTAATTTTCTATCCTCATAATCAACTTAAAACAACTAGTGCTTTCTATTAGTCTTTTTAGACGTCTACGCATTTTGGCAGTGATAGCCAGGAAAGAGTATGTGGTTGCTAAAAATACCTCCTTAATCGTTGGAAAAGATCAGACTAATGACGTCGGATTCAATATACATCTCATGTCAATCTCATTTAAGCCTTAGCACGAATAGAAAGGATACCGCATATTGAGAACAGGTCAGGCGCCAGCATTAGACACCTTCTCGGTAACCAGATCTCGTAGGATGATGTTTAAGGAGAATGTAACATGATAAGAAGTGAAGATGAATTACTTATGATTTATTTATTATGGATGCAATTGTGTAGTCGTGAATTAATATCTGGGGGAATTTGTACAAGTTTGTTATCACCAGTGTATTTGTATATTTATGTTACGTTTCATGAAAAGTAATCCAGATGATTTATTTGTATTATAATTTGCTATATTATAAACGTTATTTATGTTATGTTACAAATATTGTTATTAATATATTTTTTCATGATATTTTCTAAATTATGTGATGTGGAATTACACTGAAGTAATAATTTATAACGTAGTTACGGTAATTGTCATGCATCAAATGAAGAGACTTTGATTTATTAAGTTTAAATACGTCTATTATTTATATTTTTAAGAGAAACATCGATATAAATTTTAAAGTAATATTTAAATTAAAGACTTACTCTACAAATTCAATATTTATCTAATTATTTATTCAATTATTTATCTTTAAAAAAAGTTTTTTTATAAAAAAATCTCCCCAAAATTAATTGTTATTTGGGAACATTGTAAATTAGAACGTTTCAGTACAATTCCAGAATTAATAAAATTAAAAATGCTCAAATTATAATAACAGGAGTTTAAATTGTTTAAAAATTTAAATGAAATATACACAATGATCAGAAGCAGTAAAACTCTGAGATGTTTGTTTTGGGGAAAATCAAACATGTATTTGAAGATGAAATTGAAAGAATTTTCAAATAACACATTTTTTATTCCAAATTTAGTAAGCTACAACATTTTCTATCAGTTTTGATATGAAATAATTTTATTTTAAATTCAAATTATGTACTCTCATCAAATATCCAAAAATAATTTTGAAATATCAAACATATTATTTGCTTTTTGAAGGTTTTAAAGTAAGTTTTAACATATTGTCTATTATGTTGAGATTTAAAAAAAAAGCTATTTAAATACACTGTCATACATTTACAAACAATACAAAGTAGTATATTTAATTAGCAGTGGAATTTGTTTAATACAATATAAATCAGTGAGGAGGCACAAATGATACTGGCATAAAATAAGAGAGAAATTAATTTTTTATTTATAATATACATTTGCCTAAGTTAACTCTTCTGTTTTTATATGTTAAAATGAATTACCTTTATTTTCGATGAACAATGAATATTAATTTTGCTTACAAATCAAGTTATAACCGTGCAAATATTAGAGCAGAACAATTCAGAGCCCTTCAAATGAATATACGTCTTTATATATGTCACCGGAATAATTATTATATTCGTAGGTATCACACACAACAGTATATATCATATGACGTCTCTTTTTCTCAAACTTTCTCACTTCTTAAGTAATTTTAAACTGATGCCTTAAAACGATACAAGTCGTAAATAAATCGGCAAACAACTCCCTAATGCTTTAGATATTTGCTTGGGATTTTATAAAGTAAAGAAAAAAATAGAGGGAGAGAAAAAAAGGTAAGCTTCAAAAATTTTTCTCGAGTTTTTCGTGATTTAGAATTTTTTTTCAAACGCACTTTGAGGTCTCTCTTTAGCTGTAGGCTTCGAAGCATGTTTCTTTATGAAAAAGCTCGCCATCTCTTTTTTATGATGATTTCTTTTTGATATTTCGCGCTCACAGGTCTCCCTTATGAGGGAGGAAAAATGATTGCTTATTCCTTATCTCGAGCAGACCTGGGTCACCTGGATGATCAGTCATTCTCCAACCAGGCAGCATTTGGAACGGCGTCAGTGTGAAAAAACCTTTGCTGGTGAAAAACATACGAGGCAGGGTCCCTGGGGTTAGGGGCTTTGTAAGATGTATCTCTTTCGAAAAACTTCCATAAAAATTCCATCAAAAATAGAAAGGTGAAAGTATTGTTGAATTCAACTTCCATTTGTTGCGTACCTGAAGCAATTGAGCAAATATTTTTTCGCATCCACCTTTATATGAATATCTTAGCTTCGAATTTCATTCTCTCGTAGGGTTAGAAATGGAAATTCTTTTGTTATTTGAAGAGGGAAAGTATCGTGAAAACGATGCAATATGAGAAACTAATTATAAAATAAATTAAGTGATTTTAAGGGAAAAAAGAGTTCAAGAAAATGTTTTTTCTTTTACTTTGAAATCTGAATGGTTTAAAAGATAATGTTTGAAAAATTCACTTTTTTTTCTAAAGGAATACTTTTATTTTTATTTCTTACTTGGCCGACTTTAGCTAAGTAGCTTTTAAATTAAAAATATGCAGAGAAATTTTAAATGAGTCTCACCATTTTGGGAAAAATGTTTAATTTATTTTTTGGTATATTAATAAATATGTGTGTGGTGATTTTTACATATAACTATAAATAAAATAATTTAAACGATTTGCATTCGAATGTGCGAATTTCAGCAATTATTTTTAAATAAATAAATTACAATAAATTCATATAGAACTAAAAAATAACCCTACTTTTTGGTAAAAAGGGAATATTTTTAATATAAAAATGAAGAAATTATTCAAGAATAAGTGATATTATTGATACGCGCATAATAGAACAATTAACAATAATAGATTTTTAGAATATGCAATTATAAATACTTTATTTATAAAGATACATTCACAGTGTATATATATTTAGTTATAATTATATATATTGATTAAAATATTCATATATGTTTTATAAAAATACCCATAGTCAGAACTAAATCCCTTCAAGTGACACTGTGTCAATTAATCGCACACTTTTTTACTTAGCTTAATAAAAGAAATTTTCTGTTGGTAATAATTTTATTTTTAAATAAAATAACGCCTTGAGTGTAATATGTGATGTATAAATTAATCTATTCAGTTAAAGCTAAATTTAATTAATAATATTTTTTACAAAGAATTGTAAAAATAGAAACAAAGCAAATCAAATATAATAGATGAATTGCATTACTTCTTGTAAAAATTTCTTATGATTCCATTCTCGGTATTTATAATGATATTGTAAAATCAAACTGTTGTTGAAAAAAGCTGCAAGCCATGGGTAGCACAAATGGGCATTTAACTAAATGATACATATATTCTTAATACACAGAGAGGGCTTTAAAAAGATAAAAATACTATTCTCAAAAAAGTATCATTTTTTAAAAGGAATATTTTCTGATTATTTTGATTTTTTATCATACTTTGTATCTACTTTTTTACTCTTAATTTTTCACAGCTTATGCACTAAAGAATGATGTATAATATTTGCGGGTTAAGC
Source organism: Trichonephila clavata (assembly GCA_019973975.1). Taxonomy (NCBI): domain Eukaryota; kingdom Metazoa; phylum Arthropoda; class Arachnida; order Araneae; family Nephilidae; genus Trichonephila; species Trichonephila clavata. The sequence goes on along the minus strand of BMAO01019114.1, from coordinate 589,812 downwards.
AAAAATAACAATGTTTTCTTAGTAAAGAGATCCGTATTGTTACAATTAATTGAGAAAAATTTAATCGAAGCCTTTTTTTTACAAGATATCAACTTCTATTCATAAACTTTTTGAAAATTTACTTCAAATTATCTTATTAAATCATTCAAAAGAGTGTTTTTTCAATAAATAATAATACTAGCGTAGTTAAAAGTCTTTCCATTTATTTACTAAAGATAACAAATATTCAAAATGACTTGATTTAAATATTGGATATAGTTAGCAGTTTCTTCTAAAATCCTACAAAGATCCAAAAATCCAATACGAGTCTAAAACCTACCTACAAGTCTGACATAAAAAACATTGTATAACGAAAACTTTAGTTTAAAAGCACATTGCGCTACTCTTGTCGATAAAGTTTATCTTAAACAGAACCAGAAATATGCATGAAACTCGATTTATCTTGTAAGTATTTCGATGTGAAAGGCTATATTATAGAGAATTTTTGCGTAAGAGTTTTCTTGAGCATACAGCAGAAGAAATGTCTGTTTCCTAATAGTTTTAAAAAAAAAAAAAATCAGAGGACTTCTTGCTCAGTGGAAGCTCAGCAAAAAGGTACAATGAAAGAGAAGGATATTTTCACTCAAATTCGATTTTTCTAGGGGTAAACGATGTTGGATTATTCTAGAAAAGCTGAATAAAAGTGAAAGATATCTTAATACATATGTCTATTGGTTGCATTAGAGAATAGAAAAGTAGGATGAAAATATTCGTTTAAATTTTAGAATATAAATTAGTACGCATTAATTTTTCATCTTTGCAATTCATTTGCATAACCTTTTACATGTGCATCGTTTTACATTTTATTATACATATATCTCAATTTTTATCATTACATGTACACTTTTATATTTTGTTATTACATGTACCCTTTTATATTTTATATTACATATACCCTTTTTACATGTGTAACCAATTTTTCGTTCGATAATAGATTTTTTGTGATAATGTGATGTTTAAATTGATTAAGTTAATATATTTAGTTGTATTTACTTTTTTCAAGTTTGATAACACAATTGAATATTATATAATTGTGGTATACATAACATTTCTTATATTATTCAAAATTTATATCAGTACTTTTACAGAAAAATGTAATTATAAATTATTTCAGTATTTTGGTGTATTTTGAAAGAGCACGATAATTTCGAACTTGAGTTTTCTGAAAATTTTTTTTGTGATATATGTCTAAAATTCATTCTTATGCTTTGTTTTCTGTCTGTGATTAGTACACTGTGAAATTTAATTGTTTTAAACATAGATGTTTTTTAAGTACTTCATACACGCGTGTTCTAAAATAAATTTAAGTCATACAAAAAAATAAAAACTTTTGCTGAATCACAAAGTTTTCTAATGCATTTATTATGATAGACAGTTCAATTTTTAGTTTATAGAAGATATGTCATAATATTCTTCAGAAGTTTATTTCTGAGCAAGAAGTTGTGTCTTGCTACTGTAAAGTTTCAACTATTGTTGGACAAAAAGTTATGTCTGCTGATAGAAGTTGCTAACAGCAAGCACTAAAAATGCATGTAACCTCAAAACCCTTTTAAGAATGTAAAATACAATACTCAGTAATGAATATTTTTCCATTTGCGTTTTACCTTTTAGCTATTATTAACTAAGAATAAACAAGACCTTTGATTTGAAAAGGAAAAGAAAATCGGAGAAATCTATATATAGTGTATGCTCAATGTTTATTAAAAAAATTAAATTTATCATATTTTTTATCACAAAAGTCCTCATAAGTGAATAATTGTTAACGAGGGTAAAAAAATGTTCAGGTACTAAAATTTAATAATTTCATGATCTTAATAAATAGTTTTCATCACGAAGTTATTGACAAGGCACTTAAAGATTTTTTTGTCTACAATATTTCTAAAATTACAAAGGTTATTATAATTAATTTTGTTTTCGACAGGATGATGCTATTAATAATTGAAAAACATTTCAATTCGTTATATATACTTTTAAACCAATAGAATATTTTAATAATTCCTTAAGAGTAAAAATAGTGTAAAATCATCTATTTGTATAATTGGTGTGAAATGACTTAACCTATCCAAATAATCAACTACTAAGTAATTTTTCAAATTTTTAAATATTTCTATTTAATAAAATGTTGCAAAAAATCCTATATATTTTTATTTTTTATCGTTAGATATGCGTTATTTTGTGAAAGAAATCAATAACGTTATATAATTTTGGTTACATAATAAAACATATTACTACGTCAAAAGATAATTTAGTTGTAAAATGACTCACTTCAATTATTATACAACACTATCATTTTAAGGATTCGATTGAAATGAATGATATTACTTTATCGTATATATAAGAAAATGATACGATAATATTTCAAAGAAACATTAGATAGAAAAATGATGCAAATTTACATTCAGTGAATTTGTATGAATCTTATAGGGAGAATGAGAGATAGAGAGAAAAATAAAACGTGTGCCCAATGCAAAAAATGTTGAAGGTGAAGTCTGTTTTTCTTTTATCGATGGCTCGTCATAAATGATTCGGCTCTATTCAGAAATACTTTTTCGATCTCTTTTCTTTGCGTGATGATTTGTGTCAGGTTTCTTACTGTATGTGAACTGTTACCATGTAAATGATCAATGTCTATTTTATTCTATCTATCGAGATATCATGTCCGTGTAAGGTAATTGGTTTTTTACAATATATTTGAATTTCCTTTTTTTATTAATGAATCGACCGATCAATCGATCACTGCAGTGTGTTATTGCTGTCTTGGTAAATTAATTTTTTCCCGTCTTATTCGTTTCTTCACCTGGGGTTAATATTGATTTTTTTTGAAGGGCTTTATTTTACATTAACCAATATTATATATTTTAGAGAACTGCCAAATAATCATTTAGACATTAGCTTAGAATATTATAATTTTGTTTCATGAACTCAAAATTTTATCATATCAATGAATGTATCATATTCATTGTTGTGTGCATGTTAAATTAAATCTCAAACATTATATATACCGTATTTACTTGAATCTAAGCCGTCATCGATTATAAGCCGTCACCCCGAATACTCACGCGTTTTTCAGAAAGAACAAAAAAATTATGTAAAATGTTCATCAATATGTCCACACTTAAACATTTTTTAAAAAAATTAAGGTTAAATAATAAGTTAATATTATAATTTATCTGACTAGCATTTTTTAAACTTTCCAATATATACATGAACCTATAATTACTCAAACCATCAGTATTATATGTTTCGAAAATGATTTGTCACTCCCATTGTCACAGCTGACTTCGGAATTGTTATTTTCCCACACAGTGTCATTTTCCCTGCCATCCTATTCCTTTGTTATGCTACATTTTTAAAAAGAATGTATTATGGAAGAATATCAAAGAATTATTAGAGATTGTTGAACATTTACAAGCAAAATTTATATTATTTTGCTTACGCCATTGACGTATATTTGTTTCATTCGTGTCAAATTTTCAGTGACCGCTATTCTGTGTTTCCGTTTTTTTCTTCTGCTTTTAAAATTGTCTCCTTTTTCTTCTTTCAATGTCATAATGAACTCGTCTTGATGCTATTACTGATATCCCTGATATCCCTGATGTGTAGTTGATCAAAGAAAACGTATACAAGAAAATTTCCTAACTAAGAGCAAATAACGATGTTTAGGGTAAACTGAATTACTGGAGATGAACTACTGAATGAGATAACCATTTATACAAGTGGCCAGAATGGACGGTTACATTTTTCCTTTTGAAAGGGGTTGAAACCCAATTTCCCTCATCCAAATAATGTTTTGCCTTCGATTCTAAGCCGCATCCGATTTTCAGTAGCATTAACAGTGAAAGAATGGTGCGGCTTAGATTCGAGTAAATGCGGTATATATATATTGTAGGAATAATAAAGTTTAAAAACGTAAACATTAAATCATTTACTCGTAAGACATCTAAATCGAAAGTGTTGTGATTGACTTTTAAACATTTTAGGACTAGGAATGCAGTTATAAATGCAAAGGAATTCATTTTTTCCCAGTAATATTTCTGTGCCACATTATGGCAGCCATGACATCAATCACTACGAAGGTACACTTGGTACAAGTATTGGCCCATCACTCATGAATACAAAAACAACGCCATAGATGTCAATACATTGATTTTGTGTCATTTCATATCAGATTTGACGTACATACTTTCAGATTTTTTCAAGCAACAAGGGTCATGTAAGAATCGAAGTCAGAGATTTTCTTTTTTCCTTTTAATTTGTCACTCATGGAACTGGTTCTTTGAAGATTTTATTAATCTAACGTCATGGTAGCATATGTGCGTGACCTCTGCGAAAAAACTATTAAACTTAAAGAACAAACTTACTTAAATTAATTGAGTAAAACCAGCAAAAATTTCAATGTCTTCTAATGACAAGCATTCAGTAAATGTCATCTAGTAAAAGTACTTAAATATATGCTGTATGAAAACATTTGAACATAAAAAAATTATTTTAACAATAAGATCTTCCATAATTTGTGAATGAGAGATATCGGCCTCTCTCTCTCTCACTCTCAAAAAGCAAAAATTAATAAATAAATAAAATCCCACAGAAATATTACATCTGATTATTCAAAAAGAAAATTACGGGTGGGATGTTACACATTTCTCTCTCTCTCCATTAGTTTCCAGAAATGTTTACTTAAAAGAGATGAATTACAATAATTGAACATTGAATGTAGTTATCAATACAAATTGCTTGGAATTCTAAGCAAAACTTATTGCTATGACATAAGAAAAATAATTTTTACTCAGACGAGCTCATAGAACGAAAATATTGCTTATGCAAGGAAAACCTTCAAGCAATATTTAAAATTAAAATTTATTTTTGTTTGCAAAATTCATTTTTTTTTCTTTGGCAATCACTTATAATTACTTAAATTATTTATTATTCATGTATAAGTTTTGTTACTATTTAGAGAGATATTAAAAGACCGATCAATATTCTTATGTTTCAATTAAGCAAAAATTAAAATTTACGTTACGTTTCAGAATTTAGCCATTGCAAAGAAAAGTAAACATTCCATCAGGAATTTTTTTGAAGTTTCGTATACTTAATTTTGATTCTTCAGGTGATTTTATGTACTTGTGTATAAAAAGTAAAGCCATTACAGTCTTAAAAATATTTTACTTTGGTTGTGTTAATTGAATAGAAGAAAGTACAGCAACCCCGAATTCAAACCACGTGGTTCTACAATATCTAATTTAGTTCAAATTCAGATATAACATATATTTTTAAATACTTTGTTTTTTTAAATACTTTAAAAAATACAAAACGTAAAACATATCTAATGTACTTTTTGAGTAACAAATAATTTATTAAATACATATGTATTTAATTAAATATGAATATAAAATATTGGATATTAAATTATTTAGGCAATTTTTTAAGCAATAAGAATTGAAAGTAAACTTTATTTAAGTTCTAAGTTTGTACTTATTTTTTTTTGTTTAACTTCTTTTTTTATACAACTTCTTTTGTTTAAAGTCTTATGTTAATCAAATTCAAAATATTATTCAAAAGATTCCAAAAATTTTATAACGATTAGCAAAACATAATAAATGTAATTATAATTTTTATATCATTTTTTGAGAAATTGAATCTTTAATTCCTTATTGATTTAAAGTAATTTTTGAATTTTATTCCTTAAAAAAAATATTTGAATCTATAAAAATGGAGAAATTGGTAGGATACATAGCTGTTTTGGTTGATGTTACTGATAAACAATATAAATTGGAGTTATAACGTGAAAATATGTCTTTTTACAACATATAAATATATAAAAAATAGTTGCGTAATACAACTCATGTGTTAATTTAATTAATAATGTTTGTACTCAACAAAATTCATACGTACCAATAACGTAAAATAAATATCATTGCTAAGGAAGACTATTATTACTGAATATCACATTTTTATACTTACCAGTTTATAGTGGCCTAATTGTGTTAGTAGTTAATATTTTGATTAAAAATTAAAAATGTATTACTGAAAATGATTTTACATTTTAAATTACTTAATTTTTATCCAATTTTACCTAGAAAATTTACTTTCCAATTCAGATTTAATATTTTAATCTGAAAATATTTTTATCTTCAAATAGTTAGGGGATAAATTTTTGTATTTTGATTCATCAGATGTTGCATAGTTAATTAGAAAAATTGTTGGAAACTTTAATTCATTAATTCATATTTTTTTAAAACATTATTATTGGTTTTCTTTTAATAGCATTAATTTTTAATTATTTTCGGATTTAAGAAAACTATAGCATAAAATAATTATAAGCCTTATTGAGTTAAATACGTGATAAATGCACACCTTTATTTAAAAAAATATATATTTGAGTGCTTCTTTGTAATAACTTCTTTCCATATTTGCTATAAATCACTCATCCTTGTTTCACAGCTTTTTTTAATGGAGATCCATCGAGTTTGAATTTAATGGAATGGGTTACTTTCGTTGTTTGTATTTTATCACAATTTAATGTTTTTACAGTGAAAGGAGCTTTTAAAATTAATTTAAACTGGATATACAACCCTGCCAAGTTATAGATCTCCCCATACATACATATATTGTTCCTACTTTCCTATGAAGTTCATTTTATGAATTTCATAATGTCTTACATGACTAGGTTGTAGAAATTATTATAATTTTGTATATGTTAACTAGTTTTTGATCATAATTTTGGCTCTAAATGGTTGACTCAGAGTTAAAATTTGTATAGGTTATCAAAGTTTATTTATGTAGGTAAATCCCAGATGAATATTTAAAATTAACTTAAATTAAATAATTTTCCTTTATTTATAATCGTTAAGATTATAAATTATTTGGACCTTGCATACCTTGGTGACTAAAATAAGTTACAGTTCCGGGACACAAACATAAATATATATTATTTATAACAATATAAGATACTGCTGATCCATAATTTCTATTTCCATAAAAGAATGTTTATATCAGTTCATTCAATTTTTCTAAGGATTTCGAAAATGGTGTTAATCCATGTAAAATTTTTCATTTCTTACTTTTAAGTAACATCTTTAGTTTGTACTACAATGAATCAGATTTTTCTTTGGTTTGACTTTGTATAGTGAGATTAAACTACGCAGAATTTATTTAGAGGACTTAAATTGCACTTACCTCTGAAAAGGAAGTTTAACTTATTTTTTATTTTGATTATCATATTGTATTTTGTACGCTTTTGTATTGTTTCCACTTTTTGAAATATTAGAGGTTTATGATGATTTGGAGACAACTTTCTCTGTATCTTACTTCTTTTTTCCTTTAAATTTACATATCGAAGACGTGCATTATTTTCAATGTATTTTGTTTATTTGTATAAAAGAATATTTTTGTTACTAAAGCAAAATTTTACAAGCAGGCTTTATCATGATTTATATGTTACGTTTTATTTCAAGCTATTCATTACTGAGAGACAGTTTGTGTTATTGAAATTAATGATGGAATATATTTCAAAATGCAAATAAACATTATGGGCTCATAAATAATTCATGTCAAGCTATATATATATATATATATATATATATATATATATATATATTGCAAATAATATGCAAAAAAATGATTATTTTATTTTATTTAAATCATACCGATTTAAAGATTTTTATTGAAGATTGATAAAAATAATTGTTAGAGTTAAAATAGTTTTCCCAATTTTTAAAAGAATCAGCAAAATTATTTCCGCATAATAAGCATATATCCTAAACATTGAATTATTTTAATCTTTTTTATATGTATTTATTCTTATTGTCTACATTTATAACAATAAAAGAGCTTTTTAATTTATAATCTTCAGCATTATATTGTCTGAAACGCTTCAATTTAAATTTCGAATACTTAACAACTGATAAAATAGTTGAAGCGTAAAATAGAGATAACTTAAACGTTCTTGATACAAAGCGTGCAATTTGAATTTTAAAATGTAGTATTGTAACATAGTTCTTTGTTATGCATTTAATTTGCATTTTTGAAGTACATATAATAAATTCATTGTTCAGTTCATTTTTATTTAATATATGAAAACCTTTCAAATGTGACCAAAACGTAGTATTTCATATAACTATTTCATTAAATATCAAACATAATATTCAAATAATCAATTAACTATCAAAATAAACAATACACTTTTCATGTTATTGAAAAATAAGAAAAAAAATAAAAATATAATATCAAAATATATTGGACTCCTTTTTTTATTTCAAATTATTAAAATTATCAATTCTAAGAGTATAATATATAATCCCGTTGAATTTATATGCATGTTTAATATTGTAATGTTAAAAATGAAACTTAGAGTTAGATAAAACTTAGAGTTAATACGCTTTATATTATAATAATTTCTAGAGTTTGTTCTTTACTTCCACAGTTTATTTTTCATTTAAACAGGCAATTAAAATAAGAGACTAAGCACATTTAGTAAATTAATTGTAGAAAAATTTGTTTCGCATTTATGTATTTTTGATTTTCTTGCAAATAACCTTCATGTCTGAAATTCTAAAATGAAATTATGTTTGCAATTCTGCCAAAGTTGCAGTCGATAGTTAGTTAAACAACATGCCTCAATTATTCTTAGCAGCATAGCGAAGTTTTCAAAATTGATTATAAACTTGGATGTCCGTTTTCTATCCAATAACTAATTTCACTTGAGACAACCCGAAACTCATTATATAAAAGCATTAGGCCTTTTTAAATTTTACTTTGCTATTGGACTTCGCTTATGAAGAGAATCATGTTTGATGACCGGTAAAAATCCATTTTTATTCATTAGTTATGCACTTTCAAACGTCTGGTGAATTTAGTTCCTCGGAAGCTAAGAAGAGAGGATTGTTCAAAAAGTAATAAACTCTCCTATCAGAGTCATTTATATCACTTTATCCTAAGAACTTGAACTTAAGATAGAAATTTTCTTTGGATATTTACCAGCTATATTGATAAATATATTTATATATACTTCTGCTTCTGATAAGTGAGAATGTATGGTATAGTGCAATAAATCTCACAAGACTGACCAGGGGAATTCTATCACTAACAGCACAGATTATTTCGATACTATCATGAGATATTTCTGGCACATTTATCTCTAAACATAATTTTTCCATGCAAAATAAGTGTTTGGTTTGAGAAGAGGTAATATTTTCAGTTTGAGAAGCAGATGAGAATCACAAACTTGGTATGAGTGATGCACATACATTTGAGATCGACGTGTAGGAAAGGACAATAACCTCTAAAATTTCATGTTTGTGTAGAAAGCATTTAAAAATGTATTAACTTTTTTTAGCAAAGAAAATTATATTTATTATTTCAATTAAATGATTTTTTCACTTATTTTTAATTTCAGAATTTTTAGACGCTTTAGTAATTCTCTTTAAAATATAAAATTGAATGTGCTAATACTATGAATACCCATTCCATCACATATTTATAAATGATAGTAAGTGTAGTTAAGTTAATAGAAAATATAATTTATTTAAGCATATAAAGTGTTTCATACTATATGTAGCATAATTTACGAATGACGATGGATATCTATGTTGCCTCGATCGACAAATATTTAAATAATATTCGAAGGCAAAACGTGAGAAAAAATCAGATTTAATTTTTTCAAAGTAAGACTAATATATTTAAAAAAATATTTCTAGAATTCTGATTAGAAGGATAAAACCCAAAAAGATAACACATTGTAAAATGATGCAACTCAGAACTCATTTAATATTCATTATTACACATAATATATAATGTATATTACAACAATAATTCTGTATTAAATAAATAATAAGATGGAGCAAAAGTCTGTTAACAGTAAAGGGGTTTTTATAGTATAATAGGGGTTTTTTTTCAATAAAAAATGTCATAAAAATTTAAGTGCGGATAACTCAAAATATCTACATTCAGTCATAAAAACCCCTCTTATAATAAAACTTTTAAATAGCATTTTGTATAGTGTCAATTAGACAGAAACTGACGATTTTTATTATTATAATGCATACCATAAATATATAAGTTGGCAATATTTTCCTCACATATATTTCGAACACAAATTTTAACAAGAATTCGACCTCTCTAATTAATGTATCACTGCTCCCAAAATTCTAGTTGAAACACAAGAAACGAAAACACTTTCCGAATTACTATAAAATTGATAAATCTTCATTATTTTTATTCGCCATTGAAATTTTGAAATGTGATGTTGTACTCTAGGTTTAATATGATTTGAATATTTGCTTGGTTATATTTGTGTGAGGTATTTTAAATATATTAAAATATATATATATATATATAAAACACCACTTTTATATAAATTATTTTATATATAAGCTGTCCTAAGTCAGCAAAGTTTATAATACTGTAGCATCCATACTTTTATATTTTTTTATATTTGACTCTATTATTTTAATTTTTCATATATCCTTTTTAAAATCATCTATTGTCTGGTTATTTTGCAATTTCAATTTTTTTCAATTTTGATTACTGTTTATTCATCTCTCTCTTGTAGAGAAATTTTGACTATATATATATATGTATATATTTGAAATTCAAATACGATACTCTAAGTTGCTCTATTTTTAGAGAATTTCAATTGAAAAAGGAATAAAACGGATTTTCAATAGATAAGAATATCATAGAAAATAAATAACAACAAAGGTTCATGTTTTTTTCACGAACTAGAATCGATTCATTTTTCCTCAGATTCTAGACGCCAGTTGATCTAGAATAAAAATAGTAATGTGCACCATCACAAGAATGTACATAAGGGGAGACAGATAGAAAGGTACATTGCGTCTAGTATGGGGAACTTTCTGATTAATGGATGGACATAGGGGTAAGAGTTAGAAAATTGGATTCGATATGGAGAACGTTGTTATAAAGATTTCCTGTTTCCTGTTCAATTATTTAGTGGTATTTCTGGCAAAGATATTCGATACATTCCGATATAATAAGGTTGCAACGGATGTTAAGGTTTTTTAAGATTATCACAAAAGTCATTCTTTTTAAAAATTAAAACTTGTTTTATTTTAAAGCAAATTGTTTTTGCATAAATGTAACATGACTTATTTTTTTAGATGGATAACGTGCAAAAATTAGAACTGGTATAAAATTCAATTTCAAAATATAAGGGGAAAAAGTGATATCTTAGCAATATTGTGATGAGTTACATTTTTTAAAGTAAATATAATGGGACTTAATAATTTTTCTAAATGAAATAGCTATCTTTCAACAGAAATTTAAAACTAAATAATTTATAACACTTTCGTTCTTTTTCTTCATAAATGCTTTCACATTCTCAGTGTGCCGATGTAGCTCCTTTTTACATAATACATGCAATATTTCACTTAAATATTCTTTCGAGGGATTTTAATTGATAATGATCTTGAGATTTTCAAGACTTCACGTGATATTTAGTTTTTAGTATACCTGCCTACTGGTAACTAACCACAATTTTATCTCTAAAAAATTGAAAGGTTAGCGTTTTTAAAACAGGATGATGTAATCTTGCATAACCCCCTGCGTATCCAGACCAATCAAAAAAGTCTTTACAGGAAATCATATATTTAGAATAGCTTCCGGTTAACCAAAACTATAAAAGGGTTGAGATTTGGAGTGAAAAAAATGTTTTTGTGACTATCTTAAATGTTTGCGTGTTTGACTATTTGTGTTTGTGCTGCATTTTTATGTCACCTCTTTACCCGTTTGTTCGTCAGTAAAATGGATGTAAAAAGCCTCCTCACATTCTTTCCAAGATTACAACCTGACAAAAAGATCAGTTTAATACTAAATGCCTTTTATCAAGTTTGGACTTACTACACACCATAAAATCCGTCGTATAACGCGCATCTATACTTTCAAGCTGTTCTTTTTAATTTTTAGGTATATTCGCCGTACAACGCGCAACCCTTTTTTTACGAGGAAACCTGACATGCACGTATACAATGCTCTTATGTTTTGAAGTCATTTAATCAAAGTATTATTCGAGGCTTTTGATAAAAAGCAGTATACTTCTAGAGCTAACTGACTGAAATTAGATCTCTCGGGCGCCAGCGTATGCTCATGTATGCTAGAGAACTAAAATCATAAGTTGTGTCATTTCTTTTAAATTTACAGTATTTAGATAGATAAAGTCTAATTTTTTTTCTCTTTTTTATTTTTAAAGATATCATTTCTATACACGGCGCCTAAAGCGCACCCGTAAATTTCAGTCTTATTTTTTTGTGTTAAAAGTGTACGTTATACGTCGGATTTTACGGTACATTAATATTAAATTGATTTATGTTACATTTTTTAAAAACAAAAGAGTTCATACTGATAAAACTTATAATAGGGAAAACTGATGAATCATTGGCAAAAAATATTTATTTCAGATTGTATTATATAAACAATCATTGAAGTAGGTATGATCAATTCAAAATTTCTTTTGACATTAAAATATAATAGAAAATTTGCCCACAATTCAAAAATTCGTATAAAAAAGTTTCGAAATTCTATTAAATATTTTATAGATCATGCTGGGTCTTGCCTTTATCATCACTCTTTTCGAAGAAATTTTTTGTGGCATAACTCTCTTTCGAACGAGTACATTGTAAAATATTTTCCGAATAAATTAGCTCTTAGACACTGCTTATCTGAGTGACGACAACTTTACAAAACTACGCCATATATTACCTGTCACCCATTCACCATATTTGCAGTTTCAACATCCCATCAGTATGAAGTAGAAAAAGTAGTTTTTAAAAGCAATCAATTTTGAGAGCTATAGTAAACTTTAATTTAGGCATTACTGTCGCTCTTCTGCTATTGGGGATAGGTAGTTATTGGAAGTGACATGGTCTGTGCAGAAAATAGGTTATTAAATACATCGTGTTTGGCTTTTCTTTATAAATGTGCAATTTGACGCAAAGGAAAACAAGCAGTGACATGTGCCGACATCAAATTTAGAGTTTTTAATTAAAGGAGAGAATACTTTTAGATTTCCATTAGCTGTAGGGCTTGCGTTTAAGGAACATTTAAGAAATTACTTAACGCGCTGTTTATGTTTTAACCGTCGCTTTAATTCATTGTTTGTACTATAGTAGAAGCAACATTTTTCAGAAAACTTTTTTTTTTCTTTTCTTAAACTTTCTGAAATTTTTATGAATTAGAATGATGAAGAGCAAATATATTTTAATTGATTTTTTTCGCTTAGATTGTCATTAATTAAGGACATATTTTTAAGTTTAATTAAGTTGTTGATTAATTGGTTATAATGAAGAAAAATATTTGATAAGAAAAAGATTACAAGACTTAATAAGATATTTCTTTATTAAACACTTAAGAGAATTTCTGTAAGGTATTATAAACTCTTTATACAGCATCTCCATTAAAAAGGCAAGGGATTCGAGGGAATTAAATTGTTTCAGATTTCAGCATAATACATTTTAATTATTTCAATAAAATATAATACCTTGAATACGGACTACGTATTTTTATACAAACTAGCATTTCTATTAAGGTAACAGAACACCTTCGAAGAAAATTTTTTGAATTAACCTAAATTTTGCCTGTTGATGCATATTTTATGACCTTATGGGTCTTTAAAATCAGAAAAACACCCAAGTAAAGTCTTATTAGTGCACATTTTTTCTGTGAAAGGGGTATTTTATGAAAAAATAAGCAAAAATAAGACTTTACGCAAAACATGATAACTGAAAATAAAATAAACATATTGACATTTTGTAAATTGAATAATATAGCATACAACCTTATCTAGGGAATAGACACTTATTTTGGTAATATAACCATTACGTGAGAAGCTATTGTGTTTCGAGCTTCTTAACGTTGAAATTTTCTTTAAAAGCTATTGCAATTTTCACTTTATTGCTGTATAAAAAAATGTCTACTCAACATAAAATCTTAAGAGAGGTCTATTCCCTGTATTAGTATTTAAAAAACATATATATAAAATTTTCATTTCATCCAAGCATAACTTTTTGAGATATTGTGTTTTGCGGTAAGAAAAAATGTAAAAAAACTCATTTTGAGAAAACGACAAAAATAACATTAAACTAATCTGATTACAAGAAAAACACTTACTTTCTTATTAAAATGCAACAGATTTATAATTCTCTCCATCTTTAACTTCTAAAACAATATTTTTTTTCTTTTTAAGGGCTCTTAAAATTTTCCTATGTTTCTTTGTTTTGGGGTCTGCGTTATGAATCGATTCACGGATTCTGCATTTATCTAAATGTTTATATCCCCGTAAGGTAAACACCCCAGGATTTTCAATATTCATCTTATTAAAAACTTGGAGGCACCCATTTAATCCCTCATTGAAATGTATAACAGCATCATACGACCCAAATTTAATTGTTTTGAGCGAAACAAATACTTCTTTCGGAACTTTTTGCCAGACTATTCCGTTAAAACACTCATTTGCATTTTGCGTGCGTCCATGTAAGCACTTACTTAATATCTGTTTTTCGCATAGTTCTAAATATACTGGTTTAATTTTATTTAAAACATCATTTGATAAACCAGCATATTTTGTGGTACATTTTGTTCCATTTGCCACCCCCCGCTGAAAATAACACCAGCTGTCTTTCCCTATTGGGCACTGACCATGCATCGGTTTCTTATCACTTGATGCACAGTGATATAACGCAGCAATTACATTTTGCTGCATGGCATTTAAGTTACCGACATTACTGCGTACAGCAATTCCGTAGTAATTTTGAAGTCGGTCGATAAAATTATCAGTTAATTTGCCTTTACCAGACAGTCCTTTAGTTTTTGTTTTTAGCTTTCTTAGACGCGAGCCCACTCTCTTTTGTACATGGCCAATGCACTCAAACTTTGTCACACTGTTCATTCCATAAGTGTCTTTCACACTCTTGAAAGCTTTTGAATCACCATCCCCGTAATATTGCGTGTATTGAAGTCTGCGGTTTTTTTCTGAACGAAGAAATATTCGTGAAGCCCCCACAATTTCCATTTTTGACGAAGATCCCGTGAAGTTACACTGACATATGTGGTCGGCTTTTGACGACTCATATTCAGAGTTTCTTGGCATAGTCTGAAGTCTCTTACATGTAGGACAGTAGGACGACATAACTTCTACGTCTAACACCTTACCAGTATCAACTGATATTGCAGCAACACAACCATTCATAGACGTATAGCCTCTACGCTGCCATGTGCCATCCACAGATATGCCACATTTTACAAAATCAGATGAAAAATGTTCTTTTATATCCACAATTTTAGTAGCAGCTTTTTTCATGGATTCCTCAGCTACTTCCTGAACCACTTTTAAAAGCTTTGCTTCCTGATTTTTGAAAGCAGTTTTTGTCAGTCGAGGCAAATTTAATGTTGAGCATAATTTAAATGCACCAGCAAAACCCTTGCCTATCTGCCGCATACCATATACTAGCCTGGTATTTATGACTGGTGCATTTACAACTTTTTTTGATGAAGCAAATGCAAAGAAAAAGTCACAGCATTTACATTTTAGTGTAAAATGAGAGCATAATCCATACATGGAATCCTCAAAAAGCTCTACTTTTTCAGCAAAACATTTTGGGCAGCAAAGTTGAGAAAATGCATCCACAATAAGCTCAAGATCAATGATTCTGTTACCAAACAGAGGACCAGGCATTTCTTCTGCAGTTGACATACTCTCATTTCCCAATTTTGAAGAACTAGCAGTGCATTCAGGAACAGGTGTTGAATTGCTGTTATTTTCGGAAATTTTTGTGTATTTATTTCCAAAAAATTGTCTCTTACGCTTTCTAGCAATACTTTTAACCATTTTCAAGCAAAAATAAAACAGAATGGAATTATTTTTTAACTTTCTACGCTGTCGATTCTTTCAGTATGAAAATCAAACATATATGTAAACAAAGTCACTAAACAACAAATTTGATGCCAGATTTCCTACATAAAAAAGGAAAAATGTATTTCCAAATACATTTATATTTATTCTCAAATATTCTATTTTAATTTCTGACAAAATATTTGTATATTAATTTTCATATTTCATGTCATATACCATGAAAGAGAAACGTAAACAAACAATTTGGGCCACTTCCGGTTAGCAGAAAGGCATTTCCGGTCAGAGAAATTCATGATCAAGTAATATTAAAAAAGCTGTAACTTGGCTTCTAATTAAGCTAGAAACAAAATTTTTACAGATTTAGAAAGATAAAAGATTGAATTTTAATATTTGATCAAAAATGAAAAATCGATATTTTGACCGAAAATTGAGTTTTAAAGGTGTTCTGTCACCTTAAAATGAAAGGAATTTTTTTATCATCATCCACAAAAGCCTGCAGTGAGTGAGTGAGTGAATATTAACGTCCCACTGTTCAGCTACACGAGGGCTTTTTCTGGACGGTCCGCGTAATTTTGAACCATGGTCAAGTGACGCGGACGACACCTGAGCTGGCACCCCCTCTCCTAACTACCACACCACACCAACGGGAGGACGTTTGAGCTCTTGACAGATTTAACGTGCATCGCTCCCCTACACGGCGGGTCTTCAGCGGTACTGGGATCGAACTCATGACATGCTAGCTACGATCCGATGCCTAGACCACTTGGCTACCGCAGCCACCCACAAAAAAAAGCCTGCAACAAATCAACATTAACAAACTTAATCTTCATTTTTGAAAAATGAAAGTGACTTAAGTATTTTTTTGTTTTTTAATAAATTCAAAATGGAATAAATTATTTTAATTAAGAAGCACTAATGAGCAGTTAGTTATTGAAATGGTACAAAAAAGTTTTTCAGCTTAAACACTTTAGGATACACTAATTATAACACGAATGTAATATAGAAACTATATTTTATCAGTCTTTCTTATGTGTGTGTGTCTAAACATTAAAATTTGAAGAAATTACTTGAATTAATGTTATTCAACATACAAGCTAGTAACATGACAAGCACAAATACTTCTTTCATGAATGATGCCATGATAATGAAAGAAACTCTGAAAGAACAAATGAAAGGAAAGAAAGAACACCCTGGACTCTACAAAGATGATATAAAACTCCTCTTCCAAAAAATGATAGTTTCATATATTTATGAGCCATGGTTGCAGCTATTTACACAACACCACAAAGAATACTTTGGTCGATGCGGCTCTGAGTCTCAGACGGATCCCCTATTCCCATACTTGCTCCTGGCAAGTACTACATCGGGACTAGTAATCAAAGTAATGGGCCGATTATTTCCGAATTATACGTTTTGCGTCTACATACATAATTCATTCAGGATCCTTTCAGGGAAAAAAGGCGTATACGTGGATCTTTGGAATATCAGGCTGAGTGGCGAACAGTAGGGACCCTAAGGACCTATTATTTCCTATTCATTTCACCGACTCTGAAACAACTGCTCAAGAGATAATAATGCAAAATCAAGCTTATATTTCATCCTATCGTTGTGAAAAATTATAGATGGCTATTCCTGGAAAGGGAAAATCGGGAAACCTCCTCTAACTACTCCTATCGATAGGAAAGGGAAGTTCTTCTCATTTTAAGTTAAAGACGTTATTCATCAAAAGATACGCGGAGTTTCTTTTAAAAGAGATTTTCGGGAGAATAATGTACAAAAAAAATTATTATGACTACTCGTGTCTTGAACTAGTACTTGAAATCATAAAAGAGGTTTGAATAAGGTGGAATTATAAAAGTGCTAATCATTCATATAGAATGGGTTTGCAGAACAGGTTTTGATTGGGTATTGTGTCTTTTTTATCGGATATTTAAAGATTTATCTTCAATTGTTCTTATTTGGTAGATATGCTTTCCTTTTAATATATTTCACATAAACACTCTATAAAAGAGATGTGTTGTTCACACATAAATGATCATAGTGAAAATAATAATACGGATATTATAATTTGATGCAATAATTTTATAACATTATGCAATATGGAAAAATTCTTGAAATCAAATATTTAGGGAATAAAAATGCAAACATCTTGTATTCTAAATATGAAATGCAATTAAATAATTTAATAATAATTGCAATTAATAATAACTTTAAGAAAACATGCATGTAAAGCAATATAAGAAAGACAATTTGAAACATTAAGTGACATAGTTAAATTGATCTGGTTGATGAATTTATTTTAAAAAATAAGATTATGATAAGAATTTACTACTTTATTTATAATAATGATACGCCTTTGAAATGTTTTAAGTGAAATAAAGTAAAATAGTAAATCAATTATTTAGAAAATGTTTCAATGCATAGTTATAAAAATATCGTACCATTGCATAGTGATAAAAAACATTAGTATATTTAGAATGGTTTTATAAAAGTACACATGCACATCCGGAACTTTCTAAGAAGGTTGTTTGAAGAAAATATTAGATTCAGCTTATTTATAATGCTTACGTAATTTTTTAAACCTTTATAAAGGAAATCGATTGTCAAGAGTAACTTCGGACTCATCAAAATTTAACAAGGACATTGCACTAAGTTTTGAAAGATATGTTTTGTCAATTAATAAATTAAAATGTCAATATTATGAAGTGTTAAAATATCCAAATATTTACAGAAAATTATGTTACTTCTAAAACTAAATTTTTTTTGTATTTAAGGGATTAAATAAGTATACTGATAAATAAGGTATCATGATACGGATTTTAAATACACATTTTGAAATAAGAAAAATTACTGAGAAAAATCTTTATATTAAACAGAATTTTTAAAGATTTGCATGATTGTAGCATCATTATTCTTTCAAAGACAATATAAGCTATTGAAAATTTTAGAAGGAAGAAATTCTTTGTACATTAGTAATATTTTTAATAACTTTTTTATTACAAGCAAGAAAATTGATTAAAAAACTAAAATTAAGAATTTTAGGTGTTTATGTTAAGTTTTATACCTTAAAAATTTGAAACCAAATAACCAATGTCAATTGATTTAGTTAAAAAAAATTCTCTAATTAGTCAAAATTTCTCTAACTTATTTGAAAGTAAAAAAAAAAATGTAATATTTTTCCTTTAAGAAATTTTCTTACTTTTTTTAAAAAAAGAAAGAAAAAATGAAATTTTTAGTGATAAATTAGGGCTATATATTATAATTCTGAGTTTCACGGTGCAGAATATTCAACGAAACAAATAAATTATAAAAGAAGCATTTTCTTAAAATATACGTAAACTTTTTCATTGAAGCGTTCGATATTTTTTGCCAACCTACTTTTTATTATTCACAGGACTTCGCTATAAATTATTGGATATCGATATATCGTGAATATCTTATGAAAGATAAGGCAAGAGACTTTTGGCTTAAGAAAACATTATAAAAAACACTTGAGCGCATATTATTGAAATAAAATGAAACATAAAAAGTTAGCAATTAGATTACTTTGATGTTTACTTTTTGCAAGCAAATGCTTACACGTTAGATCTCTCTCCCAGACTGCAATTCTGTTAATGATGTTTTTGGATTCTAGTGATTTATTCAATGTTTTCAAGAAAGACAAAAGTTTAATCAAATATGAATTAGAAGTTTGTATATATTTCCATTTTAATCTATTCTATTCATGATATAGCAATAGTTATCGATAAAAGGGGAAATTTCTGGAGAAATATTAATAGACAACGGCAAACAGTTTGTATGTAAGAAAATGAGCGTGTATTGCAGTTACAAAAGAAATTCTTAATTCATGTTCACTAAAAAAGACTACACTTTTTGAAATTACTAAAATGTTTCACGGCATTTAACTATTTACAAGAGCTGAATATTAAATGGATTTTATAATTTGATATTAGGTTTACGACTTCATAATTTTTAAGGACTTGTGTATATGAAAAGGTTCATTTAATGCAATGATTCAGAAAATTCCAAAACTGGTTTTCTTATAGTCCAGTAAAATTATAGATAAAAATTTGAATGACTTTAATTCAATATGCATTATTTTCAGAGTAGCAAACTTAAATTAAACAAAAGGAAACTGAATAGAACTTGCAATAAAAATTAAGTGAATCCTCCATGAACAGAGGCAATTTCATGAAGTTTGAGAAACAAATATGTTCGATTGTTAATAGACTTAAAGAAAGTAGTTCTTCAAACTTATAAAAAATTTTCAAAATATGTGCAATTACAAACTCATTCTAAATCTTAATTTTTTAAGAATAAAGAATATTTATTACTAAGCAATAATACATTTTTAAAGGCTCTTTTTTTAATAGAAACGTGCAAGTTAAATGTTGAAGTTCGAAAAAATATAAGTACTCAGAAATAACGTATAGTAAAATACGCTGAGTCCTTTAGTGCTATTTATTAGCCATTCAATAGGCGTCCGTCGAATATCTTATGAGAAATATACTACTTCATGTACATTTTCAAACACGGCGCCTACGCAGTGTTAAACTAATTGTTATTTCTCTTCATTTTCTCCTTTTGCAATGAAATTGATTTATCCGGATTTTAAGATTAAATTTCAGTTACTTTGGTGAATAAATGCAGTACTCTGCTTCAATCATAAAGCTTATTTTCATGCCCCTCTCTCGAAAAGGATTTGTTATCGATGTTTTTTTGAGTTTTATTTTGCAATTTTTTTTATCTGTATTATATAGAATTATTATTTTATTTTGGATAGTTAAGGAAAATATTATTTAAATTTTTCGAAACGTGGCTTCAAAATTTACGAAACAGGATAGTATGTACGTATTCTTTAAGAATTTTCAGGTGAAAAAAAGGCATAAATTTACTTCGAGATTTCAAAGTTTCAAAATATTTATAAGATGAATATTTCCTGAATTCCTTCCATATTTCGCATTGATTACTCTTATACAAGCAAAAAGCTAAATTTTAATATACATAAAAGCAAATTTTGTGTGTTTTCACATAAACTTTGTCATTTAAGGTATCTGACTACTTGCGACAATTTTTTAAAAAAAATAGTGGATATATGAGGAATTTTGTTGTTTTTAGATTTTATTAGTACATTTTAAAAAAATATGTTAAAATTAAGAAGAGAAAAAGAAATTATTATTACTAAAATGGGAAAAAATGGGTAAAAATTTGCAAAAAGAAACATGAACCGAACCCATTCTGTACCCAGGGTTTACGAACAAATTTTCAATTTTTCAATTCTGCTTAGTTCCTATGTTATTGATTTTTGAAATGACCCTGAGGATAAGATATATTTTCGTTTTTACAAAAACTAGATCACTCTATCTGAGTTATTACATGAAATTGCTTAAAAAACAGTTATTATATTAACATACGAGACTGTAAATATTGTAATAAAACAGTGATTGGTAATTCTGAAGGTTAAAACACTTTTACTTTTATACAGAACAACACAAAAAATGTCAGTTAATTAGTTTCAAAACTTTTTTAGCAATCGTAGAGCCCCGTTGGAGCATTTTAAAAAACAAAACAAAAATATTTCAAGTAAAACGCGTTTTAAAGTATGACATCTTGATTAAAATAATGTCATCTGTTTTTACTAAAACACTTGTAGCTTTTTGTTCTAGTGATCGGAAAATAATAAACTTGGAATTTTTATAAAGCTCATAAGATGTGGACTATAGAATAAAATCATAAAAATTATCAATATTTGGTAAAAGTCACAATTTTGGGCAGAGGATACCTCAATATAAGTACTTTTTAAGACGAAATGTATTTCATTACCATACAAGAGCAATCCTTTTGTTAGGAACATCCATTTATAAATCATCTACTAACAATGTAACGGCTATATAACAGTCGATTGATTATGTCATCAACAAGGCATAGCGTGTCATTGTATAATTGATAGACTGCAGTAGAAGTGCAACAAACAAACAGAAGATCTTTGCCAATAATTCTAATGCAGTACATAGCTTTTGTGTTGTGTCCAGCTACTAATGAACTGAGTATTACAATGAGGAGGCTTAGTAACCTAAAAGGTCTTGCAAGCAAACAAGAGAAAGGGAGCTGAAAATTAGAATCAAACAAATTCAACTTGACTCGGGGAGTGTTTACAAAGTACGAGGTTTGAGTGCTAATGATTTCTCTCTCGAACCTGTTGATTTCCTGTTTTAACTCATTTTCTAAGCCGAGAGTTTTAGTTGTTAGGTGAATTTGTGTGTTTGTGTTGGAGGTTTCTTTAGTGATATAAAACATTTACTAGTGATAGAATATTTCAGACTGATATTGATTATAACAATTACTTTTATTTTAATTAAATAAAGTAAGAAACAATTCTACTTTAAAAAAAGTAGCTATTCCATAACTTTAATTTCAATAATCTATGAATGACATGATCTGATTATTTAAATAAATACTTGAAAAACATCTCGGTACATTTCATTTAATAGATATTAATTTGAAAGATTTAAAAATTAGCTAGGAATTCAGAGAAAAGAGTTACAGACCGCTATTTGATAATTATAATATTGTGATATAAACTAAAAGCGAAAACATGAAATTATCTCAAGTTTGTAGCCTTATTTTAAAATGCTTAATAAATTGACAAAGCACGAATATTGTTATAGTTTACTTAAAATTCTTTTTTTATTATATATCATCAGATTATATATAGATATATGTTTGGGATCTTATAAATGAGTAGCTTAACCCTACTTCCCCGATCTAAGTCGGGGACAGCTTTAGGAAATGAAATAGTTTTCCATTTTGGTCAATTGGCTTTTTTATATGTATCTACTTATATTTTGGTTTGATGCTCCTGTTTCAACTCCATCATTTTTCTATTATTTGCTTTGTAGGATATTCACTATATTTATTTTATTGTTATTAGAATATATATATATATATATATATATATATATATTCTAACCACTTACAAATACGTAGAAAGTCAATTGACTGAAACGGAAAACTGGTATGTTTTCTAAGGCACAAGCGTTCCAAGCTTAGGATAGTGAAGATGAGTAAAGCTGGTTTATATGGACACTGTTTTTGTGTAAAAAGTAAGCCCGTACTAAGTTGTAATTGTTTTCCATTTTATTTCTTATTTAACGTTTGTATTTACAAATTTATACACATTTAAGTTTGTATATACTAGATTTATTGATTGAACGATAACATTAGGTTCTCTATAATTTGTCAAAAGCACTAAAATGATTGCGTTTGAAAAAAATTAATTGAAAAAAAAGGATTATTCAAAATAAAAATTCTACAAAATATATTAAAAAAACTTATATTGGTATTCGGAGCAGAGTCATGTATTATAATATTTTCACAACCTTTTTTTCAAAACATATAAGCATATTATTGAAAGCCAAAGGATGCTTAAGTAATATTTTGACTATATAAATTTATAAAAATTAAAAACCATTTAAATTTGTTTAATTTATTTAAATTAAATTAAAAATTTTTTATCTTTTAATTAACCATATCCAATTTTCTTATCAAATAGAAAAAATGAATTTTTCCCTTCCATTTAAAATTCATTCTCGAAACCTTAAATGTAAAGAGACTAACTAACATCATTCTTAGGTTTTTAAACCTGCGAATATTTGCTTTGATCCCTCCAGATGCTCACAATAGAATTCCATTGATTCGATAACAAGAATTTTAAAAAAAATTCCTCAAATAGTTTCGCAACAATCATCATGAACGAAGCCTTTCCTACTTCCTGGTATAATTGAAATAGATTTTGAGATCACAATGGCAGTTGGAGGAGAGGGAGTCCATGACTCCCTCAACTCATCTGGTTCAGGCATCAACAATTACTCTTTAATAAAGCTTCAAGTCGGTATGACACTCTCTTGTCAAGACCCCCTTCAGGCGACACGAGCAGACATACTACCTGATGCATTTGGAGGGATTCCCCATAGTACAGTGGTTGTCAGTGTGCGATATTCCACAGCAAACAATACATCTCATTAAAGTAGCGCTACACATCGGCGTAGCCACCAGCAAACCCCTTGTCTCAGTATGAGAAACGACACTCAGGAGCGCTAAATGCAGAGTAAAGTTTCCTTTCAGCAAATATAAACGAATAAATGCCAGCGGTATATATTTACACCTGAGGAAAGGAGGCATAACTTAAAAATTAAACTTTTATACAAGCATTTTCACTGACATCAAACTTTGCTCTTGAACTATTTAATAAAAAATGCAGATTGTGCAGATTTAAGCAACAACAGCTTCTGATTTAACAACAGAGCTGCCACTTACATTATAATTAAAAATAATTATTTTTAGAACAAAAAAACCTACCTTTTCTTAAAACAATAATCTTTAGAAGTCATTTGATAACATCTAACTTTTTAAGCCTACAAATTATTTTATAAGTGTTACTTTACAACTTTATTGGGGCAACAATTTAACTCAATTTTTGATTGTCATTAACATTATAATACTCATATTTACTTAGTGTTGATATTAATCATATTCCTTGTTTCAAAGAAATAAAAAAAATTAAAAAGTCCCTGGGATTTAAAATAGAATCTCAGTGTTTTTAAATACCTTTATCGTATTCACATGTATCCAGTGGCACGCACATAAATTATTCAGGAGGGGGGTCGAAAATTCACCATTCTCTTATTATATCCCAATACGCCACCAAACATATGCTTTTGATTTCGTCGGGAACAAAAAAAGTAAAAAAAGGAATTGCTTAATAAAAAAGCAGCATTTATTAATAAAATAAATTATTAACAGGAAATATTCAATTAAATTTTATGAACTGCATACAGAGTATTATAATCAATCGAAAAAAAGCAAGGGGGGTGGAGGGGTCCGAACACGTCGACCCCCCTCTTGTGCGCATTACTGATATCAGTTATAATCAATAAATAAAAAAGGAAACAATAAAGTATATACGAGCCCTACTTCGTCTTTTGATATTAATTTTCCATTTCATAATAATTGATAGAACATATCAACAAATATGAATTATTCATGTTTTTATGCTACGAATATCAAACCGTGAAAACATTTTCACGATGAATAAATAGCTTGAAATACATGAAATATCTATTCAAGTGGATGGGAGAAATCATTTATCGTGTTTGCGAGTTTAGTGAGTAGGAACATTCTACTTATTAACTTGTGATAATTATGTTGTCACAATGCAAATATCAAAATAAGAGAAATCTCTTGTTTAACATTATTAAAAATAATACACCATTATAGTCTCCCTCTCTCTCTCACAACAGCTATCATTAAGATTGAATAATTATTTATGAATGAAAGCAATGAATTAAATTAATGTATAATTTCATTTTAAAAAGTATATCTCGCAAACAATATAGCATGAAAAATTTTAAAAAATGTTTTCGATTTCAATATTTAATGAATTTAAGTATAAGTGAAAATTAGATTAAAACATAACTAATTAAAAATGGTGAATTAGAAACTAATTAAGCATAATATAGATAGAAGAGTTGTTAAATTATAAGTTTGGAAAAATATGAAAAATAAAAGCTTTAAAATATTTCCGAGTAAAATGGCATGTTAAGCTGTACTTCAGACATCAAAAACGAAGTTATTAAAAACATTCATTTAATGTTAAGAGGATTTGCTTAAGTTTAATTATTGCTTACTATTTTTCTACTAAATTAAAAAACAAACAAATAATGATATAAGGAAAAATACAGTTTTATATTTCACTGAAAAAGTAGCAGTATTTTTAACTTTATAAGAATGGATTTGAACTGATAGATATGCTCGATTTTTAATAGTAAAGTGCTAATTAATATTCGTTTTGTTGCTAGTTAATTTTTTTTAATTAGAGTGTTGTAGGTATGCAAAATTCAGTAAAAGAAATACATTTATATATGCTACATTTCTTTTTTCATTAATGTTCTTCTAATCCTGCATCACTATAGCTTACATGAAAGAAACAGTTTCCATGTTCAAATTTTATACTGGTAATAATAATAAGTCTTTATTGTGTCATAATTAAACTTTTTTTATTTAATGGATGACACAAGAACTAAAATTGATCTTTTTAATTATTTAATCTTAAACTTTTTATTTATCGAAATAAAAATAATCAAGAACGAAAACTGTCATTGGAAACATACGAATGGAGAGCATAATCGTGTCAGGCTTTAACTCATACCATTGACATTTGAATTCTTGTAATAAATTATTCCATCGACTAATAGTAAAATGATGCATATAATTTAAAAGAAAAATTTTTTTTAAAAATAAAATTAGATTAAATGAGAAAATTATGTCCCATAGAAGTTAAAAATGATAAATAAATAAATAAACAAATAAATTGTAGGAAATATAAAAAACGTGATAATTTTGATGAACTGAATATGTAGAAAATGAATTAAAAGCACTAAAATGTTTTTGTGCTAATAATTAAGCGTAGGAAAAATATTAACACGAGATAAAAAATTTATAGACAACAACCTTCCTCTACGCATATTTTTAATTTTTAAAGGAAATAAGCATTTCAAAGGGTTCACAAAAAATGCAAAAGAATATTGCCACTAAAGAATCAATTAACTTTTTTAAGGTAATATTTATTTTTCTTGTAAAACAGCATAAAAAAAGCCCATACTACTTCTTAAAATATTGGATGCATATTTTATAAACGTAAATATATTTCATACCTATTAATAAATCAGCTATACCCAGGATCTAGATTAACAGGAAACAGAAGAGTAGTTCTAGTTCATATATCTTAAGAAGTTATCGAAAATTATTCAAGACATTCAAGAAGTGAGACAATTTTTTCAAACCTGATGGTATGTTTTTAATTGAAAACTAATGTTATCAAAATTATTATAAAAGAATTAAACAAGAGCAATTCTTAGCAAATAAATAAAGTAACTAATTAAATGAATGCATCATTTAAAAAACAAAAATACAGTTTTTACTTAGTTAAAGGAAATAAATAAATGTTTAAATTGAAATTAAAAGCTAATGGACGTATTAAATGGCTATTTACACAAATCAATTTCAAAATATTTCTTCATTAGAGTTTTTACAATAGAAAACAAACATTGTTTGTTAATATAGGAACTAAATGAATTAAAATTGACATTCTCTTTGGCGAATATTTTGAAACTGTATTAGTTATTCAACAGGAAGCTTATTGTTATAAATAAAGAAAATTACTTTGTGAATTAATTCAGTGCTATCGTTAACAAGTAATTAGTAATTGGAATTTGCTTCTGGTCATATTGTAAATCAAAAGTTTTCCATTGTTTTCAAAATATAAAACCCCCTTCAAAACACTGTTTTATTCATAAAACAAATAACAAAAACCTACAAATAATGTATAGGGGTTATCCATGAGAGATGTTCATTATGTGGTGTATCCAATGTAAAAAATTATAAGGAGATACAGCATTTACGTTTTAATTGAATATAATGATGTAATTAATACCTCGACTGTATGCACATACTCAGGAGTTATGATTATTCTTTATAAAAATGTAGAATCGTTAAACAAGTAATGTTTCCAATTTGATCCATTTCATAGATTGTATTGAATAATTTTTTGCTTTTTGATCGCATGTAAAGTTATTGATATTCAATTTTAGTACCGAAATATCTTTCAGTGTTAAGTTTTTCTTTCTTAGCAAAATAGCCATTTCTTGTTAAGAAATAATTTTATCGAGTATTAATTATTTTTAAAACACATTCATGTAAAAGGTCATATTTTATTCAGGTGTATCAACAATGGAATGATGTGGCATGCATTGTGAAAATCTGGATTTTGGTCTCGAAAAAAAAAACGTAATTAATAAAAAAAATCTGATTTGTTTTGCAGTTTCAGCACTCTTCCCTGTTTCAAACGTTTTTAAGTGAGATACAGCGTTATAAAAAAGAAATGTAAATAATGAAGGTAATTTATTTCGAAGTGGTTTTAAGAATCTTGTAATTAAATGCTTTTTAAAATTATACAAATGGAAAAAGGCTTTCAGATTACTCATATTATTTTGATTATATTTTTATTCAATCAGAAATAAAATTAGATTAGTGTTCGTTAAATATTTAGAGATTGGATTTCATACGTTATTCAAGGATGTTTCTGTATGCGTGTGGTTACAGTGCAAATAAATTACTTATAACCTCAAATTAAAAAATTACGTTAAAAACTCAAACAATAATTTAAAGTGACAAAGTTATTAAGCTTTCTTTCACGCACGCGCACGCAAAAAACTTTTTTTTTAGTATACATCAATTTTTACTCAAAACACCGTCACTGGCTACTTGTAACAAAGTATCTTTTCACTTAGGTGGGAATGGGTAAATCACCTAAATTATAGATATATTTCTCATTTCATCCCTGATAAAGCCTAGTAAATTAAGACTGATATAACCATAAAAATAGGAAAGAAAACATATGTGTGTATGGAAGGCTAAGCTTCTGATGTTTTGTTTTTAGTTTATTTTTATCTTGAGTAAGATGTTGTCATGTATCATGTATGTTTTTACCCTTTTTTGTATATAAAGAATGAGTCATAAAAATAATACATATCACAATGTTTCATTAAAACAAGAGATTGACATGTGTAACACATATACACTGCTGGCCACCGTAAATGCAACACCAAGAAAGAATAGAGATAGCACAACAAAATTTATTTTGTAGATAACATGTTGACTAAGTATCAAATGATTAAATTTATAGACTTCTGTGAAGTGTGGTTCCTGCCAGAATCAGTAGCCAGAGTACCCGCCATTGTTGGAGATCACCGCTGCCACACACCTCGGCATTGATTCAAAGAGACTTTGGATGTGTTTTTGGGGTACAGCACACCAAGAAGCTTCCCCACGTTGCTAAAGTTAATTTGGTGTGGCAGATGGGGGTATAATCTGGGTCAATAGTTGAGCAACCATGGACACATGTTTTCTATCGGCGAAAGATCCGGAGAGCGAGCCGGCCAGGGAAGTAATTCAATCTGGTGATTGACGAAGAACCTTTGGACAATGCGTGCCACGTGTGGTCGCGCATTATCCTGTTGAAATATAGCTGTGACCAAGCCCTGAAGGTAAGGAAGGACAACTGGCTCCATCACCTCGGATATGTAGTGCTGGCTGTTTAAAGTAACGGCAATGCGTACTAGAGGAGTGCGAGAGTGATATCCAATACCACCCCATACCATAATACCCGGTGCAGGACCAGTGTGGCGGTGCGTAACGCAGCTGTTCAGCATCCTGTCTCCACGGTGTCTCCAGACTCGAATCAGACCATCGTGGTGTTGCAGACAGATGCGTGACTCCTCAGTAAAGACAACTTCATTTTCCATTCTGCAGCCCACCTCCTTCTTTCATCCCACCATTGGTGGCGGAGACGTCTGTGGTTCTGCGTCAAGGGTAGACCAAGCAATGGAGATCTTGCGGACAGACCACTGTGCTGTAAACGGCGTCGAATGGTACGCGCAGACACTGAATAATGCTTTACAGACTCAATGTGCTGTGCTATGGTTCGTCATGTGACTGAGAGATCTGTCACTGTCATGCGCACAATTTGCCTGTCCTCACGCGAAGTGTTGCACTGAGGTGGATGTGATCGACCACGTCGGTCCGTCATACCCTCCTGCATCCAAAGACCACATATCCGCATTACAGTTGTTTGGTTTCGTCGAACACGCGCGCGCGACTACCGATTTCTATGAAAGATAATCCTCAATCTCGTAGGCTACTCTATCCTTCCTCTGTCGAACTCGGATATTTGATCAAAAGCTGATAGCTGTTTTCTACGAGACATAACTGATCGCCTTTTGAAAAAAACCACAAGAAAAACACAATTGCCGAACTTGAAATCGTCGAAATCTCCAAGCCTTAAATAGTGCTTTGAGGTGGCGCCACAGGCGTGCGTGATGTGTGTCTGCGTTGAAATTCTAATCATTTGCATATCTCACCTCCACTAATGCATGTTGTAAATTTCATGTTATTTGCGTGGTTCCTTCAGGGTGTTGCATTTACGGTGGCCAGCAGTGTATATATATATGATGAATTACTTATTTTTACTACTATTGGTATAGGTATTGTTTGCTAGATCTTAAAATTTTTCGTAAACTTTCACAGAATTAATTAAAAAAAATTTTACTTTAAAAAACTTTTGTAAAAAAACAGTTACAAGCATAATTTTATACACTCATGTCCATAAATTAAGGATAATTCAGAATCACACAGAAATTGAACTCTAAAATAAAAATTTCACCTGTAGAATTATCACACACATCTTGAAGAAGAATTTGCAAATTACATCAAACCACCAGATGGCGCGGATAGTACGTCACAATGACGAGAGTGTAAGAGAGGGGTATATAAGGAATGGTGGCAAAGAAGTAAAATTGTTCACAAGCACTTCAAAAGCCTTTCAGTGCAATAACCGTATAGTTATGGCACAAAGGAAGCATTTGGATGATTTTTTACGTGGTAGAATTATCGGACGACTGGAATGTGGACGTACCCAGCTGGAAGTATCAGAGGGACATGGAATCGCCCAGAGTGTCATCTCCAGGCTTTGGCAATGATTCCAAGATGATGGTAATGTGAGTAGATGTTACAGCACAGGTCGCCCCCAAGTTACAACGCCGAATGAGGGCCGGTATTTGGCAGTTACTGCCAAAAGAAACAGATGGAGCACAGCATCAGAACTGTCTCGTCAGCTCTCTTCAGCTACCGGTACAACAGTTTCAAGGCAGATCGTGTACAGACGCTTAGGGCACATTGGTCTATATGCTCGTAGGCCTGTCAGATATGTTCCCCTTACCGCAACTCACTGTCGCCTGCGATTAACCTGGAGTAGAGAGCATACATTGTGGACACCGCAACAGTGGTCTTGTGCGATGTTTTTCGACGAGTCCAGGTTTAGTTTGCAGTCTGATTCTCGCCGGACTTTCATATGGAAAGCGCCAGGTACCCGTTACAACCAAGAGAACACCATTGAACGACACCGTTACGGTGGTGCAGGATGGCTCGTTTGGGAGGAATTATTCTTGGTTCCTGAACTGACTTGCATGTTCAGAGTGTAACGATGACAGGCCACATCTATCGGGATTTCATTCTGGAACAAGATGTACGTTTTTTCGGGGCACCATGGGGCTGAATTTCTGTTTATGGATGATAACGCCCGTCCTCACCGTGCAAACATTGTAGACGAATGCCTTCAATCGGAGGATATCACCCGTATGGATTGGCCAGCATACTCACCGGACTTGAATCCAATAGAGCATGTGTGGGATATTCTTGGCCGACGAATTGCAGCCCGTCAACCCCCTCCCACCTGTCCACCGGAACTTCGGAGGGCATTGCTTGATGAGTGGTGTAATATTCCCCTAGATCAGATTGATAATATTATATTCAGTATGCGTAGGCGTTGTAAGGCGTGTATTGCATCGTCCGGGAGACATTCTCCGTATTAACCATCATACTAACCATGTTATACTGTTTTTGTAAATAGGTTCTTTTTTAAAATCTGCTCCAGGGAGTAAAGATCGCAATTTTTATTAATTATGTCAAACATATAGCATCTTTTTTGCTCTTTACCTTTTGTTTAACAAATAGACTTTACAAATAAGTCAAATTTGTTTTGCTTCTGTCTCTTTCTTTGCCTGAACTTCATTATCCTTAATTTATTGACATGAGTGTACAAAGAATTGTGCTTATGACCAAAGCCCTTATAAAATTTACTATAAATTTTTTGATATAACTTTACTTGTTTCACTCAAAAAAGAAACGCAAAAATTGTGATAAAAATACTACTGTAAGCAAATTCCAGATATAATTAATCGTAACAGGCATGTAATCTTATTGTATTAAAAAATTGCTTAAAGGAAGAAAATGAAAAAGAAAATATTTGAGATAAGTTGTGACGGGTTTTATCCACGCTCCTTCTAATAGTCCCTTTGGGGTATTTCTGGTCTTTAAAAATTATTTTATTATAAAACTCCTCTTCGAAGAAGATGACGTGATTATGTTAATTAGGACTAATATATATAGTCAATGGGTTTCAGGTTAAAGAGAAAGAGAGAAAGGATTCACTGCTATTGGTGCAGAGATAAATCAACTTGAATGTGAATTGCGGATACTTAATATTTGATAATTGAATTACTTTAGGGGACGAATTGTACCTGGAGATAGAATCCAGATTAATTAGCTAAGAAGTCAGAGTTATCGCCTTGAGTAAGTATGTTAAGTATTAAAGTTTTCTCAAATATTGCATACCACGTTAATTGTCTGTATAGTTATTAATTAGGCACATCTCTTAGACTGGATAGATTGAATTTGAGTTGTGATTAATGTGAATAAATTAAAATGTTTTGTTGAAATATGGCTAGTGTTCCTTCCAATCCTCCCACACCTATAGACGTGCAGGTAAGAACATTACAAAGCTACTTTTTTCTCGTAATAAAATTTATATTTTATAGCTCTTATATTCTAATTGAAATGGATGATCTAAAAATGCATTTATCTAAACTATTTATAATACATTAAAAGTACATCACCTTACTTTCTTGGTTGCAGTTTTATGTAAACAAGATAAAAACAGTAAAATGACTTCATATTCACGAGAGCAAGTTGGCCACATAAAGCAAAAAGTTTATGAAATTCACGACTATCATCAAAATGCAATTTAGTCTCCTAAAGCTGAATTTTGTAAAAAAAAGCGTTATTTGAGCTACAGTATACCTGAGGGACTTCAAAATTATCATAACAACAGAAATGAGTTATTCAAAATAGAAACTCGAACATAAAAGAAGAAATGTTTCCCACTCCTTTCTTGATAGATGTTAAAATAATCATGATAACAATGACATATTGTTCACCATGCATTGAAAAAATACATTTAAATTCTATTATGAAACCTAAGTGCGAGTAGAAGGTACTTGGGAAAAATTAACATATTTCGGGTGTCTTGAAGGAATTATCCTCTCTGATGATTCATTCAAGCTGTTAAAACTTTTAATGAATAAATTACGAACCAATTTAATCGCGAGGGACATAACAAAAGAAGAGTTTGAGAATCTTTGAATATCAGCTAATATAAAACTGCTCAAGTTCCTTAGAGAATCAATGTATTGAAGTTTATTATAATTTTCATGAAAAAAAACATGCTTGTTTGCTCAATAGTTTAAAAGAATGCGGGGGGGGAATTAAAGAACTGGTTTCACATTAAAAATGCAAGGAACAATGTTTCTCATATTTTCAAATCAAATATTTGCTTTTTGGTTACCATTTATGTAAGTATTTGGCTGCATTTCTTCATTGAGTCAAAGGATAATATCTACATAAATATTAAGGATTGTACATCTTTTAAGTTTTCGTAATTGTATTTGATGTACTAAAATGAAGAAAAAAAATATTTTTTACTTTTGATGATGTTATTCGTAGTTTCAATATTAATCAAGTAAAAACCATGCACATAAATATTTAATTAAAAAAACATTTCTTATATTTGTAAATGAATTTAAAAGAGAGAAGAAACCTCAATTTCATTTGTATTTTCTTGTATCTGTTTCCTTTGACCTTGTTATAAAAAGCAAAATTGTTTCCTTTTAAAAAACTAACTACACAAATTTCAAAAATGCATTAAGATTTTCATCAACATTACTTTAAACCTCAAAGCATGTTTCAATCTTTAATATTTCGAATACATTTCTTTATTGCGTACTTTAATAAAAAAAACACACCAAATATATTTTTAATTGTTCAAAATACACATTTCTTGATATATATATATATACAAACACACATCATGCACATACCTTTACACATAGATTTGTACATTTAATTATTCAATACCAATAAAAAAAACACTGTTTGCAAGCATATTTCGTTAAGTCAGATTTGCACAATAAAGCAATTTATTTACGATACCATATTTATACTACTTTCGTTTTATTACGTGCTTTAAATAGTGTAAACAATTCAGAGAAAATTAACTCAAATTGAGTTTTCTAAATATATTTATTTCCTAACATACACTCAAAGTTGCTTCTGTAAAAACACTTTTAATTCTTTTTCCCAGTAAGTGGTCAAACACAGTAATTAAATGAAATGCAAGAATCGTGTTCGTTACTAGCAGTCTTTTTACTTTAAAACTTTCGTGAATTTGATATCTAAATTATTTACCTTGTTTGCCGAGACTTTTATTTTTTTTCCATCCCATAAAAGAAAGAGAAATAAGAATTTTTAACCACATTCAGCTAACGTCGTAGAGTGTCTATTTTGTTGAACTTGAGTATCGAATTTCTCTCTTGAAAAGTGATAGATAGTCGTAACCTTAGGTTTGTGATAAAAAAGATAATAAAAAAAAATGATCGGTTGAAATTAACTACAGGAGAACTACCGAATATAAACTGAAGTAGTTAATTTATTAAGTATTTTTCTTTGTGTTTTTGTGTAAAAAAACCCCAGAAAAATGGGGGGGAAAAAGATATTGAGAGTATTTTTATTTTAGATTTCCTAATTTGTGTACAAGTTAATATTATTTTTACCTCAAAAATAATAAACTCTGATTCGAAAGAGTATATTTCTTGCCTAACCCTAAAATGTTTCTGTATTTTTACGCTATCTATAGAGAAAATGCATTTCACATATAAATAAAGTTAAGTATATTTTAAGATGACTTACAATTTGCATCATGGAAATACTTATAAAAGAATATATCATAACAACATCACAAGTTAAATGCTTTTCTTTTCATTTTAAACTATCTGATTTATTTAACAAAACTGTGTTAATTGAAAAAGGAAATTGGAAAATCAATTAAATTTATATAACCTTTTGTTTCCTTCCTTCATAAATAATTTAATTCTATGATGTAACATTTTATTTTATAAATATCGCAGATAAAACAATAGCTATTACAGGACAAAAGTTTTTAAGACTCCTTTTTTTTAATGAAACTAAAGTAATATCATGAAACTCAGCAATTGTGCTAAGTACGAGTTAATACACAAAATAGTTTCAAAAGTTTTACTAAGGTTTCCAAAGAAGCGATTTTATTCTCTTTAGGTGTAATTGGAATGTTACACGAGACGTTGAATGGCGAAAATTTCCTTCACGGTCTTTTGAAAACTTGTTATGTAACGTATCATGCTTTTCAGTTCAAATAATATTTGAATTTAGCAATTTTACCATCATATTTCGATTCCAGAAGAGATAAAAAAATGTTTCGGAGTTTTATCTCAAATCTTGCCCTTAATGTACCATTCCCTGTTCCACTATTCTTTAAAAGTCAACAACAACAACTTTCCCTTCCTCCTAAATAGCTCAAGAAATGCCCGTTTTAACGGAGCTGGAAAACAAATTTTTCCAGACGGTTTAATCACTCTTCCGGTTCCTGCACCGTGGCTTTTTAATGAAACGATGCTTGCTGCAATAAAACTCGCCTTTCACTTGGGGAAGCGATTAAAACTGCATCCCCTTCCATTGGACTCAAATAGAATAATCCAGCATATGGCTCTTTGCATGCCAGAAATACAATACCACGACTAAGGAAGAAGAAATTCAATAAAATCGCCAGCAGGCATCATTTTAAGGGACTCACGATGCATCGATTCCGGAACTGGTAATTAGCGGAAATACGGGAACATAGACGCGTTCCGAATCAGGAAAAGAAGTTTTTTCCCCCCTTGCCGTCTGGCATACTTTATTTCAATGGTCCTCCGCTTGACCTTGCGTCCTTCCGATTCCGCAAATAGGGAATCTGCTACCAGATAGTTTAAAAATGTTCCGTGGATCGAAGAAGCCCTTTATAAGCCATGTTATCAATGTAAAGTAGATTATATGGAAGATGGAAGTAATATCGAAGGACGCGTTCGAAATTAATAGGTTACAACACTGGCTCGACTCATATATTGATTCGTTAAAGTATCTTATTAGTCTTTTCATAATATTTCCCGCGCGATAGTTGATTCTGTGGTCAATATCTTACCAAGAAACTTCTAAGCATTGAATTTTTAATAAAAGTATTCGGAAGAAGGAGAGCAGGCATTTATAACCTCAACAAACAGTGTTCTATCGGAAAGAAAATGAACTAAGTTATGAATAAGTTATTTATTAAGAAAAATTCATGGTCTATAAATTTACAAGAATTGCTTTTATTTTTATACTTTAAGCTTTTCAAGTCCAATGGGAATTATTAAAAAAACATTTTTGAGCTAAAATTAATGATGTTATGTATGTGTAATCATTAGGTATTAATACGTTGTTTTGCCATATATTTTTGTAGGAGGATGAATTAATTACAATAAAAATTCTGCCTAATACCCAGAGATTACGATAATACACTCATGTCCATAAATTAAGGATAATGAAGTTCAGACATTGAAAGAGACAGAAGCAAAACAAATTTGACTTATTTGTAAAGTCTATTTATTAAACAAAAGGTAAAGAGCAAAAAAGATGCTATATGTTTGACATAAATAATAAAAATTGCGATTTTTACTCCCTGGAGCAATTTTAAAAAAGAACCTATTTACAAAAACAGTATAACATGGTTAGTATGATGGTTAATACGGAGTATGTCTTCCGGACGATGCAATACAGGCCTTACAACGCCTACGCATGCTGAGTATCAAATTATCAATCTGATCCTGGGGAATATTACACCACTCATCAATCAATGCCCTCCGAAGTTCCGATAGACAGGTGGGAGGGGGTTGACGGGCTGCAATTCGTCTGCCAAGCATATCCCACACATGCTCTATTGGATTCAAGTTCGGTGAGTATGCTGGCCAATCCATACGGGTGATATCCTCTGATTGAAGGCATTCGTCTACAATGTTTGCACGGTGAGGACGGGCGTTATCATCCATAAACAAAAATTCAGCACCATGGCAACCCGAAACAAACGTACATGTTGTTCCAGAATAACATCCCGATAGATGTGGCCTGTCATCGTTACATTCTGAACATGCAGGTCAGTTCTGGAACCAAGAATAATTCCTCCCCAAACGAGCCATCCTGCACCACCGTAACGTTGTGGTTTAATGGTGTTCTCTTGGTGGTAACGGGTACCTGGCGCTCTCCATATGAAAGTTCGGCGAGAATCAGACTGCAAACTAAACCTGGTCTAGTCGGAAAACATCACACAAGACCACTGTTGAGGTGTCCACAATGCATGCTCTCTACTCCAGGTTAATCGCAGGCGACAGTGAGTTGCGGTAAGGGGAACACATCTGACAGGCCTATGAGCATATAGACCAATGTGCCCTAAGCGTCTGTACACAGTCCGCCTTGAAACTGTCGTACCGGTAGCTGAAGAGATCTGACGAGAGAGGTCTGATGCTGTGCTCCGTCTGTTTCTTTTGGCAGTAACTGCCAAATACTGGCCCTCATTCGGCGTTGTAACTCGGGGGCGACATGTGCAGTAATATCTACTGACATTACCATCATCTTGGAATCGTTGCGAAAGCCTGGAGATAACACTCTGGGCGATTCGAAGTTCCTCGGATACTTCCAGCAGAGTACTTCTACATTCCAGTCGTATAATTCTACCACGTAAAAAATCATCCAAATGCTTCCTTTGTGCCATAACTATGGGGTTATTGCACTGAAAGGCTTTTGAAGCGCTTGTGAACAATTTTACTTATTTGCCACCATTCCTTATGTACCCCTCTCTTCCACTCTCGTCATAGTGACGTACTATCCGCGCCATCTGGTGGTTTCCTATAATTTGCATATTCTTCTTCAAGATGTGTGTGATAATTCTACAGGTGAAATTTTTATTTTAGAGTTCAATTTCTGTGTGTTTCTGAATTATCCTTAATGTATGGACATGAGTGTATTTAACACCAAATCAATTTATCAATATATTTAAAGATAACTATGACATAATAGTCCTAAGTATATAGATACTGAGATTATTGGTGATTTATATGAATATATTTGGGAGTGAGCAATTTTTAAAATGAAAAATAACCTTACACATTCTGAACTTTAAAATTATCAACTTTATTTACACTATTCTAGTTTGAAAATATATGTTTGAAGTCCACATGAAAACACAGAAAAATTCCATCTCCATTTTAATACGATCAATACTTCGATCTGCTCATCCATTTTTAATTTAAAGTACCGGGTTTAAATATAATTTCTCAATATATTTTGGTTTTTCATTCATTATTTTGTGTTTAGAGCAATCAACTGAGTTATAATTTACCAGCGCTCATTTTTACATCTGGCGAAAATATTGTCATGTATTCTTGTGTCTTATCTAAATTAAGTACATACAAGTGTCTATACAGCTCTAACGTTAGTAAAGTTTATTTACTAAGTTTCATTGAATTAGGTAAATGTTTAAGTAATGCATGGTTTTGTGTAACTGTATAGTCTTAGCAAACGTGTGACAATTGAGAAAAAAAACTTCCAGAAATTAAAATATTCCCTAAAAAGCGTAAATTTAATCCCAATGATTCAAATGCGGTTCGGTCACTATAAAGAAGAATATTTCCAACATTTTACTAGGAACTCTGACGTACTGATGTCATAATTATTCAAATAATTTGTTATCTTTATCATTGCTCGGTAAAAATACGACTTGAGATAAGCTACTGAACATGATGTACGCAATGTGATAATACAAGATTACTATTTCTTGTCCATTCTTCAAATGGGCTAAAACATAGACTTCAATCAGTCTGAAGAGTCGAGTATAATGTAATAGTACACTACATAATTGCATATTCATCACGGTAAGGTTCTTGATCGAAAGCGAACCTTCACTGAAAGAAGAGATCTAGTTTCCTCGATATATTTTTACAAAAATATGCATTGTTTTATCGATGACTTATGAGTATGTCAAAGTTTTAGAATGAACATTTATGAGACAATTACTCATTGATATATCCAAAAATGTGACAATGAAGTATATAAAGCAAGAAGAGAGCATTTTCTCATAACATCCAAGATGCGTCACCGTGCTATGTGGGCCAAATCTTTCCTCAGTTCGATTTCATTGCAGTGGAAAAGTGTAATGTTTCGAAATATATCCGAGGATTCATATGGACATGCCAGCTGAAAGATTATTTGGAAGAGTGATGAAGTGAAGAATCCATCTTGTTACAAACTCTTGTATCGCAAGCTAAGCACTATGATGCTATAAGGATGCATAAATTGAAAGAAGTTAAAAGTTTGCTTTTTTTACACGTTCACGATAAAGCCTGCCTGCTATATATATACGAATTCTTGGAGTAAATCTATAACCATTACTGCAGAAATTATCTCACATAAAACTTTCCGTCATGATGCTTTGAAGCCTCATACAGTGATTATCAACAACGTAGTTGCAAAGCAAAAGTATTTTTTTTTTGCAGTATTCATTAGCAAGCCAGTATCTTCTATAGAGAATATTCGAAAATTTTGTTATAGAAAGATATAACTCAGCGTCTTCCCTTTAATATAGGGTAGGAGTGAAGGTAGGTAGGAGGAAGGTAGGTATGGTAGGAGTGAAGAGCAATTCGCACACTAACATTGAGCTGTTGGATTTTTATAATATCAAGACGTCTTTTTGAGGCTATCTGCCGATAAGTGAAAATGTGCACCAAATAATTCAATAGAATTTTGTGGATATGTAAATCTTATTTTCAATAAAATATCTTGCTCAAAATTTTAAAAGAATACTTTTAAACTTATATGTATACTTATAAAGGAATTGGAACTACTTATGTTTTTACATATAATTTGTGACACGTGTTATATTTGTGAAATGATACGTTAAAGATTATAAAGTGAAACTTAGAGAGTGATTTATATATATATATATATATATATATATATATTATGAGTTTTTTTACTTTAAGATTCTACTTTATTTCATAGAAATGTCTTTCTGAATAGATTACAATAACCTTCATACATAAAAGAGTATTTATTTTCTTGTCTTTAAATAATTTCAGTAAATACTGTGAAAAATTTTGGTGTGTTACGTGCAATTTAAAAAAGTTAAAGAATTACAAAATTTTTCTACAAAAAAAAAAAAAAAAAAAAAAAAAAAATCGCGTTTTATAAAAGGAATCTTGGTGTTTGAGATATACATTTTTTTAAATCTCCGTGGGCTTGATTCATCCGTCCAGAAACCTTGCTTGAATTTTATTTAGCTATTTCAAAATTTTACTATGAGGTTTTTTTTGTTTATTAGCAGTTAAGTTTAAAAATGTCATGGTTTGTTCAAACACCAAGAAGTAATGTTTAACTGCTTATTGAAATATATTATGAGAAAAATTTGCATGCCAAAGGAGATGAGTTAAACAAGAGCAAGTAAATGTGTGAAATACTTAGTTCTAAATTAATCTTGAATTCCCTTTACCAATTAAGTAATATAAAAATTGAGAATTGTACGTTGCATGAATATATTTATGAAATATCCGTGCCATGATCTTTACATCTGTAGCATTTAATGTTATTTAAAATTCAAGTTATGAAACTGATTATTGTTATGATTGTTCGTAAAAGTTTCCAAAAGATAGCAATATTTGTTGCTGCGAGCTGTGTTAGAACACGCGCAAAGATGAATAATAAATGATATAATAGCCTAAGAGAGGTAAATAAGGCTTTAAAAATAATACGTATTTAAATTAAGAGATAAAATAAATTTTAAAACACACATTTATATTCATAGTTTCAAATATGTGTAATTGAAAAGATGATGGTGTCTAAATTAACTTGTATAAATATAGTTATATGTCCTTAAGCTCTTTAATTATGTTTAAAAGAAAGAAAAACATTTCCTTCCATTTAAAGGGAATCCCAACGGAAATTGAGGTGAGCAGCAATTTTAACTTCACCCCAAGGCTTCCATCTGTACTCCCAGGTTACCTGCTACCCTTACTAGCATTTCGTTAAGCCTTCCAAATACTTCTCTTTTAAGCCGAGACGTGAGTACCATAATTTCAGTGGTTGTAGGATTTCGTACAAAATCATTCAAAACTGAAGTATTACATTTCAAGTGTTTCATCTGAGCTTCCAAAGAGCTTTCTCCATGTACTTACAAAATGTCACGTATTCTATTAAGTAGTTTACATCTTGACTTAATACCAAAGATTCTGTGAATACAGTTGCTTGTAGAACACTCAGCAATACCGCTGGATACACATGATGGGTAAGATTACGTTAAAACAGAGATTTCGTTTTAAATCAGATAGACTTTAGATCGAGATTTAAAATAAGTTACTTAGAAATTTAATGAAACAAAATGAATTGCATATCTTTAGCATTTTCAATGAATGCATCTTATTTAAAATTTAAGAGATGTTTATTAATTAGGCAAGGTTCCTTATACTAGAAAATTCTATTTAGCGAAATTTTCAGTAAATGAAAACAAGACGAAGTTTTGGGAAAGTTTAGAGCTCTTTCCGCTCCATATGAAAAGTCGCTTTGAAATTGAATTTGATTAAAAGCTCTAAATTTTATTTTGAGAAGTTTTATGAGGAATTATGCAAATATCTATTGAGATTTATTGATATTGGAGAAGATATTGCGAGTGTTTTCAATGACTAAAATTATGCCGAAATTTGTATTACAATTAACATAAATTATTTTCATTGCAAGTAAACATTAGACACTTTATAGAAGTATAACAAAAATAATATCATTTACTATCAATTTTCTGAAGGTTAAATGTATTATTTTTCAATAATTCGGACTTCCATTTAACAAAGTCGCTAAATCCTAAGTGGGCATTACGTCGATCGCGATCGACCAGTGGTCCTCCAAGACATTTTGGGGTGACCGCCTAAAGATTTTAGCAGTTAGTAATTTCTGCGGAAAATTCAAGACTGGCTGACAGCACACAGACTAAATCTTCTTACTGACTATGACAACGCAAGCTAACTTTAGATGAAAATGTTTTATTTTTTAATGTATTTTGAATTGTTTCAAAAATATGCATCAGTTGATATAATTATATTTGTGGTTATTATTATTAAGTTTGTATCTTGCGTTTTGCTTTAAACGCGGTTTTAAAAGTGAAGTTTTTTATTTTAGTTCTGTAGGTGTATATATATATATAATTACATACATTCCGTATTTATTAGTAAGTTATAATAATAACTTTTTTTTACCTCAGCACACCTACGACATTGGGCAGTGGCGCACACAAGAATTTTTCAAGGGGGGGAGTCGTGTGTCGAAGATCTACCATTCTCGCATCATACCCTAATACGCAACCAAAGAATATTTTTTTTTGATTTTGTAGATTGTCGGGAACAAAAAAAAGCAAAAAATAATTACTGAATAAATAACTAACATTAATCAGTAAAAAAATTATTAATAATAAATACTTAATTACATTTTACGTACTATTTACATGGGATTATAATGAATCGGTAAAGTAATCTAGGGCTATGAGGGAGGGTCCGGACACGTGGACCCCTCCCACGCCCTTGTGTGTGCCACTAACACTGGGTGGACCACAACACCTTGAAAAAAAAAGCAGCCCGCTTCCCGGAAAAGTCTGCCCACCCCTGCGCTAAATCCAGAAAAAGTTCGTTATGTGGAAATTCATTAAATAGTGATTTGCCTTTTTCAGTATAAAACTACATAAAACTAATTTGAAATTCATAAATCTTATATATTATTTAAAAAAGTAAACATTCTCCACATCATTTTTTGTAAATTAATATCTATTTATGTTGCTGATGAAAAAGGGAAATCTTCAATATTTTCAACTTTAAAAAATTAATTTTATGTTAAAATTAATGGATTTTAAACACACTTTTTAAAAATTTTAAGCCTGCAAGTAATTTTAAACGTACGTTATTTTATAACGTAATTTAAGCATACATTGCAACATGCGTTCTTAAATTTAGTTGTTAATAAAATACGCTAATTTTGTTTGAATTTTTTTATCTAAATAACTGCTCAGAGTTACGGCAATTTATTTCTCTACGTGAGTTAGGCACTAAGTAAAACCAATTCAAGGTCATTGATTATCATAAAATGTGTTAAAAGACAGAATTATTTTAAGTCTTTAGAAAAAGTTTAAAAATAGGGAGAAAAAAAGTTAAATTACAAATAGAAGTTCGTTAAATCGAACACGCATTTCGTTATTTGGAGGTAATTTAACTAAGAAAACCGTACAATGTTCTTGGTTCCAGGAAAAAGTTCGCAAAATATAGGTTCGTAAAATGGAGGTCTGATTGTAATTCATTAACGTAGATGCAATCTCTTTAATAAATTTTAAATTGCTTGTATATAACATATATTCTAGATTATTTAAATTCAAAACTATTATAAAACTTTTTTCATATTAAAAAATAAAAATGAGTGCATTTTCATGAAATGAATACAAACAGATTATAACTTTTAAAAATAAA
Organism: Trichonephila clavata; assembly: GCA_019973975.1. NCBI lineage: Eukaryota > Metazoa > Arthropoda > Arachnida > Araneae > Nephilidae > Trichonephila > Trichonephila clavata. The sequence continues at coordinate 546,528 of BMAO01019114.1, read as the reverse complement.
ACCATATCTTCGAATTTATAATTATTATTTTTCTTTAATACTCTCATTCATTAAGAAAAACAGCCATAATTTTAGCACTAATATCCTAAATCCCAATGTAGACTAATGCCTTATTCTTAAAAAAGATACTTTAAAAGCAAGATTTAAACACATAATAAACTTTACGAACAAAACTATGCCACAAATTCCAAATTAACATCTGACCTCTAAGATAGCACAAAAACTAAGTGCATAAAATGCAATTACCTAACAAACCTGGAACTATTTTAACTCACCGGAATAAATAACACCGTTGAATAACTACAGATGTGAGAACGCCATGCCATTCATCAATAGTTCAAACGAATTTTCTCTCTCGATTATTCTACTATTTCCGTTCTACATACCCTCCTACAGAACACTGCTTCCATTCCGTGTAGACAATGAGAGGTATTCAGAGTAGTATCTACGCCATTGCACCCCTTTTAGACTGATGCATGAAGTTAAATGAATATAATCCACATCCGGATACGAAGTTCATTTTCTGTACAATAAGCACCTATTCAATTTTCGCTAAGCCAATGAAATGTTGCCCCAAGCCTCAGCTTTAGAGATTCGTCGATGAAACTCATTGAGAATTCTAAAGGGAAGATTAGGAAATCAAAACCGCGATTAGACATATTCTTAGTGATTCGAATGAAATTTAGACAAATTATCCTAGGTTACTGGATGCATGAATAGGAGGAGACTGAGAATAAGTGAATTTAACTTTAAAGTAGCCACATTGTAAGCAAATTGATATACATGTGGAAATAAATGAAAAGGAATATTTGTAAGTTATGTGCATATATATTGATGTAGATGCTTCATATAAAAAACTTTAGGAAATATTACACTATGTTTCAATTTAAATTTTTCTGAATAAATGTCTGATAACTATTAATAAACTCAAATCTGGCATTTTCTGTGTAAATCCCTGTTTTCGATTAAGTAGAATATTTCCTCGCAATTAAACCATCGTCTTTTATCTAAATTTAGGACTGACCCCGCTGTGATTTAGGTAAACCTGCAAAATGTGTGTTACATTATAAAGCATGGTACACACAGAGATTCATCGAAAATGAATTGCAATATTTCATTAATTGAAATCCATGGGCGGATTGCACTACTAACTAAAAATAGAATAACGAAGATAACTAGAGTTATGAGAACGGAGAGCAAATTGTGATTCTAACTCTAGGTCTAGATTAGGTTTCTCATCTAACTAAATTATTTTTCAAACTCACGAAACAAATTTGATTTTAGAGATATACAACCCGAATTAAATTTCGAATATGGGGTTTATTTTCTCTACGGGCCCAATTCCACTAAAATTATGTTTATTAAATTGTGCGGTTCTGCTTAGCATTTATTGGGAATTGTTGTTATTGCACGAGACATTTAGATTTAATTTTCCTGCATTATAAAGATTAAACGATTCTGGTAATTTTATCTAGATGTATATTTTATAACTTACGCATGTTTTTCATGTATAAATTTCATTATTTTTTGATACGATCGAATGCAACATAGGAATTATAATAAGTAACAAAAATATGTTATATAAATCTAAATTATATTACTATATATTTTAGATAGAGAGGTATAACATGCTTGATATATTTTCTAAAATAACGAATGAGTATTTACTAAATGGAAAATCAAAAGCAAAAAAAAAAAATCGGATGTATTTTAAAGAAAATTCTAACATTTGACTTGAGTTTTAAATTAAAATTTTTTAACAAAGCAGTTTTTTGCTAAACAGAAAATAATATAGTTTTATTATAAAAATTAAAAGAAATTAATAATATGATAATAAAGTATTAAGTAACGATTTTATATTAAAAATAATATTAGAATCAGAATTCCATAATGAAAAAGTATTTTATTCCTAACAGAGATTCAAATGAAGGTATTAGAAAGTAAGTACATTAAAATATGGTCTATAACGCGCATCTATACTTTCAAGCTACATTTTCTGTTATGTTATGAAGTCATTTATTCGAGGTATTATTCCAGGCCTTTGAAAGAATAGTATACTTCTAGAGCTACAACTTTTTTTTAAGTTCAAAAGGTAGGTCATTTATTTTAAATAAACAGTAATTCGATATGTGTAGAAGTCTAATATTTTTTATGCTAATCTGTTTTTTAATTTTTATCGTTTTTATATCCGGTGTGTATGACACTCACCCACACACATTTCAATCTTATTTTTTGTGTTAAACGTGCGCGTTTATACATCGGATTTTACGGCAATAAAATAATTATTTACGCACGGAATCAATATGTTTTCATTAAATTATAAACATTTACAGAAATATCAATTTTGAAGAAGGGAATTATGGATTAAAAGACTTAAAAAGAGATATGAATTTAGTCTAAACGAAAAAAAGATTAAAAACATTTTGTTATTAAGATTAGTAACAGTAATGCCATACGGTGTAAAAAACATCTGATCCTAAAATTATTACATGCAATTTTTAAAACTTTTTTCAAATGTTCTTTTTTCGCTTATTACATCTTATTGCAATGGAAGTAATATGAACTATTCATTTATTTTTTACAGTTAAATTATTTGTGATATCCTTGTGTTTTACAAATTTGTAATATATCCATAGAAGACACTCTATTTATGCCGAAAATCAAATAAATGTCAGATTAATCCAACTGAAGTGTTCAAAAAGGAAATATAACTATAATTTGCTGAGCTAACTCATTTTTAGAAATGTATTTTGACAAAATTAGTTTATTATAAAAATTAAAAGAAATTAATAATATGATAATAAAGTATTAAGTAACGATTTTATATTAAAAATAATATTAGAATCAGAATTCCATAATTAAAAAGTATTTTATTCCTAACAGAGATTCAAATGAAGGTATTAGAAAGTAAGTACATTAAAATATGGTCTATAACGCGCATCTATACTTTCAAGCTACATTTTCTGTTATGTTATGAAGTCATTTATTCGAGGTATTATTCCAGGCCTTTGAAAGAATAGTATACTTCTAGAGCTACAACTTTTTTTTCAATTCTTTAAACGTATTTATTTTCAAATGTATAATTATAAACATTTACGAAATCATCAATTATTGAAGAAGGAATATGATAAAAGACTTAAAAAGAATATGAATTTAGTCTAAACGAAAAAAGATAAAAACATTTTGTTATTAAGATTAGTAACAGTAATGCCATACGTGTAAAAAACATCTGATCCTAAAAATTATTACATGCAATTTTTAAAACTTTTTTCAATGTTCTTTTTTCGCTTATTACATCTTATTGCAATGGAAGTAATATGAACTATTCATTTATTTTTTACAGTTAAATTATTTGTGATATCCTTGTGTTTTACAAATTTGTAATATATCCATAGAAGACACTCTATTTATGCCGAAAATCAAATAAATGTCAGATTAATCCAACTGAAGTGTTCAAAAAGGAAATATAACTATAATTTGCTGAGCTACTCATTTTTAGAAATGTATTTTGACAAAATTTTGAGGAACGATTTGCAAATTGACTTATTCTGAATTTAATAAAATCCTTTGAAAACGACGGAAATGGAAATATAAATTTAGAATTTTTGGAACTAATTTAGAATAATAATATATAGAATACTAAGACATTACCATTAACATTGACTTCAAAACAACTTTGCGTCATCACCTAATCTCCAACACATTAGAGAGTACTTGTGCGAATTCAAATATGGTCTTTAAATAGCACATAAGAGCAGTTTTTTCGGTTCTTTGAATTCAATAGAACAAATTTTTGCTGATTTAACTAGTACAACTTTTTTCATCTGTTTTGAGTCTTATCAAAAGCTCTATTCACATACAATCTCTCAAACAACCCAAACAAGCGTCGAAATCTATCCTAGCAAATAACACGGATTGCTTTGGATAAATACTTCAGCAATTCATTTTCAGTTGTAGAAATTACTGAAAGTGTAATTGCAAATATTAAATTAATAAAGATACAAACTGTATTTATTTGTTAGAAATCAATGTATATGAGTTGAATTTTTTAGAACTGAATTTTCTTAAGTTTGTTCAGAAATTTCCTTTCGATTGCAAATAAATATGGGAAATGAAATATCACGAAACTTTTGCATTGTTAAAATTAGCTTTGTATGTACTTTGACATATCAACAGAAAATTACATAATTGTAGGTCTATTAATTCCTTCTTTTAGTTATGACATTAAATAATTTTGTTCAATTTTCTTGATGTTTTGGCATTTTTTAGTAAATTAAAACTAATAATAATTTAGAAATGCAAGCAAATTTTTGCTTGAGCAAAAATTTCAACTAAAATTTGCATTTATACTTTTATTTCGTATTATATTTTATATTGGTTGCTTGTTTTATTATTTTTAAATAATTTTACATAAAAAAAGCTGGCTTAAAAGCTGTTTGCCCACTGCTCCCAAGTGTATTTATAATTCACATAGTTGATTGAATACACATAAGAGCATCCATTTATTATGAGTATAGCAAATCGTTAGAGGTATATAAGAATTTTCCCCTAAAAATATTGGATATTTATATTACGTTCCCTTTTATTGTGCATCAGCGTGTACATTACCAGAAATAATTATAGAGCTAAGCAGAACAATCAGGCAGGGATATCAGTCATGAAAAATCAATATTTCAAAGCATGCAGAGCTAGTTTTATGTATAAAAAGTGCATCTTCTAGTATTCAACACTCAGCACATGTTGTTACAGTTACGCTGGGTATCTTTTAGTAAAGAAATAAAAATAAGGCACATATTTTAGAAACAAAACTCCGCTGGCACATTTTTAGCATATTTAGACTCATCTGAAAAAATGTATCGAGACTATCGGAAAATCAATTTTACAGCATTTGTGAGCTCGGTTTTTTTTTGTTTAAAAAAATAAAAAAATCCGATCGCTGGATATCATGGGCTTCGGTTTTCTAGTGAATGCATCGTCGGGTTTCATAGAAAAGAAAGGGTAAAAGAATAACAATAAGAAAAGAGAAAAAAGTAGTGGTGAAGTAGAAACTTCAAACTTTAAGCAGCCGAATAATTTGACATTAACCGGTGAAGGACATTCAAGAAGCTTGGCGAAATTTTCTTGATAACCACTTCAGTAACAAAAAAAAAAATGTAAATAAATAAATTTCAATAAGTGTCATATAATGGTCTCTGGAAGGCCGAAAAACTCAAAAGAAAAAAAAAATTGTCCGCATAAACAATAAAAAGAAATATAAGAAATATAATACGGAAATACTCGTATTAGTGAGTAGAACCACATTTTTCTTTTCTCTCGGCTCGGATGATGCATTGCTTTCGATTTGACAGGGAAATGTATGGGTCCAGATCAAGTGTTCATTCTTCCTGGTTCACTAAGGGATTGAAGCAGAGTACCAGGATGAAAATAGTACCACCGGCCTCTTCTGGAGAGACACAGGTCCCACCGCCATTAGTTTAAGCTGACAGATAGGTGCCTAGCAAATCAGCTAGAATTCGCGAGATAGGTATACAAATTTTTTCGCCCTTCTCAGTTTATGTGAAAAATGATGCAAGAAAACACAAGATTGAGGTGAATTTACAATATATATTTCAAAGGATATTCTTCCGCCCAGCACACCCTATGGACAGAAATTTTCAGTAGATGATAACCTGTCTCAGAAACGGGAGAAAAAATTGCAATGAATGGATCAACGAAGGTGAATATTTTTGGTTGTTAAAATGGATATTCCTTTTTTATACTTTAGAACCATATTTTCTGGGTAAACATTCTTTTGAAAGGTTTCACCATAGAAAGTGGAAAAACCAATCCTGTATAAGCCTCCACATCTCACATTCCATATAGACAATAAAACAAGAAATTGCACTTTAAAAGTAATTATTAAAAATAACCATCGGAAATTTAAATAAAGAAACTATATTTTTTAAATTTAGTTACAAGATATTTATGTTATCATCTGTTTTAAAAATGTTCATCTATATATTTAGACTTACAAAATCATCAACTTTTAATTTAAACTAAAAAAAAAGTCTCAGTAAAATTACACACAACATTTAAAAAATTCCATGTAACAATAATTTTAAATTTAATATGATTAGTTGAGACATCATCAAACTAGTTTGATTTATGTTAATATAAGAATGAACATTTCCTTAAAAAATAAGGAATAGTTTTTTTAAAAAATTTTGACAACTTATTTTTAAAAAAAAATTATGTTTACAATATTAATATTTTTATAGAAAAAAATAAACGCTTCTTTAAAATTATTACTAATTTATAACCATTGATCAAACGAAAAAGTATTCAGTATACTGTTGTGCTCATTTACAACATGTTTCAACTTTCTTAAGTAAACATATCATACTGTTTGATACTGTAAAAGAAACATTTCTAAATCTGTGTAAAATCTAAAAAAATTAAGATTGTAATTCTTAAACATTTTCATATGCATTTTATACATGTAAAATTTTGAATTTTTAGAATAAAGATATATTACAATATTTATCATTTAAATTAGCATTAATAAATTCAGAAACAATTTAAAATTATTTAATATTTAAATTCACGTCTGAAACAGAAATTTAAGAAGCAGTTGTCATATTTCTTTGATCACTTAACTCTCCATAAAATATTTTAAATTAAAAGAAATATTGATAGGTAATACTCTCCAAAAATTCTTCTACTTAAAATTTAAATACAATAAATTTAAATCCAATTTTGAAATTTAAAATATAGTGCAAGTTTGTAATGAGGTACTTACGCATAGACCCAAATTTTCAGGACAACTTTGACAATATAGCAATATGCAATGTGATTTGACAAATGTACTTACCTAAAAGAAGAATAAATTTGAATTAAGAACAATTATGAAGCAAAATAGGCAAATCACAGAATTTTTGCTGAATAAATAAATAAATAAATATATGAATATTATACCAAAAACCTTAGATACAATTTGGATTTATTAACAACAATAATTAAAAACTTTAACAACATTTAAAATTAATAATTTCTGATACAACATAAAGGAATATTTGTTGATGTTAAAATATATTATAAAGATATGCTTATAAATTGATTGTAAATACAAAAAGGTAAAGGAATTCTACAATAGGTTCTACGTTCAATGTAATAAAATATTCCCTTATGTATCATTGTCTGCGTATATCAAGAATATTTAAAATTACACTCATGTTCATAAATTAAGGATAATGAAGTTCAGGCAAAGAAAGAGACAGAAGCAAAACAAATGTGACTTATTTGTAAAGTTTATTTATTAAACAAAAGGTAAAGCGCAAAAAAGATGCTATATGTTTGACATAATTAATAAAAATTGCGATTTTTACTCCCTGGAGCAAATTTCAAAAAAGAACCTATTTACAAAAACAGTATAACATGGTTAGTATGATGGTTAATACGGAGTATGTCTCCCGGACGATGCAATACAGGCCTTACAACGCCTACGCATGCTGAGTATCAAATTATCAATCTGATCTTCAACATACAACAAGGAAAGCTGTGCCTTTTACCAGTGTCAAGTGTATTGTTAAGAAAAAGATGAAATATCTCACTTCAACACAGTACACTGAGAGAAATTCCAATAAGATCTGGTGGAATAATCTTAAGGGTCTTCCCATGTAGCCAAGACGTAAAGCAGTTGCCGAGTTTCGTCTGGCTACTGGACACGACTGTCTCCTCAAGCATCTTTATTAAATTCATGTTGCACAGGTCCCTTTCTGAACGCTCTGTGATATTTGGGAGGACATGGATACTGACATTCGCCACTGCCCAGCACTAAAGGGTTCCTCTTTGAGCGATCTTTATTGACAAGCTAGGGATCAATTGGGTTCATAGACTTTTCTCGCGACGTTTTTCTCCCTTCCTACTTTGTTTTGTCTGTTTTTGTTTCTACCACCTTGTGGTGTAGTAGTCTTTTCTAAATCTGGCCATTGGAAACAAAAAAAAAAAATTAAATATATATATAACAGATTACTTTTAGCAAAAAACAAGTTTTCACTATACTCGTAGTCGGCATATGAAATAATATATATATTTTTGCTCTATGTGCCAGTACTTGTAATCAGTGGTTTAGATAAGGATATCAATAACGAGTTATCTAGTAGCTGGCAAGGATGCCCAGTTTATCAACTAAGAGTATTCACGTTGTTGGCAGCGAACGTGTTAAAAAACCACAACCATAATTGTGATTAACATGTAAAATTGCAGTTATTGATTCACATATTTTATAAAATTTCTGAATTATATGTTAGAGAGCTGTGTCATAGGCCGTGAAATCAAGCCATTGGATCTTTGCGTACATGGTAAAAATCAGAAAAACCAAAAGAATTATCCTTTAAATCTGAAACAATCATATTTGTACAGACATATTTTTTAGACTTATATGAACCAGAAAAAGTTAAGAATTATAAGAACAAAAAATATTACAATAGTTGTTTCGAAAAGCAAAAGAAAAAAAAAATCCTTTGAATATTAGAAATCATTTTCTTATCTCCCCTACGTATACAAAATATAACCCCCCCCCTCCTTTACTATTATTTCTACTTATAACCGTCACAATATTTTTCTTATTGTTAAAGAATCGTGCTTGCTCTCCCATCTCAGTTTAACAATTTAGTATATGATTGAAGTTAAAACAAAAATCGATTCTCATGTGTTTTAGAATAGTATATATATGTATTTCAGTAAAGTACATTTACATTTATTTAAGCAATTTAATGCTTCAAAATAAGGCCAAGTAATTCAAAGTAAATATTTGATTTTCAATTATACGTCCACCAATTCAAAATAAGAAAAATTGAATAATTTATAATTATAAATGAAATAATTTAAAGTAATTCATGAAGTACGGTGGTTACAGAATTAAAATAGGTTCATCGTCATTAAATATTTATAATTTGCTAAATAAATTATAAATGATTTAATAAAAATATTTTACTCATGCATTCGTTAAAAATAACCAGCATTTGGTAATTGCTTAAAAGCCTTTCTGCAAAAACATATTTTGCTCAGTTTACTCAATTTACTATTGAGAGGCATTCTCCGGGAATTCGTATATAAATTCTTTTTTAAGAGGGGAAAAAACATCAATCCTTATTCACACTGATAGGGATTAGAATACATCATAAAAAAAGAAAAATGAGTAAAAAAAATCCCCAACCATCCGTTATTTCCAACAACAAATGAAGAAAAGAGCAAAATAACCTCGAAGAAGTGTTAAGTTATGGATGCAGTACGTGATAAAAGTGCGAAATAGGCTGTTAAGCACCCCTAATGGCGAAACACTATGGTCTAATAATAAGGTAGACACGCAAAAACGACTACCACTTATTTCTGGGTCGACAAAAATTTGATCAGGTAATTCATTATGTCCCAAATAAACTCGAAACGGTCAAATAACATTACAGCTGAGTTAGCTTCCAGAATATTTTAATTTCAGATTCATTTTTAGAAAAAAGATTTTTTTTAAAAAAAAATTCTGAAAAAAACCTGGAATTATTATGGACTTTATTTAATTTTTTTTTCTGAAATGACGTATGTTGCGTAGCTATCACAGGTTAGCAAGAGCATTTAAGTAGGGGGAGAATATGTTTTGAATATTTTTATTTTACAGTGACGTTAAGTGGATGTAAAAAAACTCGAGATCTTTAGATAAATGTGATGTGTTTATGGACTGTTAAAAACCTGTAACACGACTCGAAAAGGAAAAAAAATGACAGGGGAAGCATGAAAATGGCACTTGAAGAGCATTTTTATTTTAATACTCCTTCTGACATTTAATAAAGCTTCGAAATATCCCATTTTGTTAAATTTTACAATCCTGGAAAATGTTTTCTAAAGGGTATGATTTGTGCTTCTGTTATGATTCAAATCTATGCAAAATATTAATTATTGATGAAGTAAAATATATTTTGTGTATACTTCCTCCAGAATATATTCCATGATTAAAATTTTTTTGGAATATATTTAACCATATATTTTTCAATAGAAAGAATACGAGACAGTTGTAGACAGGCGTAGGTGGACATTTTTCGCTCGTATAAATTCGTGAAAGAGAATGATATTATCTTAGAATAACCTCAAAAAATTCCGATTAATTTTATTACATTAATATTTTATTAATCATGTGAAGAAATGAGAATTTTACAGTTAATAATTTCTGGAAATAATTAATTTAAAATAAATTTTTTTAATTTTTACAAATTTAAAAAATATTTTTTGATTTTTCAAATTGATTTAAACATTACAAGTCCCACGAATACGCGCATTTTCATGTTTAAGAATATTAATATATATATAAGTATTATAGAAATATTTACTCCTACATATTCACATATTAGTTTAAGAGATACCAATCACATAATTTATTAAAGACACCTATTGTGTGTGTATTAATCAGAAAAATGTCGCATTTATACAAAGACGCTAAGAATATACATTTATTTCTCTATTCAATAAATATCTCTTTTTAAAAAAGTTAGATAAATTCCAGAAGGAGTATTTCGTTCTTTTACTGCTATCATAGAAGTATTAGATCGAAGGACAAATTGAACCCTTACATAGTCAATTTTTTAGCACAAAATGTTTTAAAAAAGGCACATTTTTGTATTGCTTAGAACTAATCATAATGCTTTAAAAAATGCGAAAATTGAAGAATTTTTTAATTTATTTTCAATTTTAAACTTTTCACACTATTTTTTTATTTTATAGTTTGTGGAACACAAAAACTCCTAAATGTTTGCTTCATATAAGTACACTCTCTGCATGCTATGGAGAAGTTTCATATTTTTTAAAAGAACTTATCTCATAATTTCTAAAAAATTCATTTCTGTATCTCTTTTTCAAATGATTAAAGATTTTTTGTGTTTTTATGCATATATATATGTACACACAATTTAATATATGATATAATACTAAGCCTTACATTGCAAGGCGGACAGATATAACATCGTCCTTTTTGGATTATCTTTCCATTTTCATTTCTTCTCAAGTTACAAATTGCGCAATGCCTTGCTAATTCCTGTTCATTATTGAATATTTTCAAGAATCTAAATTACTGCCTTCAATGAAAAATTCCCGCCTTCACCAAAAATAAAATCCAGGATGAGAAGTATTTCAATACCACAATTTCCTTATAATATTAACAAATCTTGCAAAACTGTTCTATATAATTCATTTATAGCTTAAACATTTCGAATGTTAGGAAATTAATTCACTTTTCAATTATTGGTTTTAAAATACATGTGAATGCTTGATTTAATTCAAATTCTTCATCGTAAGTAAATACACTTTTAATGTAAAGCAATAATTCTGAATTGCGATGCATCCACTAATGTAAATTTTATTGTTTTTACGAATTAGAAGAGAACTGAATAATGCGGAAACAGAATAGTAAATAAATTAAAGAGAATGTTGTCTTTAAAACAACGGAATATAATTTATCAGAACCAGGCGAATACAACAAAATGTTATGAGGAAAACAATGCATTACTTGTGATTCATACATCTCCTGAAAGTCAACATCCACATTAAAAAAATTCAAATCATGTATAGATTGTGAATTTTTTTGAAAAATGATCTTATGATAGGATTTTAAATTCAATTTATTCAAAATCTATTGACGTAACCAAATAATGTTCACTAAATTAATCTGTGGAGGCTTTTATCTCGACATATTTCAAGATTAGTAAATATCTAAATTAACTGAATTCATTAAAATTTATTTAATAAATTAATGCAGTTTGTGATTCAAATATCGGCTTCAGTAATATGACTATGATGTTTACAGTTTTATAAGTAAGGAATATATTAATTATGTATATATATATATATATGGAAAGAGAGGTAATTATATGAATCCAAACTTTAAGCGATATTAGTGTATTAATAGCTTTTAAGCATTCATTTCAAATTCAGTTTCACATTTAATTGTTAAATTATCAACAGTTCAATTTAAAATATTTTATATTTTATAGGAATGTCATAAAATTTTTATGATGTACTACTTGGGTTTCTTTAACATTTGTTTCTGCAGTGATTTTAATACTCAAGTATAAATTTACTTTTACTTTTATACATTTAATCAAATATCCATTTTCGTTATCAATATATGTGGTAGAATTCACTTGAAATAAAATATTTTTCAGCAAAAACTTTTTGTGTCGGGTTGCAGTCGTTGAAGAACTGAGGCTTTTGGTACTTTATAATCCAAATTTTACTGACGAACATGGACATAAATGGACATCACGAAAAAACAAAGAAACGGGCAAGCAATACAAGGAACAAAACTTCTCTTTGTTCACTCAGATCTCTACTATTGTAGGTTTCTTCAACCAGAAGCCTTTAGAATCATATGATTTCCAGTAAAGACTTATGTGATTGGTCAGAGTACGCGGATGATGCAAGATTGTATCATCTTGTTTTAAAAACGTGAAATTGACAGTTTTTTCAGGAGATAAAGTTGTGGTTATTTCCGGTTTCGCGAGTTAACTATAGATTAACTATCCAGCAAAGCCTAAGAGGTATTGGTAATGATCTTGGAGGGCTCAAATCCGTTATGAAATTAAATCCCTCTGGAGAAAGTTTAAGTGAATTATTACGCACGCACACACAGGCATGAACACACACGCATGCACGCACACTCATACACACACACGCATGGACACACACGCATGCACACACACGCATGCACACACACACACGCATGCACACACACGCATGCACACACACACACACACACACACACACACACACACACACACACACACACACACTGTATATATTTAATTTTGTGTCTTTTTGTGCTTCATATAACGTAGGTCCGAACAATTACCTACCAGGATTCAATTTAAAAGAAAGAAAAGAACATCTAATACTACAACGTCTTGTTAAACACTGATCAATGGGATCAATGCCTGTTAGTTCCCCAAAATGAAGTTTCTTGGAAAGAAGAGCAACACACATCTAATTGAAAGAATGCTTTAAGATGAAGCCTGGAGGACAACAGTGTTGACTATAACAAATCCATTCCTCAAAAGAAAGTAGCAAAGAGTTTCTTTACTTGGATCTTTTTTTTAAGTTCCTTTATTCCAGGATCTCCGCTTTATGTTCTTTAGTTCTTACGGAGCTATTTTCTGCTCCAAATTTCTGTCGGATCATTGCAAATGTTTCTTTTCCGACCTCCAAGTATTATCTGATTTCGTGCAATTTTTTTCCCTTCACGTTCCAGTATTGCTTTCTCATTTTTAGGGCGCATACGTATCGTTTTTGAGGTTAGTATTAAAAAAAACAATCCAAAATAGCATCCAAATCGCTGTATTAAAGTACGATCAATAGCACATTATGGTCTCTGATCTTAAAGGCAGGAGGAATGTATAATTATGGATCAAATGATTTCACAGAAGTCGATTCCTTCGATGCCTAAATTGAAATCTACTTTCCCTAGTGTTGGAAATCTGGGAGTCGAATATCGCTCCCGGCAAATGACGGACGTGAAGAAAACAGCAAGAAAAAATGCTTTTTCAAGGAAATGTTGTTAGCATTATTATTATTTATGTGACGGCGTAAGCAATATTGGCGACATTAAGTACTCCCAGGCGCGGCGCGGAGTAATGACTTCTTGAAAGTAATCGTGGTTTGTATTCCTTTCTAATCGTACAGCCGAGTGTATCAAAATCTTATGCGGGAAGTTTCAATGACTATAAAAAGAATTACTCTCACGTCCAGATATCATGGTAATAAAATACTTGGAAAGAAGTTGGAAATGCTCCGAATAAAATTATTATTATTATTATTATTTTGAAAATTGTTGATGTAAAATAAATGTATGTATATTGTATATGAGGATAATGCTTTACAAATATTTTCAAATTTATGAATCATAATGGTATTTATGAGATGCAAAAACAAAATAAAGATGATTGTGTATAGATTAAAAAATCATATTCGGTAGCTTTAAGAGAGCTCGATTGCTCTATATATCAACTTTAAAACGGGCATTAAAGAAAAGAAAAATATGCATCAGAAAATCGATACATAAAAAGATATTCCACATTTTAAAAATAAACAGCTGAATAAATAATTTAAGGAATGGATGCGTTTTCTCAGTCCCTGATTTCTGTACAGTATAAATAGTTCGAGGAAATGTATTTAATGATAAATAATCTTGTTCTTCACACATATTAAATAAGTTTCGATAGACTATTTCTGTAAATCTCTACTAAAAAATAAACATACTGGAAGATAATTTGATGAAATCAAAATAAAATTTTTTAAATGATTACTTTTAACTTGGCATGTTCTAGATTAAAAGCATTGTGTTTTAATGGTATCCCAATTGTGAATAAAGGTTTTTTCTTTCAACAACAGATCATATTAAATGATTTACATCATAGAAGATCTGAGCTGTTTCACGAATATAAGGCGAATATATGGAATTTGAATTGCCAAAAGTAATTATATAGATTTGTAAATTCCTTTTCACATTTTTAGTGCAAACAATACATGTTTTTTAAGTTCAAATTATCATCTTTTTATTTATATCATACTTTTTTCGTTCATTTTGATGAGATCATTGACTGTAATAGACTCATGATCAACATTTTCTAAGTATTTTGATTAGAAATATGCACAAATCATGGAGAAATTTATCAGTGGTAGTCGTTAATAGTCGAAATACATTAGAAAATTTTAAATCAAATTTTAAATAATTAAATACTTAAGACGCTTAAAAATAATCGTTTAAATACTAATACTTTTCAAATAAATACTAAATAAATTTGTATAAAATATCTATGACAAAAGAATAGTAGTTGAACAGCGCATATTACATAATGATTGAAAAAATAGCCAAAATAAACACTCAGAAATATATAACATCAAATACAAGGACATTTCAGTCAAGAGCAAATAAGTCGTTCATATTTATTCAGGGTATAAAGAGCAAAAAGAGATTTGGTTGATAATTTTTCTACAATTTAGTAATAAAAGAAATTGAAAAAAAATTGATTTTTTCGAAGATTTTTTTTTTTTTGAGAATGTATTAGAATTTTTATAAATTTTGTGAATAAAATTGTTCACTGTATAAAAAAAGAAAAGATTTTTCAATTTAAACTTTCACCATAACCGATTAGCTATTCGAAAAGGATTTACATACTTTTATATCTATATATTCTTTTATGTTCGATGAAAATTTTTAAGACAAATTATTTTATCAATACTATTGTATTCTTTCCCAAATTCTATGGTACATATACTCAATCACTCTGTATAAACATATCTTTAACTGAGTTTTATTTCAGTAGTAACTTTTAATTGCTCTTTATTTGAGATTTAATTCATCTTTCAAAAGCAGCAATTTTAGATTTATCTTTATTTTTTAAATGACCAAACGTATTCCAATTGTGTCTTTTCAATGTTAAAGAGCGAAAGAGAGAAAAACGTTGCAACAATAAAACTAATTTTATATCTTATTTTAACACAAATTAGTTTTAACAAAGTAATGTTTAAAAATAAACAAAATGTACCACAATTACTCTTTCTTCAATTGAAGAAAAGAGATACAATGATTAGAATATTATGAATACTGTAATACATATTCTCAGGCTCAGAATGCAATTGCAAAATGCCGAGTAACAGCCTACTCAAGCAAATGCGTTAAAATTAGATAGAAAAATAAATTTACAACAGAAGATTCCACGTGCAAAAATTACGGAAGCATTGAATATGTATTTGCATTACAATGAAAAAAAAACTGTTAATAATCTCGTATTCTCCATTTACTTCAGATCAAGAAGAGTATTTTTTTAGCTTTTTTATTTCAATAGAAAAACAGTTCTTTTTTTCATACTAATTACTATTTCACTGATAAGGAATTTTTATTCTTGATTCTTCATATCCAATTGTTCTCTTTCTCGTGAAATTTTTCCAAATAGAGAGTTTTCTAAAAGAATCAATCTCAATATTTTTGGAAAGGAAAATCAATTCTTTGTAATAGCTGAACTATGAACATTGGTAGATGTTACACTTGATGTGTCATTATCCATGAATTTTTTTTATCTAGGGGGACAAATTATGTTTGGTTGAATTTTATATGTCAGGGCTGAAATAGAAGTCAGCAGAATCACGATTTTTTTCCGTTTAATTCTGTCTATGTAATAATTTATATCTTTAAAACGGTGAAATGACAGGAAACACACACACACAAATCAATATCCAACAAGAGGAATAATAGAATGCTTTGATTGACTGGTGGTTAGGAGTTTCATGTTGAAGCTCAAAATCTAATTCCAGAAATTTCATGGTATATTGTTTGAATAATTACTTCTTTATTAAAGTCGCAGAAGCAACAGGAAAGTTACGCATAAAGAATCTTGTAGGCCTCCTAACTTTCACACCACACCAACGGGAAAAATTGAAGTTTCGACAGATTTAACGTGCATCTTTTTTTTTTTTAACAAAATGGGTCTTAATCAGCATCAGGATTTGGACCTATGACTCGACAGAAATAACGCTTTTCTCAAGTCTGTAATAATAACAATTTCGCATCTGCGGTTGCAGTGAGATTGCGAGGTGTGGAAATTTCATTTGTGTAATAGTTCTCCGAAGTTAAAAGTAATAGAAAAAGAATAGTACTTATTATCCTCATCATCCATCATTAACTATAAATAGTATGCCCCAAGTCAATAGTCTCTTGCTGTGTTAATACAAAAAAATTTCAAACTGATTAAGATGGAAAAACTAAAGTTCTTTATAAAATATTTTATTTAAACATTGTTGTTTGTTTTTTATCCCACTTGACCAATAAAAACATCAAGACGAAGTCCATAAACCCCTGCATTTTTAAACAATGAAGAGCTGTAGCAGGACTTGAGAGTAAATGGGTCTTTATGGAAACCAATACAAACCAAGATGTAGGCAGGAGCGGCTTGGGTCGTGGCGATTCGGAAAAGGAGGGTTAACTTTAAGACCTGCCCCATGCCGTTAAAATCTAGTGTGATCATTGCGAAGCCTAGCAAGAAAAGTTTCATCTTGTCTACTGCTTGTCCCCAGCAAAGCGTACGGTTTCCTTCATACCAAGAGATACTGATATCTTGTTTGACCCGAGTAGCAATTTCTGAAAAAGTAAGACAGCCATTATGTGTAGAATCCTTATGGCTGCCATCACAGGCCAAATCATCTGCATTCTCATTCTCGCAGATATTCACTTGCTATGGTACTCACTGAAAAAAAATCTTAGCTTTGTGGCACTCAATCTTCTAAACTTTTTAAAAGTTTTTACGGACTTTTTGCCCACCCACTGTATATATATACCGTGTGTGTGATGAATCCCCAGAAGCTTGCATGTCAGTAGGGCCAGTCTCCAGCTCAGTGTGTAGTACCCCTCACACCCCTTCCTTCATTACTACTTTGCCACTTGTAGCCGCTCATCCGGTATAGTGGTTAGTGACGCTGACTGCGGTGTTGTAGGGCATGGGTTCGAATCCCGGAGTTTGTGTTGTAATCCTTCCTGTGCCTTCCTTTGTGTTGTAAGCCCTCCCCCGTGTGATACATTGTGTGGTGCACGTGTTTTTGAATGTTCTCAATTAAAAAAAATTGCAACTTGTGGCTCCTTTTCTCTAAACACGTGCATGAACTTCACTCTCTCGCTATCTACGCTTGTTACAATGCACGTGCTCAAGTCATGGCTAGGAGTACTGAATGATTTATTGAAGCATTACAATAAACCAAATTACGATCAACGGTTGCGTTATTAATTAATCCCAGTCGTTCACAAAAATGATTGTTAGAAGTACTTTAAATAATCTTATAAATAAATTTGATTGTACAATTATAATTAAACGCACAATTACACATTTTTAAGCATGAACGGTTAAACTACGTAAGAAATATATTGCAGATTATGATTTCAGGTTGCATATCAGGAGCTTTCTTAAAAACAATACTTGTAACAAGAATAAGATCTTTGTCTATGCTAAGAGACAGCTTTTCCGAATCTTTTGTCGCGTGAACAGAATAGAAACAAATACTTTTAATGTATACATACTTAAGGCGAAAAGTTACATATTTCAGTCCTCTTTAACAGACAATTATATTTTGTCACAAAAAATGGCTTTAAAAAAGACTGCAAAAATATAACTGAATTTTATAAAATATAACAGGTGTAAACAACATGTTTTTTTGTTGTCGAAAAAATAAAATAATGATGAACGCAGAACAACTTTAAAGCGATTTGTCAGAACACTTAAACTTGTTTTCCTTTTCGTAACTTTTTCAGATGCTGCAGTCATTGTTGAACACCGTCTTTAAAAAGCAACTAGGCAGAACACTTCTTTTCATATTTTTATTCTATTTTCCACTTGTTGAGCATATGTAAGAATGCTTTAATGCTCCAGTGAATAAAGATACGAAACTGTCAAGTCATGGAAAACGAAAAGCACGCTGTTATAGTTGAGGCCTTGGAAAATTGCCATGAGATTCTGAATGGCATTTTTTTCAAAAGAAAGTTGGTTTAAAAACATGCAAAAAAAAGAGGATCATTTCTAAATAGAAATTTCATATAAATAATTTCTGTTTTTGTTTGTAACAGGTTAAATGAACATTAAATGATGAAACTTTGGAAATATTTATAGAACAAACAAAAAAGGAAATTATACGCAGTATATGGGAAGAAATCAATATTTTAAACAAAATACTAAATATAATTCCCCAGTACTAAAAAGAGTAAATTCAGGATTTGCGTGTCCAATTAAACACCATGATTGATTTTTACGTAAAGAGAACAAATCATTTCAAACGGATATCCATAACCAAACACGGAAGTACCTTACTGTTTGTGACTTTGAATCTTTCTTTACATACTCTTAATCGCATAATAAAAATGAGCAAAACTAAAACTAAATTATTTCATTAATTAACTGAACAAAAATCGATTATTTTAATACTTCATTATGGAGATACAATTTTTTTAAATCGTATAAAAATAGAAATAAGAGTTCGTGTCAATGTATTTTTCGGTAACTAAAATAAGAGAAACGTCAGTAATAATAAAGTAATCAAAATCATACTTGCTACAAAGATTCTATGTAATATAAGGACATAAGGTTCGCAGTTTGTGCAGTCTGAGCGTATGTAATATATAACAGTGCTTCCCAAAATGTGGTACGCGCACCCCTAGGGGTACGGGAACAGTTTGGAGGGGGTACGTTTTGCATCAGAGTTTGATGGGGATATGCACTGCACCGTGTTTAACTGCGCCAAATTCTATATTCTCATGAGTCAAGTTAAGGCAGTCTTGAGAGACAAAAGAGAATTGGTAATGAAGTAAACTCGTTTCCCTCGCTTCATGAGTTTACGACAAGTTCGACTGCTGAAATTGATGCTGATACTCTGAAATGCATAACACAGCATTTTTAGAGTTTGCTAGTGGGCTTGAAAATTTATTTCCCTGATTTGAACAAAGGTATTAAATGGATAAGATATTGTTTAAAATTAACACAACATTCATGCCAGAAGATTTGTCGTATGCGGAAAGAAAAACAATTCTTGGAAACAAATATTAACAGTGTACTTTTAACTCATAATGCTCACAAATGAAACATGTGTATCTGGTTTTAACAAAAAAAGTTTTGCAATACATCTTGCTTTTTACAGCTTCATACTTGCGTGAAGATTCTTTTATAGTATTTGTAAACACATTTTAAGTCCAAAAAAAAAGGGGAACAGACTATTAGACGTGGAGTCGCATCTCCAATTTAAATTAACAACCAGGGAACTAAATTACGACGATCAGTCATTTCAGCGCAAACAATTTCATCCTTCTCATCAATCCAAATATATGTTATTCATTATATAATTTTTATTTGTATTTTAATATGAATAACTTTATTTCTCTTTTATTATTTTATGTATGTCACAAAAAAAGAAAAAGAAATATATTTTGATTGTTATTAAAATAAATCCATTTTTTGACGAGGTTACGAAAATTATGCGTCGTAACTCAATGTTACGAAAATTATGCGTCGTAACTCAGCGTTACGAAAATTATGGATGGAGTACATATATGTTAGAAGATTGGGAGAGGAGAGAAAAACACTGATATATAGAAAATATAACCCTACATTCTCCAACCAAAAGGTAGTTACTTCTGTACGATTACTTGCAAAATATGGACCAGATTCTGAATGTCAACTTGATATATTGTAGTCTTAAAGGTATTGATTTCATTGTTTGTTTCTGATATTTTGAGGGTGAGTATCGTCATGCCACTATTTGAGCAATTATGAACCAGGTATGTTAAATGAAAGTGACAAAAGATGAAAAAAACAACATGAGGTTTTGCAGTGTCCTCTTTACGAAAGTGTAATTATCAGCTTAATGTGTCTTCCAACAAATGAAAAATTAGTATCTTTTAATAAAATGAGTTATAATATAAAAACAGTGTCTTAGTGAGGGAACGAAACGTTTTTACTCCCTGTCTTCCACAAGAAATTTCTTTAGATTCCTCTGTATTTTATGGTGCTGATATTTACAAAAACGTGTTTGAGAATAGTCAAAGCTTAGAAATTATAATAGATCCTATAAGTTCAATGCATTTGAAGCAAAAGAAGAAACGAGGTTGTAATATTTTTAATGATGAATCTTACATGATTTGAAATAAAAAATAATTTAAATTTACAAAGATTTTGAAAAAAAATTGAAAGAAAGAAAAACGAAGACTTAATTGAAGTCAGAATTAATTATCTATAGAAAGTTTAATTTTAAAAGTTTAAATGCTTTTTTGTGCAGCAAAGTTAAAATTTCTGTTTTAATACAAATAACCACTTGTATAAATAAATGCGTTACCTTTTTGACATGACATGCTTAAAAACAACATAAAAGCTGGCTTACGAACAAAATGAAATTAAACTTCATAGGAGTTGACTTTTGGGATTGCATTAAGAAATTTAGTTTTAATTTGAGAATGAAAAATCTACAACAAATGCATTTCTCTCTGATCCCGTTTTTTTTTCTTTTTATTAAGTTTTCCTTTATTTTATTATTAGCATAGAGCCGGAGATATATAAAGGACTACTATCAACATTGGACTATGTGAATGGACTATATCAATTTTGAGAAGCGATAAAAGGAGATGATAGTATATGGTGAGTTATGACAAGACAGTGAGGTATGGAACTTCATTCTCCATATTTCAACTCCATTATACTGAGATCAAGTTCAATGTAACATTCAGGAATCTTCATTGTTTCTCTTGGCTTTTGAAGATATCTACTCTCGGAAGTCAATGGTCTTGTGGAATTAACCAGCTTTCTTTGATAATAATTTCCTCTTCTCAACCAAAATTAGAGATCTATTTAAATGTATACTTCTAGTCCCTTTAAACACCATATTCTGAAAATTTTTCTCTCTTCACTTCGCAATAATAAGAGGAATTTTTTTGCCAAAGGTGCATGATATTTTTCATTATGGAGTCAATTTGAATTCTCTTTTTTTTTGGTATTCAAATAAAAGTGAATGTTTGAAATATTGTCTTTTATTTCTTTTCACCATAAGAAAAACATTGATGAGTAGATAAGGACAAAGTACGCATATCTGACAATGAAGTATGTATTAGTATGTATAGATTTCTATTTCCCACAAATGCTTCGTAATTAATTACGGACACAGAAATAGCACACCGGAATTTCTTGTTCATAGTTTTTCGAAGATGTGTATGTTTTCTTTTTTTCATAAATAATAGCATCCATACCAATATAGTGTTTTGTTACTCTTCTTAACATGAAGATATTAAACAAAAACTCATGAAAACAAAGAAAGAAAGCATGAAAATATCAAATATGTCACAGTCGATGATTTTGGAAATGAATCCACAAATGAAATGTGAAAGAACAGTATTCAATCTGCATATCCAGGATTATCCCGAAAAAAAAAGAAACACAACTCCAAAATACTATTATGATTTACTAATAATTCTAAGAGCATATAATATGCATATTTTATCTGTAGTAAATCTAGAAGTACTTTCCTCTTATTTTAGTAATATATCATGTGTACTAGACTCTGTTATAGTAATATTTTCTTATAATTTTTAAAAAGTAAAATAATTGTAAATAAGTGTAATAATTGTTTTTAAATCATTTCTGTACTTTTGCTTATCAATACATGATATATTTATAAACATTAATGCAAACGCAATGAATCCTAAGAAAGTTGTTTCATGTAATGCTCATATTTTTTTTAATGTTCTATTAATTGTTTCCTCGAAAATCGATTATTTTACGCATGCAACAGATTAATTTTATAATAATATATAATAACAAATATTAATATATAATGATTGAATATTTATATTAATTTCCGCAATGCTCCTATAGTGTTTTTAAATAATTAAAAAACGTCGGATTTGAAGGGATGAAGAGAGGAAGACGGAATAAATTGTTAAATTTTTTCAAACAATTTAATACGTAAGAAAAAAAGCAAAATTATCAGGTTCAGTACTCAAGCTAACGATTCACAATATAATTTGTCTCAATCTCAACTCTTAATTTGCTATTTTTAAAGAAAGAAATATACATCAAATTTCTGTAATGTTAATTTAGTGATGTTGACATTTATGATAGATTATCTGAAGGCACGATTTGACTTCTGATATATGACGAATACAAATTGTGTTTGACAGTTAAGCTCTGTGATATGACTGAAGAAGAAAAAACTGTGATAAATATAATTAAATAAATATTTGTTCATGGTACACACTTGGAGTACATAGTTAAAGAGAGAGAGATGACTACACACAATTTTAAACCGAACTAATTAAGTCGAGATTGTATTTGAAAACTGATACTTCTTTATTTATTACCAATTAGTGCATTATAATTTTTTACAGCAATGCATTTAGATAAAACTTTTTTTTCATTTTTTTTAGAGTTATCCAGTTTTATTTTCCTGACCAGATCGAAGGTTGTTTAACACGGCTAATGCTAATTGCAATTTTCATTCTATGTATCTGGGGTAATATCTCCACGCTCACGCCTTTATGAGTCATTTCATTTAAAAAAACCGCTAGAAGTTCATTATATTTAAATAAGAATTTTTGAATTCATATTTATTAATTTCATACCAGCCATGATAGACCTGGCTATTCAGCAGACCAATGAAACGGACCACCAATACTGGTTCAATGATGTGCAAATGTAGAGTGTAAGTGTTGACGTACTTCATTGATGAAATGGGGATACCCACAAATATACTGAATCACACTGAGTGGCAAAACAACCGAGGAAAATATGTGTTTCTTCCATAGATTCCAGAAAAACTTGCTGCAGAAAAATATTCGGATGTCAATGACGGACATGCTATAAATACAAGGATGAGTCGGAAAATAATTTTACCCTGTCGACTCATAACCACAGTTATGTATGAAAGTCGAAATGTAGGATGAGACATTAAAGATAAGACATAAGTTTATTTTTCTACATAAGTACCAATTTCATTGAGATATTTGTCATACCGCTTGATAAGCTTCAAAAGGCCCTCCAGAAAAAACTCAGGGCTTTGCACACGGAAGAAGATTTTAAAGGCTTGCTTGACTTCAGCATTGCTTCCAAAACGCCTTCAGGCGAGATTCTTTTTCAAAGCCGGAAACAGATGAAAGTCACTTAATGCGAAATCAGACTGTATGGCGGATGGTGTAGATGCCAAGAGTTGCAGTATAGTTTTGGTTGCTGTCAGTGAGTCATCCAACAACAGAACGCCAGATCTAAGAAGCTCGGGGCGCTTTATCCGATTTGCCTCTTTCAATTTCGACAGGGTGCATGTACCCAATGTACTAACGAATGATGTATCGGTGTCTTGCGTATTCACCTGCTGTGTCGTTTTTCGCCCATAGACGTTGAACGTTCCTTCCGTATGCAAAGCCCTGAGTTTTTCCTGGAGATATCTTTGAAGCTTATCAAGCTTTATAACAAGCGTCTCAATGCACTTGGTACTTAAGTGGAAAACTAAAGTTATGTCTTATCTATAATGTCTCATTCTATATTTTGATTTTCACACACAACTCTGACCACAGTCGACAAATGAAACTTTTCTGACTCTCGCGCCAATGGACTCAAATAAATTACAATATCTTCATACTGCATTTGAGATACCTAATTGCTGGGTAATATCACTATATTCGAACTTGATTAAGCCAACAAATGCACGACATTTCAGCGGCACAGCATCTACGCTCAATCTTGATTCATTATATTGTCTGAAGAAGCCCTTCACGCAGCCTCTGTAAAAGTAAGATCACCAATAGAACTCATCATTTCTGGAAAATTTTGTAAGATCGTATGGTACACCCGTGTTATAGTCCGCAGGTTTTTACGCGAGGTACATTCAAATAATTCAACATTTCGTTATTTGTCCATCCATCCTATTGCCCAAGTGACTGGTTCTCAAATGGTATATTGTAATTTCAATGCTAGTTTCAAGCAGAATCGTTGTGCAATTCAAATGTCGTACAACACTCTCGACTACGTTAAGAAAGCATTTCCGAACCTGCATCCTATGAGTACAAAACGTCTTTGTGTTCCGTACGCGCAATGTAAGTTTGTCGCACTGTGAACCCCTTGTATTTTACTTATTTTCATATTACTCAAAATAAAATATAAGTCACATTAAGTGAAACTTCAAAGAATAATTTAAAGCCTTTTAATATGATTTCAAATTTTATTTTATGTGCGTACATGTATTGATGTTAAATGAACAGAGGAGATGATGAACTCAACCTCAGTTTTATTGGAAAATTAATTTTATAACTATAAAATTACACGAGGAGCTCAACGTTAAAATTTAATTTCTTAAAGTTTGAAAATTTTCATTTTCGGTCCAATCTAATATCTTCATGATGATTAATTATTCACACAAGAGAATATAGTGCTCTGAAGAATTAGTTGCAGTTCAGTTAATTTGAAACGTGTTTGTGAAAAGACATTGCCAGGTAATGCATCCTTTAAACAAACTTCTAACATACCGACATCCCCTTTTAATTAATTACTTATCAACAACTTAAAATCCATGACAACACAATAAACCTACGCGGTTGGATCCAAACTTGTATACAAAAGTAATTAATTATTTACTTGCCGCTTGCGATTTTCAGGAACTTCAGACAATTAACTTTAGACTAGGTTTCGTTTAACACTCCCAGAGGAGGAGTAAAGTATTAAATTTAGTCTCCACGAAAGTGAAATTGAACCAAAATTTCAGGAAGATTTTGGATATTTATTCGGGTTTCAATTAAAATTTAGCAGAATTTCTTGACTGAATTTTTTACCAATTCCATTCTTAAGAAAGCTTAAATCTCCGATGGGCTCTTTCAAAATCTAGATAAGTCACGCTTAGGTGCTGGAATAATTAATCTTAAGAACTCCAGGGACTTTCTCAACTTACGATTCTCGTATCACTCTGACGCTAATACATTTATACATTAAGACTAATGCTATGCGACTGAAATCGGAATTCTAGTGAATGTGCTGAGAAATTTCGAGGAATGAGGAACTCTCCAGCTATGCTCATTCTAGGATTAAGATTCACTTTCTAGTCGGTAAACTAATCCACTGACATCTCTCAAACTAAGCGACAAATTTATATTCATAATCCTTTACTTCACATTCTGCCATCTAAAGCCAATACCAGTATCATTAAGAACAGAGATGGTGAACGAGAAAGCGCATTCGTGGTTGTGTGTGTGTCTTTTCAAGAAAGATAGTAGATAAAATCACATTAAGGCGGTCTAGAAAATTCACTTTTACAGGACCGTTTGAATTGATCTAAGATGTAACCCATTTCTGTAATGGTAAAATCGGTATAAAGAGAATATTAAATTACCATCTATGAGAAACTCGTATCTTACTCCAAATTACATTCCAGTAAGGCTAGTCACAGCTAATTAGACATTGCGCTTTTCTGGTAAAACTTCAAAATAACATTTTTACGGATGTGATTTTGAAGTTGGAAATACTTTTGCCGGAGCATATTACACTACAAATATGCTGAAAAAAAATTGAAGATGATATTTCATGAATCATTAAACGCGTCTATAATATCTCTTCAAGGCTGTAGAATTCTTAGAAAAAATGAGAAAACCATTTTACAGAATCATAATGCTTGGCAATATAACTACTAGGTAATAATTTAGAAAAAATATAAGGTAATAACAGCTTTCATGTTTTATGTTTTATATACACGTATGGTAAAGATAGAAAGCGTGTTATAAATTCAAATATAACCCTTTTTACTTTATTTTACAAACAATATTAGAAAAGCTTCGGATTTTGTTGCTGGTTTTTTTTAGATAAATATAAAACGATCTTTTTTAGATAAATATAAAACTTATCTACATGTATACCTTATTTTCTAATGATAATAGGCAATATGAATGATCATTAACTTGTAGCTCGCTGTCAAGCTGTTGTTTAATGATATGTGACTATAATAAAAAAAAGAACTGTATAGACTCACAGCTTACTGTCTAAAAATTATTATTTTATTCTATGTAATGGAAAGGTGATATCTTACAATTGTACAACATTACGATTTAAAAATAATTCCATATAAATAAGAAAAATGTAAGTTAAAGTATGTGGCCCATATCTCTAAGCCTGATCACATCTGAACGTTGGTATTAATCGTTGTTTAGTAGCAAGAAAATCTGGTAATGTACAGTTTTTAGCGAAATCTTACCACTTTTTTGTACAGCTCAAATATTTGCAGTATGCATGCATGTTTGTTAAGTGTAGCGTACCAGAATCTACATTACCTTCGGAATAATTTTCGAATTATTTGTAGTCTTAATTTGAAGATTCAAATATTTATTTTAAGTACAATACTTAAGAATGGTGAAAGCCTATAAATGTAATATATTCTCAGAAGAATTAATTTTCTTTTAAGCAATTCCTTAAAATGGAATAAAATAATATACAGTTGAATGCCGTTTATCCGAACTTTTATTATCCGGAGCGTCAAGTATCCGAACCAAAGTCCGGATACGTTTTCGAACAGTGCAATGCTCAACAGTTGTTTCGCGTGAGGCCAAAAGTGACGGGAAAACCCAAGGTGAGGGATATTTGGGGAATTTCATTTGTGTGATTTGGTAAACATCTGTGTGGAATATTAGGCCAGTTTGTTTCCAAGTGAGAGGGTGTATACATGCTCTTTTGTTGAGTTTTGTTGATGTAGAAACCTGGATGGCATGCAATGCAGAAGACTGTGGATTTCAAATGCTAAATGATGACGAGATTGTGACTTTCGTGCAAAAAGAATCCGACCCTGTCACGACCCTGAAACGGATGAAGACGAGGACAACAACAACAACGATAGCAAGGGTCCATCAAATACTGACGTGTTTGCTGCATTAGAGACAGCTATGGAGTGGTACGAACAACAATCAGAGTGCTGTCCTACTCAACTACTGCTACTCAAGAAAATCAGAGACCTTGCAGCGAAAAAACGAAGGTGTACAATTGTAGAGCGAAAAATAAGGGATTATTTTCCACAATCAAGGTAAAATTGCGACATTTTGCACCTATTTGGCTTTTCCTTCAAGCACGTTTCCCGCATGGGATGATTTTCAATATTCGTATAGTGTCCGGTTTCATATACTGCATGTATCGCATTCGATTTTCGGTTATCTGAACGATCGCGTATCCGAACGGTGTCCGGTCCCAATTGATTCGGATAAACGACGTTCTACTGTATATGTAAATTAGTACACAAAAAGGGGGGGGGATGATTTGATTTTTTTTTTGTTGTACAAATGCCATATTACAAGCTTTGGGAAGTAATCAATGACAATAACATGTCTAAAAATAACCAATTTAAAAGAAAATTTAAAAAAAAAATGAGACCTGTTAATCACTATAGTATACAAGAAAAAAAAACAAAGGCATTTTTTATGTCATTTCTACCTTTTTACACTACTTATCCAGACTACAAATTTTAAGAACCATTAATGAAATACACTAAGTTTAGTTTACTGGGAATCATCTCAGTTTAATCAAATTCTCAGTTTCAGTATTTAAAATAATTTTCTCAGGCTAATTGCTATTGAAATTTTGTTTCAATAAATCAACAACGGTTTTTCACAAATACTTAAATAAGAATCTTTTACTTTTAAAATAAGTAGCATTTAAAAGAAGATCTTAAGCTCTTAAATGCATGTGCATTTCGTCAATGCATTTTTTTTCTAAGCTACTGTGTGTTTCCCAAAACATTTTCTGCTTATAATAAACCAAAATTTGATTCTTGAAAATGGAAGCTGAAAAATCAAATCAAAATTTACGAAGGGAAAAAAATGCATAAATTTAATGAAGTGCAGAGAGGAATCAAATAAATATCAAAAACTGAACTCTTAAAAGAAACTAAGATTCCCAGCTATCGATGGGAAAACTTCAAAAGGTTTTGAATGAAAACTTTTTAATGAAGTGTCGCGTTTCTTTCTTTTTTTTCATGGTAACGATTTCTTTCGAAACGCAAGATCAATCGAGTAAAAAAAAGTAAGATAGTAAACAAAAGAGAGAAAGAGAGGGAAAGAGATGAATCTTTTCAATTCTGGAGAAGACCAAAAGGAAAGAAAGAAAAGTATCGAATATTCTCCCCGAAGAGAAAATTCCACTTATTTTTGCACAAAAAGAATCGGTAAACACTAAAACAGAAAGCAAAAGCACAAGAGAGTCGCAGGTCTTGTGTATAGAAAACATCCCGGCCAGGAGCAGAAGTCATAGAAAGTAGTAAAAGTTGTGAGTACAATCATATGTACTTGCAGAAAACAACACCACGTGGTTTGTATGTCGATACATACTCACATAGTCCCAGTCTCAAATCTAACGACTCTTGTGTGTGACTGACAAAAAAAAAATAAGAACGAATATATATCTTTACGAAATGGTCGAGGGAGGGAGAGAGGGGGTCACAAAAGTGTTTTACTGAGTTAGGAAGTGCGTCTGAAACGAAATAAGAAGGGAACTTCTTTGCGACTCAAGTTGCTTCAGAGGAAAGAAAGAGTGCTCGGAAAAGATCAAAGTAGAACTTTCAACCCTGCCAAATAAAACTGATTTGCCTGTTCAAGATACAAAATGGAATATTTTCCAATGCAACTGATTTCAACATTTTTTCGCTCGTGACATGAGGTGCAACTACAAATATGCAAAGCGACAGCTTGCATCTTTTATTTACAAATTGCATTTCCTTCTCTGAACAACTTTCCGACAATTTGATATTTCCTCTCCATCCCATTTATTTACTTATTTATTTTTCAAATTATATTCGTCGCTGAGGGATCCGGAAATCATGTTTTTTTTTACAGTTGTATTTTATGTACTATTATTATTATTGAAGTGAGGGTATTTTTTTCCTTTCAAATTTACACTCTGAGGCGAGAGTATTGTAACATAGTTTGTTTATAAGCATTTATTGTCTTTTTCTTTACTTTAAAAGGATGAAATGGAAGCATTTTAATATTAAGAACATGTTTCTTTGGATATTTTGCTTAAGCGACACATTTATACGAAAAAGATTGATTTTTACCCTGAGGCTAGCTCAAAAAAGGAAACAGGATTAATTTTACAAATAACACATCGGAAAAGAAATTAATCTGCAGAAAATTTCAATCATAAACTGTATAAGCTGTAAATGTTATTCAGAAAATTTGAACAGTTGACACAACTATCAGATTTACTGAATGTTGTTTTATAAAATACCTAAATCTGGATAGTATATTGGATAGAATGGATAATAGTATTCCTCGCACATTTCGGCGTAATTACTTTAACCTATACTTTTACACTGCATTTTTAATTTTTAGGTGCATGCACCGTATATAACCCCCTCCCCTTTTTTACGAAGAAACCTGAAATGTACATGTGCTTATCTTTTGAAGTATTGTAACAGACTTTTGAACAACAGTATACTTCTAGCACTAAAATCCTAAAGAGTAAGAAAAGTTATCTTAGAAAGTGTGTAGATGTTAAAAAATGAAAGAAACATTAACAAAAGGAGGTCAAAAGCGTCATGCAGTCCAGAAATAGTGTGTGAGTGGATAGAAAAACCTTTTGAATTAAATTAAAAGTCATTTAAAAAAGAATGTAGCATATCTAACAATCTAAACCTAACAGAAGATTATTATTACTTATTTATGGTTCAGAGTATTACTGATGGCGAATAAGAAACAGAATTTGATTATGTACATGAAGATAAATCAGAAGACGAATATTATGACGAACTTTCCTTTTTATCCAATAATGAAAGTTCACAAGTTATTCCATTTCCTTTAAATAAAAATTATTAACACATATGTAGAAATCTACTTTTTTAATTCCTCATCTTGTTTATAATTTTATTGCTGTCATTTTTTATATCCGACGTATAACGTGCCCCCGTAAATTTCTATCTTATTTCTCGTACTAAAAGTATTCGTTATACCCCGGAATATACGGTATACGGTATATAATTTCATAATTCCCCTAAGAATTTTGTTCCTGAGCTTTATTTCCTAAATTCACAGAAAAGCTCTAGACTAGGCGACTTGATGAAACTGGCAAGCGCACGGTATGTTATTGATCAATTGTGGGTATTTTATTATATATTAATGGTTCATTAGTCATTCGATTTCTTTTATAACTTTGATACATTTTTTTCAAATTCATAATATTCATATTTAATTAGTTCTTTTCTTCTTGAATAATCAGTTTATTTTGATTACAGTACCAAAATGTAACTAGTCAACTATTACGAAATATTTAATTTATTAATATGAATCTTCATTTCAAAAGAAGGGAAAATATAAATTTCCTTTGCGAACTTATTTGGGGCTAAAACCAGTATTCACTGATCCCATCTTTGACAAAAATAAAACTTAATGTTTTTCTCTGATTCACTATGATAATTGTCGAAAGGTTATATAATTAACGATAATTATAGATTAATGTTTCATTTATGATTCATCATTCTCAGTTTTTGACCATTCAATTAAAATATAATGTGTAATTAAGTAAAATATTTCAGTAATATGGATTTCTCTATTTTAACTATAAAAAAAACCTTCGAGTTTATGAGTACTCTGGAAACCCCAAGATTCTTAAAAAGGAGTTTAAAAGAATATTAAATGGGGTATCCCCAGGATGTAAGCACGTATTCAGATAGAACACAAGACGAAGAAAGAACTGAATAGGGGGAAAAAACAAGTGAAATTTTATACAAATGTATCTATTTTATCTAACAATTGGTAATGTAGTCAGCAATCCAGTTGAAATCCCCTTGAGTAGGTAACAAAGAAGAGACAAAGCGATTGTAAGCCCTTTGTACGGTTGACCTTTATAAAGGCCTCAAAACATTATCACATGAATACGGAGCAAGCAAAATAACATCATGAACTAGAGAAAAAGATCAAACACTCTTAAATTTGTTCTTGCTTTACTTGGTGGTATGTTTCTTTTAGTCCTTATAACTTCCTTATCGGCCTACATTGAAACAAACTCGGACGAAGAAAAAAAGCAGCTTTTTACTCTCAGAACCATGACGATAATAACATGAAAAAAATAGATTCCCACTATTGTGCAAAGTTATTTCTTCCTAGTTCTTTTGATTTTTGAAGTTTTCTATACTATATTCTTAAAAAATATAGGAAAAAAAGTGATGGATACGTTGGATAAATATTAATATTAGTCAACAGAAAATGTCAATTATCTAAATCTTACACATCAATTAAGTCAAATACAAATCAAGAATATGTGCAGAGGATCATTTATCAATATAACAATGATTTACATCGATGTCGAGAAACCAATTGATTTGCTAATCAATATAATAAAAATTTAGTATTAACTAATGAGAGTTTATGCATCAATTAATTAGGCTTGAAAGTATGCAAAAGTTTTTCAACTATTTCCTGCAGCAAAAGAAATGATTATTGTCAACCACTAATGTGTTTATTTAGTTATTTTTGCATCAGATGTGCTAATATGCTAACTAAGTGGTAACAACATTATCTAATTTAAAACAAAAATAAAAATACATTTATGATTCAAATATACAATAAAAGAAGGGGTAAATACACAAATATAAATAAGTGGAGAGGAACCTATAAAACTATAAAAATCAATACAGTAAACAAACTTTCTTAAGACATTAAGGTTTTCAGTACAATTGACCACCAAAGACAAAACCGGTAGCCAGGAAATACCTAAACGTTTAAACTATTTTTTTAAAATTTTCCATTTTACAAAAATATAGGTTACAATACAAGACATGTTCCGCAGTTTGAACATACTTATCACAAGAGCAAATGTCACTATTAATTAAATTAATCTTAATAGCTCTTAAAATTTCCATGCCTGTAAGAATAGATGATAACTTAAAATAAGTAAATTTTTCTTGCCTTTTAACCGCTGATAAATATTCGGAAAAAACTTTTTAGTCCACAAAGTTGTAAGCGAAACCAAGAATTCAGTGTTCCAGGCCGAAACAATTCTTTCCCAAGCTAAATACTTCCAGTGGGACAAGGTACAGACATGGAAAGATCCATATATTGGCTAGTCACCTCTTTGTGTAGCCAACTGGTCCACTCTATCATTGCCGAGATTTTCACTATGGCCCCAAACATAAGAAAAGTGGATGTCACAGTCTTCAAGGTAGTACAGAATAGTCTGAACCTCCACAATAAGTTTTTCTGTAGAAGCTACACAACGCAAAGTATGGAGTAAAGAGAGCTAGTTAGTGCAGATAAGAAAATAAGAGTTCCGCTCTGACGGGGGACAAAATTGTTGTATAATGAGTTTGAAAAACCTTCTAAGGAACAGGAACAGCGGTGAGAAAGGTTGGTAGTGTTAGTTATAAGAAAATAAAGACATGCGATGATAGATATATCGTCGTGAAGGTGGAAAAATCAAAATCAGACGCATGGTAATAGTGCCCAGAAATTGTGTTCGGCAAATGGACGAAAGGTGTCCCGGTTTACTGAGTCCAGACGATTTCATAAAAGTGGCCTATTTGTTGGCTATCCCAAGAATTGAAAACAAACAGCAAGTTGGTGTGACCGTTCACAGTTACGTAATGAATACAAAGACTAGACATTTCACCATTGGAGTCATGTCTTCTTTATCGATGGGAGGCATTTCATTTTGTAAAATGATTCTCCGCCTTATTTGATAAGGAAAAAGGCAGATAAACACACTTTTATACCACTAACATCAAGGTGTGAGTGTTTATTGACGTCGCACTATAAAGCAACACGAAGGCTAGGTGACGGACCTCATAATTTTGAACCACGACGTACCTTCAGTGATGCTAGGGGGCCGTGGTAGCCTAGTGGTCAAGGTAATGGACTCGTAGCCGGCTTGTCATGAGTTGGAGCCTAGTAATGTTGAAAACGTGGCGTGTAGGGGAGCGATGCACACACGATAAATCTGTCGAGCTCAAAAAAGGCAATGCAATGATAGAATTTAGGGACGGGGCTTCACATCTTCGTCAAAGGTTCACTTGCAAGATGTCGTTACTGCAGCGAGTGCTTCACAAACTTTCAATAATTGTGACTCCAGTTTTAATCATAATCTTCATTGCACCCCTTCATACAATAACAATATATTAAATGCAATAAAAATGTACTTTGACGTAAGGCTACGATACGACTTTAATTATAAACCGTACAAATTACCAAGTATTATATTTTGTATATGATAAGCCTATGAGATTCACTAGTAATTACCAAACTTGTTTTTAACTTAGTAGGAATGATTTAATTATTAAATACTTTCTGCAGTACTGATACATTTATAAGTATATCATATGAGTGTGAATGTATATTTTATTTTTTAATGCGTCAGAATGTGTACTTTGTTTTGTTTCCTTTCAGTAAACTGATAATTATTTTAAATCTTTTATTTTCAACTTCTCGATATGTTCGCGCCCCCTCCCCCCAAGTAGGTTTATGACGTCTCTTAGGCAAGCATGTCCCACAGTTTGAGAAACGCTGCGTTACTGTGAAAAAATTATCCTCGATGTGGTTTTGTTCCTATGTACCATTGGTCAGACTTTACATTTATGGATGGCAACACACAACTACACACGAATCATGCTTCTGGAAATGGAACGTTGAGTATGTTTCTCTGACTTAATCTGCTTGGGTATGTGTGGGATGTTTTGGAAAGTGGTGGTATTATTATACCCTCCCCCCCTCCAGAGAAAATCAGATAATTGATTCAGATGCTCATTGAAGAATGGGAATTCATACCTCCAAAACTGTTTAATAATCTATTGTTGAGTATGAACAGACGTGCCACATAAGCCATTGCAGTTAGAAGAGGTCATATTCCTGAATAAAGGACTGTTCTTCTCTACCTGTGAATTAACAACATTCTGCCAATACAGATTTATTGGCTTCGTTTCTTACTCTTTATTCATTTTCTTTGCCTTTATGCTTTCTCCTTCTTTAAAGTACTACATTGATTTTCATACTTCATACCCGCAACAGATTTTTGTGGAATTACTGCAGAATCAGAAGTCAGAAAAAGTTGCATAAATTGTACTCATTAGTGTATTTATTAAAATGAGAGGTGATCATAAAAACCCAAAGAACTTATTTCTGAAATACTTGCATGTTCTTATGTATGATGGAAATGAAATAAATATATAAATATTTCGGTTTAAGTGTAGAACACCCTTGTGTGTGTGTGTGGTAAGTCAATGTTTTGGTGACAGGAACCTGACGCCAAGCAACTTTTTATAAATATAAAAGAAATTTTTTTATTAATATTTTTTATTACTCTGGAGTAGTTCTTTATTTCATTGCAAAATCCCCTTCTGTAAATTTTTGAGACACCTATCGCTAAATTAAGTTGCTTGGCGACCGATTTCGGTCTTCATTGACTTCACCAAGGAGCCCCTCATTCTACATTTTAACCCATATTTCTTTCTATTTTATAAGGCATTATTTTCAACGTACTTGTTCACGACGCAAAAATTCAAATAAAGAATTCAATTTCAAAAGAAAGAGATAGAAAAAGAAAGCGAAATTTTAATGCAATGGTATTTCACAACTAACTTGATTAAAAATGTTTCCTTCTAATTGAAAGAACTATTTCCATTCAATAACAATAAAACTTATTTGGAAAAATGAGAAAGTTTACAGAAAATTCAATTTTATTTTGAAAAGAATAAGTTAACTCTACCTTATTAATTTAGGTATACATGGCAAGTTTTTGTGCTATTCAAGTTTTCTTTTCAGTTACAAACTCCTGTAACGTGTTTAATACAATCAGTTTGAAATCATTCTTAAGATAAGAGAATTCATTGGAATTCCAAACATTCCATCAATAGGAGCAAACATAAACAACACTTTTACTGACTAAAAACCTGAATTAGATATCAGACTAACAGAAAGTATTCAGTTAAGACAAATTAAAAAAAACACATGCCACTTTTCTAAAAATAACTTTTAAGAATAAATACTCCTATTGTATATATTTTGCAATAAACATTTGGCTTTTAGATGTCAAAAATCTCCACTTAAGCATTTTCATATCACTTATAAAATATGAAAGAACAACCCTCATTAATCCAGATCACGAAAAACTAAAAGAAAAATAGGAGAAACGTAACAACACCTTAAAATCCTTTCCGGCAAAATGGAACCATTATGGTTTTCGTGACTAAATTTTGAGATTGAGAAGACAACAAAGAAGGGAAACTGAAATAAAAATAGTAGCTGCACAACCCGGACGTAGTGTGATATGAATCTGAAGATATTTTACTTATATAAAGGCATATTTTTATGCGTACGTATATTTATATATACATCCAACGTATATAATAGCTTGGACCGTAAAATTTAAAAGAAAGAGATAATGTTTTATCTAGACTGCAAATACCAGAAGGAGAAGTAATTTTTTTCTCTTTAAAACGGAAAGACCGACTCATTCTTTGTAAAAGATAAAATATTTTCATTGCTGCTACTGTTAATGCCAATCATAACAACAGTCCTCCCTTTGTCTCGGTTATGTAACCATTAACTCGTAGTCTTCGCGACGCGCAACAACAAAATAATGGGTTAGACACAAGAATGAGTTTTATCAATAGAAGAACATTTCCTCGCACGAACGCGAAGTGAATTTTTTCCCTGCATGTACGAAAAAGGGCTTTCAAATACCTGAAAGTTTTTAATGTTTTTCCTGGATACTAAAAGACCACGCCTGAAACTTAAGATAAGAGAAGCACACAGATGGCATTCACACAAAAGCTTTTCTAATTACCAAAGAGATGTATTTTAACATTAAAAGATACCATCGGTAGGATACACAAGTGGAGTGTTTTTTTATAGTGAGAGATGAAACAATTTTCATTACTTATTTATTTTAAATTTATAAAAAAATTAAATTTTAGCTGCAAGTAAACTGTGATTAAAAGAGGAATTTTTTTATGGTACATAGTATCTTTTTTTTTTTGTTGAATTAAAAATACATTATGGAATCTAACGAGAACTTTATGGTTCGCGTGATATAGACTTAATTTTAGAATAATTCAATATTACATTTTATGTCAGAAAATAAGTTCAGAACACTATTTTTACCTATCTATCTACCTATCTATTTATCTATCTATCTAGACAAAAAAAATGAAAAAATACTGCAAATTTCATTATTTTTATGTTTTTCGTATTTTGCTTTCTTTTGTTTAAGGATATGCTGAACGGTAATTAGTTTCCTCTGATTTTTTATTATGGTAATATGATTAAATATAAACTTGATTACTAAAGAAAAAATCATATTTGAGACATACATTTGGAAAAGTTTATGTATGAGGCTCTATGTATGACGTTTTTCACAGAATAATACCATTAGAATATAACAAGTTTATGGAAAGATTATTTAATCAAAATATATAAAGGACAAAATATCTGTATTATATCAAGCGTTAAAGAGAAAAGCAGGTGAAAACAGAAAACGAAAGAAAAATTAACAAGTAATTTTTCTTAATTGATTGCAATTAATGAACATGAATGCTTTAAAAAAACCTGTCAGGTTTTGTTGATGAACCAATAAAAGCTCTACTAATATTTAAAGTTTTAATTCTTGTAATGGAGGTGAGAAAAGGTTTTTGACAGTGTGTTTTGAAACTGATAGGTTCGTATGGTTTGTTTTGTGTATTTCTATTTAGTTAACTTATAAAATAAAAGAAAATAAGAGGTGAATACGGTTTAATGATCCAATGCAAAACTTTGTAGATTCATATTATTAAAAAAACACTTACAGTTTTCATTACCTTACCAAAAAAGGCAGGAAAACTTAATTAAATTTGACAGTTCAAAGTTCTTAAAGTGTATGAAGAGATAAAACTAGAAAGCCTAATTGAACGCAAGTAGAAAGCAAAACGCGCGCGGCAAATGAATATGCATAAAACAATAAAAGATTCTAATATTTGACAAGAGATAATCGTATGCATGCATGTGAAGGCGACGAAATGGCGTAACAAAATGTATTGAATACACTGAACATTTGTTAGGGCTAAAACTGATGTTGATTAAACAGTGGAGCAATGGACAAAATTATTACGATTGATACGACTAAAATCTTACTAGTTGGTAGGAATGATGAAGAATTCGTTTTAAGGATAAATCATGTTGAATCTTTAATTGCTCTGAACTTCAAGTAATGCTGCTACTGCTTGCAAAAAATGGTTCCAAAGTACCATATTGCATTTCTAAAATGCCTTAAGGACATTATAGGTTTTAACCATTCGGTATCAAAGAAAAATAGTCAACCACCGAAGCTAATTAATTGAAAGCTATCCAATAATATAACTCAATAAATAGAAACAGTAATATTGTCTTGATTTCACAATACAACTGCAGAGTTAAAAAAAATCTTCGCTCTAATCGCAAGAAATGCTTTATAAAGATGTAATTAGTGCTGAAGGTAACGGAATTAATTAATCAACATAGTTAGAGTTTTTGTACATTCAGTTTTTTTTACGTGTTTAATAATTCTTCAATGTAATTGCTATTAATGAAATATCATATAAAAGGCATTCATTTCATCGTATATGCGTTATTAAATCATCTTTCTCTAGCTATACATTATTTAACTATATAACTTTCGGAAAAAATTAATGCATCTTCACACTTAAGAAGTACATATTTTTCTAAATTTTTCCCAAAACATAAAGTGCAAATCAAGATTGGCTCAATAAAGGAAATGTAAGAAAAGAGTACATTCAACTCAATTAATTTAAATTAAATTAGCCGTAATGCGCAGGCAAATAAAAATATGCTACTATTATATACTCGCTGTTGTATTGATCAATAAACAATGTATGCATGAAATTATAAATTTTGTTTTTGTTTTGATTAGCAATACCGTACATTTGACTCAATAAATAAAAATAATTCGCCCTTAATCTCATATAAAGAAAACACAAAGTTAAATATTTTACAGAATTATCTCTGCAAAAACCTTTAATTTTCATCACTTCAAAGAAAAATTCTCAATTATTATATATTATAACTATAAATTTTAAAAATTATAATTATAAATTCTTAATATATGAACTTTATTATTTGCGAGGATAAATATACTGTTACAAAGACCACATTTATTCTATTTTTATATTTACATAAGGTAATTATATGAAACTATATACTTTTAAGATGAATAAATACTTTTATAAATCAGTTTATTCCTCCAATACACTTTCAGAAACTTGTGATAGTATAGCACATAAAAGTAAACTTAAATATATAGGAAAGAAGAACAATAATTGATATGCCTTTATATTGAAGTCTTTTAGCTTTGTTGGACTTGGATCTTCATTCGGAGAAAAAAATCTATTTTCTCGATATATAGTGCTCCATCGCCTTAAGCAACAAAGCTTTATGTTTTTATGTGACTGTTTACCCAGTTTGGAAATTCCTATTTATGGATGAATGTAACTCGGAGCTGATTGAATATATATATATATATAATATATATATAGAAATACCATCAAATAGAACAATGCAACGTTTTTTTTTCATAACACAAGTTTAATGGTCTATCTGAGGTAGAGCTTATTACTTTGCACTCCGTAGAAAAGTTATTGAATTGACGAAGGTTGTAGTTGTGCCAGGAATTGTCTCATTCTTTGAAGAATGGCAAAATTTCTTAGCTTAAAAAGAGAAATTGAATTTTTAAAATTTCGTAAATGTGTAATACTTTTTGCCAAATTCAGATACAGCTAGCATGGAATTGTAGAAAGAATCGTGATTCATCTCAAAACACAATTTCGTGTCATTCATTAGACCATACACGCTTTAATAAACGCACCATAGCAGCCGCATACGCCTATGGTGTACAGTTAAAGATAGTCCCGTTAACGGACTATTTGATAGTCCCGTCAATGGACAACTTGTTGAAATTCCCTTTAGCTACAGACTACGTTGAATGTTCCTGGCTGACATAGATTGTGATGGAACAGATCGTAACTCTTGCTCTAGGGTCCTCGATATTTTTGTTCTATTCGTCTTTGTGGTGTAAGTAACATGCCCCTATCATCGCGCTTGGTAGTTTGACAAGGTGAATGAAATCTTTCCATTTGAACTTTTTTTTTCCATCAGCAACAATGACACTAATATACCATCTCTAGAATTTGTTTCCTCCAACAAGAGAACCATTTTCAAGGACAGAAAATCTGCAATTTCTAAAAGCAGCTGTTTCTTCTATGTAAAACTAAAATACGTACTAGACTAACCTTTTAACAAAGCGTACTAAAGCTTTTCACGCATCAAAACAGGGGGAAGATTCAGTTCCCGTACCTTATAAAAACGGCATTCTTTTCTTGTGTGGTGCTACCAGTGTAGGTTTGATCCAGTGTAGGTGGTGCTACCAGTTTGCAACATTTTCATGTGCAAACCAAAGGCAACGTAAATCATTAATGTATCTCATCGAAGGCCATGCATAACGTGAATTTGAACCTTCTGGATAGATTTCAGAATAACTTCATAATTCTGAGTATTCGGACGAAGTCCTCTGAAATGCCCCTTTTCATGATACTCTATTTTGACTAGGATTAAGATTTATTTAATAACTTCTTTGGCAAACAAAAGAAGACAGAAATTTTTTATTTAGTTTATTTATTATTTAAAGCAATAACATTTAAAATCATTTAAATATATTTTTTTCTTTAAATACAAAAGTGATAATTTCAAAACTACGCAAAATACATAAGGAGGGGTATATTTCTAAGATCCTTCTTTTTTACGTTTAGAAACTCATTTAAATTGTAAATATTTAGTTCAATAGTTAATGCATATTTCAAATAAAATAGAATGATTGCATTCGTTGCTTTTCTAGGTAGATAAAGTGCGAAACAATTCTATCATTTCTTGATAATTTTTAATCATTGAAGAATAAAAATAATTTTTATTCACAGAATTTTGAATAAAAGATTTCTAAAACCCAGTTCATTACATACAATATCTTCTCTTCATCTTTAATTGAAATGTAAACTGAGTAATTATTATTAATTACTGTGTTTACATTCAATTATTTTAATTAATTATTACTATTTAATTATAATTGAAAGATACCTCAGTTTACATTCAATTATTTTAATTAATTATTACTATTTAATTGTAATTGAAAGATACCTCAGTTTACATTTCAATTATTATGAAGTAATTATTATTAATTCTTTATTAACAAACATGATACATAAAAGCTTTTGGTATTAGTAGGAATTATTTGCATAGTTGTTTGCAAAGTCTTGAGACCAGTAGTCGACGTTTACTATTTCAGCACATTTAATCATTTTCACAGATTATTGGTTTATGTCGTGTTTTGATGAGTTTGATTAATTAATAAAGGTGCCCGTCTCATTAATCACTAGTTTACTGAATTTTACTGTAGACGTTGCTATAGTGCAATTTTATTGTAATGGATAAGATTTCTTTAATATTGCAAAACAGGTAGAAATATTGAACCTGAATAAAGTTTTATTTTCTGAACTTGAAATAAATTCGAGGTAAATATGTGAAAGACAGCTATTAATAAAACTACCTGTAAAGTTAGTTTGGAGAAATTTACAAATCGTAAGAGAAGTGGTCAACCAAGAAACCAAAAACACGTGTTAATTAAGTGATAAAAAGGATAGTCATACAATCTCAAGCGATTTTCTTCCCTAAGATTAGTTTCATTTCGTTCGCAAAGGGTTCCAACATCAGTTTGAATACTTTTCAAGAGTTTGATCACAGGTATTGATTATTATGCTACAAACTTCTGAAAGGAAATATTGTAGGAAAAAAGAAACAACTGACTTTCAGCTGACAATATCATAACTCTTCAGTACATCAGTGGAGTACGGTGTTGTTTTCCAATGAACCAAATGCGCAGAAATTTTCTGCATCTGCTATAGGTATTCATTCAAGCAGAAAAAATATATGAAGACAGATAAGTGATATCAATTGTAACACATCCTTCAAGCTATATGATATGGGAGGCACTACCTGTGTCAAGAATTGCTGATCTGTATTTCCTGCCACCTAAAAACACTATGAAAAAAAGTTGGTACTATAATTCGTTTCTAAAGAAATTTAAATTTCACATGTATGCTTACAAATGCGCAGTTCTCGTACAGATTATGGCTCTGTGTCTCAGTTCATTGGTTGCTACAAATTATCTGATGGCAATTAAAATACAAGTGCTGCACAGATCAGGTTGAAAAACAAATTTTAATTCCATTTAAAATCTCCAATATATTGTGAAAATAAAATTCCCGGGAAAGAAACTATTTAGTGCTATTGCACTTGTTGAAACACTAAATCATGTTTAGTGTAGAGATATTTCTAAAGTTTACTGCGCCAGTATCTTATTCAAAGCATACTTAACAGGATTTCAGTACTGATTAGAAACAGAGATTGTGCGACAAATACTGACTACTTAAGCAGCTTATATGTGTCTATTTTTTATGTTTTTTTATGTGATATGTGTTATTGATATGAAATTGAATCAAGTCTGATTTTACTTTGAGCGGTCTATATATAAGCTACATGGTCTATGTATAATAAAATTAAAAGTATACACGAGGGTTGGAATTTTAATAGTGGCAACACTGCTGTAAAAACGCTACACAATAAAACCAAAGGATGCCATGTATACCACATGTGAGCTACATACCTACCTTACCTCTCAGCAAAAAAACTCGTCCTTCCTACGTCACGCGCATTCAGAGTGAATCGAAAAACTGATTCTTGTATCAGCTTGCGGTCTAAAGTAAGTGTTGTCAGGATGTTTTCAAAACAAGAACAACGAAGTTGGATTAAAATTGAATGTGACAGAGGTCGTACAGTATGACAATCTCATCTAAGGCTTCAAGAGGCTTTCGAGGAATCTGCATTACCTTACAGAACTGTAACTAGATAGTAAAAGTCTTCATGAAGGACACCAAAATGTGGCAGACATGTTTCGGCAAGGTCGTTCTTGTGTCAGCAAAGCAGAAGTGCAGCTGCTGTCGCACTAATGGACAATAATCGACCACCAGATCTAAGTCCGTGTGACTTATTTCCTAAGATGAAGGAACAACTTCACGGCATTCCCTTAAAAACTGTTCCAGAGATTTCTGAGGCATTAAACCGGTCCATTCTAACTATCAACAGAACAGGCCCTGCTACAGGTGTTCTGTGACTTCCTTCCTCATCGTTGGAAACGGGTTATACACAATTCTAGTGACTATATTGAATCTCTGTAAAAACATGGTGACATGAATCACTTTTGTATTTTATGTAAATAAATTGTTGCCACTATTAAAGTTCCAACCCTCGTATATTAAATGCAGCAAAAACTTTTATTTTTCTGCCAAATTCTCAGCATACATTCTCTTTCTAAGTAAGAAGGTAGTTAAAGAAATTCAAACATAATTTAAAAAGTCTATCGAATTTTAAACTTTCATAATAGGTTATAAGCTCTGCATATATTAAACAAAGTTTTAACTATTATTGATAGTTTTATTTAAAACACAGATTTACAAATACACAATTGTGTATATATTTTTAACAAATTATTGGAAATTTTAAATATATAAATTTTTTAGCTTAAAAATACAATAAATGACCACAATAACTATTATTCTATAATATAGACATCAATATAAAAACTCTTAAAATAATTTCGTTTTTAAATAGGATTCACTATTAAAGCAAAGAAAAATAAAGAGGATTTGAATTTGTCTCTAGAACTTTATAATATGTATTATCAAATATATGTACTAATCAGCAGAGTGAACATATTTACAATATTTTCCTTTAAGCTAATGTAATACTATTAGACATTAAAATATATGAAATTTTGGTACCTAAACATATTGAGCTGTGTGTTCTTAATTATACAAATGCATTAATCAACTTGCTATGCAAATAAATTAGCATAAAGAGCAGAATTCACTCAGGATACATACCTGATATCATTACAAACCCTAAATAACTACTATTCAATTAAGATACTCTTCTAGAAATTCTCTCTAAGGAAAGAATTTGGTAAAACTCGGCACTACTTCAAAAGGCTTGGGGCCATAATTAAAAGAAACAGTAAGACAGGAAAAGAGAAAGACGGGAAAAAACCCCAACAGCATATCTATTATTAAAATTAATTATACAGTGGGAAAGAAGTAAAGCACACACATACAGTATGCTGTAAAATCTTTCCAAACTGCTAAGACCAAAACGACTAATCATCATTTGCTTCTCACACTCAACTCTAGGGCATCATTAAGTGAGACAAGATGGGCAAAATGGGAAAGGGAGAATGCCGAACATTTAGTACGCATCAAGAGTGGGGATAGAATTCCGCATATTATTAAAAATAAAGCCGAGTATTTTTGTAAAGCTGGTGAAAAAAGAACTCCTTTTTTTATTAATGATGTGTGCTTTCCAATTTTTTTAAATCTTTATTACTAGTACAATCTTTTAATATGATGGCGGCACAATACTCTTGATGTCGAGAGGAATTTTGAAGGTTTCGTCTCCAACCATTGATGTGCTTTAAACGCGTATTTCTTTCAGGTATAATTATCTAGATTCTGCAACATGGTATTCGATATAATGAGAGTACTTAGAAATAAAACTTGAGATGCAGGAGTTTCGTAATTAAATGATTTAGATTAGTCTTTTAAAATGTATGGGAAAGAAAAGGTGATAGGGTATTCATTATATTTATTATTTTTTTCGTAAGGGATCTCGCATCAGC
Organism: Trichonephila clavata; assembly: GCA_019973975.1. Taxonomy (NCBI): domain Eukaryota; kingdom Metazoa; phylum Arthropoda; class Arachnida; order Araneae; family Nephilidae; genus Trichonephila; species Trichonephila clavata. Next base: position 502,252 of record BMAO01019114.1, on the reverse strand, counting down.
AAAATTTACGATACCGCTAATAAGATAATTTAAGTAATTAATATAAATGATTAGAGATATTGTGATACACACAGTTTATTAAAATCTTAGAGTAATTTGCTGAAGGGATTTAAATTAAGACAAAATAAAGAAGATGCTCATTATTTTCCATTAACTGCAATTAACTGATTAAACTGAAATCAGTCCAAATTTTAACACAAAATATGTTTAATTGTTGGGTCACTTATCCTGTATTATTAAAAGGGTCTCTTAGATTCTGTATTACCAATAGAAAATGCTCACAAGTAGAAATTTACTTATTTTTTTTACTATACACACACCACATGTCAGATATTTCTTATAAAGTAATATGAATTGCTTTAATTGCTTTTAAATCTGGATGAAGATAACATTTCCCATCTATGTAACAGTAGTAATAAAAATAGTAATATGTATGGAAATTGGTGATTTCAAAGAAATTCGGATATCCTTAATTTTTTTTTCTAGAAATATCACAAAATTATGACAGTTAGATAATGTAACTGTACTGATATAATTTAAGATTTATTTTTATAATTTTAAAAATATCTTTTTTAAAAAAACTTTTTATTTAAAACTCTCTTTCTACACGAAATTCATAAACTTTTAGTAACAGGATAAAAAATGATAAAAATAATAAAGTGACTTATGTAGTCAAAATAAGCTTTGATTATATTACAAGAAATACACCGTCAAAAATTGTGTTTTTACTAGATTAACTTCCCAGGATTTTATAATGCACACTACTCTACTATCTTTATAATGCACACTACATAGAATTTTCTAATGTTTACTTAATATCTGAATTGTGACTACAAAGTTTTTTTAAATGTTCATAATTATAGGTATTCTCTTACATTTAATTCTGTTTATTAAAATCAACTTTATTTCTAGAAATTCTTAAGTCAAGTTGTGTATGGAAATTTTTTTACCGACTAAAACGAATTCGTTCAGAGCAATAATATTAGTCTAAAATAGGCACTGTTAAAAACATTCTCAAAGTGATACCACAAATGGAAGTATATAATCTTCAACAAATGAATTACGAAAATTAAGAAACATGCTTTAAAGTCACCATCACCTTGTAATAACTATAACTGCTAAGTAATATTTCTGTGTATAGTATAAATTAAGCCACAATTTCTGGTGAATATACAAACATAATCGTCATTAAATTAAAATTTCAAGACTTATTATAAGCTAATTTTGTTTCATACGATGCAAAACTTTGATGCTCTTATCTCCAAGATTATTTCCTAAAATATTGGCAAGAAGTTATTTAATTTTTCGAAGAATTTTACTTCTGCTTGATAAAAAGTTAGATTAAATAATGCAACCATATTTAAATTTAGTAGCATAATGAAATATGTCAAATTGAAGACATTTTAGGAATTAAATCACCCATCGATTTTCTAAGTGCTTAAACTTAACTTTCACATCAAACAGGAAATGTAAAATGAATCCGTTACCAAACAATGATATCCATTTATGTCTATGAAAAGAATCAAAAGGTCAAGTGGTTTAGAGATAACTTTTTAAAGCTAACTTTTTCAAAGTAACAAAGCCAAGCAACAAAATACACAACACTGTTTAAACAAGCAGAGTAACTTAACATGTTTAGAAATAAGTGTATGATTTTCTTTGGAAAATTCTGATGAGAGATCGTAAAAAAGAACTCGATCAACCCTTCTTTCTTCTGCGTCTCTGAGAATGGATAATTTTATTCTTGGGTTTATTACGAGGCAAAATATACACAACTTACATATTTTATCACCCCTACAAAGCAAGAATGAGTGCACAGCATTTTAGCGTCCTTTTATGTTGTGGATCGTTACCTTATAAAATTGAGTAAAATTTTAGATGGAAAAACGAATCTAGTTACATAAAACAAAAAGTAACATTAACAGTAAAACCATCGAGCGTCCATGTATTTTAAAAGGGAATTGAAACAGATCAGACAAATAATTTATATAAATTGTTTTCAGCATTTTTATTGTCCATTACTTAGTAAGATTTGAGTCTATATTTATTACAAAAAAAATCATGCTAGTATATTTTTAACAAGGAAACCGTAATTTTAAGCCATTTATATTTTACATACCATTGTATATTATACAATATTATTTTATGTTCATAATTTAAAAATATCAAAATGAAAATCATAAAATATTTAATTTAAGAAGCTTTATAAAAAAAAAATGTTTATCATTTAAAAAAATGCTTTGATTGTTTGTTAATGAAAAAAATCAGAAAATGTAATTTGATTTGAGTGAAATACTGAGTATATATATATATATAATATCTGCAGCTTTTTTATTTTGGAAAATGCGTTAAAATATATTTTGCAAAAAAGTTTAATTTTTCCTGCTATGTTTCAAAAGAAAAAAACTTAAATAAATTTGCTTAGTTAATTTTACTTTTTTACGTAAAACCTTGTCAGGTAAACATTACTAAAAGCACTTACAGACATTTTTTTTAAAATTAAAAATACATTTTCCCTTCTTATTGCTTATAAACCAACGATATGTTGAACAATTTATTAATTCTTATTCAAACATGAAAATGTATTATCTCTATTAATTTTTATCAAATGAGTAAAACTTTGCGTAGGTGTTGATAAACTTAGCTTTATTTTTTCCCATGTTATTAGGTCATTACAAAAGAATAAGCCCTTTTGTTTTAAACCATTCAATAGCTTGAAATAAGTATTCTTTCATGAGTTTTTATTATTGTACTTTCTTATACTTTATTGTCTACGAATTTAGCAAAATAAGTAAGTCATAAAAAATATCTGCATCTGAAATCTGATTTATACACGCAAGGAAAAAAATTGTAGTAATATCTACGGGAGAGAATGAAAATAAAAGACGGAATATTTTATGCGTTGTCAAGGAAAGCTTGAATCGTCTTTTCCAGGTTTCAGACAGCACAAGAATAAAAGACGACACGAAATGAATCAATAATGCACTCCACAGATTAAAAACAGCAAATGATAAGATGATTCGGAAAAAAGACATGTTCTCTCGCACAAAAGCTCAGAGTACTCACAAAACAGATCTTTGTAATTCACGGGAAAAACGACACTGAACGAAGCGAATTGGGCATCAACAAAATCACATCCTACCCATCAGAAGATGAATTGCGGGCCCAGTCTCAAGTACCGAGATCAAAAGACTGGATCGAACATTGTAATTTATTAGATTGAGGCACCAGACCCCTCCCTCCAATCGGCCTCTTGATTGTCCAGTTTTCTTTCTGTCTGGAGTTGTCATGTTGTATCGAGGATGGGCGATAACTCTTAACAAATTGATTAAAAACAGATGCGTTTTTTCACTGTCTGTAATTTGTGAAGGACTCCTTCGGACATATTGCACGTCTTTTATTGTTACTTGAGAAAAATAATCGTTAGTAAATTTTATGTAGTACATGAACATGTATTATATTTAAAATTTTGTCATTGCGGGCAAAACGTTTTTCTGTAATTGAGTCGGTACATTTTTCTCGATATGTATTATTTATTACTGTAAAATTACAGAAATAGTCAAAGTATATATTAGGTTCGGGAAAAAGAATCCATTATTTTTACGTGAATTTCAAAACTTTATTTAACATGTTTGGGATTAATAATTTTGGTCAAATATGCACCATTTTGTTTTATAATCTGTTGTCATTTTAGAGGTAGTTTCATAATGCAGTGCCTATCTCATGTAAGTCTTGGTCCTTATTGGCGAAAGACTCTGGTAATCGGTTTTCACAATCTTCTCTTGTGTGTGATGTCAATTTCTTATCACCAAGGAAGTTTTGAAATGCAAGGAAAGCACTAAATTTGGATATTTACTGTCAACAATTGGACCGTTTTAGATAGCAATTGACCAGAAATGGCAAGAATTTACCGAAAAGGAGAGGTGTTGCGTTCCATCAGGACAACACTAGGCCACACTCATCTATACAAACTCCAAGAAACTCCGGGAGCTTGGTTAGGAAATTTTGATGCATCCACCATATAGTCCGAACCTGGCATTAAGTGATTGCCATGTTTTTCTTGCATTTCAAAGCTTTCTTGGTGATAAGAAATTGACATCAAGAGAGGATTGTGAAAGCCAATTACCAGAGTCTTTCGCCAATAGGGACCAAGACTTATACGAGAGAGGCATTATGAAACTACCTTTAAAAAGGCAACAGATTATAGAACAAAATGGTGCATATTTGATTAAAATTGGTAATCCGAAACATGTTAAATAAAGTTTTGAAGTTCACGTAAAAATAATGCATTTCTTTTTTCCCAACCTAATATTTACTTATTCTTAAATATTTATTTGAGTTCTTGACTGAATACTGGTATAGACACTGATAGGTCAACTCTTAGAAAATTTGCTTTTGGCGTGCGAGAGATACTAACGTCTCACTATAAAAAGCTGAACGAGAGCTATTGGCAACAGACCTCGTAATTTTGAGCCTTGGTTTAAGTGATTAGGATGCTTGAGCTGGCACCCCTCTTTCTGAGCTTCAACATCAAGCCAGCGGGAGGACTTTTAGTCTTGATAGATTTTAACGTGCATTGGCCCCTCTATATAACGGGTCTTCAGTAGCATAAGGTTTGAATTTATGACACGCCAGGTGAGATCCGTGACCATGGCCACTAAACTACTGCAGTTTCGAAAACTGTGTTTGGAATACATATAATTCGGGAAATTCTCTGTTCAATTGTTTTCTCACAAAAAATGAAATTGGAGTGGGGTAGAATTTACAGACGCAAATCTTTTTATTTGCGAGAGGCTCGCAATATCAAGCACGCCTTAATAATTGTGGTGTGGGAATCAGTAATTTGAAAATAAACACATTTACTTTGTTTAAATACGTTATAGATAATTATATTTTAGCACATACTGTCAGACGCCGATTTACCGAACCCCTATTTAACGAATTTCGCAGTTTAATAAATTTTTCTCTTCTCCCAATTAAAATGAAGGCAAAAAGCTCATATTTAATGAATAATAAATCCCGGGTTAACGAATTATTCTAACAGCTGGAAATTCTATTTTTATTAGTCTGTAATTGAAAGAATTAAGATTTTTTTTTCCAAATGACATTTTTTTGTTGTCCGGAACAGAAAAAAGATTTTCTTGAAGCATAAGATTTCTACGGGAAAGAGTGAAATTCATTATCAGACTTTACAGGTGAAGATGTATTATGAATGTAACATACTGTGTGAGTTTTGAATAGGACAGGAAATGCTCTTCTTATCTCATGACATTCCGCAAAACGCAAGGGATATTTTAAGATTTTACCAACCGTGTTACTTATGGTGATGAACTGTCTATCTGTGCAATTGAAGTTGAGGAAATTGTTGATTTGTCAGAGCCAATGAGAAGCGATTCTGACTCAGAAATAAATAATAAAAATCCTTTCAAAACTGTTACATTTTCTAATGCTTTAGATTGCTTGAAAACTGTGAAAGCATGCCTTATGCAGCAGGATGCAGAATTTTCTTTTCTACATAAAATCAAAAAGTACTCTTTCGAGACAGGAATCAAGAAGATTGTCAGACAACTATTAGTCAATATTTTAAAATTTCCAATTAACTGGTCCATAATAATTCACTAATAGTACTTTTAGCTGTTGAATAAAAAGTATGCAATTTCTAACTAAGAATATTTTTGTGTAGTTGCTTATTATAGAATTTCCAAAAGGTAAGTACAAAAAATTTGTATTTCGTTTGGACCCCGAAATAACGAACAAAATGTTGGTTCCGATGAATTCGTTAAATCGGGATCCGACTGTATAATGATTTTATAAGGAAGCCTTTATTTTCATGTGTCTTTGAAAGTTCTAAACGAGCACCTAACAATCCAAATCCAAGAGGAACTTAGATATTCTACTTATAATCATTCAAAAATTTGGAAGGAAGTAATATTCCACGAATTCATGGAAAAGAACTATGAAGGGTGATCAGAAACAAAAGGTTGCAAGTCAAATGAAGAAATATTTATTAACAATAGACAGAAAATACAAAAGGAAGTTAAGAGGCATACATGCCTAACTATTAAGAATATTTAGGCATTTATCAGGAAGCAGAATCAACTTGTTTAACCCGTCTTGGTAGAAATCAGGTTCCTGTTCACAATGAGCCAGGTCTTGGCGGATGTTTTCACAGCACTGTCTTGGAATATCGCAGCACATCAGAAATGATATTATGCACGCTACCATAGCTCAGTCCCAGCTCTAACGAGATTTCCCTCAGTTACCCGGCGATCATTTTGAATCATTTCTTCAATTCGTGCCGTGTTTATTTTTGTCATTGAAGAACTTGGCCGGAAGCTCCCTATCATATTGCGGTTTTCAACATCCTGTCTACTTGATTGAAAAGAGTGACACTATTTCGCTACATGTTGTCAGCCATTCTGCTCTGCTCTCTCAGATGCGGGGACACATTCTTTGCCCATAAAAATTGAATCACGGCTCGCACTTCCAAACGAGACCAATTTCCTAAGCTCTTGCCATTTCAATCATCCTGAACCGTCTAAAAACTTTCACTACCTTCCCGCAAACCAGCTGTATAACAAGTAGCTCCATTTGTCTCCACCCTAGGGAAATAAAACTTCTCCCCAATATGTAGTTTTCAAATGCTGTGGCTTGTAACCTTTTTTTCTGATCATCCCTGATATGAAATGCTGTTGAATTATTTCTTTAACCACAATGAAATCAACAGCAGAAGTAAATGGTGTTAATCATCAAAACGAACAAAATGTTCAAAATCTCTGCTTAAATTGATGCATTATGTTAATATCTTTATTAATCCTATCAAATTTCTAATCTTTTTGCAGCTTAAAGAGATACTTTAGAACATAAATAAAATGCTTTTTAATATGTAAATATTAAACTGAATTGAAAAACGTACAACTATTTAAATATCATGTGTTCATGGAATACATTTTTAGAAAAGAAAGAGTTGTTACTCAACTAACAATACTATCGGAAATTTGTAAGTATTTTTGTAGCGCATGTAAAATGCATACCTTTAAGCTTATTACTTATTAATATACGAATTTAAAAATAGATATCCGTAAATAAACCAAATGGCGATGATAATTAACGGTTGCTATTTAATTCATCGTTCGAAATATTCAATGCGTAAATAATTACACTAACAATATTTACAATATTTACTCCTGTAGCCAGGGGGAGACGGCTAAAATATTCAAATTTATACGTCAAACAATATATTTTTAATCTTCTTTTTCTCTTAAATATAACAAAATAGTAGCAAACTACGTATTCTCATTGTAATATTAGGCGTCCTGAGAACGTGAATAATAAGATACCCTTGCCTATTACTCAACTCGCCAGAAGCATGATATTCTCCATTAATCATGTGCAAAGCATACATTGCGAACAATTGCTTTCATCTGGATGTTTCAAAGGGGAAACAAAAGACTAGATACCTGGAGGATGTGGCCACGTGAGCCATAAATGTATAATGGTTGCCATAGTAACAACAGATGTTTCTGTGTTTGCTGTCGAGATCCCTGTTCACTAAAAAGGAGTGAAGAGATTTTTTTCTCTCTCCAGTGTAGGAGAGAGAGAAAAGTAAAGAAGGATGGGGAATGGCTTTTTTCCCCCTATTAACTCAGATTTTTTTTTCCATAAGAATTTTTCATGTGCCATTCTATCTAGCCTTTCTGGATGTTAGAAGGTAAATGAATCATAAAATTAATTTCATTGGTTTAAATTAATATTGACGTAAGTTAATATAATTTTGGAAAAACATATTTAAACGGAGGCTGTGTAATATGATATTTTTCTTACTTGTTTATATTATCAAAGGCATGTGAGAAATCAAACTTTTAAGTTATAAGAATCCAAATATTTCAATAGTAAGCACAGTAATCTAAATGGTGACTCTTGCTTTTAAAAACTAAACTACTTTAATATTTCGGATAAAGATTTAGGCAAATGATAGCACTTTATGCGCTAGAGCCTCTTCTAGCGAGAGACAGTATAGGAACTGAACAGTCCACACAGTTCATATTACACAAGCAACTCGAAGCAAACAGCAAGTTGCCATCGCGCAAAAGATGAATACAGTCGATGGTGTTGGTAAAAGGCATGACAAATAAACTAATTATTATACTGAAATTACCTGCAAAATAGAAATTGTAAATAATAAAAATTGAATGGAAATTGAGTATAGCATATAAATGGGTATATACAAAGCGCATTAATAATAAAAATACAATTTGGATTATAATAGAAATACAGTTTGAACAATGCTACACATTCGGGTCCAGTCCGCCCCAAAGACCTTGAATTTTTTTTGATTGATTATAATTCTACGATATAGTACGTAACATTAAATTAAGTATTTGTTATTAATAATTAATTTTATTAATGAATGCTAGTTCTTCATTCAATAATAAATGGTTTTTTCCCCGAAAATCGACAAAATCAAAAGAACATGGTGGGTGGCTTATTGGAGCATGATATGAGAATAGTGGACTTTCGACCCTAGATCTCCACCCCGGCCCTTGAAAAATTCCTGAGTGTGCTACTGAGTTTGAATAACAATAAAAATATAATCTGAATAGTATTGAAATTGCTATTTGAATGATATAAAATACAATCCCATCCGAACACATAGTAAAAAATAAACAAATTCACGATTATTTCAAAATATAGAAGAATCAAAATGTTTTTGAAAATTTAGTCATCAAGTATTAGGTTTTATAATAAGGTATTTTAAAAATATTCAAACTGAAAAATGATTTTTCTAGTTCACGAATGCATACAATTATATAAACACAACTATATTTGAGAATATTATGTAAATTAGTTTTTCGAAATAATCAAAATTTGTATTATGGAAACACACAATAATTGTTACTGTTACAATATGCGTTTTATCAAGATAGATATTACCGCTGATACAATTCCGAAATCAAAATTTATTGTATATTACTTTCTAACTTTACGCTTGACTGCAATTTTTCAAACTTCGAGAAATACTATACTTCACGCAAACAAAAAATGAAATAATTTATTAAGCATTGTTTTTTTTTATCATAATAATATACAGAAAAAATTAAACTTTGCAACAGAAAAGAAAATAAATATGCAAACTATTGGTAGAAGACTGTTGGTAATCAAAAGCTAGTCAATGTAGTTTGCTAAATTATACAAAATTAAAAATACTTTTAAACGTAAAAGTAATAAAAAAATGACTTATTTTTAAAGGCTAACAGAGTAATTTTATCGTTGCCTGGTTCTATAGTATTAAAATATATAGTGTGTTTGATTACTTAGTATGAATTTTGGAATGAGCCGAAAAATTTCAAGGCACACACACACGCACGCACGCACACACAACTTTACTTTTCTCTACAAAAAGTTTTACTCTTTATTATATGTATTTGAAGGTTAAAGTTATATCATTTTAAATATTAGAGTCAATAAAAAGTTAATGATAAGTCTCCAGTGGATCACAATTAAAAAGATTTCATAAATACCGTCATTTTATCTGAGCTCATAATATTGGTATAAATATTCACTCATTTCAGATGAAGTGGAAAGGGCTGGAGTTTTGAATTTGTGAATTGGACTTCACAAAATAGTTTATATTTTGCGGAAAGTCTACTTTTAATACAAATTTCATATAAGCGAGACTTTCCGACTGCAATTTATATAATTTAATCTTTTTTTATTATTTTTTTAAAACTTTGAGTTTGAATACCCAATGTATATTTGTTTTCAACATTATTTCTATTATACAGAATAGTTCCTATATAACCACTACAGTTGTATTGTTGAAGAAAAGAATTCCCAGTCGAAGAAAATTTACATAAATTATTTACTGATGAATAATCTGCATCTGTTCTTCAACTGAAGGGAAATTTATTTCATAAGGCTGAACTGATAAGCAAGCATCGCTTAGATCATATATTAATCTTTTGTGAAACGGATTCGTTTTCTGGGATATATAACAAGCGTAGCCCAAGACTAAATACCTTTGTCTATTGTTTTCCTTATTGAGAAGAAAAATATCTATTCCTTCAGGAGTAATGCCTCTACATCCTTACAGTGAATGGATGCATGATATTGTCTTCTCCTATCCTCATATCTTATCAGGAAAGGCGAATAAGCGAACTGCAGAAAAAAACCTGCTTAACAATATTAGGGGATAATCTTCTTGAGTGTACTCGATCCAACACACTTCAATTATGCATGCTAATATGAATCACGGTTTTGCGCTTCTAAATCTATCAGCACTTTCGGCCTTAGGGACATCAGTTAGAGGGAAGGCAGTTTTCTGGCCAAAGATTTGAGTGGAAGGGGAAAAAGAGGGTCAGAAATATCATTCTAAGACCCCTCCCTATCCCTTGATAAGCCAGCCCAATCTACGTCGTCACCGGGTAGGATAGGGGAGTCTGGACCCCTCTTCAATCTGCGCCGTGAACTAAAGTGATTACTTTGGTTGGAGTATCTTCAATTGGGTCGAAATTGTTTCTCAGGATCTCACTCGCATTCGGGGCAAAGTTGGGAAGATAGGGAGCAAGGGGAGAAGGGATTTCCCAACGGATATTCCTGAGAGAAATCCCTATCAAACGAGGGAAATTCTTCGTACAGTTCTTAAACTTGTTTCAGAGGGGAAAGTGGAGTAAAAATAAAAATGAAATAAGTTGGAAAACAGAAATACAAGAGGATGAAGCGAAGGAAAGAAAAAAATTGGGTGAGAGACAATTTGGGTTGAAAAGAGAATTGCTCACCCAACGAGTTGAAAATTCATGAATATTTACGCAGATTACGCAGGAATGAACATCAATTGTTTATTCCTGCATTCTCTTACATAAAATAGCGTAGAATTTTTGTTTTTTCATTGTTTCTTTCCACCATTTTAAATACTACATTCGCCATCTACTCCCCCTGCATTCGTTTAGCGAAGGAGCTAAGTCGCTGAAACACGCATATACTCAACGCCAGTAGCTTTTAAACTTTTCAACGAGAGCAAAGAAAACTAAAGAAAAGAAAAAAAATGCAGAAAAATGAAATTGAGTATACTGTATTATCTTCTCGTGGAATTGCAACGGTAAACAATTGAATTGGTTTAATATATACATTCGTGCAAAGTACGCTTTGAATTTCTCAAGTTACTAAACATGAAAATAAATTTTAAGCTTAATAGCAAAATATAATGAATCACTTTGATTTTTTTTTAAAAAAAATATGCGCAGCACAAATTTAATTAACGTATAGAACGGATCTCACGTATTAATAAATAATTAATAAATTTAATTTACTCCTTTGATAGCTCTATCATTGTTAATAGAATATTGTTTTTATTAACACTACCTGATCGACGGTTTTAAATAGAGACCCGCGAAATCCATCGTGGCAAGGGGCTATATTAAGCCTACGAAGGTCTTAAGCAAAGGACCCCTGAATCCTGACTTCCCTTTCCCTCACCACCAAACTCTCGAGAGGACTTTCATCTCGACAAATATTTAGAGTGCCACCATGCCACACAGGCACTATACATTTACAAATATGCATACCTTTTCCAGGATTCAAATCCAGGCCCTAAGGAACAGCATTCAGTGTCACTAACTTCTATGCCATCTGGGTGGGCATTGTTAAAAAATTTCTCATTGAAGCCAGATTCACTGAACACTTTTAATAGTTCGTCGCTCCTTAAAACTTACGTTATAATATTAATCTTATTGGTATTTTAAGTAATAAAATAAAGTGTAAAATGACCTTTTAATACAATGATCAGAACATATATCTCAGAAACTTGTTAGTGTATCACAAATATAAAGAAAATGTTAATTTTTTTTCTATTTCACTATTTGCAGTTTAATGGCTTGTAAAATTTCATATCGAAAAATTATGGCTTGTAATGCCTGAGATCTAATTAGTGTAGTTCCTAATGAATTACATTAATAACAGACAAACCTTTTGTTAAAAAGTTGCAATGTATTTGCAAATATTTCCTTTGAATTCAGATGTATGCATTGTTGAAAAGTCAAAAAAGAAAGTCCCAATAAATACATGTAGGCGTGTGTGGTACTTTTAGTTTTCATTAGAATGTTTGTTTTTAAAAACTCAAATTCAGGAAAAAAATCTTTTCAATGCACATTATTAAGTTGCTTAATACAAATTTAAATGAATTTTTCAATTATTGTTCGATTTGAATAGAATATGCAAAATTACCTTTGCCAATGAACTCTTTTCAAATAAAGTACAACGTAAGTGCCTATTTATAAAACATATTCATTTTTGTATATTACAAAATATATTCATTGTTATGGAAATAATTTTCCTTTATAAAGTAATCATCTTATAAATAATAAGTAGCTGTTGTACAAGTTGTTGTCTGGTTTGAAATATTTGGTTTGTATAAATTGCCTATTCTATAGCTACAAACTAATTGCAAGACCAATGACATGAAAATAAAAATGTAAGTATAGGATACAAATATTGTTAATGATGGTAATTCAAATCTATATTTAAATTATTAATATTTGAAAATGTTAAATTTTGATTACATTTTAAATTTCATGTTCATTTTAAACCAACAGACTACATTGAACTACTAAAACTACAATAAATCCATATTAATAGAATCTATAATATTTTATAAAATATTATTCATTAATTTTTCAGACTGATTTTCGTTCTTTATTAACTACCCCCCCCCCTTTTTTTTTGTCTTGAAAAATTGGTTGAGTTTTGGAAGAAAGATAACTTGTAGTCTTGTCGCATTGAATAATCCAAACAGCAATGAACCGAATATGTAAAAACTATCATTGGCGTACATATAATTTTAAAATATATACTTACTCTTAATGAGTATAGCTATAGTAATTATTTAATACAATATGAATATTAAATATTATGGCGGCCCCAAAATGTATCGTATTATGTTCCATTTGTTCTAAAAAAGAAATAAAAATAACTATTGACTACTTAGGAATTTAGGACTACAACATTCCTAAAAATACATCACATGTATAATTCATATTCTTTGATCCCCTTGTAGTGGGACAAATATTTCACCTTTATTTTTTATCTTATCTGAGACTAAAAGTGACTGAGTAAAGCAATTCTTCAAAACTTCCTGTGATAAAGTAAAACATACAGAACATTTTTAAATCGATGAAAAATATAAATAATAAAAAGTATTTTAGTAACATTATTTATATATATATACATGCTGAGAATATTCGCAGTAAGTAATCTTTACTGGGAGGGAGGGAAGACTGGAATAATACAACACCGTTAAATGCAATGGATTTGGTTAGTAATTTAAAGTACAAATAAAATAATGGACATCTAAATGCATCCAAAATGCAGACAAAAATGTGTAGCTATCTTGAATATATAAAAAAAAAACTTAAATTTTGCTTAGTATTTTTCTAGCGATTCATACTCAATTAACTGACCGTCTGATATCAGCATTATAAATACATATTACATTTTTTCTTTATTTTAGGAAACTAAATCAGAATTTTAGAGAATTAATAAAAGTAATAAAAAATGAACAAAACTACATCCCCCAAAAGTAATCACTCTGTTTCTGAATAGCAGATTCACATTCAAGACTTTTTAGAAACCGTTAAGTCTGCATGAACTTCACCTTATAAATGGTGTTGGTATCTTAAATTTCACTTTAAGAGGGAATTATCATTTTGAAAGTAACTTTGTTAAATATAAGTTATTTTAATTATAAAGTTTATTTAAAATGCTGTTTCTTATGCTGTGATTTAGGATTGAGAGTTGATTCAAGTTAAAACACATTAGACCCGGTTTTCAGACCAATGTGGAGTGAAGAAAACGTTACCTGAGTTGGTATCATTTTATCTTAACTTTCATATTCTGCCAGTGGATGACTCTTATACAGATTTCTATTAAGCTTAAAGCAGCCCCTAACTCCATCCAACTTCTCTAAAGAGAAATCAAGACTCGAACTAATAGCCTGATTTGAACATCGCTTTTCGCGAACCATACATCTCAATGACTATTCGGTTAACTTTGTCCTGCTGCCTTAGGAATTATATCTTGATGCAGAAAAAGTAACGTTTCTATACTGACTGATGTTAAATTGATTTCCAAAATATGTTTCTATACAAAATGTGTCATCAGTACTGCGAATGAGACCTTTTAAAGAGTTTACGAACATTGGTAGTAAACGGAAAAAAGCATTGTAATATTTAACGGAAAAATTTATTTATACTTAAATGAAATTCCCTTCTTTCAAAAAGAAATATTTAGAATTGAATAACCTACTTTTAGAGGTTTATTTTCAATACGTTATGTATTGGATGTTTTTATATGTTTAATTTTTTTCTGATACACATACGAAATAATAAAATAAATCATCCGTCTGTATATGATATATGATACATCACTTCTGAAGACCAATAGATAAATAGATTTTGGATGACTAGAATGTCGTCTGGAAAAGGCTATCTTAGCAATAAAATAATGGCTCTTTCTGTAGGGAACAGATGCAACATCAAATTTTGTATCCTTTTGTCAAATGATCTCAGTAGTGGAGCGGCTGTTTTAGAGATGATGGACTAACATTTTGCTCAAATAAACTATAGTTTTAAAAAGACTAAGAAACACCCTTTTATAGTTAATCGAACTAAGTCGAAACTTAATATTTTAGTCGCCAAATCTGGAATTAATCATCAAATCTGGAAAAGGGATCTGAAATTAGTCGCCAGTTGTGCGTATGATCTGAAAAGGAAAAATTGTTAATTCTGATGATCCTGATCAGAACAATTGAGTTAAATTATTAAACTATTGCATTGACCTCGGTTCTGGAAAAATGAGCAAAATTTCGAATTAATCTGACCTTATAAAATGGGTAAAAATATGAAGTTCAAAGATTCCGTTACATATAAGTGAAGCTTATAAAAGGGTGTTAAAAACTGTGATGTAGTGAATTATAGCATTATCCAATGACAAGGAGTGACTCGAAGATGTTGAAAAGAAAAATTACAGAAAAATAATGAATATGTATTAACATTTAAAACACGGTCGTACAAATGCTGTGCGGGAAATATTTTTTTCTCGTTTACTTCCGCTGTACTAAGCAATGTATCCCTAAAAAAAGAAGGGGGTGAGGTGAATTTTCCCTAAATCGCTTGGTGCAGCAGTTGTACCATAAATGAAGTACAAGAGGAAAACAAATTGTGCCACATAACACATGTATCACCAAGTTTTTAAGGCTAAACTAACTAACACAAACAATATTTTATAAAAAAAAATAGACTTAATAAACTTAAAAAAAATTTAAACCGAAGTTAATAAATGTAGCTTAAAAACTTATTAAGTATTAAAGAATTGATTATTTGAAGTACAAAAGTTGAGAATGCTTAAAATGGAATCAAATTACTAAATTATAAAAATATTTCACAAAGAAAAGTGGACAGATAATTTAAAAAAAATAGAACAAAAACTATTTTCTGATCTCATAATATTTGTTTAAGAGGAAATTCTTTAATAGAATGGTTAGTCCTTGATATTTTGTAATTTCATATAAATATTACCGGAAAAGCTCACGTGGTTAATTTTTGGGTCATATTAGTTTTATTTCTCCTAAACACTACTCAATATTTTATGTTACGTAAAAATTATAGTGAGACATAAAAAATACAAAAAAAAAAATGAGAAAATATACCTTAGAAGCAAATTTTTATAGAAGATATAAATTTATAAAAGGCTTCTGGATGTCTAAGTATGATACATTTCATATTGTAGGTTTTTTAATGGTGTGGAAAATATTATTACTTACATAAACAGTATATTAAAAATACTTAACTAATAATATTTTACTGATCTTATGTTAGAGCAAATGTTCCTTGAAGTAATGATTAACTTGTATATGTTTATATACATACTGCACCAAATAAACGGCACTGAAGAAGAAGAGAATGAAATTAAATTTTGAAAGTTAGCTTGCTGTGTAAGGGAAAATATAATTAATTTTTCTCTTCATCGAATCTGCATTCGATAATAATTATTCAATTTTCCATTAGTTGGAACAACTTGGTTCTTTCCTCTAGTTTAAGATTTTTAAAATAGTTCTTTTCTTGCATTGATTATAAATCTAATTAATATTCATTTTTAATAACTTAGAGCTTTTGTTGTCATAAAAATCTAGGATTTACAACTGTACCCTTCAGTAATAAATGACAAATTATGAAAATTGATGTTTTGCTGGGCTGAAAATTAACTTAAAATTAAAAATTTTCTACTTGGAAAACTGTCTAATTTGTTCTTTAATGAATTTTTCGATTCATTTTTAAAGCTAGATATTGCAGCGATAAATATGTTATTATGCTTAACACGTGATAAACTTAAGAGCTTTGCAATATCAATTAAGTCTTTGAGTTAAATTACTGATATGGTTTCTATTTTAATTTTTCGGTATTTTTATTTCACTGCATACTTCATACAGCGAATAATTATTAAATTTTAACTTTAAATTAGATTCTTTTCTGTAATATTTAAGTTTTTACTATGATTGCTACCCTTCGTTATGCTTCAATAATGTAGAAAACCTTTAGTAGTGTTTTCAAAATTTAATCTTTGAATAAAAAAAAGAAAGTGTTTAAATAAACCATTCTATTGTTGGATGTATTAAAAATACTAAATACCGTAATTTAATTAAAAATTTTTTAAAAAAGTAAACAAAAATGATTTTTAAATGTTAATTACCCCCATTAAATATTAATTTTTCTCCTTTTCACTTTTTTATTTATTAAGGGGATGAGACATTCAAATTTTGGTCAAAATTGGGATTGTGTGTGATTTTTTATACTAATATAATACTCCTTATATTTCATACAATAATTCTGTCAAAGAATTTTGTCAGTTTGATTAATAACTACTGAATTATTATTTTTGATTTTACTCAAATAAATGTTTAAAATGTATTTTACTTAGTTCGTAAATTTTCCCTTTTTAGTGTTACATAAAATGCTCTTTGTGTCTTAAAAATTACGTCATATCTCTGAAATTTTCGCAACTTTTGTGAAAGATGATATAATTAACAAATTTGTGCATTAATTTTCTAAAAAAATTAACGGATCATATTTTGTGTTTAGTATATCTTGAATGTGTGTTATAATTGGTGAAATATTTCGTATAGTACATAAAATTTACTTTTTTTCATTCAATTTTGTTCTGAATTTAAAATCCATCCACAGATATATTTGTTGTAGCTCATCTATATATAAATCAAAAATTATGTACATATTTTAAAAAATAATGTGCAAGGAGATTTTTTAAGAATAGTTTAAAACTTTTTTTTAAAAAAAAAATCAGTTAATAATAGTTTTTTTATAAAAATATATATTTAATCTGGGAAATATAGTAATCACATTTACTATATTACTTCATTTTCAGCTAATTAAGCTAACAATATGAGAAATTAGTTTTAATGGTCCATCGTCTTCCCCCCCCTTTAATATTTAAAATAAACTAGTTTAAATAATAGATTTAAGATAAAAGCTATTCACCACACAAGATAAATATATACAAATAGAACCGAAGAGTTACAAAAAAAAATAAGGCAAACAGAATTCTGATATATATAGGTGCTAAAATTACTTGTGTGAATTTCATTCACTATCTAGACAACTGAGACAATCACAGCAATCACACAACGCCGGCAGATGGATGCATGATAATGTGAGGTAGAACGCTGAATTCTATGATAAAAGATAAGAGGCGTTGACAGAAACACGGCCGGCGATAAGGTCAAGATAGAGGGTTTTTGCATTTTAAGTCAAGTTTCCCAGCTACTCATTGGCAACTAGTGCAGCAGTGAATGGAGCGAATGTAATGTCACAGAACAGATGTGGTTTTAGTTATTTGAAAAAAAACGAGCGGAGAAGGGAGATTGAACAAAGTTCGAGGCTGCCAAGCAAGTTCGCCAGATAACGGTGTATTTGTGTCAAAACTTTGACTCAAACTGATCGCTACTTTCATCTAAACGAGATTGCACAGGGTATTAATCTCCCATTTGCTGCATATATAATATCAAACATAAAAAAATGAGTTATACAAAGACGTTTTATCACTCTATACCGCCACAAAGACACGAGGATAAAATCAGGCAAATCTTTTAAACATTTAATTAGGTTTCGGTTGAATTGTGCTCCGTTTCTGCACCATTTTTTTAAGAGGGACAAATCATAGGTAGGCTTACCATATCATAAGGACTTCAATCCCCCAGGACATCTTTTCGAAATTACTTAAAAAGTCTTAACAGTTTATTGAAACATTAAGCTTCATTCAGCAGTATTTTTCACTAGACATGCATTTTTAAGAAACAGTTCGTTTGTATTAATTACACCAAAAAGTGAAAAGCAAGATTTATTTCAACTAATTTTAATATTTAGCAGATGCTAATAGTAAATACCGAAAGTATAACCCTTTCTGGAAACCGAATGTTCCTGATATTTGTAGAAACTCTCTCAAATGGAGCAGATGTTCCAGGCAAAGACATCGCAATAACTCAACCATTTTAGACATATTGCAAAATGAAATATCAGATTTTTAAAACAGCTTAAAAATTGTTCTCTAAGTCTTTTTAATGATATTCTGTACTTATTCAGAATTTGAACAACTGCTTATCCTTTGGTATTGCTTTACTTTTTTTCAACTACATAAATTCATTAAATAGGTCGTCAAAATTTATTGAATCCTTTATAATTTCGTCCACAAAGTTTGCACTCTCTTCTATATCAAACCAGGCAATATTTGTAAATTTATCCACTAAAATTACTAACTTTATTAAAACTGGATTTCTACAACTATAAGTATTGGATACTAGAATTATAAAAATTGTCTGCGCTCGAGAAGAATTTTTGTTCATGAATAACATTATTTTCTCATAGAGTGCATAGCATTTTTTTGGCAGAAGATGGTATAAATTTGTAGGATTTTCTTTCCTGAGGTTGACTAATTAATTTAGAAAATGCTTCAAAAGCTTTTGATCTTGTGATAGATTTACCTTTAAATTTTAAAAATGCATTATTAAATATGCACAGCCGTGTAAGATATGTTGAGCATATAGGTCAAAAATTTAAAAATCTTTGAAATTCTTAAAATTGGGAAATTTTTGCTACCCTAGACAGCACTAAACTGTGCAGGCAAATTCCCAGATATATGGTGAACCTAAGCATAAAAGCATCTTATGGCATCTGGGAGGTATCAAACTTCCCTACTACTTTATCCTTGAAGAAGCAGACCGAGCATACTGCTAGTTGATTTCCTCACCAGATGAACGACTATGAATATAACCAGTTATTGTATGCTGTATCAAACTGGATTGGTTACTTATGGAAATTCGTGGAAAATTACCAGGATTGCTCTTGTTTGGTTTCCGTTCTAGAATAACCTCATAGTACTATGACTCGTAATGTGTTATTGAAATATCTTCCCTACAGCCCCTAAAACTTGCACTAAATGATTTTCACTTCTTCAGGAAGTTGATGAAGCACCTTAGATATCAGCATTTCTAAAATAATGCCCAAGCTCAGCAAGGCACAGACTTGACTTCATGCCTTTGAAACTGATTTCTTCTATGCCAGATTCGATACGTTGGTATACCGATGGGGAAAATACTTCGACAATTTTGGTGATAAAATGGAAAAGTACTAGTACAAGTGCCTCAGTACTTTGCGTATTTCTTTTAAATAATGAATAATGATTTCCTCTCAAAAAGTGTATTGTCTTATATTTTGAACTACTTTATTATAACCAAGTATAATGTTTGATTCAAAACCAGATAAGAGTGATCATATTTTTTTTTTATTTCTTACTCCTTCTAAAAACTACCACAAGACAAATTTTCATAAGAATCAATTACTTATGAGAGCTACTATTTTGAAGACACTTCAATTAAAATTTACAAAATTAAATGTACCAAGATTATTTACTTAAAATACGTTTAGAAAGGGATAAGAATATATATATATATATAATAGAAGATATTTGTTACACAATATCTGGAGAAGAGATTACGTGAAAAATTGGTTATAAGAAGAAAGAAGGACATCCTTGCAGCTAGTTATTGTATAGATCTTTTTAATGAAGCTCTATCAAAAACACTTGTCCCATATGCCCCGCCAAGCTTCTATCTCATTCTCACTCTTAGCTTTATTTTCCTACTTAAACGTTATCTTCCATTATCTGTCTCCCGTTATTTAGACTACTTCGCTTTCTTTTGAAGAGCTTATGGCCATTTTGCCTTTCGCCACTAGAGAACAAAGTCAGGGGTGTCTCAAAATCATTATACAGCTACTATCCTTCTAAGCACTGTAGTTATTGCTGAACTTTTATCCACAACTTTTCATGATTTATATATGTCCTTCCTTATTGTTATCGTCCTCTTCATTTATTCTTCCCAAAACTGTTGTTTATGACAAGCCAATAAATTAAATTACAACAATGCCCAATCTGTGTACGCATATTATAAATATTTTATCACGTAATGAAAATTAAATACATCACGATGGAATGATTTTACGAAGAATTTAGTAAGGAAATAATGGAGAAACTTCTAAACATTATGGTAATAAAAAATTTTCAATTACATTTATTGTTGAGAATTTTATAAAAGGCTTGACCAATATTAATTGATTTTAATATTGAAAAAGTCTTTTAAATTTCCATATTTATTCAAATTTGATTATCTCATTTTATTTTTTCAATTTACATACAACACATTAAAGGTAATATATGCATATTGTAGATGAATGAAGAATGCAAATAACTAATATGATTTGTCGAAGAAAATCATTATCTGTATGATAAAATCTTAATAACGAAAAATGGTTAAACTGAAAATGTTTTTTTGGGGGGTTTTTGATTGGAGTATGACTTTTTAATAAAATTTTTTTAAAAATAGTTTTGAATTGAGTCAAAGGTAAAAGACCTACACAAATGCTTTTCATTCAATTCAGATAATTTCTTATTGTGTCAAATCATAATTTTTATCACATCTTTAATAGATAGTGAAAAGAAACAATTTTTTAACAGTTTTTTTTTAAATTTTAAGAATATACTTTTAGAAAATTAAAAACCATTTCATTATTAGCTTTTTATATTGGTTTTAAAAATATATTAATTTGGTATATATATGGAATGTCGGATTTTCTTTACACAAAAACATTTTGTTCTTGTTATGCTTTTGTTTTTACTAGATTTGATAGATTTTTTGGATGCATGTCATTTAATTATGTGGCATTTAAATGATCCCTTGAGCATCAATTTGGCTCTGGTACTCTCGGCAAAATTAAATCACGGCAATATTTAGCGTCCGTCAAGAGTGTCAATTAAAAATAATTCAGGCTTCCAAATTTTATAGAGAGGATCGCGCTACCATGAAATGGCTCTCACATTTAGGAACTTGCTCTCTTTTTAAAGGTTTGGTTGCTAACATGCAGCCCATTAGGGGGAGGGAAGAAAAAACCCTTCTTTACAGTCGTATTATCGATTACCAGAGTAACATTTCAAAAAAGATTTTCTCAAAACGTTTCTATTTTGTTCTTTGTTTTGAATTTCCTAAAACTATGAATTCAAAATATATTTATGTAATTTTATATGCGAGAATAAACTTGTCAACAATGTTGCAAAAGCTGCATGCAATATAAACCAGGTATTTGGAGACTATACTGTTAATGATTGCAAAGGGCAGCGTTGGTTTGAAAAATTTCGGTCTGGTGTTTTTTCCCTACAAAATAAACCGAGTAGAAGATCCAAAACATGTGTGAAAAATGATGCTCTACAAGCAATGATGGAAACAAATCCAAATATGTCTATTATACTGACACTACATTGATGAAATGCTTGAAAACTTGAAAATTATTATATGCCCTTCACTTGTTCATCGACATGACCCAATACTTCTCCACGACAACGTTTGGCCGCATACGTTATACAAAATAATTGGGAAACTAAATGAATCAGAATATGAAGTTTAGCATAGCGCAGCTTATTCACCGAATTTTTCCTTAACGGAAAAAGATCCATTTTTTTAAGCATTCAGAACTGTTTTTACGGGCTAAACAATATGAAAACTTCCGTATCAGAGTTTAGTGATTCTAAATATCAGAATTTCGCTAAGACAGTCATCTATGAATTAAAATCTCAATGAGAAAGGTGTATTGAAGTAAATGGAACATATTTTGATTAAATAAACACTTTAGAAAAAATATATGCAGTTTTATACATTCACCTAAAAACCGAAATTCACACACACCAATCTAATATTTTTCTTATAATTTTGACATTAATACGTACACAGTAAATATGAAGTTCACAGTAAATCTTCAAGTCTCACGAAAGTTTGTAAAATTTATTAATTGTCAATATAAG
Source organism: Trichonephila clavata (assembly GCA_019973975.1). NCBI lineage: Eukaryota > Metazoa > Arthropoda > Arachnida > Araneae > Nephilidae > Trichonephila > Trichonephila clavata. The sequence goes on along the minus strand of BMAO01019114.1, from coordinate 479,842 downwards.
GATAATGCACAAAAATAACCCCTGAAGCGTGTAATAACAATCAAAGATCTAATATAAATATATACCGTAAAATCCGGCGTATAACGCGCACCCTTTGGTTCCGATTTTATTTTTTGTGTTAAAAGTGCGCGTTATACGTGGGGTGTAAAAACGATAGCTTTAAAAATAACAAAAGAGATTAACATAAAAAAAATATATATGCATTGAAATACTGTTTATTTAAAAGAAATGACGTGCCTGTGAACTAAAAGAGAGTTGTAGCTCTAGAAAAAAAATATTTTTTAAAAAGTCTGGGATAATACCTCGAATAAATGACTTCAAAACATAAGAGAAATGTATACCAACATTTTAGATTCCTTAGTAAAAATGGGGGACACGTTATACGGCGAATATACCTAAAAATTGAAAAAAAAATTAAGCTTGAAAGTATAGGTGCGTGTTATAGCCGGATTATACGGCAATTTAATTTAGTGTCCATTAAAATAAACGCGTGAGCCCTTTAATGGTTCTTATTTTTATTTTAAATTAATATTAAATAACCCACTTATATTTGTCGTTTTTTTCTTAGTAAAGAACTGCATGTTACAAGCATTTTAAAGACATTAAAAAAATTCACACAGAAATATAAAAAGCTTCCAAAAACCCTTCCGCGGGATATAGATGCAGGGATTTAGAGTAGCGAGCCTAATTCTTACTGGAGATAGAAGGTTTTGTGAGCTAACATAAGATCTCTCTTATTCAAAAACAGGGAATATCACCGGGAGGCATGGGGTGCTAGACCATTGTGTGATTGAGAAGGATGCTCAGCACAGCGTATTCTGCTGTTACTAAGGTATTGTTCTCCTATAGGGAATCACAGAAGTTGCTTGTAGAAGGCTTTGTCATTCTTGAGTTCATGCGTAGGAAATGGATTGAATAGTAGATAGCTACCTACCACTTACACATATTTCTAAAGAATGGTGGTACAGAATCTTCTTTGGCATGAAAGGACAAAGACGAATAAGGTACTCTCAGTTGTGCTGCGAAATTCTAAAGATAATCATCAAAATAATGAAAAACAAAATTATTTGATTGTGATATTTAGTTAGATACGATATAGTGACTAAAAGTGAAGAGCAATAACAAAGTTCAGGAAGAAAGTTTTATTCATTGTAATTAAGCGGTTTTGGAAATCTTTTCAAAAGTTTGCTTTAGAAGATTGTTGCCTTAGGCAAAAGTATTCCAGGCTTTAATGAGGTACTGAAAGAGATATTTCGCTTATAATTCTTTGACAATCTTTCTGTATGTCACATAATGTTTAAAATGACAAAAATAAGCTTGAAATTTGTATCAATTCAAAAAAGTTAGGTATACTTTTACTCAGAACCATTTATTCGATGATAAGGAATATTATTAATCGGATATTTAATAATTGTTTTGATAAATTCATACATTTCAGGCATTCAACAACAACATAAAAAATATGTTCTCATTCATGTGTATCGCTGCAGAATGATAATGCAGAAATTTCAATGTGTGTGATAATGCACGTTAATTTCATCTTAAGAGTTTTTTAAATTGTTAGAGTGTTGATCTTCCAGGACTTTTCGTAAATAAGTAATTGTTGGTTACCCAACTAACGGGATATAAACGTAACTGTATCTCTTAGAAATTAAATTCAGCGTTTTAAATTAAGAGTTATATAATGTGCATCATCTGATTATCTGGACCAATCAGAAGAGATGTTCTCGGAGTCATGTGAGTTTTTGAACTTCCGGTTGCCATTTTGTATAAAATTCGCATTTCAAGGAAAAATTGCAAGTTGCTACTTGTTTTTATAATATAACCATACTCATGTGTACATCGTCTTTTGTTCTACTTTGTGTTCGTGTGTGTCGTAATTAAGTGTATACATTTAAAATAAAAACGGACTACCTTCCACAAGAGGAATGCCTCAGCAATAGAACCATCTTTACATCCATAATTAAGTAAATAAAGCCTTCTACCCGACCGGCACATATATATAATTTAGCGATCCAGTTAACGAAAACTATAGAATTTCAAGTCTTTATTGAAGAAACAGGATTTCCTTTATAGGGAGAACACTGGGATAAGGTGTTCCAATGCTTTGTGACCGGCAAATGAATCCCGACTTAGGGGGACGACGATATTTAAATAAGGAAAATCAGAAGAGATAGTTCCCCAAAATAGAGATAGTTTCCAAATTCCCCAAAAGCTATGATTTGTGGGGGTTTTCCAGGACTCTACTGGTTCTGTGCTTCTAGACAGAGGCGGCACTAAGTCTACAGGGAAGGTTTAGTGTCTGGAGGGAAAATATGACGAAATATTGCATTAATTTTGCATCATGTAAGTTTTACGTTAAAGGTTACACGAATATATATATATATATATATATATATATATATATGTATTGTACGATTCAAATAGATTTTTACAAGTAAATAAAATTAGTCATAGACTTAGAAATGTCTTATATAATTCAAATGATTGCAATTAAGCTAAATATTGAGGACAGTACAAGATAAAACTTTGTATTAACTCGAATGCTTAATATCAAAAACTATTATCCCAGAACTAATTTAATCAATCTGAGTATTTTTTAGTTTTTAGACATTCAAGTATTGGAAGAGAGAAATACATTTCCATTTATATTACTTGATAAGTTAGGGAAAAATATTTCTTGTAAGAGTCGGTTTGTAAATAAAATTTTGTTAAAACGAAAGCTGTAAGTAAGTGTACTGAGTAAATATTATCTATAGAAACATAAATTCTAGATAGAATGATAAATATAAAAGCATTTTTTTCACAGAATAAAAGTAAGTTTTGTTGCATACCGTCTTATACAATTTTGGAAGATATTTTCTTTTATACAAACAAAAGTTTTTCATACAAAGATTCGCCTTCTTAGCTTATATGCGATTCTTTTTTCCTTCAAAGGACTGAATACAATAAAATAAAAAAAAAATGCGAATCATAAAATAAAACAAGAGAAGTATGAAATTCTTCAGATGAATTCAAACATTCGGAAATATATTTTGAAAATTCAATATTATACTTACTCGCATTGGTTCTGCAAAGTTTCAGGTAGCAGAAACATTAGTAAATATTGACGCCTTTCGAAGTAGGGATATTTTTGTAAGTAGTTCTAAGTTAGTGCAACAGTTTTTCAAATGATTTAAGATATAAAGTGTTACTTTCGAAATTCCAAGCAAAATGCTCTTATCCCTAGTAATTGTTAATTGTTGAAGAAAAATGAAGTGTTATATATATTATATATAAAAACACCAAACAAATTTTTGCTGAGTTTTAATGCAACCTCATAATTTAAAATGCCATTGTTTTTTTTCCAAATGTAATTAAATATAAATTTTTTTAAAAAACATTTAAAGAATAACACATTATATGCATTACAAAACATAAATATAATTTAAAAATAAATATATTTATTCTTCGTCTATAAATGTTGCAAAACAATAATTTAGAATTCCTTAGATACTCAACTGTTTTCGAAAAATGTTTAAGGCTTTTTGGAGAAAGTGTTTTCTTTTGCTATAAATGTACATTTGCTTTGGAAAAACCCTAATTTGCATAATTACACAGACTTTATAAATCTTTTAACGCACACATTTGTTGGAAAAAAAAGAGTAGCATAAAAAACTAATTTGTATGTTTTGTAATTTAGTATAAAACAAAATTATCACCTTCAAAATATTAACATAATGTTAAATGCAATTTTGCAAATCAGCTACTTGTCATCATTTGCTTTTATTTAAATTAGGATTTTATGATGCAGATGAAAAAGATATTCTTCCATTATTATTTAAAGAAAACGTTTTAAATTTTTAAAATAATAAATTTTATAAATTATTTTTATTTGAAATATTTATTTTATAAAAATATATACTTATGTGTATACTCTTATTAAAAACGTTTTTAAATGCATCTATAGAAATGTTAAACATGCATCGTCATGTATTTAAAGAACAGATTAAAAATAAGTATACTGTGGATTAATGTGTAATCGCACATATAACGCTTTTTTTATTATTCTTAACATACACCCCACCAAAATGCGATTAAATATATTTTAAATGATTTATGAAAATTAAATAGCGAGGAATTTTAAATAAAGAATATTTATTGTTGATAAAATGCGTGATTTTTTTCTGTCTTTATGAGGCAATTATATATTTACATATATATATGAAACGATTTCACTTGGATTATTTAACATTTTACTGAAATAACTTTATCTTGTTGCAGTTGTTGAAAAGATGAGGAAACGTTTTGGTATTTTAACTGTGCATTAATTGATTTAAGCATATAAAGAGCGACGACAAGAACAGACTCAAACAAGCACGAGCATTCAAACAATACAGAAAAGCGTTCTAGTTGATCCATTGATCTCAGCTTTTATAGCTTCCTTAACCGAAAGATTTTAGAGTCATATGATTTCCGTTGATGACTTCCCTTATCGGTCAGAGTAATTGGATGATGCAATCTTGCATCATTTTATTTTGAAATGTGTGAACGTTACAGTTTCTTAAGAGATAATGGGAAACATCTTAAAAGGATATTTCCCATTACGTGGGTAAACTAAAAAATAAATTATCGCGCAAAGTCTTGGAGAGCTACATATGCATGTATGTGTTTGTGTGTATTTTAAAATTATTTAATTCACAGAAATTAATGAAAAGTATACCTGAAAGCTGCATTCATTTTCATTAATAATTCAACAAAACTCTTAAATTTACTGGTCATGTGCCAGAAAACCAAAAAAAGATTCGAATATTAAAGAATTGCCCATCACAAGCATCATCCCAAAAACCGTGAAAAGCAAATCGGAGATTCTCATTTCTCCTTCCCGCTATATTATTTATTGCCTAGAATTTGAATAAACAAAAAATAAAGTCGTAAATCTTGTATCCATCCGTCCTAAAATATTTTAATGGTGCAAACCTCATTACTGTATGCATGAAAACTCCAAAGTGGCACGTGTAAATAAGAGAACAATATTCGCTGTGCAGGTACCATATCTAATCATGACAGTTTGGATAGAGAACCGCCATTCTAGCCTTTCATTCTCTAGTATTTAAAGGTACTGAAATTGCTAAGGGAAGAAAGACTAAGTATAAATATACGCGCAATTTATAAACGAATGACTATACTTTCAAAGTATTTACATCTTTCCTCATAGCACACTGTTGTTTAATGTGTCACTCCTAGTCGCAATGAGATCATAATGGTAAGGAAAGCTGCTCCCTTCACAAGAATAAATGTTGGTATATCGAATAGCTGTCATTGTTACTTTAAATTGTGACATTACTTAACAATCGCTGAATATGTATATTCTTTAATAACGTTTCACGATGAGGGAAAATAGAGCATTATGAAACGTTTATGCATTGTTAGGGAATGTGGCAGTAAAATCCCTATTTACAATAAAGATGATAATGTTATTAATAGAAGGAATGATTGCTTTAGTATTTAAGATCATTAAAATAATCCATATCAAAGAAAGAAAAATATATTTCTATAATGATAAAATTCTTATTTTCGAAATACTTCAATAAGCAGCGATGAATTTCCACATCTACCGCCATTTATAGATATAGGTTTATGAATTTTTGAGAGATTATTTCTCAAAAGTGATAATTATATGAACGGAAATAAGAAACAGTAAAATAGGACATGACGGATGAATCTCGAATTACCAGTTAAAATTAATTAAAAAAACTAATCAATAGTTTTCAAATGACGAGAATGTAGCTGTGGTAGACGAGTGGTCAGGAACTCTTCATTGGTGTGTTTTCTGTCATGTTGGGGGGGGGGGGTGAGGGGCTGAAGCACGTTAAATCTTTCGTGGCTAAAAGTCATCACATTGGCATGGAATGGAAATATAAAAAGTAGTGTATCAGCTCAAACATTCTCGTAACTTGACCATGTTTTAAAATTCACCAACAGTAAACTGTCCACATATATATAAATGAATAAATGCATAAAGCTGTGTCATACCTTTTATAATGCAGAACAAATGATTTGTGTACCGTAAGTAATTTTTTTTAATTAAGAAAATAATAAACAAGCATTTAATAGCAAGAAATTGAAAAATAATGCTGCAGATAAAAATTTAAGAACAATACGTAAGATTAAATAATAAGAAAGAAAATAATTAAAGCAAAGAAACTGAAAGCTTAGAATTTAATTCTTTCAAAATGCACTGTATTCCCCCCCCTGCTATTCCGAAGCAATGGCAAGGTGCGCGTAATCGTAAATTTCTTTTGCATCCGAAACAAAAGTAAATTGCCAAGCAGGAGGTGTATATGATAGCAAAATCCAAACCCACATTTCAAGGGATGCCAAACTGAAGCTTTAGAGCAGTAAAGACGGCCGAAAAAGCTTTTGAGAAACCAAACTACCAAAAATTCTTCGCTTTCTAAAGCAGTTTCTCAGAAAAGTTGCCCTTTTCCACGGAGGCCCCACCCGTCCACAACTTCCAAGCCGAAACTAATGTCAGTACTGACTCGTGTTATACGTTTATTTTCCTGGGGGAGAACTTGGCACGGAATCCATACGAGTGATACCAAAGACAAGAAGTAACAGCAAGAGATAGTCTGGCCTATAACAAAAGAAATGTTATGGCCTAACCTCTCTGGAGTTTTCCATCGTTCCTTGGATGTTGCTATCATGATCAGCAAAAGCAGCATTCTGGCGATGCCAGGAAAGTTTGTGTTACGATCATTTTTTTTCTGTGTTTTTTTTCTTTTTCCATTTCGAACCGTGAAAGTACCCTATTGATTGCGCGCTAGTGCTGGAATGTAAGTTTTATCTCAGAACAATGGATGGAAAAAATGTCTCGAAGTATAAAACAAAGCTAAAAAATGAAGTTTTCATTCAGTTGACAAAAACCGTTGAGATATTGTGCTCTGATCTCTTTGTAAGCTGCTAGTAAACTTTTAAAAGCACTCGATGTTTAGAGAAAAGTTGTGGAATATATTGAAAAATACATTTCTAGGAAAATGAGAAAAGAAATTTCTTATTCAAAAATGAAATAAAAGTATATATATATAATGACTTTTTTTTAAAAATTTGAAGAGACATATAATAATGATCAACATTTAATAACTATCAGTTTATAAAAAAAAATACTTTGACACACTCAATGTGAGTAAGTTTAACTTTAAAAAAAAATAAGTTTATTCAATAAAAATAATCTTAGCTTGTTTCATACAATTTTTATTGATATATTAGCCATAAGATAATGTTTCATTCTATCCCCACACATTTAATAACACCGTTTAGCTCTATGTTTATACTTAGTTTGAAATATTGAAGTTAGTATTTAAAAATACACATGTATTTTAATATTTAAAAGAGGAGTAAATTCTATGTGAACACAATATTCAGTTACGAAGTGTATTATTTATCTCAAAATATTATTTACGCAAAAATATTTAAGATAATTTCAGTCCATTCAAATATCTAATATCCAAAAGATGAAATCCGCATTTGGATTTGTGTTGCATAAAGTTGCGCTTTCCAGATAAAATATATAATTGCATCAGTGAATTAAAATAAAAATAAGAAGATTCGAGTATAAAATTTGTTTTTACTGAATTTTTTTTCTCCGCTCTCACAAAAGAAATGAGTGATGTACTCGTATTTGTCATGTATCCTCAATTCAATTGATTATTCTGTTAGATTACAAATATTACTGCTATTAGATGAGGTAACTCTGTATACGGAGTTCTGGAAACTTTTACAATAAAGTGTAGAGCAGGGGTCGGTAACCTATGGCACGCGGTACAATTCTCATTGGCACTCTGTGCACTCTACCCTTCAAATCTGTCACTATATGAATGGATGGAAGTTGATAAATTTGAAATGGACCTTATTTGAAAAACATCTTCAGAATTATGGACATTTACGGAATTATAAAAAAATCTGATCTGAAAGATAATTTCAAAGTTAAATTTGCAGCTATTTTGCAAATTATTGAATGATATTGATGGAGATATAATTATTTAAAGAGAAAATTGCATGTACTCTGCATTCTGCTTTTGGCTCTATATATCCAAATAAAAAATGTTTCCTCATATGAAAAATATTTCGAGTCCGTTAAGTAATTTCTTTAACATCTGAATGCTCAGAATCGTGTCAAATTGAAAGTCACACATTATACCTCTGATTTGTGATATGAAAGTAGAGTGGTGCAAGTACTAGGTTCGTACATTAAATTTTTTGTTTATTTTTTATTTAATTGTAATGAAGGGAAATACTTATATTTTACGTTGTCTTTTCCTTATTTTAAACAGATTTAAAAATGCATAATATGAACAATTTAATTTTTTTTTTATTTTTGTTGAAGAAATATTCATGTTTTATGCTATTTTTTATGTAAAGAAATATCTTTAAATAACGCAAAATTAATGTATATTTTTAAACTGTAAATCTAAATTATTGATCTCTGTTGTCTAACTCCGCATTCATTTTCGCGGGAATCGAATTGTTTCAAAAATGCTTTGGTCCCGCTGAATTATATTGGTAAATTGGTTTCGCACGCCATAGCTAAAAGGTTGCCGACCCCTGGTGTAGAGCGTTGGATATTAAAGATTAAACTAAAAGTGATACATTCGAGGTTGTGTTCGATGAAGTCTCATTTATATATATATATATATATATATATATAGTGAACAATTATTTATTAAGTCAGTTGCGGTTATTATTGACAAGAGCGGTTAGACTTGTAAATTAAACCATGCATTCATTCGATTATACTGTACATGCATAGATCAGATTCTGCTACTTGTTTTCCCCTTCTTGCTGTAGAAATTTATTTGCCAGTTGTATATAAGTGTGTGCCTGTTTGTGTGTGTAGTGTAGAAAAAATGTGTTTATATCTCTTCTGTAAAAAAAGTAAATATATTAAAGCTATTAAATTGTACGCTTCAGAATTAACAAACAAGCGCATAATCCAGAAACAAAGCGAGACTTCAATTTCCTACTTCATAAGGTCAGTGTTGACATTTTCAAAAATGAAATTTACCCGCAGTTTATCAAATGTTAATGAAATTATCAAGTGATAATGGAAAATTTATCCGTAAAATAGCTTATATTTTTAGTATGAGTTTTATTCGAATGTAAATGAATAAATAAATAAATAATGTTGTAGTTATATTAAGTATGGAACTTAACACACACATTCTCCTTGAAAAAGATCTGTATAAGTTTCTACATCACCAAGATATGACTAATGAAGCAAAACATTTTTTCCCCTTTGCATAGTGTGTTAAAAAAGAGAATCAGCTCAATTGGAAGCATTCATCTTTCAAAATGAATGGACGTAGGCTATCCCTAAAAACGCCGCGGAATATTAATTATACTAATTCCAACCAATTACCGTTGGCTATTAGCAGTAGTGGACACTATTATTTTAAGTGGAACGGCTTGTCTTCTCTCCTCTTGAAGCTCTGTAATCCGGTTGCTAATTTTCAGTCAAGCGTGATTAAGTATAATCGAAGAGACAGCTATTACGGCCTATAAGTATGTTGGGGGATATTTACTAAGGAATGTTTAGAGGAAATGTTTTTATTAATTATCAAATCAGAAAATGCTATGCTAAAATGTTTCTTTATTATATCTTTGAGACTTAATTCTATTGTTCTAAAAATTATTATAAAAAAACAAAATTATATTTTTGTGGTCAATATCGCAATTATTACGAGTGAAAACTATAAAAGATATAATATACGAACCCCTAAAATAAACCTTAGCATTTTTTTTATTCATAATTGCAAAATACATAATATTTATTATTTGTAATTGTCATATCTATATCGATGTAAATTTAGAATGGTGTACAGTTAGCTCTGATTACAAGAAAAAAAAAATTAAAACAAAAGTTTGGCAGGAATTAAGAATAATTTTTTCAAAGGTTTTGTTTATATTCCTGAAGATTTTTTTAGCTTAATACAGGTATTAGAGAAGATGTTCTTGGCATAATTAAGTAATTTAAGGACAAAAATTAATTTAGAAGAATTTCAAATTTTAAAACATTTAAATTTCAGAAGCACCGAAACAAAGCATTTGATATTATACACAATTTTTTTATCTTTGTCAGTTTGCAAGATAAACCCATACCAAACAAAACTGAGTATATCATCATAATTTTAATCATTTATATTTGGAGAATAATTATTCTACTATACAAGGTAAACATTTTTGGGGATTTTTTCAAAACTACTCAACCGTTTTTAACGAAACTTGGTAAACATAACAAAAAAATTGCTTTTCTTAATTATCCAATCGAATTTGATAAATTCCTTTTATTTATCAAATAAGAAAAATTAAAGAACAGTAACTTCATACATTACACTGAGCGGATTTAATTTTGATTGTGTTTCTGAAGGCTTATGATTAATTTCGAAACTTTTGCTATCCATGCCACAAAGGCAACGTGTGGATTATGGACTTCGATGGATAGCAGCTAAGAAATTGGTTAGAATCCAACCCCAAATGGAAGGTAGTAAAATGGCTGAATGTGTCCCCAAATGTGATGTCCAGATTATGAAACCAGTTCCGAGAGACCGGAGCAACATCCAAAATATTAGTAACAGAGAGCTCAAGAGCCAACACACGCTAGAATGACTGTTACTTGGACTTCACTGTAAATTGCAATAGGGCGATGGCAATTACATTAAACAAATTACAAAAAATAGTTTACATAACTCGGAAGCTGTATCCTTAACTTTTCCTGTTGAGAAAATGCCATGGCCAAAGCATTCTCAGGTTGTTTTGAAAAACAGTATTTCGAAGAAATGAAATACTATTGAAAATTATGTATCTAAAAATCAGCCCTCAGCTGATACTGCAATTAGACTTCCGAATACAAGTATTCTGAATTCAAGTATTACAGATAAAACTGAATATTTTCATGATGTACTAAATGGTATTAACGTAAACATATTGTAGTACTACATTTTAGTTTTTTAAAGATGTGCAACAAAAATTCAAACTTGCTAAATGTCCCAGTTTAAAACTGAAAAATAAAATTAAATTATATGTACAAACGTGGAAAATTTTAGTTTAAGTTAGTATCATTATTATTTGTACATATAAATTATTTTTGTTTCAAAACTTTTATGAAAATATTAGTCTAAGATTAAGCTGAATAACCTGTCGTCGTAACAAATGCTATCAATATTATAAAAAAATATTTTTGAAGTTAAATATTTTTTTTCCTGTCATATTTAATTAAAATAGCATTTTAATGTAGAACGCATATATTGTAAAATAACATATTCAAAAATAAGAGCTTTACGGGTATTATAAGTTTTTGTTTTATGACCTTAAAAACTTTGAGTTTTTCTCAGACTTTTAATTTTGAAGATGTAAGTGTTTTCTAATCCCTAAGGCTTTTTTTTTCAATAGAAGATAGAATATTGAAATTTTTTGTATATACTCACAAAGGCATGTTCTATAAATGTTAGTATAATGGGCTTAAGTCTGAAATCTCTAGTTATTTTTGAAAAAATGCTAAAGTTAATACTGTAAAAATTTTCATGTTTTTTCCAGGTTTAGCTAGAAAATAATTATTAAAACTCCACAAGGGAACAGATTTTCAAATCCATACTAACTTTTATTCGCTATAATCTAAAAAACACAAATCACTTAAAATAACTCAAATATTTGAAAAATTGAGCATTTTTATGAGTAGAAAAATTTTAAATTTCTAAATTTCTTAAGATTGTCAAATAATGACAGGTAAAAATGAACTTTTACTTTCAGAATCAACTTCGTAATATAATCTGAATATAAAACCTAAATTATTTGCACTGGTACTATCTCCAAAATTTTCTTTTTGAAAACTGCGTAATCTAAATGTAATTAATATTGAGAGCGGGAGTTATTCAAGAACAAGCTTATATTCATAAAAATTAGAAGATACAAATAGTTCATCTTTTTTTATTTTCCTAAAAGTCAATTTAAAAAAAAAATATTTTAAGGTGATATTTAAATTATCAAAAAGGATATTCTATTTTATCTAAAGAAATACAAACAATTTATGGCAAAATAATTTTTTATTACAATAATTAACAAATATCAGATTAACAACTAAAACTGAAGGAATATTTTACATAGTTATACAAATTATAAACCAATGTACATGAACAAAACTGTTCCTCAGATTTTAATTAGCGCATATGTTATTCCCTACGTGGAAACGTTTATTCATTTAATTGTCTTTTATGAAAATACTGATGTATTCAGAATTTATTATATCTTTTACATGTTTTTATATCTGTTCACAAATTTTCCTTTTTAATTACAGATTAGTTTATTTTATGGATTTCCGGGATACCATACTAAGTAACAAAATAATCTTGTTCGAAAACTGGGAAGATAGTAAATCTTAAGGTAAAAACTAAGGATTAACAAAATATAATCCGAGCATCATATATTAATTTATAAATTTATGCTGCTATTCACCCTTTTAAAATAAACTCGCTCAAATCTTCACGAAAGTATAAATAATGTTTTTCTGTTTCCTGACTTTTATGACGTAATGAAGTCAACGAAGACTTGTTCAGCGTAATAACTATTTCTAGATTATAGTTAAAATATAAAATATTTCTAGGCATAATTCAAACAGTTTTGTACTCCCATTTTATGTATTTTAATGTAACAAATTTCGTAATAATGTACCTGATTACTTACCGATAACAATACAGATTTACAATGTGATTTGCTTTGTAATTTGTAAATAAATATGTAAAGGAATTGATGCTGAATATTCTTTTACAACAGGATATACAAATATTTGTAAGAACATAATATTTATAAATAATTATATTGCAGCAAATTCAGAGCTATTTTTAATAGGAAAATTGTAGCTATCACAAATTAATAACATGTATCGAGTATGCAATTCACAATTATCAAGTAATTAATATAAAATCTGAATGAGAAATACTAACTTTGCCACTAAGATACAAAATTTTAATTAACTGTCATTGGAGTTGCATATTAATGTCAAAAATTGCATTCGATAGAAGTGTCTGCCTCAGGAAAGGAAATATTTCAATATGCTTTTAATACAAATTAGTGTTAAATGTATATGAAAATAGATAACTGCACATGCTTAAATATATTTATGAATTCTGCATGCAAATGAACTTAATTGAAATTATAAAAACATCGGATGAGTTCTATGTAATGCTTAATGTCTAATATATACGAGTACAACGTATGTTGAATTTTGTTAGAAATCCACCAAATTTGTAACTCATTGCTGTAGAATTATTTACATTCAGTTTAATTTCGAAATAATTATTCATATAAGGGTTATCAAAGAAATAGACTTCTTTTCTGAATGGTTCAGGGATTTTATTTTAAAGTAATTTTTAATATAAGTTTTCATTAAAACTTTTGATACACTATTTATCACAAGATGATACAAAAAATCGATAATTTGCATCTAATAAAAGAATCATCTGTTCTCCAAAAAATAACATTGGTTAACTAATTTCAAGCATTAATGATTATTGTAAAATACCGTTTCAATTATTCCAATTACCGCAATATATTCAATTTATTTAATAATGGGTACATATAAAATCACCCGGTATAATGAATAATTAGATTTTTAATGATGGTATAGCAATTTTTCTCATTTATTTTACAACCTATTTTTAAAATCTCCAATATACTAAATAGTTACAAAAAATGTTTATAACTATTTATACTATTATTTATATACCATTGCTCAACACTACCACTGAAATTTTTCGGAAATTGAATGATATTTGTCAAAAAATCATCCTTTTTATCTTTTAGGTGTAAAGCATAGACCAAAAATAATAGCTTACTTTTCAAGAAGTGATGATTAAAAAATTAGAACATGAGATTATTCCCTCTAATATGCTTTAACATAAAAGTTGCGTTACAAATCCCTCACAACATAAAACAGTTAAAATTCAAATAAAAGTTTTCAAATAAATTTCTTTATTAATGAATATTTTTAATGAATTTTTATATGCACTTTATGTAGAAATATAGTTTTTAAAAATGATATGAAGGCGTGTGAGTGAGTGAATATTTACGTTGCACTATTCAGCTACTCGAGAGCTTTTAGCGAAGAATCTCGTAATTTTGATCCAATGTCAAGTAAGGAGGACAACGACTTCGTGTGGGCCTCCCCTTTCCTTACTTTCATTGAGCTGTGGACAGATTTTACGTGTGCAGCTTTACCCTTCACGGGGGGTGTCTTCAGTGGTACTAGGCTTCAATTCGTGTCACGCCAGCCGCAAGTTCGTTATCTTGATCAATTGGCTACCATGACGTCATGAAGATGTGACATTTTCCCTCTAAGGTATGTACTTATTTTCATGAATTTTTGAAGATTTCAAAGGATTTGCCTATTATTATAGCTATTAATAATTGTAATTACTTAAATTCATTTTTTTAAATTTATAGAGAAGTGTTTGGGTAGTTTATGAAAGTATGGCAATGTAGTTGTAGCACAGCATTGGTTGGGATTTCGTATCAATCTTCAAAAAAAGTGTTCCACCTATTGCTATAACGATAGTAGAATTATCAGCTGTTAAGTAACTTACAAAAACTAATTATAGCTTTAAAATCGAGTTATAGGAAATACTATACACACACACACAAATTATAAATTTGAAATACAGATTTTAAATTAATTTTAAGATAAGTGCCTACGTTTAGAGCCATTTTTCGAAACTTCTTGTGTGTTTTGGGGAGAAATAATGGACAAAAAGATATAAACACAAGAAAATTCAAACACATAAAAATTGTATGCTTAGAAAAATTGCTTTCATTTCATCGAAATTTTAAGAAATTTTAACTAAAATGTGTAACGCTGTATAAGAAAATCATTCGATGAATCAACTGGTTTATCTGAAAGAAACTAATGAAATAAAAATATAGTTATAAGACGCTGTTAACAAATGCAAATTACATAGATTTTACACGTCCTGAAGCTCCCAATTGAACTTTTAATCTTTATGAACTGATTTTATGAACAATAACACCATTTGTATCTCGACTAACAATATACCTGTTTAAAATACATATAGATTATTATGAAAAAAAAAATGAGAATTGATTCACTCACTCCTTTTTCCTAAGTTAAAATTCTACGACAGTGCTTCTAAAACTTTCAATATTTGCGACCTAATATCAACTATAGTATTCATTGCCGCCCTATATACAAATAACGATAAATTGAACTCACTAATACTAAAGCTAAAGCTAGAATACGACTTTTATAAGCTCCACCGGCACATATATGTCTCGCTAAACCGACTACTTGAACGACCCGGACGTATATATACGTCTTTCCAAAGTACGATCTTTTCTGCTCACTGCTATCCATAAAATTATTCCGAAGGCCTTGGAATGCAATACTATTTATTCTTGCAATCCTTATTTATTTTTTACTCTACACAATATATCATAAACGCGAGCCTACGTAGAAAACGAAGGTATTGGGAAGCGAATCGCGTTACTTTTAACTGTCAATTTGAACCGTACAAATTATTAAGATAATTGTTAATTTTTGTATATAAGTTTATATATATTAAGCCCCTGGGGTCACTGGTAATTATTTAACTTGTTCTTAACTTAGTATAGTTATATTTATTATAAAATACATTGTGTATAATAGTGATACATTTAAATGTGTATTATATCAGTGTAGTTCATGATTTTATTTTTTATTATGTCAGAATGTATTTAGCTTGTTTACTTTCAGTAAATTAAAAATTGTTTAAATAAACTTTTGTTTTCGGCTTTTCAATATGCTCTTGCCCCCGTAGAATTATCATGCCCCCTACGTTGGTGCGCCCCACAGTTTGAGAAACGCTGTTATACGAGAATGAATTCAGAAAATGTAACATAATCCATTCTTAACTAAAAGAAATTAATAATTATTTTGAAGAAGAAATACCATGATACACAATCCCTTTTTCTTTCCAAATATATTGATCATTTTCATATATATCAACATTTTACTGGATGAATACTTTGTCTGGCTGTAATCGTTAAGAGGATGAGACTTCTTGCCTTTTTAAAATCTACATTTCCTTGACGATTACAAACAAAAACAGACAACATGAACAACAAAAACGCGCACAAGCAATATAAAGGTCAAACGCAATTTTCGTTCACGCCAAAGATCTCAGCTATTATAGTTTTCTCAATCGGAAGCCTTTAGAATCACGTGATTTCTGTTAAGGTCTTCTGGGATTGATAAGAATACGCGGATGATACAACATTGCATCACCTTATTTTAAATAACGTGAATGTGGTAGTTTTTCAGGAAATGAAGTTGTGTGTGGTTAACAGTGTATTTTCTTGTTAGGCGGTTAAACTAAAAATTAATTATCACGAGAAATCTTGGAGGGTCAAAACATTGCGAATTAAATAAATTTTCTCAAGAGAAAATTTAAATGGTGAATTATTAAATATATGCATTCGAGGGATAAAATGTTTAAATATTATAAAACATTGAAAAATTAAAAAGTTGCTTACAACTAGAATAAATTATTGTTCTTGAAATCTTCTATGAAACAACAGGCAAGATAAACGTAGTTTTCTGAGCCAGAAACAAAGAATAAATTTGGAAACTACTTACATTTGTCATATTTTAATTTTTTGATAGTGCGCTTTAGGCGAAAAGGCAATAAATATATGCATAATAGCAATTAATTTTTTTTTATATAAATGCGTATACCTAACCTATACGTTACACAAAACTATTTATATAATTTTTTATATAAATAGGTTTGTGTAAAAAAATACCTTATAAAATTATTTTTTTACTAGGAAATTCAAGTTCACCCCCAACAAGGGCTTAAAGCTATTTTTAGAGGAGAACAAGGATTTTAATTAATTCATGGATAAAATATGGTACATAAAAGCCTTAAGATATGGCCTTAAAGATATGGTACATAAAAGATTAGTGGATTACTTCTAAATAAATAAAGGAATTCTCAACATTTGTAACTTAATTAATACTTTTTGAGATAAATATCATAATTTGCTTTAAAAAGCTAAATAGTTTCAAGAAATATTACTTTCATATTTCCACTATTTTAAGTTATATGTCTCTAACTCAACAATGTAATGCAGAATTGAAGAATTTCCTGTTTAGAGCAACTTTATTACTTTCAAGTTTAATTCAAGTTAATTTATTAAAGACAACATTTAGAATCTGACATTCGGTGATTGAAACCGGAACGCGCAAATTTACGTAAACACTACCGACGAAGAATATTCAAGTGCATATTTCATTACAAATTAAGATGCTAGAAGAGGAATTCAGAACCGCTTCCTGAACACAATTCTCTGCATTTCCATTAGCATAATTTAAATCGCTATTTGACCTTACGCACATTCATAATTATCTCACAACAAATTTCGTGCGAGTGTAAAATAATATCTTGGGAGACAATGGAAAATATTCACAATTTATGATGACCTCTTGTGTGTGGACATGGAATTTTCACAATTATTTTAAATTTTAGGAGATTGAAAGTCTCTACACAAAGCAATGGTCACGAATCAAAGTAGAAAAATAATTTGAGGTTATTATTCAATAATTAAAATTTCCAAGCTTTATAATAATTTTTAAAAATGAATTCAGCACTTGAACATTCGTAAATGTATATAAACGTACAAAATAAATGATTTTAACGTAAGTTCAACAGTATTTCATTTCAAAAATGGTTCTCTTTTGAAGTTAAATGTGATAGCTTTTATTCCTGAATATATATAAACTTTTAATTTCCTTTGTGATATATTGCTCAAAAACTAAATAAGGGTTGAAAAGATATATTGAAAGTACTTCAAAGGAAAAAAAAATCATTATAAATATCAATATTATAATTCTTAAGCATTCTTTTTAATCTTTTACCAAATTAAAATATCTATCGAAAGACATTCCGATGTTCAAACCATTGAATGATTTTATCATCTGCAACTATTTTACGAGCCTCTGTTAAATAAAATTGTACCATTAAATTCTGTTTTCAGTTTTAGTCTCAATAAATGCTGATTGATTGATTCAGCGTAATTTTGAACCACGTGTAAGTGACGAGGGTGACACCCGATCTAGAACCCCTCCTGTCCAAACTTACTCTTCACACCAAAGAGAGAACTTTGAACCTCGACAGATTTAAAGTGCCTCGGCCCACTCTGCACACTCAGTCTTCTGTAGTACCAGGACCTGAACCCACTACACGCCGGTCACAAGTTCGTGACCATATCCACTAAACTGCCACGGCCATAAAGGATACCATTATTAAGTACCTGCCATAAGCAACATAAGTTTCATAACCGTCATAAGCTTTGCTTGCACGTTTTGGAACATTTGTGTTTGTGTAAGTCTTACTTCCATGTGATTTATAAAATGTGTGATTTTCCAAAATAGAAACATTATTTATCTTAAATAAAAGCAATAAGCCTTTTTAAAATTTATGTCTGAAACACATTCTGGAGGCGATTTCATCCAAATTATAGTGTGAAAAAGCAAGTCATTACGTATCTATATATATAAAGGAGAAAATATATACTCATCATGATATTTCCAGAATTATTAGACCCACAGACTTGAAATTTAGTCGGCATGTTCCTTTCATGGAGTAGAGATCTGCTAAAAAAGGGTTTTACGTAAATCAACCCCAATGGGCTTTCCAAGGGCTTAAGGGGCGTTAGATATTCCTGTTCTTGAACTATTAGATTTACAGTTTTGAAATTTGACAGATATATTCCTTTCATGAAATAGGGATCCGCTAAGAATGGATTTTGGGAAAATCGACCCCCAAAGGACATTATACAACAGATAAATATTCCCGTTTTTGAGCTGTTAGACATACAGACTTGAAAATTGATAGGCACGTTCCTTCTCTGCTACAAAAGAGGTTTTGCTAATATCGACCCCAAGGGGGATTGAGAAGAGTTAAGGGTTGTTATAGATAAAAATTCCTATTTTTGAATTATTAAGCCCACATACTTAAATCTGGTCTGTGTGTTTCTTTTGTTGAATTAAAATTCGATAAGAAAGAGTATTTCGGAAACCGACTTACACAGGGAGTTACGGGGCTTATTCAGTACAAATTTTCCGTTTCTGAACTATTAGATATAGACTTGAGATTTGGCAAGTATGCTTACTTTGTTGAGTAGAGATCCACTGAATATGGGTTTTGTAGAAGTCCACTTTGAGGGAAGGGTTTACTAAGTATAAAAGATTATTCTACTTCACTTTTGGAAATCATTACAAATTATTATTTAGAAGAACCATCCCTTTTTATATAAATCATGAGGTGAGAGTTATGAAAAGGTTTTTCAATACAATCGAACGCTTAGTGCTATCTATGACTTAGATATTAATTATTTATATACACATATGTAAAGAGTATACAGTCGTAAAACATAAAATATCCATCTAGTAAATATATATACACATTGAAACCTGTTTTGCAGATTGTAGTGTTGATGATTATATCACATGGAGACGATTGTTTCGCTGATAGTAATATTAAAAAACACAATTAGTTCAAATCATCATTTACATAAAATGACAGAAACTGGATAAAATAGAAGTTATGTTATTTTAAAAATAAAACAAACACATTCATGCATGAAACGATTACGTCTGGAAAACATTTACTAAAACAAATTTTAAATCTTCGCTCTTTTCCTGGTTCAAAAATGTACACGAAATAGACTTCAATATAAATATTAGGTACAGGCTTTTGTTAATAAATTATGTTAAAAATTAATAACTGTTTTTAGTTTTTTTTAAAGTACAAGTCTTAATTTTATTATTAAGGACAGAAAACCTTACGCTGTTTTCATCAAGTATAATTTCATTAATACAAATATTTTTTTTCAGGATTGTATAAATAAATCATTACGTGTTGCTAATATCATCATATGGTCCCGGTTCTTTAAATAAATTAATTTTAAAATATTATTTTATAACCAGTGAATGCTTCTACGCAAGATGATTTTTTAATTTATGAATGCGTGTACTTGTTCCTACAAATTTTCAGACGCAGAAACTATACAAAAAAATAAAAACCAAAAGCATGAATTAGTTTGAAAGGAATTTCATCTGTCTGGATTGCACTACATTAATATGCAAATTCAATAAAACCGTCTGAATGGCTTTGTACATATAGTTAGTAATATTAAGATACAGATTAAATTTTAATGAATATAAGCATTTTTAATTATCACGCAAACCACTTTTAATATTTAAAAATCATTGAATTTTAAAATTAAAAAAAATATTATTTCCATTCCGCAAATGTATTTCAAATAACCCTAGCAAAAATTAAATTTATTATTCATTACTTACAAAATTATTACAGTTGCACTTTTAATTATATTTTCAGGATAAATAGTATACGTCAGTATTTCTGTAAAAAAGTACTTTTTTTTTAAGTTAAAGAAAGGCAATTTTTTTCTCTCGTATTTGCTTTGATTTTTTGAACAAATAAATAACATTTATAGATTATCTAAAAAAATTTAGCATATATTTTTAAAAGATAATATACATATTTGATTTAAAAACGAAAATAAATATGTAAGTGTTATTATAATATATTAAAACAATAAAAACATATTGAATTCGAAAAAAAACTAATACTTTAGCATTTCATTTAAATTTAATTGTATAAGATGAAAGCTAATTTTTTTTAAACATTATTGTAATGAAGTGGCATTTAATTTCAGTTAAATATTCAATTACTTCTGACTAAAGAGAGAGTATCAGATGGCTTTTTCTTAACTGAAGGGCTTCTTTAAAAACTATTTTTGTGTGTTTAATTATATATATATAATCAATTTCATAATGTTCATTTTCGCTTCTCCCAGAATGTATTAAATGTTTATATTTTACGTAATAAATTTGTGAGAAATATACCAACTTTCTTCATAAGCATGTTGCCTGTGAGTTTATTATTCCTATTTTTGTAACGAACATATTTGCTAGTTTCTGAAATAAATAGTTGAAATTGCAGTGTGCATTTTAAATTATATTTTCAAGATTAATATTATACTCAAGTATCTCCGTAAAAAAAATTCTTTTTTAAGTTCTAGAAAGACAAATTTTCTCTATCGTATTTGCTTTAACGTACTGAAAAAATAATTATCATTTAGAGAATATTTAAAAAAAATTAGAATAAAAATACTGGCTTTTAGTACAGAAATGAAAATAAATATATAGTTTTTGTTTAATTTTAATTCATATTTTTCAACCTTTATTACATGCTGCTTGCCACCTGATCGACAGTAGCATCAGATTAAGGTCCACGAAATTCATCGCAGCTAAGGGCTAGAATTTTACGCCTGTCGTTAGCCTAAGCTTTGAGCCCCGTGAAGGTGACAGTACGATTTTTCTCAGTACCTTTATTACATGATTACCGTTTGAGTTTCATAATGTTCTTTTTCGCTTCTCCCAGAATGTATTAAATGCTCAGAAATCGTATGTAATAAATCTGCGCGCGCGCGAGAGAGAGAGATTTACCAATTTTCATTATAAGCATGTTGCCTGTGAGGGTAATATTCCTTTTTTTTGTAACATAAATGTTGGCTAGTTTCCAAAATAAATAATTGAAATAACAGTTATACAATAGTAGCTTATGCAATATTCTAACATGTTTTGAAAAAAAATAGGATTTATCAATTTGCAGAGGAAAAAATATTAAAATTTACCGAAGATTTTAAAAACAAAAAATAAAATGACAACAAAGCTTTTTTAAGTGATACAGCACTAAATAAATTTTAGATTTGTCATTAACTAGTGAAAGGGTTCAATAGAACCTGAAATTACGGCCCATTTAAAACTGTGCATAATATCTGTAGATTTTGAAAACTATTGCTTGAAACAGCTTTAATCAATTCTTTCAGAATTACAAACCCCGTATGACTTGTAAAATATTCATATTTGGTAAGAAAATAAGCGCTCAAAAATATATTAATCTGTTTATAATTAAAGGATGGAAGAAATATAAACTTATCATATGATTTTGAAAAATTTTTACAAGCTAAATTACACTTATTTTGAAATATAAATAATCCATTTTTATATTCCAAAGCATTCTGCTCTCTCTGAAAACTATACTTAATAAAGGAAAACAGTTGTTTTCTGAAATGAAGCACATGTGGAAGGGAAAAAAAATGCAGTACTCTTTTTTTTCCCTATGTGATAGAGCACATTTACTAGTTTAAGTATCGCTTTTGTTATTTCTATCTCTTTCTTTACGCAGAATTCATTGATTTAGTGTTCCCAAATAGGAATTTACGATTTTAGTTTATAGTATTCTTTCTCCGAAATGGTAGATGGGAAACGAAAATAACATTACAATGATCGGTTTACATTACTTCGAAGCAAGAACTTAAAATCAGGATTTGATATCGCGCAACCTTTGTGATGCATAGCTGCAGAGATTCTTCTGCATTCGGCCGTCAGAACCGCAAAAGAGAGGCCCTATTAAAATTAATTTACCTATCTAAAGAAGAAATTGCATTTTATGGTCCAAGAGAAAGCAATATTGTTCTCTTTCCGGATATAGGAGCTCGCAATAAATTCGTGCATGCCTGCGTTTTATGGGGGCTTGCACAATTAGGCTTGGGAAAGAAACCTCTGAAATTCAATCGATTTTTGAGTACTACAGCTAGAACTGTATAGCTTTAAACGTTTCTGGTTTTTCTCAAAAAGTCAGAGATTGCCTCTGGTTTTGAAGAAGAAAGTGGTGCAATAGTAAAGGTTCATTTCATACAACAAACAGAACAACCCATTTAGTGGAACTCTGAATCCCTTTTTATTTCATCACTCGTTAAGCACTCTGGTAATTGAAATAGGTGACGTGTACTAATTAACTTGGTAGCTAGAAGCTTTTGCAAATGTATAGAAGTAATGAAATTTTTCTTAAGCGAAATGACGACATCGAGAATGTGTGTCTAGGCGTTTATTTGTGTAGGCATGTCCTTTTTAGAATTATCTACTTCTTTATTTCACTTGTATTGTTTATGATGGAATAATTTCTGTATAACTAATTAACTTAGTTGTTGGGTGGAATACGTAATTTTTGTGATACTTTTAGTATTATAATGTAATGCTTGATTGATTTATATTTTATGGTAACTACTGCTTATTTATTCGAATCTAAGCCACTATCGATACTAAGCCACACCCATAATTCTCAACACGATTTTGTGTAAAATGTTGTCATTGATTCTAAGCCGCACCTCTGATTCTCCACACGTTTTTGTGAACAAATAAAACAAATAGTGTAAAATGTTTATCTATATCCGATACTTAAGGTATCCGACTACCCTAAAATTGTGAATTTTGCGAAAAATTGACAATTTTTTTTTTTATAATTTATTTTATTGTTATTTTTATTAGCTTTATAAAAATACCAAGTTTATTATTTTCCGCTCACTAGAACAAAAACTACAAGTGTTTTAGTAAAAGCGGATGCCATTACACTTGAAGCGAGATGTCATACTTTAAAACGCTGTTTACTCGAAATGTGTTTCTTTTAAATGCTCAAACGGGGCCAGCGATTGCTAAAAAAATTTTTAAAATAATTAAATAAAACTTTTGTGCATGTTCTGTATAATAGTAGAAGTGTTTTAACCTTCAGATATATCAATCACTGTTTTATTGACAAATTTGCAGTCCATTACGTTAATATAAACACTGTTTTTTTAAAGCAATTTCATATAATAACTAAGATAGACTACTCTAGTTTTTGTAAAAATTAAAATATCTCTTATCCTATAGGTCATTTTAAACTTGAATAACGTAGCAACACATAAGTCAAATTGAAAATTTGTCCATAAACTTTCGGTACAGCCTGGGTCGCGTTTAGGTTATTTTTTGTAAATTTTTACCAGTTTTTTCTTATTTCAGTAATAATAATTTCTTTTTCTCTTCTTAATTATAGCATATTTTATTTAAAATGTACTAAAGAAATCTAAAAACAAAAAAATCCCCATATCTTCATTTTATCAAAAAAAAAAGTTGTCGCAAGTAGTCGGATACCTTAAGAAATAAAAAAAAAAAATGAAAACTATTAAGAAGTGAATATTAAATTTATTTTACCAGTATTACAAACTTTTAAAGACATATGTGAGCCTGTAAGTGCTCTAATCGTTAATTTCACGTTCCGAAAATGATTCGTTTCTACCATTGTCACTAGTGACTTTGGACCTGGTGCCATTTTTCACCACGATGTTGCTTTCCGTGAAAACCAATACTTTTTTTTGGTCCAGTGAAACTTTGTTGAAGATTTACAAGCAAAAACCATATCACGTTGCTTACGCAACCGATGTATATTTGCTTCATCAGTATCAAAGTTTCTGGCCTCTGCTCTGTTTCTTCTGGGAATAAAATCACCTTCCTTCCCTTACTTAGGTCATATAGTGAACTCGTATTGATTGCGTCAGCGATATTTGTGATTTTTGGGAGATGAAAGGAAATCGAATACAAATAAAAATTTATGCATACGAGTAGACAGCGATATTCAGGACAGACTGAATACTGAAGATAAACTGCAGAATGTAACAAGACAACAAAGTAGATGACCAGAATGGATGGATACATTTTTCTCTTTGAAAGGGTTGAAAATTCAATTTCTCCATCCAACAATTTTTTTTGCCTTCGATTCGAAGCCGAACCGGATTTTCAGTAGCATTAACTCAGGAAAAATAGCGCGGCTTAGATTCAACTAAATACGGTAATCGCACAATTGTATTGAACAAAAAAAAATCAAGAATGTTGCGCTCAGCAATATTAGAAATATTCTAAAGCGAAAACTAAATGATTAGGATAAAAATTCAGCTATTATGATTCAAATTTTTGATTGTTGATAATTTAGTGTAAAATACACACAATTGCTTTACTTCTGATAATTTAAATTGTTTTATGTATTATTATGTATTTTATGTATTACTCTCATTATGAATGATCAAACTTTGTGACGAAATTGTTTGGTTTAACAAAATACAAACTGATATAAATACACATAAATTACTTAAAGCAGCCTATATATATTTTAAAATCCCCTTAGAGTGCCAAATCGATCCATGTTAAATCTGTCAAGACTCAATGTCCTCCTGTCGGCGTGATGTTTAAGTTAGGAGAGGGGCTGACAGCACAAGCGTCATACTGGTCACTTGTGACTGATGTTCAAACTTATAAGGTCTATCGACAATAACCCTCTTGTTGCTTTTTAGTACGACGTTAATAAAACACTCTTAAGAGCGCTTAATTTAAAAAGACATATGAATGATATAACCAAAATGTTTGAAAAAAGTATTTCTCTCTCCAATTTTAAATTTTTTATACACAAGTAATATACAAAAATATATAAAGTCTTTTAATACTTAGTTCAACAAAAAAAGATTTTATATTTTAGTTACTTTTTATTAAATAATTACAATTAATAAAAATATGTATATACATATGGCAAAATCACAATATTAAGTAGCAATTTTTTCTCTCAAAAAACTAAAATTAATTAATTAAATTAAATTAATTAACTAATATTTGAAAAAAAACTTTAATAACATCAAGTGTCATCCACTATAAGTTTAAAAAATGTAATTGAACTTGAGTGGATAAACAAAAAAGATTTTATTAACGATTGAAAATTTGAATAAGATATATAAATATATATAGGGAGATTATATGAACTAATAGTAGGCATTGAAAAAATACACAATGAAGCACTTTGAGCTGAAAGTACTCTAACAAAATTTAATTACTGTACTAATATTATGAGGATTCATCGAGCTATTTGGAGAGGAAAAAATGTTCTTTTGTAAGTATATTTATTGGTAGAAAAAATGTAAATTATATGAATAACATCAGGTGTAGGCATGGTATGTTCAAGTTTTAAAATACAAGGGGTGATCAAATGAAAAGGTACGAAACGACATAAAAATGAAACAGTTAAATATTTGCATATTCCGCCAAGGGAGAATGTAGCGAGACATCTCGGGATGCCATTGGAGACTCTGACTGGGATCGGATCATGCGCGGGTGCCCGCATGCGCAGGAGAGAGCAAAGGCTCTTATAAAAAGCGGCGTCCAAATGATGCGAGCACAGAATTAATTACTCGAGCACAGAAAAAGCATTAACTCCGATGTGTACTGTGAGACACTCCGACGCCTACGCAGGTCCATCAAGAACAAAAGACCGGGGCTGCTCACGGAGGGTGTGGTTCTGCTCCATGATAACGCGCGTTCACACGTCTCCAGAGTCACACAAATGGAACTGGACAAGTTCCAATGGGAGACGTTGGACCATCCGTCCTACAGTCCGGACATGTCACCCTGCGATTTCCATGTGTTTGGTCCACTGAAGAAACACCTGAAAGAAAAGCGCTTCAACTCGGACGACGTATTCAAGGACACTGTGAAGGGCTGGGTCTCGTCACAGCCACAGGAATTCTGGGAACAAGGAATCCTGCGGCTTTTTCATCAGTGGGATCATTGTGATCAGGCGTATGGTGTATATTTTGAATAAAGTCTATATTTGTACCCACCGTGTCGTTTCGTACCTTTTCATTTGATCACCCCTTGTACATATATACCTTTTCCAATTGTGTATCAATTAAATGCATTTATAAAACATGTGGCTAGTAAAAATGTTTATTTATAGTTATGAACATTTTATTTTGAAAAGTATAAGGGAAACGCAAAAATAATGTTAGAGTCATACATCTCAGAGAAGAAAAACTACCCTAATTAATTAAAGGGATATTTTGGAAAGAATAACGAATTCCATTCCACAGGAAACGATAATAGACAAAAAGAAAAGTCACTTCTGAGGGGAAAAACACGGAGTGAATTCGTTGTATAATTCACAGCTATAACCCCATACACATTAGTTTCAATATAATGTTTTTATTTATTTATGAAAAAAATTACTGTTAAAGAATATACAAGGGTGATCAAATACAAACGATTCTTTAAAATATTTTTTAAAATACTATTTACCATATTTACACCAATTTTCTTTTTCTTTTTATCTTCGATAAAACTACTCGTTATGAGTTTTTTTTAAAAAAAAAGATTCTGTGGGATAAAAAGAAGCCGGACGTGTATGAAGCGGATTGTGCAAAAGTTCTTCTACTTCATTCCGTGAAAATCTTTCTCCTCTTACTGCTTCTTTATGAGGTCTAAGCCAAAGGTAGTTAGAAAGGGATGATGTTTGAGTATTGTCAACTAAAGGTTCTCAAACTTTCTTTGTAATGTCATACATTGTTCTGGAAAAGTGAAATACAGTGGACAATAATAGGTTTCACCAATATGCTGCTTTAATACTCTCTAAAAGTTCGTAGAAGTGTATTGAATTAACTGCACTTCAGCCACGAAGAAAATCGACATATATAACACCACAATGAATTTATCAATTTTCTATCTGGTTAGACTTGTTCTTGATGGAAGATTATGAGTCAAATTTTAGCCTTTCTTTGGCGGCCAGTTTTATACAGTTTGCATACTGGGACCACGATAAGGTCACACGAACTGGATATTCACTCTTGAGTAAATTACAGTACATTTTAACATTTCAATACTTAGAATTGTAATAATTATTCGATGTGTAACTGCAGGTTGTACTTTGTATTGGTGCTGGAGATTAAATAAATAAACAAGAATAAAATGACGACACTTGATTATTCTAATTTTAAATAACATTTCTTAATTTCTATGCTAAAATATATATAAGTCCTCTTCCTCTATTTTAAAATACTCGTTTATTTTTTATCCATCTTCATTTTTTATAAATCAATTTATACTTTTAATTCTCAATAAGCATTTCAACAACAACAAAATTGTCCAAAGATTATTTCTTCTAATAATCCTTTCATCGATGTTTATTTTTTTACTTCAAAATATTCCATCTCAGTGTATGGAAAAATATTAAAATATTCATGGGTTATTAAAATTTTTAACAATATATTCTTTAAAAACTTTATGAAACTGAGAGAGAAAATGTAATGAAAGTAGATTCATAACTAAAATCAAATAAACAACTTTTTTTTAAAAAATAAAAATTATTATTTTAATTCAACATCGAATCTGTGAAAAAAAGTATTCATTTCCGAACCTACATCATTTTTATTTCCCAAGAAATTCTTTATTTAAAAAATCGTCGACCGTATGATGCATGAAATAATTACACTGTTCATTTCAATGAAAACATAAATTCAACTTAGCAAACACTTACACAAAAAACATCACCCACCGCAAATCATCATCTTCACCTATTACTGCCTCAGCCAACGAATCCATCTCCAAACTTAACTTTCCCAATCAATTCCGGGAATTGGTATTCACGTTTAAAAAGCAGTTCCCGATGTGCTGATAGACACGCAAGGCAATCCAATACATCAAGCATACCTTCCCCAATTCTGCTGCAAATCTTCCAAGATTGAAGCGAAGTTTCTGCACCTGCCAGAACGATTGATAGCACCTTCTTGATGGCGAAGGCGTGGACTTCCCTTCCGATCGGCCTGTTTGCATCTCATTGGGAAATACTACTTTCCCGAAGCACATAAATCATCTTCTAACCATGATCAGAGCAATCGCTAGGCAGCCATCCCAATTGGATTATCATTTGAAGGTGAAGTGCTTTGGAGTGGTGTCCCTTTTTTTTCCCTTCCTTATTCCTTACCATCTTTCTCTCTTTCAGTGTTATTGTATTTTTACTGCAGAATTAATCGGTTTCGATCGCCTTTCAAATGGGGCGAAAAGAGAACAGATCGTTTTATTTATGATAGCATTCTTTTTCTTTCTATCTCTCTCCCACTTTTTTCTCGGTTGAAGTGTTGAATAAAATGAAGAGTAGAAGTTCATCATCTTGTACGTTTTTTAAAAAAAAGAAGTATTTTTCTTTCCTTCCTAATTTTCCGTCAACTTTAAACACATCAGCAGTTTTGTATCGAACTTCAGTTAAGAAGTATTTCAACCAGCATTAAAAATAATTTCGATTGGAGGAAGGATAAAACATTATTTTATGTAAAAAAGGTGGCATTAAGAGTAAGTAATTCAATACTCTCTCTCGATCAAGTTATTATATTTAAGATTTACTTTTTTGTATTGGGAGTGTTAGGTGTAAACGATAGTTTTTTAGAGAAAGAAAAAAGTTGTGAAAATTCTTAAGCGTTTCAATGATGGAAGATGAAATAAATTATCTGCGTAAAATTTTAATTAGTTACTTTTTTATGGATACCAAGAGAATGGAAATTTTTAAAAAAAGGATAGCTGAAAAACGACCCGATGATAAAAAAAATATCGTTTTTAGTAGACATAACAGAAAAAAAGCGAAAAATTTTAATTGGCATAATGTTATAGTTCAAAGCAATCAGAATAGGCTAAAAAACAAGCTATTTAAAAAGCATCCGAATTAATTATAAAATATGTTCTTACAAAAATATATTTGCAATATTGAAATGCATTACATTTTAATGGATTAATTTTATTTAAGGAATTCTTATAAACATATTTAATGGATTTGAGAAAGTTGTTTTTGGTTTTGAATCTTAAAGTATTATAAAAAAACCACACCTTTGGTTGCACAAATAGTTTTTCCATGGCTTAATAATATTATGCGGTTTTTTTTTGTAAAACACACACAAAATATGCTACAATGAAAAATACGTGTAAATATTTAAGTTGCCTTAAATTTTCTTATAGTTTAATTTATAAGAAAGTAGAAAAGATTTCCTGTTTCAAATGAAGTTATTATCTTAAATGGAATCCCTTCTAAATTTCTAGTGACTTGTTACTTTGAAGCTGAAGAAATATTCAAAACTAAGATGACATGAATCATCACAAAAATCAATCTCTTATTTCTTAATGAATGGTTATTTTAACCTCCCCACAGGGAGAACGAAAAATATTTGATAAATTCACTTAAATTTTACATATGATACTGCTTCTACATCTGAATTACATTTGAACTTCTAAATTATTACATTTAAAGACAGACTATAATTATAAATATTTGAATAAAACATCACCGTTTTCATTGAAAACTTCAAAAATAAAAAAAAATGCATTCGGTAATTAAAGTACAAATTTTATTCTTCTTTCATTTTTCTAAATTACATGTAACTACTGTTAAAACAATAATCATGTCATGTAATATTGGCAATGTTGTAATAATTCTTTGGTATTTCTACTTGTAACTCTTAATAATTTTGGTTATTTAAGAAAAAAAAATGACATAACGTAACATTCACATATAACTCATTTTTGTGTTAAATAATCCAAAAGAGGAAAGTCATTTAATTATTGATGATAATTATTTTTGAATCTCTCTATATTATATTTATCACTATTGTTAAGTATACTTATCCGAAAACAAAACAAGTTTTTCTTTCCATTTCTGGAAACAAATAGTTGCACTTAGCTATTTTATAATGCACTTGGTACAACGAATATATTGCTGCTGATTTATAAAATTATGATACAGGTAAACTCCGTTCACCGCACACGAAAAAGTTAAGTGTATGTGAGAGAATAAGAGAAAAAAGTAATAATTAAAAGCTCAAACGTGATAATCAAAGCCAAGAAAGCACTAATATCTAATGGGATTAAAAACATTCAAATACTTATGGGGTTTTGCCTTATGCAGTCTCCTATTAACCAATTACGTTACTGGATATTTAACAAAAAATATCTATTTAAAAACATTTATGAATTCAAAGCATCAGGAAATTAAGGTATGAATCAGATTTGTAGGGAAGAAAATACTATTAATCATGGCATTGGTATGGATATTCCAGCTTCTAATTCCATTGATGCAAGTAGTTAAGATAACTAACTTAGTTGAGTTTGAATGTGTAGCAAATTGAGTATAACTTCTCCTAATAAGGTAAATCAAAGCAGAAGATAAAGCTACCACCAAGTTTCCGTGTATCACAAATAGATATGTAAATAGGAAACGAGTAAAAAATTTGATTGGGTACAGTTTTTATGAGTTGGAATTAATTTACAGAAATATATATGCTTTCTTGTCATATTTTATTTATTTATTTCACTGTAGAATATAAATCGATTCCAAAAATATAAGAATATGTGAAAAGGACTATACAACCTTAGGATGATGTAAATGATTAATTAAATAATGAATGATTAAATAGCTCAAGATATATTAAACACCAAAGGAGAATGTCTTTCTCCTACGTCTAGTGTTTATCGTCTCTAAGTGTCCCCATCTAAGTGATTTCCCATGCACAGCCTTGTCGGGCACCATTGGCGGAGTGTGACGTCAGTGTGGATTTCTCCACTCGACATAACCGAGGGGGGGGGGATGCAACAGTGCACATATCCAACCCTACAATAATAAATTTTATATTTGCTTTTTTACTTTTTGTATAGTTATATTATTGTTTAACATGTTTCTTTAAAGTTCAGAAGGAACGAAAAAATTTACATTCTTTCTTTTGTAGCATATATATGATATATTATATAAGTTAAAAATTATTCATTCATGCTATGCAATAAATCATTTATCAATTTTTTAAAGTATGTGTCATAATCATTGTATGTCTGTGTAAATGTATTTGAATTGCTTTGTTCAATATACATCTAATTTACAAATCTTAATAATAACGTCTGGCAACTAATTTTAGTACTTTATTTTAGAATTATATAATTTAGGATAAATTATTAAGAAAGGTTTCATTAAAACTGCGTATATATATTACAAAATATATATATTCCATTCAACACGCCAGAAAGAAAAAAAAGTTACATTACACATAGTTAAGATGAAAATGAGTTATAACATACTTAATGATAGTCTTCAAGTTTTGACCTGCTATATAATTAAAGAAAAATGCCCTGTTTTAGTTAAAATATATTGTTAGGATTCGGTTAAGATAAAGTAAAGTATTTAGTAATTCCTTAACATTTATTTTCTTCAAAAAGTAATGTTTGGCTTGTGCTGTTAATGATAGTAATTTTTCGTTTTGAAACATTAAAGATTTTAAATCCTTGAAACAGCGAAATGTATCTGTTTTTGGATTAAAAAAAGTTTTATCCTTTAATTATGATTTGGAAAAGAGTTAAAATTTGCTGTTAACATTTTTTAACAAATTATTTATTCGTTTCCTATAATTATTCTCGTTTGTGTGTGTTTTTTAATTTGGAATGCCAGTAGTTTAGTTATTCATTTAACACTTTTGTTTATTAGTTTTTTTCAACTTTAATTAATTAAAGAAGGCAATAACACGCAATATTTGCTAACTTCTTGGGGTGCAAATAGAATGTATTTTCTTTAATGCGCAAATTGCTCTTATTTTTTCCCCTTTGCTTCTCTAATAGAAATATCGTGATAAAAACATTAAATAAAATTATCGACTTTAAATATTTTTTAGAGAGATGTAGAAACAAGGCAACGAGAAAGAGGGAAAATTGAAATCTGAAGCAAAAGATTTTAATAAAAATGCGAAATTTTTTTTATCTTTGCTGTAATTTTAATTATATCTTTTTAAGCAAATGGAGGAAAAGTAAAAAAAAATGAGCTTTTTTTTCCCGTTGAAGACGAAGTCAAAATGCTGAATGTATCTACATGTGCATAGTTTACTTAAAAATTTAACTTTTAGTTTTAAAGGGGAAAAATATTAATTTTAGAGGTTTTGAGAAATCTGAGCGTTTCCAATTCAAGGAAGAGGGAAAGATTTTTGAGAACACTATTAATAAAACAAATTTCTTGAAATATCAGGATGAGATATAAAATATCAAGATTAAGATTCAATATGATCCTTTTAAATGTAAAAATGTAATCGATGTCTTTGGTTAAGTTATATGGTTTGCTAAAACTATTATCTGAAAGTCCTGTAAAATTATTCTTGAGTTTGAGAAATCCTTAGAAAAATGTATGTCTCAGAATAATGAAAAACTTATCACTATTTCTGTAAAATATCTACCTGACATAAGATCAGAATTTTCAAAAGCAAATTATTTATCCCATTTTTCCTTTTTAAATATCTTTGAATTCTCTTTTTCTTACAGTATTTGGGAAGAAACGACTACGAAACTTTTCCTAACGAAACAAAATAGCATTTTCTCATTTACATTTTCAAGCAGAAATTATTTTAAAAAGTTATTCTATAAACCTTTAAAACAGCGAAATGAAATATGTCTTAAAATTAAATTTTAATTATCTTTAAAAATACAAAAATCAGTACCTAAATCAGAGGTTCCCAAACTTTTTTTGTCTCGTAGACCCCTTGCCATGTTTTTCGGTTTGGGGTAGACCCCTGTTAAATTAATATTGAACTTTTGCCATTTAAATGTCTTTTTAACAGCTGGTATTACTACTCCTATTTTAAAAGAATTAAATTTCTAACTGTAATGAAGTACAGTGTTTAAAATTTAAAAAGCATATGTTAATTAAATTAAATTAAAATTAATTAATAAATAAAACTTAAACTAGCTAAGCAATAAAGAAATCATTTTGATGGGAGGAATGAATCTTTAGCACTATAATTTAAAATTTTCAACATTTGGTATCAATCTTGTCAGGTTTAATTTTAAATCTCCTCTGTTAGTAGTGTCCAGTTTTTTTCCTTCTTTCGAGATTGGCAACCGCGCTGAAACTCCTTCACTCAAGGAAAAGCAATGAAAAACTTCCTTACGATATTCTATAAGTCGAGACAAATAACGGGTTTGTCTTTTTAAAGTCCCAAAATTGCTGGCATCAATTTCTAAACTTTAAGATCTTCGTAGTGCTTATTAGTTCCTATTGTAATGTGACATTTTTTTCAATACGACCATATGAATTCATTGCCTACTGTGGTATTGCCATAGTCAAAGCATTCTCAAACCTGGTTTCAAAATCTTAATAAAAGGCATTTAAATGTTGAGTACAGGTTAAAACGTTCTGATAGATTGTCTGTGACAAATTTAGAAAATTCAGGACCTCCAGTATTATATTTCTTTAGCTTAAATCAGGAAAGAAAAGATGAAAGGGTTCTTGTTTTAATAAAATTTATGCTGTCACCTTGTAAACGCAAATTAACCTCATTAAATTTAGTAAATAAATCTGTTAAATAGGTAAAATTTAGTTTACACTTGATTATAAATTTTCTTTTAAAATTAAAGACACGATCTAATTTAATAAGAGCCAGTATCACAAAGACCCCCACTTACACCTCATGGACTCCCAAATTAGTTTTCGGCTGACGTAGACCCCTTGGAGGTTGTCATAGACCCCTGGGGGTCTATATAGACTACTTTGGGAATCACTGACCTAAATGAATAGGGATTTTATGCAGTTTTATAATGTCGTGAAAATACATTCAGGCTATATTTTAATACTATCTTTTATAATTTTCGTATGAAATTAAGTAAATTACTTACTTCAAACAACACAAAAAATGCTTTGCTCAGGAATATTTTGTACTTATTATTAGAAATAATCTGAAAGTAAAGAATTCATATTTAACCCTGATTGAACTCTGAAAATTGAACGATAACGAAGTCATAGAAGTAATACATATTTCCCGAATTTATTAATGAAGAAAAATAGTACATAAACAGATGTTTGTTTTTAATTTCTTGCAAGTTTTTAGGAGTTTAAAAGAAATCAAGAATATTTTAATGTGTTATTTCCTGGTTACGAAAAATAGAAAGTTTAGTTACATTTAACAAAATAAAATATCTTAAATTCACTTTGAAGTCAACTTAATTGATGTATTTTCATGCAGAATAAAAAGTTAAAGAAATAAAATCACCAGAACTTTATTTTGTGATTATTTTCCTTATGTAAGAAATATTATCTTATTTTTTTCGAGTTGTACTGTCTTCTTATATTCAGTTTGAGAAAAAAAGTTTTCCCAATTTTAGTGGAGATGTTCACGATTTTTATATCTGTCTAAATTTTTTTTATAAATTAATCATAATTTGATCTTTTATTTTTCATATATATAATTTTACTCGTCAGGAATATTCTATGTATTTGAGTAAATTACATCACTGAATAAATCCTACAGAATTATTCTTTTATGATTAAGAAGATATTTGAATTGTAAAGTATTTATTTATTTAACTCTAGTTTTCGAAATTTATAAATAAAAATAAATTGCTAAAATATAAGGAATTTTTCCGTTATTATGCTTCGTTTCATTTCTTTTATATGCTATTTTTGCACTTTATTTAAATGTTCGTTTTATGACTTCCTGAAGCCTGATTAAATTTATAGTGGTTATTTATCGAATTGCTTGCATAAATTTCAACTATATATATATACGTGCACGAAATAATGGAAATTCAAAAGTAAAAATAAGTTATAACCTTATTTATGGATCTTATAAAACATTAAAGAAACTATGTTTAATAAGTTATACAGAGAAATAACTAGCTTAGTAAAATTAATTTAAGAAATCAAAAATTCGTTTAAAAATTATTTATTAATTATTAAACATTTTAAGTTCTTTAATGTTAATATACTACGCAATGTTAATGCATTACATAATGTTACATATTGCAACAAAATTCTAAGTAATATATTTTTAAGAAAAATATGACAATTATAAATGAGAGACACATTTATATCAGTTTTATCGCCTGGTAATAAAAAATGCGATGTGCTGGCTTGAGGTTACATTCTTATAGAAATTAAGCTTTTAGTTATAATGAAAGACAATTTTTAACAAAATATTTATAATATTGATAACTTATTTATATACCTCTTGAATTTTTCAAAGATATAGCCATAGAGAAGTTTTTAGACTGGAATAACTGAAATAAACACTGAGCATAAATCTTAAGAATGAAATGCTCACAATATAAAGAATTTCTTCCTTTCGAAACTACACCAAACATTTTCAAATTTTAAACTCTGTTTAACTTCAAAACATCGCATTTTCAATGCACTTCACTTCATGATGTGTGTGAGATATCTTAAAATTGCTGGATAAAGGTATCAGTAAAGTTCTTCCCTTTTTGTTGTAGAAGCGAGAAAAATAGAGAGATGACCTCACTCCAGATCCTTTTGGAAAGTAAACAACTATTGATCCTCAGAGAAAAAACACCAATTCTTTTTTATATCATCGTATAGGTCAGCCAACAAGGAATAGATTTGAGGTAGAATGTATTTTGTCAGATTTTGAAAGTTAGGCTTAAAGAGGAAATATTTAAAAGATAAAAGTAACCATTGAAAAGGCAAAAAAAATTGAAAGTAAAGGGGAAGTAAAAAAGAAACTCATATATAAATTTCCTTAAGAAACAATACATGGATATATTACATATTGTATTTTAATGGTTCATTGTATGAATTATAAACTGAAATGTATTCAATCATTGTTAAAAAGATTTATTTTCATTGGATACATTTTAAATCAAAATAATAGTCATTGCTTGGATTTTTCAGCATTTTCTGGCTTCATTTAGTTTAAGGTAGGATTAGGTAGGATTTATACAAAATTCTCTGTTTTAATGGTTTTCAAAATATTTTTCGTTACCCCCATGTCTATGCATTATGTAAAACAGTTTTTTATGATGAAAATACCACAAAACGCTTGCCATTTAATTTGTTAAGAATTTTTTTTTTAAATTTATGATTTTGAAATGCTATTCCTCCTACATAAATCGACATACACTCGTGAAATTTGATTTACAAGCACTTCAAACTCTGAATAAGAAAAGTTGGCATGGGTTTTGGGATAACACTATTCCTGCTCATAAAATACTTTTTTTTATGAAGGCTTTTTGAAAATTCCGTAAAAAACTTATAAATTCTTAATTCAATTAATTTTCAAAAAATAAATATTGCCTTGATTCAAAACTGTACATCAATTTTTGTTGCATATACTAATAACAATAGTTAGAAAAATATCAAAGCATTTGGTACAATAGAAGAAAGGCCTGAACAATTAAAATGAAGATAAATTTTATTTTTTTCTTTCTGAAATAAATCAGCTTAAGGATTTTGTTTGATATACTGATGCGAATAAAAACGAACATAACAATTTTCAAAACTCTGGATGCTTTACACTTAGAGTTTTCAAATTTTGTGAGATTATAAAAAAATATGTAAAGGATAATATAGGCTAAAAATATTATATTTCATTTTTAGACTGATTTTTATCAGTTGAAGTACTGTGTCCCCTTAAGTTAATTGAAATCATACTAAAATCATTGGTAAAAAGTGTTACAGTTTTCGTATTGCAGACTATAGTCAAAAGTAGTATCCGTTTTTAGCTTACTCCCTAAATTTTTGTATCTTGCTATGATGTTACAGTTAAAATATGTTTATGTTAATTTCGGGAAACATTAAAATCTGAACAAGAATAATGATACTTAATGAAATAATGTTCATAGATTATTTCACGTTTAAAAGCAACTTTTAAGAGTAAAGAATTTTGAGTAAACTAAAAGTAATTTTTTTAATAATCTCTTTTACGTATGAAACAGAGGGAGGATATCTATAATTAAAACTATAGGCATTAATTATATTTCATTTTATACTCATTCGGAATCAATATTAAATCGTATATAAAGTAATATTTGAGCAAATCACACGGTATGTTAATAAATGTTAAATGGTTTTGTTATTTCGCAAACGATTACGAGTGAAATTAAGTGTAATGTAAATACCAAATGTATTTTACACAAAATTAATTTAAGATCTTCCAACTGCATAAATACAAAAACCATCTTAAAAGCAGTTATCCGACTGATTTACAATTAATAGCATACTTTGTAGATCATAAGTTCTTGAATATGAATTTAGACTGTACTCTATGCATAATGCTTATAGTGTTTAACTTTTGAATTACTTAGATGTTTGCAACAGTTAGTTGGAATTTTACACTAAATTTTATTTTTAGAAAATATTTTACAACATACACTTAGTTTACATTAATTTTTTTTTCCGACAATGGAAACTTTCCAAATCAGATATTCGTTTATATATGCTTCAAACGACGAGATCATGATACGTGTGCCTAGTTTTTAATAAACTTAATACTTTTCCAAACATTCAAACTTCTCTGAGAATAACGTTTCCAAATTATTGTTTGACAACTCTGAGCAGTCCCTTTACCTATCAAGAATTAATTATAGTAGGGCTGTTGGCTTTGTGCTATTGTTATTTCCACTCCACTGCTTTCACAAATTACAGCTGTAGAACGTCGCCGTTTACTGCCTTTCATAGGAAAATTCAATTTTGCAATGGACTCATGGACAAAAGCATAGCTAGACAGAAGGCTGAGATACTCAGTATTACATTGCCTTTATCAGTCACGCCCACACATCTAATGTCAGGATTGAGGAACTATTGTTAAAGTATTGTTATTGAAGGGACCCTTTATGACAATGTGTATGAAGAGAGAGAGAGTTTCAAGACAGTAACTTATCCATACACAATTTCACTGACGGGCTCATCATAAAAATGGTTATATTAGTCATATCCATCGCAAATATATTTTTTTCATTTCAGCAGTAAAAAAAACTGTTAAAAAGTAGTATTAAAACAATATTTTTATCACTTTTTATGAACCAATTGATATAAAGTTTGGTTCTTATTATTCTATTTGTATTAAAAAGGATAAATTTTAGAATTATTTGACCAATATTTTATAAATCAATTTCTTTGTGAAATTTTATTTTTAAAATATAAAATTCTACCGTTTTCGATGAAAAAGTAATGGTTCTCAAGTAAAAAGTAATAAATTAAAGCTTTACATTTTGATAGATGTAGTCCTAAGTATTGCATTCTTCTTAAAGTTCTTAAAGTTTACAGCATGAAACTAAAATTAATATAACAAAAAATGAAAATTAATTGCTTAAAATAATGTAAAATAAGAGCAATTATGGAATAATTATGTTTTTTTATGCGCAGAAAAGTTTGTGGTCTTAAATTCCTGCATATTACT
The DNA here is from genome assembly GCA_019973975.1 of Trichonephila clavata. Taxonomy (NCBI): domain Eukaryota; kingdom Metazoa; phylum Arthropoda; class Arachnida; order Araneae; family Nephilidae; genus Trichonephila; species Trichonephila clavata. Next base: position 440,899 of record BMAO01019114.1, on the reverse strand, counting down.
CTTAATTTAATGCCTAGTAACTTTATAACTGAATATTTTATTAATTGCTTTTGTAATTAATATGCTACCATAATAGCATGGAACTTTCAGGACAAATAATTTTCAAAATACCCAAACACAAAACTCTCTTAGAAGATATGAATATTTAATTACATGCCTTACTGAATCTTTGACAGCATCAGGCTTTTTCATAGTACTTACTGCATTCAGTCGCTAATCATAAATTTGTCAGAATTTTATCCCCAAAGATTGGCCAAAAAGAATCAAAATTAATTAATTGATTTACGAAATTATAAAATTAAAATATACTGTCCTAATTTCATGCATAAATTCTTCTGGACGTTAAACGGTTTATTACTGTTCAAGTAATTTAGAGCTATTATTTGAATTTTATTACGTGATAGGTCTCGATATTGTAGTTGAGAAGGCATTTTTCGCTAGGTGTAAATATGAATTTTTCACTAAAAGTACCTTGATCTTTTACCTTTCATAAAATATTTTTATCATTTTTTTTTACTTTTAATTAAATAGATATTTTTTTTAAAAAATATCTAATCACTTGAAAACTCATATTTTCGATCAGCAAATATTATACTATGCAGCGCAGTTAGTTGAAAGCAAAACGCAAACATTTAATTACATTTCAACAGATTTTTTCTTTTAATCTTGTAATACTTAAGTTTCACTTTTAACTATAAAATTATTTTTAGAAGTTTTTGGATATATTAAATAAAAATTTACTTTAACTCAAGACTTTTGTTTCACGTGTTCTTCTAGAATTATGAAAGTAAAATAATGTGAAGAAGTATTCAAAATCATAAGGAAATTGTTATTTTAATTATTAAATTTTTAATTTTTGTTAAGGGTTTTGTAGTAAACAAAGCACTAAGAGTATTAAAAAATACATATTGAATATATCTGCCAAATGTTTATAAAAATTCGCATCAAAATAAAGTAAAAAAAAAATGATAAAAAATTGTATTTATCCTTCAAAACTTACCGGTGTGTGTACTCTTTTATTAATAAAAAAATACCAGTCAACAATTCAGCACAAAAAGAAGAATTTAAACTTTATATCAGCAAACCTGGCGCGCTTAAGAGAAACTGATCTTACGAAAGAAAAGAGAAAAAAATGGAAATGGTTACAAAATAAACAAACAGACATAAAAGGTTTTTCTGGTTCTGCTGAAAATAAAAACCCATGTTTTAGCTCTTGAGACTATCAAATAAACACAAGTTCAAATTCCACAGGATTTTTGACGTGTTCTACAACATATCAATGACAAGAAAACAGCAATTGAATCAATTCAAAAACCATATATGAATCTAAAACTTTAATGTCTGACCTAAACGCATTTTCTTCCGATAACGGGTCCCGGTTTTTCAGTTACATAAAGAAAGATGGACCAGGAAATGCAGTATGGATAGAATTTTAGGCTCCGGGAATGTATTAGAAGTGACATAAGAAATTTAATGCATTGGAAACCATCTATCAGAAGGAACTTATTTATTTTTCTGGACACTACTAAAGTGATATTTCATGTGAAATCGTAGATATCGGTTTTAGATGGAAAAAGTAACTCATATTTACTTTGAAATCCAACATGTTTGATGATGGTGTTGTTACACGGGAATATATTTCTTTTGGGAAAACTTAGTAGCGTTTACAGAAAGAATAATCTTATTTAGTGTTCAGTTTGAACTATTTTATTGACAAAAATTCTTGAGTTTGCCAATGCTCCGAAACTATGGAAACTAAATAATGGTACGGAGCTATTAATTGCTTCTTTTTCTGTAAAATATTAAATATATTCTTAAAAATTTTCAGATTTTTTCAAAAGGAAGGATCCTTTGACTAGAATATTTCTTTGCTTAGATAAGCATACTGTTTGAACAATCAAAATAAGTAAAAAGGAATTAAATTTACCATTATATAAACATTCAATACTACACTCATTTATTAGTTATTTGACAAATTACTTTCAGTTAAGTGATAAATCTTTATGAAAGGATCAGGCGGTGGGTTTACTATTACTACTGTTCTTTAGATTAGGATATTTTGATAGTAAACTGTAAAAGCCGGATTTCCTTAAATTTTTTTATCTATTAACAACTAGTTTAAACATAAGAAATTTTAAATGTTTCAAAGATAATCCACATGTAATAATAAAATCATCTATTTTTCATCTTCATTAGAACGCTGTTCTAAGCCCATTAGTGTCTTTTCATGTTTCATCACGACTGGTATTCACTTGGATAATGAATAAGTATGAGTACTACTCATTGATAGAGTTATTATATGCAATAAATGAGAGTCGTATTTTATCAGTGAATATATAAATTATTAATTCTACACTATAATTTTGGTTTCACACCAAATAAAGGAAATGTAACGAGCCTACCTTTGAAAGCAAATGATATATAATTTTGCTACATATAATTTTTGAATCAATGTATGTGTATATGTATAAATTTAATAGAATATTTAGTAAAGATGTTTCATTTTGCTTTGCAAAATATTTTGCAAAACTAGAAAAAGAGTTTACTTTTGCACAGATAGACCGTATTATGAGACTCCATATTCATCAATAAATTTTAAAACCTTATTTTTCTGGGTAAATAATAAATCTACCGATAAGTAAATTTTTTAAAATTTTAGTTACGAAAGAGAGAGAAATTAATCATTTTCAATCCTCTTTCTTTTAAATTTTATTTCTTCGATGAAGTATTTTGAATGTAACATTTAACATAAAATGCAATACATTGCATTTATATCTTTTACGAGATCAATATGCTGTTTGGTATCCAAAAACAATACATAAATTTTTATAGCCATTTTCCGTGTGTAATGTTGCTGATATGGTATACTTTCTTTCATCACCTCTAAATCAAAGAATATGAAATCTACTAATTCATGTTTTATGTTATGATTGGATGTATGGTTTTCAAATATGCTAAATTATTAGGAATGTTAAATTGACAAGAATATGCCCTCATTGAATGTATTAATTAGATCTCTCTCAATATAAAAAAAAGTTTTTCGTAATTCTGTAACAGATTTATTACGTACTAACGCAACAAGACCAACGTTCAGGATAACTCACCAAGATGAGAACACCGATTTTGCATATGTCGTACGCGCTGAATTGGCAGCCATGTGCTTCGTTTCAGAACATGTCACCAATACAGTTGCAATAGTACATTATTACAAGCTCTAGCAGAAAAATACACCAACGATTACATCGAATGGAATCTCTGCGGGTGAAGAAAGGCGTTCTCTCATACGAAGACTTATTACCAGTTAACCCAACTAAATATTCAACTTTCCAGGAAGCTGCAAGAGCTGCAGGTTTATCAAAATCTAAGAACTTAATCATTGAAGTGTTGGACGATGCAGCTTCAATGCTGAATTTAATTTAGTGATTCTCGAACTGTGAGACGGACCTCTCTAGGGGGTGTGATAACTCTACGTGGGGGGGGGCACGAGCATATCGAAAACTCGAAAATAACAGATCATCTAAAAAGATTATTAATTTACTGAATAGAAACAAAGCAAAATATACATTATGACGGTATAAAAAATAGCTTACACATACTTATTACTTAAAAGTAACATATGTAAAATTTAATACTTATCTTGATAATTTTTACGGTATTTAATTAAGGTTGTATTATTGCTTTAGCTTCAAAGTACATTATTATTGTATTTAATAAATTGCTATTGTATGGAAGGGCGATGAAAATTATGATTGAATATTGGAACGCAAATATAGAAAGTTTGAGAAGCACTGATTTAACTGAAGTGGAACGCCAAGAACGAATTTTTTTAGGGGGAAGCAATTAAGTAGAACTACACAATACATGTAAATTACAGTCTTACAATTTGAGCAAAGAGTATAAACAGTTGCATAATTTGTACAATGGGGGTTGGTTTGCGTTAGGTGGACAGATGTACCCCCTTACTTTTTAGACTAAATATAGATGATTGGACACACACATTATAAACATAACAATACTTATGCCTCTTCAAATCATTTGCATGCATTTCAAATAGCAATTCAACATGTTAGGTACAGCTTTTTGAATCTATTTGAATTGCAGGAAAACTTTTAAGTATAAATTAAGCATAATAACTAAGTAAATAACTGGTTGAAACTTCAGTTAAAAATGCTTTGCTTGTAGAAAGAAAAAAATCTATCATAAAATACATTACCAACTTTCAATGAAACATTTTCTAAATGTTCAGTTAAAAGGAAATGAGCTTTTTTTCACATTTAATTCAATAGCATAAAAATAAACTTAAATAATCTCTCATCAGATATAAAAAATTGACACTTTTAATTATTGATTCTCTACGAAAGAAATTGAAGGAATTCAGAAACAAAGAAAAGTGAAATTCCAAGCTAACTTTGAAAAGTACCGTGTAAAGATATAAACTGGATGAATTGCAGTAATGAAAAAGTTTTAATACTTAACTAAAAACAAGTAAGCTAAGCCTTTAGTTTATTTTACTTTTCGTTTTATCGTCCGACTCGAAAATTGGAAAGATCATCTTTACAAGATTAGGGAGAATTAAGAAGTTAAATTCTTTCGGAACTAAGAAAAATAAAATAAAATAAACAGGCTGCAATAATAGACACAGTTTTATTTAAAGCACAGTCTTATTAAACAACAAACATTTCACCGTAGTAAATGCTTGAAGAATTCTGAAAAATAAATAAAATATTAAATACTTGAGCTCCATTATGCATTCAAAAATACTTCTCATAACCAGTTGTTTTTGTAAGCAGTTTATTTTTCATATGACTGGATTACTGTATTTCAAAGGATGACCTAATATAATACAGAGTAAGATGTTATTCTAAAATTTATGAGATTTAACTTCTATTTTAATTTTTTTTTTAAATTGCTTGGAAATTTGAGAAATATTTGGAAAAATATACGAGATTATTTTCAGAAAAAAAATGAATTATCAGGCGCATTTAGAATAAATATACAAGCAAACTTACTAACTTTTTATGATGGTTCAATCCACGCTCTTTTAACTAACAGACCTCTTGGGGATTTCTGGTCTTTAAAGATTATTTTATTACAAAACTCCTCTTCGAAGAAGAAAACGTGGACATGTAAATTAAGACTACTATATAGATTCTAAGATTTCAGGTTAGAAAGAGAGATATGATAGGTTGATAGGTTGCCAGCGGAGCAATGATTAACCAAACTGAATCGCAAATATTTAATAATTGATAATTGAATTACTTAAGGAGACGATCTGTCACTGGAGATTGAATCTAGATTAAATAACTAAGAAGTCAGAGCTATTGAATTGAGTAAGTGTATTAAGTATTAAAGTCTTCTCATATCTCACACACATACCTCTTTAATTGTCTTCATATTTATTAATTGGGTGCATCTCTTATCCTTGATCGATTGAATTTGAGTTGTGGTAAATTTTGTGAATAAATTAGATTGTTTTTGAAATATGGCTAGTCTTCCTTCTAATTCATCCACACCCTTAGGCGCTCTGGCAAGATTATAATAACGTAAATTTAAAATTGTACTCAGTCTTATAAGCAATATCTACAGCTAAAAGCATATTATAGAATAACTGAAAGAAAAATATATTTTTATGATGCGATTACACTGTAAATTAGTACACGACTGATACACAGTTAATTTGAAAAACACTAAGTCTCTTTTATCCCCCAAACCCTTTTTCTGACAGATAAAGATGCATAAACATAAAGGGAGAATGCTTATGTATATATGTTAATATAATATAAATATATAAAAGCTTATATACATACATATATATAATATTTTTAATTTCGTAATAAAAAAACTACTTGTATTAACTGTACACTTTACTGTCACCCATCCGGTATAGTGGCTAGTAAAGCTAATTGCTTTGCCGTAGGGCCTGGGTTCAAATCCCGGAGAAGGCATGGATGTCTGTAAATGTATAATGCTTTCACGACATGGAAGGTTGGCGGAAGAGGAAGAGAGGTGGGATGCCTTTGAACACCCCAGGGTGTTCTCCTTCAAAATTGGGGTGGAAACGAGCCAAAACGTATTGTCACCCGTATAGTGCTCAAGGCTACAGCTAGCGACAGTTGTCACTTAGCCCTTTGTCATGATGAATTTCGTAGGCCTCGATCTGACTTTTGACGATCTGGTGGCGTTTGTAACAACAAAATATATATATTAAGGATTGAGTGTTTCGCCGACGCAGGTGATAAAGTCGCCAAAAATGATATAACTGACGCCGAATTGAATATTAAAGCAGGTAACCTTTTACCACCACATTTTCAAAACAAGCCTTGTTTTTTTCTTATCAGTAACGTTTTTTTTTTCCATTATACATAAAAAATGGATGAAAAACCAATGAGTACTAACATTTATTGATATTTTGTATGTATATATTGTATGCTGTCGCCAATAACGTCAACTTGATGAGATTTGCGCTGGTGAAACGGAAAAGTACCAAAGGGGTCTAAATCGTTTCTGCTAATGTCTGTTGCGGTATGTAGGAATTGGATGCATATTAAAGTTCAAATGGCGCTCATAGTCTGTTAATGGAGTCATGTGGAAGTTTAACGATAAGTACACTTTAGTTCCGATGCCCCCCCCCTCCACGTTATTTGACTGAGGCTCAGATAATGGCACACACTATACACTTTCGGTTGGGGTGAATAGATTTATTGAATTCCTTGACCGCGTATTACTTTATATCTATCAAAACTTTCTATTTCAATATATACACACAATAATTTAATTCTTTACCCCTTGTTTGTTGCAACAATATATTGTTAAACGACAGAACTGTCATACATTTTATTCTTTTTTTTTCTATTTAGGTTAATAATTTAGTGGTGAAATTATACCCCAAGGTAAGAAGGTTTGGGAAAATAATGTGTTTTTTAAATTGAAGAAAAATGCGAAAATTAACCTAAAAATTAAAACTTTTCTATTATCAATTGATCTGAATAGCTTGAAATATTAACATATGATGATATATAATGTGTATATCATATAAACGACTGAAGATAGATTTTCTATTCTTTTTTTTTTTTTTACTTCTGCTTTAATTATAAAAAAAAAGGTTAAACTAAATAACTTTTTGAATTTATCGCAAATTTAATTATATCGCCGACTACTTCAAAGCCTCGATATATATATATATATATATATATATATATATATATATATATATATATAATCTTTTTTTAAACATTTCCAATAGTTTCTTAATACTATTTTGCTTAATTCAAAGCAGAAAAATAATCATGCTTGAAATAAGGTATATTTGTTAAATTAAGTTTGCTTGCTATATAAATTTTTGATCAATGAAGTGGGAACCACTACAGTAATTAATACAATGAAGCATCCAAGTTCATGCATTTCAACTAAGAATTTATTAAAAATGCATATTTTATTGAAATATACTTAAATTACAACACGTGCTTGTTCAGTAATATAATATCAGTTAAAATATGTACATGTGTCTTCATTCCACAGATAAATTGACTCGCTTATCTTGGAAGCAATAATTAAATACTATTTCAATGCATAAAATGCATGATCTACATGTTTAAATTTGATACTATTGCAATATTTTTTTTGTACAATCCTAATGATTATAAACTGTAATTTTGGTTCTATTATTACAGTCAGTGCCCACACAGCAGAAGTCCTCTTGTTTTCGAGTACATAAACTATTTTTTGATGTTCTACACAAAATATATATCATATCCATGTTATGGATAACGTCTCAAACGCATTTTTTACGATCTATACTTCTTTAATTTTTCATTTAATGATTTGAATTTTCGGAGATATTGATATTTCCCTCGTTTATATATTTATTTATTCGTTCGTTATATTTTTCTGTATGAAAGATGATTAATAGATTTGTTACAGAATGCAAAGTATTTTCAGTGATATTAATCTATAACAGTCAAATTTCTATACAACGAACCTCTATTTAGCAAATGTTTCTATTTTACGAACTTTTTCCAAGAACCGAGAGCATTTTATTATCTTCTTCGTAAAATAACCTCCAGATAGAGAAGTGCATTTTCTATTTAACAAACTTTTTCTCTCGAGACTCGATTTTTTTTCATTTTTTCAAAAAATATTTCAGGACATTTTTCAAATTATTCTCTCTTTTAGTTTATTTTATGGTGATCAGTGGTCTTGAACTGGTTTTACTAGATGCCCAACTCACCTACAGCAATGAAACTGTTGTAATTCTTCAAACAAAAACACAAGTATAATTAACAGATTTTATCAGTAATTAAATTTATAAGGACACTTGTGGAAGTATATGCATAAATTACTGGTTATATTATAAGGGGTATGTTTAAAATTGTTTGTAGGCTTAAAATCAGAAAATGTCGTGGAAAAATTCATTAATTTTAATGTAAAATTATATTTTATAGTTGAAAATACAGTGCATTCCTGGACAATGATTTTTTCCCTTCTTGTTCTCCTTGAAGATTTCTTTTTGATGGGCAAGATATATAATATGAATTGGTATTAGTTTTCTAAAAAAGTGGTATAATAATTACTTTTTAAAATAATATATAGTATTTATGAATTTAAAATTTTTTTATTGGAGTTTTAAAATATTTTTAAATTGAAACTCTAACGAATTTTCTGTGGTGTAGTGAACTTTTTTTCTGAAATAAGAGTCTTAGTCAAATCTAGGTCCAACTGTATTTTTATAAATCAATTTTTTTTTTGAGATAAAAGAAACAAACTTAAAATGCCCATTCAGTTTTCAGTCGATTTATTTTATCTACTGAATGTCTTGTACTCACAGTTGACAATTAATGCAAAGAAAGGGTATTCTTCCTCCACCCCACCGCATATATATATATAGATAGAGCTTAGATAAACATATGCTCTGTAACTAGCTCGTGGATAATCCGATAGCAGCAGTTAAGTGGCAATTTCGTGTGTTATGGCGAGTCCAGCTCGAAACTGTATCCAGCCAAACAGTTATCGCTGGCACGAGTCATGATTAAAATCTCCTATTCTCCCCTCGGTGAGCCAAGAAATTAACGACATCGGAAACTGAGAGACTTGACAAGGGGTGGGTGCATGTCACAGGAGCTAAATCTATTGATAACACAATTAAAAATTACCAACACAGCTCTCGCATGAAATGGACACTGCTTGTGAAGTGATAGAAAATTTAGATAGCGGTTGATAATTGAGCTCGTAAGATGAGACAGTTGTTCCGTGCGATTGATCTCTGGAGTTTTCTGGGGAATTGATAAGGATTCATGCGTTGTGACATGGAAAGAAAGGAAAATGAAACTGAAGTCGAGAGCTTTTGACATCTGGTGTCTCTTGACTAGGAGAGATTATCTCATTTGACGCTGCTCTTCAATTTATCTGTGGAAATGCTGAGATAACATTTAATGAATTGGGCAAGGGAGAGATTTCAGGATTTTGGTGAATGGGTTTTATAATATTCAGTAAGGGATAAGGTAGAGTTAGATTTTGTGAAATTAATTGGTAAAAAGAAATAATCAAAACGTTACTGATCAATGTGATTCAATACTTTTTATGGAAGAAATTATATTTTCTTAGACATGGAAAAGTTCTGATCGAGTTTAAATGTATAAAACAGGAATTTATAGATAAAGAAGAGCCTTTTCCTCCAAATGTCATTTAAAAATCCGTTTGAATAAATGAATTTAAGAACTCTTGCTGGGAAGTATGAATAAATATAACTATACCTGCGTTTTGAAATGCATATGAACAATAAAGTATTAATGTTAGAGTTCATGTATGCCACTAGATGGCGCTATTTAAATTATAAGAGGTGTATTTTTGTTTACACTCCAGAATGTAAAAACAAAGATTTGGCACGCGGCTGAAAGGGCCACTCGCTCTATGTGTTAACGCGATATTTGTTATATATATATATATATATATATATATATATATTATTTGGAATAGAACTATTTGAAAAGAGATCAACACAATTAAGTATAATATAATATTTGACTCTAATTAAAACATATTGTTCACAAAACAAAGAATTAAATAATGTTAAGCACATACAAACTTTAAGCAAATAGTTTAATTGCTGGATGATTAAAATTTAAAAATAAATCCCGATTTCTAAAGGTGTTATTGAAACAAGGTTCCTAATTTGTGTATAATCTCAATTTTATAAGCTAATTATATCCACTCATTTAGGTAGCATAATTTAAAATTCAGATAAATACTTTTTATTAAGAACATTTTATAATGCCTCCTATTTAAATCATTAATCGTGTTTTCATTAATTAAAAATTTCTGAAAATAATTATGTAGAAACCGAAGCTATCATTAAAATCTTTTTTTTTTTTTAAAAACCTTATTTTGAATTTTACACATCGTAAATGTAACTGCATATCAACTATCTTTAGCTATGTATTTATAAATATCTATAACATAAAGCGTAAATCTTTTGCTTTCGGAAACGACACACAATGCATTCGGCAAACATCGCATATCTCTGCATTTAAATTCTATTTCTGCTAGAGATCCTATAACCGAAGATGTATCGGGAAGCAATATAAATGCGCCATAAGGAAACCAATGGTTTAGTTTGTTTCCCGCATTTCGAAGAGACTAGAGGGAGACAATAGAGGGGAGGGTTCAGCAGAAGTTATACAAGTTGGGGGAGACTTTCGCTTTGGTGACATGCTGGCGCTCCCAAGCGTTAGAACCGGCTTCTATTAAGTTGATTGTGTTCCCTGATCTATGAGATAACTCGTCCACACGACTAAGTCATTTACACACAGTAAAGCTACACTATCTTGGTGTATTATTTTGGCCAGCTAAATGCAACACACCTAGAATAGATACGATAGAACATCACTGGCGCGACACATTGGTTGGAATTGTCATTCGTGTCCAATTATATTATTTCTCTACAGAAAGGTGGAGAATATTTGATGAGTAGCATGGCTGTCTCCACTATTAGAGTACAGGGAGTATTCTTCGCAGATAGGGTGTTTTCGTTTCGCTGCTGTTTTTTTATGTTCCATCAAATAATTAAATTGGTACGTTTGTTTGGATCTGCAGTAATGAGAGTAGTGAGGGAAACTTGTAATGCATGCTATGTATCGAAAACAATTGATTTATAAGTATCCTAGATTAACATAAATATTCAATAAATCACGAAAAATTGTGTTTTTAATATTTTACGCTTAGAGAGGTCACAAATTTGTAAAATTAACAAAATCAGATGTAAATGACTTTACATACACACACTATCTAATTAAGTTCTTCAAAAAACTCATTTGATAGTTAAAAAGGGCTGAAAATCTTAAACCCGCTGCAGTATAGTATAGTATAGAACCCATTACAATTTAAATAATGCTTATCAACATACAATACTTTATCATTATACATTTACATAAAAATGCGCAAAAAATTACTTAAAATTAAAAAAAAAAGAAATATATACACAAAGTCCTTATACCCACTAAACAGCCATTGAAATAATATTTGAAGTTATTATAATTAAAATTAATATTAAATCATCGACAAATCGGTTCATTTTTCTACAAAGAAAGTTTTAGAAATGTTTACTTTAAAAAATAGTATTGAGTATTGATGAAATAATATACTATTATAAAGAAATCAGAAACGTTGAGCTTCACATATAAATTTGATTAGAAGGGAAACATATAATAAGATATAATACCATGCAATTTTTTTCTCGGGTAAAATTTCAAGTTAGCTAATTCTATAAATATTTGTAGTTTAACTACATTAAAAAGGAATATTTTCTGTAAATTCTATGATTTTGAATTAAAAAAAAGTTTCCCTGGAGACTTTCAAATTTTTGTGCAATCGTTTAAAGAATAATACTTAGTTGAGTTTTCTACGAATTAAAAATGAAAGAGAAAAAGAAAGTACTATTTTGAAGTATTCTATCGTTTTTGCTTCAGAAGTTAAATTTAAACTTGTTTATCTCGGTGAAACCTTATTTATTTTGATAAATGCATAGTGGTTCAAAAATGTGCTTAGATGCACAACGTGCTATTTTAATTTTTTTATCTAGTAGACTAATTCCTTATTATTTACAACAAATGATTTTCTGAACAACTGTAAGTCACAAGCAATATTTTTGTAAAAGTAAATGCCTTTATGAAATACGGAATCCAGATAAGTTACACTAAAACACAATGGCAAAAAATTACTGGAGAAAAAAATGTTTATGTTTTAGTTTAATGGAATAACGTTGATTTCTTACATGAAGAATAAAGGAGACAGAAATGATGTTTACACAAATAAAATTCTGCTTATGTTCATAAGCTTGTAAGATAAATAAAGTCCAGAAATATACAATTCCATAATTAATCATTCATTATATAGAGATATTTAAATGTTTGTCAGCTAAATTTAAATTGAGTAAGCGAATATTTTTTTATTTTTATTAAATAAGCAGTTTTATAATATCAGATTTTAAAATGAATTATATATGTATCCTTATAAGTATTTTTTTAACTGAAGCAAAATTGAGCACAGTAAAATAAAGTGTACATTGCTTAGAAAAAAATATATGCTACCATAAACAGCTGAAATCCGTTTTTACGCGTACTTTTACTAGTAAATATGCAAAGGATGTACAATCATCCATAATTTCGTTTCAACATAACTGGTTCTCACTAAGGAGGTTTAGAGATTCGAAATAAAATTTTAATTCGGTTATTCACTACAACGCTCAGTTAGAACCTATTCTTACTATGTGAATAACAATAACTATCAGATGAAATCAGAAAAGGATGAAATCTTTCAGTGATAAAACTCTAACCCTATTGCTAATGTTGGGTACAATGTTATAATATTTATTCCCGACGTAGATAACGTTCAAGGTGTATTCAGAAAACACACACACACAATGTTATTTTATTAAAGACTGATGATAACAAGTACTAGGTGGGTACAAAGGTTTTGTATAATTCCTCTAAACACATAATTAAAGAATTCTATACTTGTAAGCAAAAATTTACATGAAGACAAGACAGACAGATTGATCGCGTTTTTTTTTTACACCTAGAAATCATATTCATGTAATTCCGTTATGCACTGTTATACGAGTAGCAAAAACGAATTCTACCTGAAAACTGAAATAAATATCCGGAATAAAATTTTATTTTGTGCCTTTCCTAACCTCTGTATCGAGAAGGTCCCGTTGTTACTAATAAGAACGCGAAATTACAGATGCTCGTAAATACTTCGCATTTTAACTGAAAAAGCAAAAATGGATTTCATCTATTTAGGGTAACATATACATGAGGAACATGCTCATTTGAATATGTAAAATAATATAGACCCTATTGCATTTTTGTTTTGATTAGTAAAGTCACTTAAAGTTAAAAATGGAGGTAATTGAAAAAAAATAAGGGAAGTTTAGGAATGGTACAATGTGAACCAATGTTCGACAGATAATTATACAGATATAAGAAATAAAAGTTAGAATTCCTTGGAAGGTGAAAATTTTAATCTCATTTTTGCTGTACCTCTAGTTACTAAATTATAAATAAAATTCTTTTCCTTAAAACGGTCCCACTACAACAAGAGATCTCAAGTATTTTTTAATAAAATTGAATTCTGTGATGGAATTACAAAATTCTCCATTCAGAAATGACAAACAATACATACAGTCACACATAAAACAGCACATATTTTATTGCCTTTTAAATCTAAGAAATATCGGTAATGAATTCATAACTCTTTAACCTTTATAAGACGTGGTATATACTACATATTTAAAGACAATATTTTTCGGTGTATCAAAGATTTGAGAAAATCCATAATGAACACTTTTACGGCAACCGAGATAAAGAGCCTATCCAAATTCCGGTCTTTGATAATGGCTACTATAGCACGTGAATAATATCTTCTACCCAAGACTGCATCTAACAACTCAAAGCACGCTCATTACTTGAGAGAATTAGCATATGTATACCGTGATAAGTTTAGCATTTAAGTAACAAGCTTGTAATAGTTGCAGCGCTAGTTTGTTAGTCAAAACAGTTAGAGAGAATTCAGAGCGTATATATTTTCGGCGCAGTTGAGATTGCCAGAAAAGATAAAAGCCTAAGATTGAGGCTAGTTAACAGCGACTTTCCCCACAGATAACATTTCGCTTTTCACAAGTTGTAGTAATCACTACTTAATTATTGTGATGGAGGAAGCAGATTCCAGTCCTTATTTATTGACAGAAAACACACTTAACAAATTTTAGTTACTATAGATATTTAGTTCGTGCACCCTTTGATAGATTTCTATACATATTTTAGTAATGTATCTCCCAAAGGAAGCACTTTTAATGATATAAACTAAAGGTTAACAGAAAGTAATCTTGTTAGTCAAGCTTATCATTTCGGCTAAGCTGCAAGCTGTGAGCTTAGTCTGTGCTACGTTTTAGTTGAGTGAAAGAGAAATGTATGTATAACAGCTATCTAATAGAAAAACTCATCCAATAACTACTGTATAAGTGGATTACGAAAACGATAAAAAGTATTGCAAAATTAATAAATTATTTATTTAAACAATATTCATAACAGTTTAGGCAAAAATGTAGAATAATTATATATAAATATAAATGTGTTTAAAAGGAACTGTGCCTGTATAAGAAAATGCGTTTTGAAGAAAATAAATTAGCTCTAGGGTTTTCAAAACATGGTTTCTGATTATTCATAAAGCAAAAACCCTATTAACTGGTTTTTAATTAGGTTTTTTAATAAAGCTTAAATATAGACTATTACTTTACACACATACAATAAAACCTACCATAAATGCATAGGGGAGTTTTAAACCAAAGAAAATAAATAATACAAAAAAATACAACGAAAAATTAAGCAATAAGAATTATTTTTATTTAAGAATTATATAAAATATAAAGGAAAAAATATAAGATAGATTTATTATTAATATTTCGCTATGTGAAAAGAAAAGAAACATAAAATATAACTAAATGATGTTTTTTTTTAACAAAATAATATTAAGGAAACAAATGTGTCCAACATGTCATATTTACAGGCGAACATGATTGAGCAAATGTTTATTAACGTCCACTTAAAAGCAACGCTAGGGCTTTCGGCGACGGACCTCTTAATTTTGAACAGCGGTTAAACGACGAGGACAACACTAGAGCCAGAACCTCATTCCCTTAATTTTTCCACCATGAGAACTTTGATTCTCATATATGTTTTAAAAATTTCAAAACTCACTAATGCAATTGTTGGTACCTTGTACACTTCGCCTATTGTGTCTTGTCACGCCCCCTACAACTACTTTCTTCCACGACTGTAATAACGAGTGGACGTACAATACCGGTCGTCCAGTCGTACGAAAGATCCTCTTGTTTTAAATTATTTAATTACGAAATATATTGTTGTGATTCTGATTATCTCATATTGATGATTAATAAATCTATGGGTTTTTTTTTGGATTAAAGTTAATTTTTCTTTCATTTAATCTTTATCGACGTTAATTGTAATGCTGGCATCCCACTGCATTTAGGCCTACAACCTCCTATTTAGAATAATCAGAGTTTGTTCAAAATTTAGAGATAAAGCCCGTCATAGCTTAAGGACTGTGCATTAAGCATAAAAATTTCTCATATTATGTAACTAGAACCATAAAGTAAAAAATATTATTTATTGCAAAATTTTTAGTAATTTAAACTATGAATGAAATAAGCATGAAAATATAATTTCATTGAGCTAGTTGTGTTATTAGCTGAGTTGTTTGATGTATTCTATACATCAGGAAATGTCCAAAAAATCGCTCGCATTCGACTAGTCGATCCCAAAAGTAATTTGTGACAACTGCTTGTGATGATTAAATTACAAAAAAGTGTATGATAAAATGTATTAATTAATCTACTTCAAACATGCAGTATAAAATTTTCCCTGAACTCTTTATTTGTCAATTATCTATAATTAACTGCATGATTATGAGACGTTTATGTTTTCTAAGATTCATAGTTTTATAGCTTCATCGCTTACTATCAATGCTTACCATATGAATCAGATAACCCGTAATTTACTATAAAATTCAATCGCGAAAAGAACTGAGATAAAAAGTCGATTATATACAAAAATTGGACGCTCCGCTATACATATTTGCGAGTTGTAAAGAAAAACTATTTGAATAAGGTAAATTTATTCGATGTACTGCATCTTAAAAATAAACAAGTATCAAACATTCTAACAAATATTCCATAAAAGCTATAAAATTTTTATCTTTCCGAACAGTTAACGCTGTACTATGTATTTAATTAAATGGAAACACAAGGCATTATTAATGTTTCTTTGGTTCATAGAAAAAAAATTTATATGATTGATATACTTTTAATGTACGATCTACCAGCCTGATATCAATTTGCCCATACTACGTTTCAAAAGGAGTGTACTTGACGTATCAAGTAGAGCGCATGGAACATACTTAGCAGTTGAAAACGCAGCTAAACGTATAGAACTACCATTAGAGTTATTGCACACTCCCCGATTTTCGTTGGGAGCTGGTTTCATCAAACCCAAACCTAAAGATAAGAGAAAACTTGCCCTTACCATCCAAGCGAAGAAAATTGGCTCCATCTAAGAGCAAAAGATGAGAAATCGGTTGGGATAGAAGATAAAATGATACGAAAATAGAGGAGGAAATCTCTAAAGAGGGTTCTTTAGGATACATTTTGATATTTACTGCGAGTTCTGGTCGTCTTTGTTTGTCGAATTTCCATGGACATTGGAACATGCTTCCTCGTTTGTAACAGGGATATGTTGAAAATATCTTCTTAAGTGAATGCATTTTGTTCCACGAAGCAGATTTGATATTGAAGGATACTTTAACAGAGTAGGAAAAGGATTTTCCATATATATTAACATTGAATATTGTTTACTATTGGAGATATATATTTTAATATATTAGATTTATGTATTAAAAACCTACCCTTCTTCCTTATGTTCCATATCTGTATTTTTAGTAATAATTTTTAGACATTTTTTGGTGGAATGATTTTGTTTAAAACATATTTTCGCATGTAATTAGGAAAAATTTGTAATTCTTTATAGTTCGATGGACATTATTGTAACATATCATAACAATATTTAAGGTTTAATTGCGTAGAATGTCAATATTTTATTCTCTTGAAAGTGGAATAGTCACTGGAGTACTCAAAAGTATAATATTACTCAATGCGTTACACTACAAATTTTTAAATGATCTGTTAATTTAGTACTGATCGAAATTCACTTTGTAGTATAGCTTACCTATTGAAGACGATTCCTTCGCATGTGAACACTTTAGAAATGAAAAAAAAGTCATACCTCATTACCAAAATTAAAATTCTATGGATATAAAATTATTAAAAAGCTAAGCATGTGAATTTGTATCGTTCTTGAAGGTGATACAAATGTTTCTAAAATATTAAATTTCGTATTTGAAGTTAACAGAAAGGGGACCAGAGTTACTTATGAAAACTTTAAAAAAATAACCTTTCTATGCTTATGGTATAAAACCATTCACGTTTAGTAGTTCAATACCAAACAACTGTCAGCCACAATAAATGATATAATAATTTTATCAATTGTATCTGAAGTTAATAAAATATCATTATGAGAAATATACAGAGGAGAAACTGGGATGTAATATTTTTTACAAGGAAATATTTAAGATAATGCACAACTTACAATTATTTTCAAACTCCACGTTATTTTGAAAATTCTTAAACGTGAGGCACTAGATTTCATTTTTTAGGATGCATCCAAATATCAATCTTATGCTACATTTATTTATCGACATAAAGTAATTAATTTACTTGCGAAAATGATATCTAACGAGATATCTTAACTCTGCAATCTGCAAGACAGGAATAATTGCTGCGGTTTAAGGTTTCTGTTTTTCAACGTTTTATCAAAGGAGAACTTTTGAAGCATTTCGGTAAAAACAATAACAATTTTCTATAAACAGATTTAATAACATCTAAGCTCTTTTTATAGCAACTTCGTATTTAATTAAAATAACAATCTGAAAAGTAAGAAGCACAAAAATAGTCTATTTAAGTTTCATATCTCAATTTTCATTCAATTTCTAAAAACAAGATATAATTAAATGCCTGTTGTTCATCCGAAAGCATGAAAAAAATAAGAATTAATTTTCATAAGAACATTGTTACATTTATTTATTCATAGAATTAATAGTTCTATTTCATAGAACATTATTTTTTAAAAAATTTGTAACATTTTGAAAGTGAAGCATATATACTAAATAAAAAAAAATTATAATTATACAATGTAGGAAACATGATTATCGCAATTTTTACAAATATGAGTCAGAAGACAGTTCACATTTTCAGAATTTATAAGATCTCAAAACTTTGTAATAAAATATTTGTAATAAAAATGTTAACTTCGTTAATTTTTTTTTTCAAAGTGATGTAAAAAATTCACTTTTTTTAAAAATAAATTATTAATATTTAACGAAGAATTTTTTTTGCCTTATTATATACAAAGCATTAATTTAAATTTAAAATTGTCTGAAAATCAACGTTTTATATTATTTTCTAGTTTTTCTTATCCCTATAAACAAGAATTTAAGCTTAGTTTTAATAAAAAAAGACTTGCCATAACTCTTCCCAAGTCATTTGTATTTGTATAGGAATTTTTACTTAAAAAGAAAGTGTAAAATTTAATGTTTTTGTTTCTGAAGCAGTGCCTTTAAAATAAAGACACTTTCTTCTCTTCTTTTTTTGACAATAGAAAAAGAGGGGGAGGGAATGCTCATTCTACAATCTAAACAAGTGTCCTCTACCCCAATCCTTTCGATAATGAACTTCACCGAGAGGAAGAAAGACTTTCCAGGGTTGTTAACGAAGCTCTCTGATCAAGAGGGAAAAGCTCAGCAACAAAGAACGTTGCTCTGTACCTAAAGAAACATGACAAACTCTTTCGCGGTACTTTAAGTGAAAATGCAATGTTTCAATGTCTGGAGAGGGGTGGAAGGAGACTAATTTTTCATGCAGCTAGGTAATTCCACCCATAAATAAAAACGCCGATAGCGGCTAACCTTTCTATCTATCTTTATTTAATATATTCCGAAATTGCCACATTTTTCGTTGAAGCAAGTCTATCTATGTGAAGAAAAAAAAAGATCTGGAAAAGAAGAAAAACATCTTGAAGTGCTTCAAATAACAGCTGGATTTATTTATAGCTGGAGGGAGAGACTATAAAGCTTGCCAGATCACATTACCGTCACCTAAATAAAAATATCCAAAGCTCGTCTTTTCCTTACCTAGCATTTAAGGCTCCTAAAGCATGGCCAGCTCTTTATTTTGAATATATCAAGCCGCCCGATTATCAAGATAACTCTCTATGGGAGCCTAGCTATGCATCACTAAATCAGTATTCACAGATTTCAAAATAGAGTCCCTATATTCAAGGCACGCTTTTTTACCCTCAAGCTTTTCGAGACACGATTTATTACTTTTTGCCTTTTTTCCCCCCAATTTTTGTCAGTGGCAGTTTTTATTATTATTTTTATCTAGATAGAGAAATTAAATTAATGAAAGATAATTTCGTGATCGCGGTTTGAGTCGAGCTTGGCATCTGTGACTTGAGGGATGGATCAACAAAAAATTGTTTCGGATAAATAAAATAAAGAGGGTTTATTGCCTTCGGATATAAAAAGGCATCTAATTAACTTATTATTTGTAAGATTGGTTGGGTTAAATAAAGAAAATTCATAATTAATAAAAGTTGCCGAATGAAGGAGAAAAGATTATTGAGATGTGTTTTTGTACCAATTCGATAGAAATTTTGTTCTCCCAGAAATAAATCAATTTCTGTCTTTATTTTATTGCTTTCGAAGTTCAAAAAAACTGTGAATTATATTTTTAATGAAAGGTATATCTATAGTGAATTAGAAATAACAAACAATTTCTTTTAACAAGGAAAAGGAATTTTTAATTAATGATTATAGAAGTTACTTTAATTCAGCTGAACCAATAAATTTAAAATGAATTAAATACATACATATTTTGTAACAGACTTAATTATAACAGTTCAGCAAATGTAGTATCAAAAATTTAGATGCAAGTAATTAGATAAATATAGATAGGAAAAAACGGATTGAAATAATCAGGGCAAAAATAAGAGACAGAAAAAAAAACTCTTAGCCCAACAAATATAATCTATTTGATTTTTCATTAGTTGATATTGACTTTAATTTGATCTAAATGTCTTATTTATTTTATCATTGTGCTGTTAATTTTATAAGGAACCCAAACAACAAATTTAAAAGTTTATTTTCTACTAATCCTACGTTTACATAACAGACATACTTTATATATATATATATATATCTAAACTAAAGTTCCTTATTTGAATTTAGAATTTTTAAATTAGCTGTATAAATTAAAGCCTAGTTAATTAATTTAAAAACACAGAAAATGAGAAAGTGAAGTCACAAAGGTATGCTATCAACTATGTGAAAAATCAGATGTTTCATTGAGTAAACCTAACACTAAAGTATCTCTCGAATATCTGGTATACGAAAAGAAAATAACTATAAATCTAATAAAATCATTGCTGAGAGAGAAAGAATAGTTTTAAAAGCCTCAAAATGATATAACTCCATCCTAATAAACCGTAAATGATAAAATGACGCATTAAAAGGAGGGAAAGTATTGTACTTATTGTACATCAGACATTTACACAGAATCTTACTTATTTAAAACATATAGTATAATGAGAGAAATACTTGATTAAATCTATAGATGATTTAAGGAAACGCATAGCTTGCTTTATTCAGTTCTCAGATTGGCCGTTCTGGCAGCAATAATTCTACTAATTATTGCTGCCAGTATCATTGAACTGAGTTTGGATGGCAGATACAGGTACTTGCGGTTTTGACTCTATTCTAGAGATTATCAATAGTAGTGCATGGAGAGTGGTGGTGTGCCAATCTCTTCATAATAAATGATTGGAAGTTCTCAATGGATGACTGATATGGAAGATGTGTTGTCCAGGGCGACAGTCGAATGCCCTCTTTGTCGAGGAAGGTCAGGACAACATGTAATCGTGTATTTTCTTGAAAACTAGCGTCATGAAGGTCTCAAAGATAATATAAAGCAGTGGACTGTAACATTTTCAAATTTGGCAGCTGTACAAAGTATCGGTTAAGTAAACTATAGGCGAACAGGATGAATGGTCCTATAATACCCCATACCATCCCTCTAGATGTTGACCCAGTATGACATCGCCGAAAGCTCACTAAAATCTTGCGTTCTCCTCAAAGCCTCCACGTAGTGAGTGATATATACATGATGATGACCTTCACATGAATGGAATTCGTCTGAAAAGACAACATGATGCCATTTTATTTCCATGATCATCGTTCAACACAGCATTGTAAATGCATGTCTTTTAACAATTTGAGTTAACCTCAGCAATTTTTGCTGCATTAATAGTTTGATTTGTTGCACTACACGTGTGAACAGGCACACACACTAAGAGTACAAACCTTTTGTCTTCGAAATTGCAACGAAAAGGTATCTTGCTTATTTTCCAAAATAACATTGTTCACACACACACACACACTTTATTTCAGAATCGCAATATACATTTACCAAAGCAAAGAGAGCAAAGGTATATTACAGATTAAATTAAGCAATTTCTTTTTACCGAAAATGTTTTATTCACTACGGTATTAATATGCCACCAATCTGCTTAAAAAATCTGATTCCGAAAGCGAATTTAGAATTTACATGAAGCGAAGTGATTTGCACTATTTTCCATCTCGCATTATTTTTTCCCCTTGAAACTCCATTTAGAAAATATATTAAAAATGTAAATTTTAAAAAAGTATAAGGGGAAAGTACATTATGCGCAATGATCTTTCCGATTACCTTTGACAATTCTTGACAATGCTAAATTACTGATAAGAAAAAAAAATCACCAAAAAAGCATTAGCTTAATAGCATGAAGCAAGATAAAAGAATTCATCAATACGCATGGAAAGATTTAAAGGATAAGGGAGGGAAGTAAAATTTTATCCATTCTCTGCAAAGCCTGTATTTAGTGAAACGGATTCCAATAGTACTTAAAGAAAATCGTAACTCTCGAAGGTCATAAATTTTAAGCGGTTTGAAAAATGCAGGGAGATCAACGTGTTTACAAATGGCTGGACCCTAGTTTGTTCATAAATTACAAACTGAATGGCTGTGATTACGCATTGCTTTCTTGCCCACAAAATTAAAAGGGGAAAAAGTATAAAAAGAAACAAAAAACTCTTACCACTGATTTCCGATGATCATTAAGTGCCGTGTCAGCGTTTACCAATACACCAATTTATCCTGTTTTGACGTCAGTTTGACATAGCTGCCCAATAATTTTATCGGATAACCATAAAGGACGCTAATGGGCCAAAAATGAACCGCCCGTTTCGCAACATCTTTAAAGGATCGTAAACGTGGTCATCCCCTCAGGTAAGAAAGTCATAAAAGAATAACTGCAAAGATTCTTTCATTTCATTTAATTAATTTTTTCAGCATAATTAGAATTTAATTGCATTTTTATAATTAATTTAAGATAAAATATCAGTATGAAATATTCAGTAAAATCTAACTTATTTTGCCAAAAAAATAAACACTATTGTAGAAACAAGACGATTTTTAGAAAAAAAAAATTAACGCTGTTAAAAAAAAAAGAGAAATTATGCAGTAATGTAGATAATAATAAATATATTTATTTAGTATCTATAGTATGAGGAACCAGGTTTGCTGAAGATGTTATACTAGTTGTCTATTTTTAACTTATTTCTTTCTTTCTCGAGTAAATTATTTTCTTTTGCACGTAATGTTTAAAATGGCTCTTTATTGCATTGCACCTTGTTTCTTAAATTTTTATCTTAAAGCAATCAATGTCATTTTGCCATTTAAAAAAATGTAATGCATAAATGTCATTTTACTTCAGTATCAGGGTAAGATGGTAATTCTGATAAAAGTTTAACACCTTTTTATTGTTGGAAAGTAACTAAAAAGTCACTAAGACATTAAAAATTCATTACCATACTCTTCCCCCTGAATAGTACATATTAAGAGTTATCGTGGAAATTTTTTTAGCTCAAAGTACTTTAATGGCTTAATTCAAAATAAACGTTTTGTATTTACAAAAATTTTCTCCTCCTAAGTTTGAGCTGTCCAGGTGCCACCATCTGATAGAGAGTTAATATATATCTCCTCAAAAGCAGAACAATGTATTACACTTTTGACTTACCCTGAAAAAAAACATAATCTCTGGTTTTTAGAGTACAGCCAAATCATTCTCATTAAACACTACAGAATTATAAGGCTCCATTTAGCCTTTTTCGAATCCGTTAACTACATTACCGACCTTTGTTTCTGTGAAAAAAGCATTGCTCAACAGCTTACTAATCTGTCAGTCAGTAATGGTTTTCCCTAGATGAAGGAAAATTATCACAAGCTTGAACGTAATATGTCTTTGAAGTCCCTCAACTTTAATAGAAAAATACATCAATATTATTTTTAAAAAAACAAATGAGCACCAAAAAGAAAATATTAGCAAGTACTAGATGAAAAATGAGGTGCCAACTGTCGACTACATTTTCCATTAGCAATGATAAAAAACTTATTTTTTTGGTTAGTAGAAAAAAATAAAAATTAATGGTAATATTGAAAATAATATTGTCTAAAGATGATGTTGATTATTTAATAACGAACTTTTTTACTCGTTGGTTCTCTTACGTTGAAAATTTAAATACATAATTAAAATACACGAATAACATCTAGTAAATTATAAAATGGCAAGAGTGGCTTCACTGCGCCAGCTTTTAGTATGATGCAGAATGAAGAGCAAGAAGTATGCATAACACTATACTTCTTATTAGTATAAAATTTTAAACTAGGGCTTTTTGATCTAGCACCGATCTAACCTACCTGTATTTTTAGTAGGTTGTAATCTATAGATGACTATATTCACGCAAGCCATCAGCTGTGTAATTTAAAATCAAAATTAATCGTGAGCATAATGCGTTTGCTCTTAAAAAGAATTCATGTTTCATTTTACGAAAGCTATTTCGTTCAAAATTTGACGTTGTTCGGGAAATTTGCGAATAAAAGTATACTGATAAATATATGCATTGCTTATTTGTGATTTCTAATGACGTGATAAAACTGCATGCAAGTTTCGTTGATGATAAGTATTTTCAGTTAACCTGCTTTTTCAGGAATAATACATGATAAAAGCCGCTTTACATCTACTAATTACAAAGAAGTAAATATAACAGGTCTAGTCCCACATTGTATTCATTATACTTGGTTTTTCCTTTAGTAATCGCTTTTGATTATGTTTTTAAAGAGCTATTGATTAATAAAATAAATATTACTACAAATTTTCGTTATGAATGAAAAGTATTATCCAATACATCCGTGATGTGGAAATAACCAATACATTTACTCATTTAAAATTCTATCTTTAGAAAATACCTTTTTCATAAGCTGAATGAATTCTACAAAATGCGGGATCTTTCATATAAACAATACCTAAAGGTTTTACTATCGATAAATTTATTGTGTAATGCATATATAATATTGTAGATAAGTAGGCACTTCTCAAAAAGATACGTAAGCAACAAAAGAATCGTCGTACGTTAAGTGAATTATATTCGGTAAAAAGAGAGATTTATGGTAAGGAGATTATATTATCTGAAATAGTAATGATATAATCTCTCATATCATAGTAAAAAAAGACCGGATTATATTCTATTCTGTTTTATCGGAAAGAAATATAGCGATTTGTTGAGTGGGCGTTCAGAAATTAAATAAAGTCGGAAATAAAAGAATAGCTAAGCTCTTATTTGATATAAATTGTTTTAGTTGTTTTAATATGAAAAATGATATTTTTGGGTTACAATCACACACGTTAATTCAAAAGTTCATATTAATGTAAAAGCTTGTATTAATCATATATAGAAAGGAGCACAAAATATTTATATTCTTATGTATTCACATTTTGTTTTTATACAACTAATTTCTGAATAAATGAAGTTTTGCAATATTATGAGATTTTCAGAAAGCAACTGAGTAATTTTATTTTCAAGAAAATTTAAAATTGAACAAAAACTCTTACAATAGATTTATATACGCATATATGCAGGTAAACCCTTCATACAAAGCAGTTCTTATACAATGCAGTTTTGGTACAACCGTGTTTGCAAAAATGCTGGAGTTTCCTTACAATGCCACAATTAAATAGTATATATGTTCGAACATACGTATTTGAAAGTTTTTTACTTATACTACAATTATTGTCAAATGAGTATGCATTTATGTTTTGGGTGACCAGGAGAACTGTAAAAGAAATCATTTCCGTCTTTCTTCTGTAGAGTTTTTGCTTTTGTTACGGGAATTCCCCATTCCAACGTAGAAAAGCAGATTATTTCAGTAGAGTCCCGAAAACTTGGCTTAAAATGGACCAAAGGTCTATCGAATTTGTGAAAATGCCGGGTTATCGATAATGGGTTTAAAAACAAGAACACACAAGTCTAAGTGTTTCTTCTCAAAATATTGTACTAGACTTGTATGCATTGTTTACTTGAGAATACAACAGAAAATAAAGGTAAAAGGAAACATTTAAAAGAAAAGTACGCACTTCATGATGACATAGAGCATTTACTACTCGAAAATGAAAATTAATGAATACATTGTATACAGTAACTTATCTGATCAGACATATCTCAGAAAGATATTTCATAAAGTCATAAATTTGTCTATAGTGAAAATTAGGTAGAAGACTTTGCAAAAACTGTCTACTTTTTAAAGAAATGCGTAATGCCCAGTTGCTATCTATACTGTACTCTGTGTTTTGCTGCTTCATCATGAAGGCGATGACGGAACAGCAAGTCTACTACCGACGCACCTTGTTCAAAATACTGAAGGGTGGTTTCGACAGCATGTAGTTACTATCTATGATATTATAGAAGTTCGTACGATATCCTCAACGTTAACGTCTTTCTTTTCCGGCAGTTTTTCATTAACTGTGACATCAGCAATAATTTCTGCATCGGACATAATGTTCTTGCTCGGTATCGTTCTGAAATCGCTGTTCGACGTGCAAGGGTGTGACGGAGCTATCCAGACTGCCAGGTTATTGAGTGCTGAGTTTTTGTGACTCTACTGTATTTAGAAGAATTTTTTAAATGTTTAAATACCTCTTCGGTGCGGAGACAATAGAGAAAAAATGTTTTATACTTTTGACATCTCGGTGAAAGCAAGTTATTTATTTATTTTTGTGGTTTTTACCGCATACAGTAAATTAATGTAATACAAATTAATATGAATATGATTTAGACATAACATATTGTGGAATGAAAAGAAAGGACTGTCATTAAAAAAAATATATCCCTTCATACAAAGATCAAAATTTTGTGATCGAAATAAAATTCAAGAGCGGAGAGATGAAATTGATATGCAATTTAACTTAAAAAGAGTCAAACTGTTCAGTTGACTCTAACATTTCAACCCCACAGACCTGTCAACATTTGGTTGTTTTACTGCGGTCGCTGGTACGTTGATTGTTTGTAGTTTAGATAGTTTTGATTTAATAATTTTAATTTCATTGTATTAAAATATGCCTTCAGAATAAAATACAGTCACACCAAAATTAGTATAAAGTGATTTCTATGGAAAATCACACAAACCCGAGAGACATTTCCCACAGTAAATGAAATGGAAATAATTTAATGTTCCTTGGGTGACCGGTATTATTTGATCCGCGAACCGATACCAGTTGATGGACCGGGGTTGGGGACCACTGGATTAAACAATAGAAAGAAAAAATTAAAGATTCGGTCTCTTTTGGATTTCCTATTCAAGCGAAAATTGCTCCTCTCACGAGATCTACTATAAGCCAAGATAACTTTTTAATCTGTTAGTATAATATTACATTTATTTTGTTTTTTAATTTTAATTATTAAACTTAAAATCATAATCTTTATAAATAATAATCTTTATGATTTATCTTTATCTTAAAGATGATGATTTATAATCTTTTTGTGTGATGTCGAGTTTTATTTAATCTTATTGAGATTATTTTATGTACATATAATTATGTAGAACAAAAAGATTAAACTATTATATATTAAAAGACAGTTTTATTTTAAACTCAGTCTTAATTTTTGTATTAACATGTATCCCGGAGTATAATAAGGACTTTTAGTACAAAAAATAAGATCACAATTTACGGCTGCTCGTTATACGCCGGATATAAAAATAAAAGCTTTATAAGTGAAAAAAAATGAGAATGTAAAAAAAATAGTATAATTCTACAATTATTTAAATGCTGTTCATTTTTAAAAAAAATGGCAAAACTTATGACCTTCAAGGTTAGTTAATCTGAAACATTCTTCGTATTGGTCTTGCATTATATCTGCAAACACAGCATCGAGTTCTATTTTCATCTTATCACCCCGGCCAATAAATAAATAATAATCTTCCGTTCCATCTAGATTGTTATATATATGTACATGCATTTTTTTCAAATGACTTTTTGTTTAGTTTCATTCTATGCTTTATTATCCACTCACACACTTATAACTATTCTTCAAAATATAAAAGCACCGCACATATATATTTCAGGTTTCTTCGCAAAAAAGCTGCGCGTTATACGGCGAATATACCTAACACAGCATCGAGTTCTGTTTTCATCTTATCACCCCGGCCAATAAATAAATAACCATCTTCCGTTCCATCTAGATTGTTATATATATGTATATGCATTTTTTTCAAATTACTTTTTACTTATTTTCATTCTATGCTTTTATTATCCACTCACAAACTTATAATTATTCTTCAAACAATAAAAGCACCGCACATGTACATTTCAGGTTTCTTCGCAAAAAAGCTGCGCGTTATATGGCGAATATACCTAACAATTAAAAAATACAGTTTAAAAGTATAAGTGAGCGTTATACGCCAGTGCACGTAATACTATAGAATATACGGTAAATCAGTATCTCCTACATGATTTCCCTCTACAAGTTATTTTCAAGAGACGTATCTACCACGTTGTAAGAGATTTAACTGTGTAAAGAAATATATATAAATTTCAAAATAAAGAAATTGTTAACCAAAATTGTGTTCATGTTTTTTTTCCTGATTATTTAAGCTTTGAAATATAACGGAAATTCACGCATGAAGAAATAGACTAGAGTTTACTTGTTGTTTAGATTGAATTCCAATTAAAGTTTCCTTTATTTAATCTCTCTAGTACTACTATGCCGTGATAGTAAACTGTGATCAAATCTCGAGGAAGATTCTTGTGAATTCGTACCTCGCTCTCCTGACTACCCCTCTACATCAAATGAGAACTTAGAAGATCAGTTCCATTAAATTTAATAACTCTCCTCTTCTCTGTATTTTCCTGTAATTCCCATCTTTGGTGGAATGCAAATTTGAAACTGCAATCTCTCTTAACCACTGAGCCTTTGCAGCCTGTAAAGTCTGTAACATTTCAATTATGTGTGCAAAATAAATCTATATAAAATATGTTTTATTTATTCACGCACAAATTAAAAATGCAGCAATTCTTGCTTGTAGAACATGATTTAAGCAATTTTACAAACATAACTTTAATTTTTTTTTCGTCATCAAATCCTACATTTCTAAGAAAAATTTAAAAAAACTTAAATAAACTAAATTGCAATAAATTTTAATAAGGATAATTTAAAGTACAGACATAATTGAATTTTATGTATTCTTGTAATAAGAGTAAAACTATTTTATCTTACTCTACGTATAAAAACTGTTGACAAATATTAACCATAGAAACATTTTTAAAAAGTGATCTTCTAGGAACTGTGTGTGTGTGATTCTAATTAGAAAATTGATACTGTATTTAACATCAAATAAAAGTAAATATTTATAAATGCATTAAAAAAATAAGAAGCCTCATTTTTACAGCTATTGAACAGATTATCGAACTTCAAATTAAATGTGCATTATACTGTAGCTTAAAATGGAACAGCCACTGGCATTAAAGCTACAACCATTGGAACGTTTAATATTTATCACAGTAAGCAATACGACAGAACTCGTTGGATTGCTGAAAGAAATTGTTCTTTGAGGCGGCAATCACAAAATTCGCTTTTCCCCGACAAATTCCACAAACAATTCAAGTCTGTTTTCTTGTTGTCATTATGAAAACGTGAAAGATATCGAACAATGTAAGAATATTAATAAAAAATACAGAATGATTTTTTTATCATTTTTTTGAGGATATCGTATATGAGAATTTCAGTGTCTCACAAAATAGGGGTCTATAACAAATTTATCATCGAATTATATTTTACGAACTGTATAGATTCATGCCTCAAACATTTTATCAAAAAGTGTACTGAATTAGATGTAAAATTTAATACTTTGGATTGGATGATATTTTTGATATAGTGATATCTACAGAAAAGCAGATAATCTAATGTGTAATGCATTTGTGCATGAACTGTATTTCAACTGTTTATAGTAACTTTACAAATAATATAATTACTGCCCTTAAGTCAATTTTTGTAATGTAAGACTTTTACTGATTATTAATATGATGGATTATCTTTCCAACAAAAACGAATATTTACTCTCTATAAAAATAAGTTTCAAACTTTTTCAATTACAGGTTATTTTTAATATGTTAACGAAAAGAATAATTACCACATGAGCTATACTGCATGTGGAATGCCAAATTCATAGATTATGCTAGTTAATGTGCATCAGGGGGAAGTTTATACGAAAGTGAACGTATAATATAATGAACAATAGAAAGCTCTAAAAGAACGGATGCAAAGATGCCTTTTAAATATGCTAATAATAAAAACATATTGAGCGGATGCGAGAGTAAAGTGCAATGACACTCTGGCCATAATACGAGGCTAAGTACAGGTAAGGCATTGATTAATGCAAGAGTTATGTAATATCTCGTCACAATGATAGCAGATTAAGATAAAATTAACATGGTTGTATTTATACAATAGATATTCGTCTGAAAAAAAAAACCCCATCTTTTGTTTGTTCCCAGCGTTTTAAACCCACTATTACAGCCGTATATGATTGTAGCGTATTGCCGAAGTACTAGCAGCAGCAGACACCCTACTGTTTGCCCCTTATCTGCAAACTGAGTCGAGGGGTACAGGCTGGCACAGATTGTTATGCAACAGACCTGAACTCGTCCTTAGTGTTTTCAATGTTGCAGTGTAATCCATCATTGGCGTTGTAAACAAAATGCATGTCCTAACGTTCTGTGGGGTTTCCGAGTAGTTGCAAACCTTCAATCGTTCGATCTTTCTCCTGCACATACTACTCGCATCACTATGACTTGAAGTCATCGAACATAATCACTGTTTTTTCGAAAGAGAAAGCTGTAATCTCTAAGATAAATTATCTATAACATATTATTTTGTGAACGTGGATAAATTTATTGAAAAAAACCACTCAGTCA
This sequence comes from Trichonephila clavata, assembly GCA_019973975.1. Lineage (NCBI taxonomy): Eukaryota > Metazoa > Arthropoda > Arachnida > Araneae > Nephilidae > Trichonephila > Trichonephila clavata. The sequence goes on along the minus strand of BMAO01019114.1, from coordinate 410,375 downwards.
TTTGGACAGAATGTACTAAATTTGTTTTCTGTGAATGGTAGTAGTGTTGGCAATGGTCACCCTTCAGGTAATTCCTTCGATAGCAAGTATACAAAAAACTTCATCTTCTACTACAATAAAATGACTGTATAAAATTATATACGATGAACCCTATGATAGATATTTGCGTAAAAAATTGAGACTTTTTCTGGCTTTTAGGAAGATTCTGAATCGAAAACGCACAAGAAAAGATTTTGAAATACCAAGCCCTTCAGCTCTACTTTGTTGAAAATCTTTTTCCATTTAAACATGCCTTAGTTTCAACCAAAAGTATTTCAAATATATATATATATATGTATGTATATATATATATGACAGGCCCCAGGCCTGCGGGTTAAATGAGGAGGGCATCATCTCTACAACATGCTTCTTTATTCTGCTTGAATCATCAAATATCCAACATGGCGGCCCTTTGGCGCCAACACTATAGAACAATAGACGGAACTTCGACTAGGAGTTCACCAGCTACTTCTCTCCGGTACGCGTTCGCCTTCGTCAGCGCTCGCTCCACCTTTAAATAGGTTTACTTACCCACAAATCCTTACGCGATGATAAAGAGTTCGCTCTATTTTTATTTATTACTCCCTTAATTTTAAAGTTAATCTTTTCAAACCTGACATATATATATATATATATATATATGCAAATATAATATACTGCAGCTCCCGCCTTTTTAATACAACCAAGATTTTAATTATGCATTTTAATCCTTTAAGTATTCAATTTATTTTTGTTTCTAACAAATAGAATATATTAATAATTTATGCATACATATGTATAATTCAAAATGATATGCATGCGAAAGAAAAGATTTCTGAGTTGAAAGAAAAGTTTGTAGAGTAACTAAATTAATTTTTAAAAATCAGTAAGCATTTAGCTGAAAACCTTAATTTAGTAAAGAGAAAGAAATTTAGATGCAATTATAAGGGCAGATGGTAAATTCATGAAATTTTGTTTTTACTCTTGCTCTGAAAATAGAATTGATTTATGAGAGTGTCTTTTTTTATAGTCATTTAATAATAGGCATTTGAGTTAAAACTGTGAAACTAAACCTAAGAAAAGTTACTTAAAATTTAGATTCGTTTATCTCCTTTTGAAACTTAAGCCTAAATAAAAAATTTTTAATTATTCAAAGAAATATTTCAGAATACAAAAATGTATACAGTTGTTTTGAAGTATAATCTTACACACATATACATTTTCAATAACTTCAGTTCTTGGAATCTCTTGGATTTTCTAACGTAATTTCGCAGAAAATTATTTGTTATTTTGAGAACTCTGGTGGCACACAGATGCAATTTTAGTACCTTTTTGAAATGTAGTGAAATTTTGAAATATTTCTCGGAATAAAGTTCATTTCCTCCGTTTGAAAGAGTTTTAGATTATAAATTGATTTTAATACCAAGTGTATAAGCTCACTTATATATATATATATATAAGCTTTAGATATTTAGAATAATTATTTTTAATCCAATGCTTATAATGTTGAAAAATAATTCGTGTATGAATACTGAGAATTTTTCGAATTTCTAATAAAACTGAATTATGATAAAGGAATTAAGTACAGCTAATTGAATACCGTCTGCTTTCGTCAAGGTTTGTCACAACACTATTTCGAAACAACCACGGTTAAATGCATAAACAATTCTGTGTTTTCCTTAATTTAACATTTCTGACATACTTTTAAAGAATAAAAGTAGCTTTATATTTTCGAAATGCCAATGTCTAGATTATTTAATTTTACAATTTGCATTAGACGTTTATCATTAAGAGAAAAGACACACGTTGAGCGTAATTAATTTTTGTTTATATCAAAAGTATATCCGCGGTTATGTATAATTCTTTTACCATTAGTTTTATTTGTCCTTTTCAGATTGTATCAGGATTTGTAGCCATAAAAATTCGGATAACTTGGTATAGAAGCAGATGAGCCTTGGAAGATAAAAGATAAATTTTTGTACGTGTTTCAGGAATACTCATCATATAAATTTTAACTCAGAAGTAAATTAAATAAAGCAATCTGAAAATTATAAATGCAAATAAAATGCAAAACAATAACAGGGAAACCCTTCTTCAGATCTGAACGTGCTAGTTATGGAAATGTTTAAGCACACATGATCAAATTATGATTAACAATGATGCATATCTTAAAATAGACTTTGTAAAAGAAATGAACAGAAGTGTTTCTTCCTCTACTGTTTTACAATTGTGTTTGTTTAACAGAAATCCTGGCGTGAGTTACGTGAGATGAAAATCAAACAATTACAAAGGGGAATTTAATCATAGGAAAATAGAAATGTAAAATGGCAGAGTAATTCTACTTCGAAATTGTAGCTCGAGATTTAATCTCTGTGATGTAGATATGCATTCAAGAGAAATAGGAGTAATAAAGGGGAATATATAAACTAGGGGTCGGCAATCTATGGCACGCGTGCCAATTTTGGCGCGTGGTACTCTGAGTAAGTGATTGAATATTAACTTGTCGCGCTATTCAGCTACTCGAGGGCTTTCAGTGACGGACATCGTAATTTTGAACCATGGTCAAATGACAAGGACGACACAGAGCTTGTACCCCCTTTCCTTATATCTACACCACACCAACGGGAGGAGGTTCGAACTTCGACAGATTTAACGTGCATCGCCCCCCCCCTTCCATACAGTGGGTCTTCATCTATACTGGGCTCGAACTCATGACACGCCAACCACGAGTCCACTTAGTGGCACTCTACAACTTTCTATAAATTAGACAACTTTTGATTAAAGTTGATAATTTTGAAATGGAGCTTATTGAACTAACATCTTCAGAAATAGAAAAGGAAAAATTACTTTATTAAAAAAATCTGAAAGATAAACGATCTAACAATAAATAGACAGCTACTTTAAATTGTTGAATGTCATTTCTGGAGAGATTGAATTGTTTGAAGAGAAAATTGCATGTGCTCTGCTTTTCGCTTTTAATTCTACATATATATGTGAACAAATCTTTTCTCATATAAAAGTATTTGGAGTTGGCAAAGAAGATGTTTAAAATTTCCATTTCGGACTCAACTGAACATTCAGAATCGTGTGAATTATAAAGTCACAAATTATATCCTTGATATTGCAATATAAAATATAGAAATGTTCAGGGATAAATAAAATGCCACTTTGAACTATTTGAATATACTAAAGGAATACTTATAAAATATTTGTGCGTGTGTGTTGTTTGTTTCTTATCTCTTAATAATTAAATTAAAAAAATATATAATGTAAAATATATATGTACAATTTTAATTTTTCATTTGTGTTGATAAAATAGTTATATTTTATGATAATAAATAAATTAAAATAATGCACAATTAATATATACTATCTACCAATCAGAATTTATACTCCCATGCAAATGAATATATCTCTGGTTCTGATCTACGCCACGCCTTCTATACTTACATATTATATAGGAAATAGCATTGGTATTAGTCGCATGCAAGATGCCACGAAATTCAGAGCTGTCTTACTTCGAGAAGGACCTAATTGTCGGATATCATAGAAATTCCTGAATCTTAATAGGCACATTTAGTGAGTTAAACATTGCAAAATTGACAGTGGCTTTTGTGATTAAAAAGTGGAAGGTGAGTGGGGATTGTCCAAATGTGTTTCTATACGGCAGATCCACGAAACTAAGAGATAGAGACCTGCAAGTGCTGTAGAAAGAAATTCGGAAAAACCATCCCAAATTGGTGGTCCACATACTCCAGGAGTTAAAACAAGCACCCGGAACTGTTGTTTCGATAAATGTCATCCATAAAGAAGCACATTTGCTTGATTTACATGGTTGAGTATTTCTTCTACATTATTTTAAGATCTAACTAATCCAAAATTTTCTTTTATAAGCTGTAAACAAGTTCTATGACAGTCTTTCATCAACTGCAAAAACATGCATTGTAAATAAGAATAGTTTCTAAAAATTGAAATAGTGGTAAGAAAGGAAATTCAAGCTTCGTAATGGAAAACACAATTATAAAAAGTTAGAAATAATAATTTTCCTACTATATTTCTTTCCATTTTCTACAAGTTGACAATAATAACTATGAAAATTCACTCTCAAACGATGAAATAAAAAATATTATTATGTAAATAAACAATTCTACACTCTTATCTTCACAGGAGAAATGTTATATTAAATCCCATTTAAATAAAATAACTTATTTCTACCATTTAAACATATCATTTTCATATTATTTTACAATTATGAAATGTAACATCTAATGACCACCACACTGTTTACATTTGAATGTATTGTTGAGAAATATTTAACGATTCGACTTCTGTGCTTAAGATCTCAGATCTACAGAATGTAATCAAAACCCATGTTCTCCAACCATCTCGGGCTGCTTAAACCTTGTGAGTGACGGATGATAGCTTATATTGGACATATCAGAGCCCGCAGCGCTGACATTCCTTAAAGCTTAGCTGAAAGCGAAGGGTCTTAATGAGAAACCTCGCAGAAGCGGAAGCAGAAGCGTCATTACTAGGATGTCTGGTTTCGGGAAAACTTGAATTTTGGTTTAGGATGTTGATGTTTAGGTTTACTTCCTGCCACGAAATAGGTGACAGGTTAAGTTGACTTTAACAGATCTTTTTGACAGTATATCAACAGTATATAGTTTAATAATGCAGGTACGAAATTAATACGAAATACATAGCCAGAAAAAAATTACTGAAATAAAAATCATGATGTTTAAACTTATGCATTCAGATTAAAAATTTTGTATGAGTAACATATATTTATTGTGTACAATATATTTTCAGTGAGTTATGCCTCGGTTGTTATGCTAATTTCAATAATTAAATTTAGAATTAAAAAAAAATTTCTTAATAGTATGAAATAAATTCAAATGCTAGTGAGTAACTTTTCATACATTTGAAGGCAAATATTCAAATTATCTTTAGAAAAAAATTAATACTGATAGGCTTTTTTATTGTTTTACATATAAAATACTATTCAGAGTTGAGAATGTTTAAAACAAAATTTTAAAGTGTATACCGTATACATATACATACTGCATAACTTAATGTGCATTATGAAATTTAAACTGTAAGTATAAATAAAACGAAAGAATATTTTCTAAGAAAAGGAGATGCATTTCTCTCATCACAATATATATATATATATATATATATTTATATATATATATTTAATTTTCTCTAGTATTTCTGTGGCTAAATCTATTCTATCATGACAATAGATATCTTAGATATATAACTATTTTTTTGTATATTTTTGTAATATATATATGTATGTGTGTGTGTAATAATACACGATTTATAATGGTCCTGACCCTCCAGGACTTTCCCATTAATAACTAACAGTTAGTTTACCCACCTAACGAGATGTAATCGTAAATTTATCACTGCAAAAAATTATAACTCAGCGTTTTTTTCAATTAATCCTTATGTAATCACCTCGTACGATATTTATCCAACAATCACAAGATCCATACATGAAAGTCATATGACTTCCGGTCTTTGTTTATAAAAAAAAGGGCGAGATTCTTTGTCAAATTCCCTGGCTTCTTGTCCTCGTCGAGTAAAAGCGCGTGTGTCTTTTTTGTACTATGTGCTTTCTGTATGTGTGATGTTCAAGTGTCTAAGTGTCAAATAAAATTGGAGTATCATCAACAAAAAGATACCTCATTAATATAGCCATAGCAACATCAATATAAGATAGATATCACCATCAGTAAGGAAAGCCTTACCGAGCGCTCGATTCAGTACACGACATATATATGTCACAGTAAAATGATGAAATTGAGGATTTCATAAAATCCCTAAGGGGGATATGAAAAATTCACAGAAGAGGTTAAAATAAAAACTCTTTGGGTCATTTCTCTGAAAAAAGTCAGTGATTTGATCAAATTCTTGAACTGTTTTAGTGAAAATGGGAAATAATATCGTTAAAATTTTTTTAAAGTATTTATTTAGCAAACGTGCCTTATTAATTGTAGAGTATGTAATACAATAGTCATTGACCTACCAATTATTTATTCTAAACTAATTAACAAAAGAAAAATAGATTCTTCAGCTGTTTTTTAAAGCATTTTTTTTTCATGAATGTGCTTATAATTCATTAACAATTAAAAATGTTTTTTCAATTATATTGAAACACGTTGTTGAATTTTTGAATCAATATTTACAAAGTACGTTACTTTACTTACAAGCAAATGATTTTGTTTTACATTGTAACTTGAATTGCTCACAGGAACACTTTATAAATCCTTGATTTCCAAATATATAAAGATAATTTTCCTGCAATCTCATTCAAACATCTTAATCTGGGGAATGAATGAGTGAATATTAACGTCACACTGTTCAGCTATACACTAGGGCTTTTGGCGACGGACCTCGTAATTTTGAACCATCGTCAAGTGACGAGGATGACACCTGAGCTGGCACCCGTTCTCCTAACTACCCCACCACACTAATGGGAGGACGTTCTCATTTTTAGTTAAGTAGGTATTTAAAAATACTGAAAATATAGAAAACAGTAATAAAAATGCACGCAACCTTCCTCGCATGATTTAGGGTCCTTACCGGCTCGGATGCCGGAAGGTAGTGGAGAGAGTGAGTGAGTGAATATTAACGTCGCACTGTTCAGATACACTAGAGCTTTTGGAGACGGACCTTGTAATTTTGAACCATGATCAAGTGACAAGGATGACACCTGAGCTGGCCCTCTCCTCTTCTAACTACTACACCGCACCAACCGGAGGACGTTTGAGCTCTCCACAGATTTAACGTGCATCGCCTCCCTACACGGCGAGAGGAGTTAAAGAGGAGTGATAACAAGTGAAAATAGAGCAGCGCGAATTCTCTGACGTTCATTTCCTTTTTTTCATTAAAACAGCTCAGAGATTTGATCAAATCCCTTACTTCCTTCAGGGAAATAGCCCTAAGAGTTTTTTATTTTAACATCTTCTGTGAATTTACATATCCCTAATGGATTTGATCAAATCCCTAATTTCATCATTTACCTGCGACATATATATGCGTGTGTGTGTGTTTATCAATACCACACTCTAAAGCAAAACGAGGACTACTGATGATAAATCTTGTAATTCTGAGACACGGTCAGACAACGAGGACGACACCTGAGTTGGAACCCCTTCTCCAAATTACCACATTACGCCAACGAAAGGAAGTTTTGAGCCACGACAGATTGAACATACATCTACCCCTTTACATGACGAGTCTTCAGTGGTACTAGGCTCGATCTCATGATACGCAGACAAGCTTGTGAGCATAACCACTAGGCTACTGCGGTCACGTGTATTATTACATTTATTTTTTAAATTTTGGCATAAGTTACTTGATTCAATCAATTGCCAAATATCATGTGAAAAACATACAAAAAGAAACGGTCCAGTTTTTAGTTGAAAAATGAGTTATTTTACGAGAAATAAAAAAAATAATTTTAATGGATTTGCAAATTGAAAAATAATTCTTGGTTTTTACAAAAAAAGATAATTTTTGTACTTCGGATTTAAAATGGATGCAATGAAATTCATGATTTCAAATGAGATCTCATATCAAGCATTTGCTTGAGACTCCAACCGGAATTTAAGTCAATGCTTGATGCACTTTTCTTATTATCAAAACGGGTGCTCTCAGTTAAAACATGCATAAAAAATGCCCTTATTATATTTGATGAAAGTTCCTATTAGTTTAGGATCTCTTATTGATATAAGATATGATCGTTTTTGGATTTACGTCATAGGACAGTGCTTCTCAAGCTTTCAATATTTAGGACCCAAAATTCAATTATAACTTTCATTGCGCCCCCCCCCACTCCATACAATAACACTGTATTGAATTCAATAATACTATACTTTGAAGGTAAAGCTACAATATACGACTTTTACCTCTTAAGTGCTTACGACGTGTATAAACGTCTCACTCAGCCAAAATGTAATTGCCTCGGACGCATATATACGACTTTCCGAAGTACGATCTTCTCTGCGTATTGCTATCTATAAAATTATTCCGAAGGCTTTGGAATGCAATAAAAGGCCTTTGACAGTTTTTGCAAAAGATTTACTTATTTCAGAGGATTTGCTTATTTATTTTTTCTCCCCCTTTCCCAATACATCACATACGCTCGCCATCGTGGAAAACGGTGGCATTGGGAAGCGAATCATGTAACCTTTTAAGCGACATTTAGCAGATTAATTATAAACTGTACAAATTATCAAGAGATATAAGTGTTAGTTTTTGTAAAAATTTTATATATGACAAGTCCATAAGGTCACTGGTAAATACTAAACGTGTTTTTAACTTAGTATTGTTAAATTCATTATAAAATACACTCAAGGACAAAAAAATTAGCGCACCAAGAAGGAGTCGTCAAAATGAAACGAAATTTTGCATACGTAATGCCTACTCTGATATAAGTAAATGATTAGAAAATCAAAGAAAAAAGATCATTTATTTCAGTAAAAAAGGCAAAAGAACGGAGGATTTAATACCCTGTTGAACCCTCTCTAGCGCGAAAGCACGATGCGATACGAACGGGCATTGAGGCACACAAGTTCTATATGATGTCTTGAGACACTTCGTTCTAAATTTGCCGTAACCTTGCCTCTAGTTCGTTCAAACTCGTGGGATGCCCAATTCACCGTCCCAAACTATCCCAGATATGCTCGATTGGAAACAAATCTGGGGATCGGGCAGGCCAAGGAAGAGTAGTAACAGTGCAGAGACAGTCTTGTGACACCCTTTCTGTGTGAGGCCGTTTATTGTCTTGTTGAAAAATGGCTCCTGGGAGCCGTTACATGAGTGGCAACACATGTGGTTACAGGATGTCATGGACATACTCCTGGGCTATCATGGTGCCACAGATCAATACTAGGGGTGACCATATATTGCAGGAAATCGCACCTCATGCCATCACACCAGCTGTGGGAGCGGTGTGCCGCTGTAAAGCGAAGGCAGGATTGAGGCGTTCACCACGGGGGTCTCCACACATGAAAACGATTGTCATCACTGCTGAGATTGAAACTGGATTCGTCATTAAAGACGACCTGGTTCCATTCCGCTGCAGTCCAGTTTCCTCGTGCGCGGCACCACTCAATACGGAGGCGTCGATGGGTGGGCGTCAAGGGCAGCACACGTAATGGGCGCCACGATCCCAAATGTCCTTCAGCCAGGCGCCTTCATAGGGTTCGCGAAGACACAGGGGCCCTTAGTGAATGTGCTACCAGTGCTGGATGGCTGCCGATGAAGCAGTTGGGTGTACGCGGGCATTTCTTGCGATGTCGCGGTCTTCTCAACGATTGGTTTATCGAGGGCGTCCTGAGCCTGGTCTTCGTGTAAATGACATCTCTCGGATCCACTGGTCCCAACACCTTCTCATAACACAATCAGAGCGGCCTAATTGACGAGCTACTCGCCTAGCTGACCACCCAGCTTCCAACATGCCGATGATTCTCCTCCACTCAAACTGCGACAGCTGTTCATTTTGTCTTCGAAAACGGCGTAATGGCATGTCTACTTCAGCTATTCCGTTGTAATCGGTTCAGCACACTCAAGCAAGCTTTGGTTACCTGTTTTATACTCCACGGAGAACGATGTTAATCGTTTCTACCGGATATACGTAATGCGCATTTACGCTGCATTTCTAATCATTTGTATATCTCCCCGACATGTACCGTCATGCCTAGTTTCTTTACGATCCCACAATTATTTCTTGGTGCGCTAATTTTTTTGTCCATGAGTGTACATTGTGTGATGTGCAGATACATTTATAAATGCATTATATCAATGCAGATGCGTATTTTATATTTTATTGTGCCAGAATGTATTTTGTTTGTTTACTATCAGTAAAATGATAATTTTTTAAATAATCTTTTGTTTTCGACTTTTTGCTATGCTCGCGCCTCCCTTGTAGAGTTATCACTCCCCCCTAGGGGGGCACGCCCCACAGTTTGAGAAACGCTGGCATAGGTACCAGGAATGAAATGTGAGTGAAACTTTCAAAAATACCACGAGATAAAATATATTACTTATTTGTTGTCTAAAGCTCTGGTAGTTCTTAAAATGCACATAAGTAGTAGTATTTTAAGAAGTAAATGCATAAGACTATATATTATAAAAATATTACAGGGGTATTTAGAATTAAAAATAATTTACTTACTTATTCCACCACAATTTGATATGTTACAATAATTTGTCTATAATGGTTGCAAAAATTAATATATAACGTTCCCTTAAAGAAAATGAATACATTTTTCAATATTTATATCGTTAGTAAAAATTTTGTGCTTTGGAAATCAGAATAAAGTTTTGCATTATATTTTTGTTAGTATCTGAATTTTAAATGGTAAAATAATAATTATTATTTCGTTTAATGTTTAGATATTATCGATATATGCACTTTTATTTCTCGTTTGTCCAGCTATAATGGCTAATTTATACAACTGTTTAAAAAGTATGTTCAACATTAATAATAAATAGCCAAAGAAAATTGGTTTTAAAATAAAATTCTTATCTATTTAAAGATAAGAACTATTTTTCTGATTTGCATTAGGTTTTTGAGTTTGATCCAGAAACGTAATTTCAGTCATCAGCATTTAAAATGTCATATTATTGTAACTTTTGTACTATGTTTAAGAGTTCCGTCAAATCACGCAATCATATAACCAAAATCAAATATCTGTTATTTCAGAGAGTAAATGTATTTTTCATTATTCAGAATCAGAAATCAGCTAGGAAACACTAGACATTCCAATCATAAAGGTGATTCTTGATTATCGAAATAATACACGCATACTTTGTACGGAAAGTTTGTGACAGTGATTATAATACATACTCCGTATAGAGTCAAAATTTCTCTACGAGAGAGATGAATAAACATTAATCAAAACTGAAAAAAGTGAAATTGCATGTTAACCAGACAATAGATTTTAGAAAGGATATATGAAAAAATAAAATAAAAATAATATAAAATAATTTATATAAAAGTAAGGTTGAATATGTTTTGTAGCCAGCTAACCTTCCCCCTTTCTGATAATAATACTGAGCAAAAATTTATTGAAAGTAATGGATAGAATATCTAAATCCATTACAAGAAAAAGGTAACATACGTAAAAAATGCAGGCCCGTGCTAAATCTGAGTACAATAAACGAGTTATTGCCAGATTCTGGATCCAAATTCAAATTCAAAGCATGTGAATGGCTGAATAGTAGTACTAAGCAAAAGTATGAACAGAAGAGAAATAAAAAATTGAAAATTGTAAGCATACTACCTTTACCTTAGAGACACTAAAATTACATATGATTTAAAAAAAAAAACTAAGAGAATAAGTAATTTTATCTAAAATTAGAATTTGGGGGTAGTTAAATCTATCTTGGAAAAATGATAAATTTTTATAATAAACTATGGAATTTTAATCGTTACTATTTAGAATTTCTGTGTGTATTCAAATAACTATTAATAAAATTAATTGGGTATTTTTGAATTAAGCAGTATTTAATGAAATGTTAATAGCTTTTTTTATATTTTTTCTGATTTTTTTTAAACTTTTAATTTTTTAAAACAGACTAAACTATATATATAAGCAGTAAATTGACCACTTCTTTTGTAGCGTTAGCCGGTGTTGGTTCTTTATATGTAAATTTGCCGAGGGGTATTTATGTTGGTTGTTTCTTGATAGACAGTAAACTTCTTCTGTATTAGTTTCAAGCTTCTGTTATTCATGGTCACAGATATATGAAATGTTATATCATTTAGAATAATTAATCATGAACATACACATAGCAGAAGCAACAAGCAGCAGTGACGGGGACATATTTATGGCGATCAGGCGAATACCAAGTGAGTGAGCACATAACGCTCTGGGTTTAAATACTGGCGGTGAAGGTCATGTGACTCCTTTCTAACGGGAGCCATGATTGGTTGCAAACGCGCCAGAGCAATTAGATTAAGATTAAGATTATTACCTTAATCTTGCACCAAAGAATTAAAAAATATATGGAGTTAATCTAAAAAATACTAGAGGGAGTCATTACATATATATTATATAATGTTACATTTATAAGATAATTCACACAGATTCAATCATTAATAATTGTTTACTTTTATGGAAAACATAATATTCCCTCTATATCTCTTTAAAATTTAAAAAGAGATGTTTTCCGTCTTATTGAGAAATAAACTGTATATTTAAGCAAAAGTACTCGTTTTTCGTTTCTTCGGTAATGCGTAGATTTTTACAAATACATATGGAAAAGTTTCTTCTTAAGTTTAAATCAGAAAAATTCTAAAAAAGGCACATTGAGTTTAACTAGACGTTTATTAAGAATATTTGTTACCGTCTATAAACATATTTATTTTATAGATTCTTCTTTAAGGTTAAAAGAAGAAATAGAATGAATAGTCACTGAATCTAATCCTTCTTATTTAACAGGACGAAAACGTATTAGGAAGATCAATAGGAAATCAGCTCTTTCAATATGCTTTCTACTTAAGCTATTATTTACTTTCTTCCATGAATGGGATTATTTCCTTCTAATTTTTCCTGACGATTAACAATCCGAAAGAGTTTTTTTAAGTATAAATCCACTGTTTTCTTAGATAAAATGTTCTTATTTAAAACTTATTTCACTAAATGTCATGCTAAATGACTTGCAGCTTTGTATCAAAGCTTATTTACGGAATTTAGTATTAGTTTCTAGTCTACTTTATTTTAATTTAGATTTCAAATACGAAACTCATTTTAGTTCCACAAATGTAATTACATTTGTAAATTCGAAGAGGACATTTACAGGTAACTGAATACAGCCTGCTGAAGTTGTGCCAGTAGAAGAAACAACAAAACATAGATGAGTGGAAATTGTATTACTTATATACTCTCTTCAACTATTGGAAGCAATAATATATATATACCCCTTAAAAGTGATATTGCAACACCATAAAAGAATAACTCGAAGAGTGTTATTAATAAACTATGCACACAAGAGAATTGTTTATTCAGTATTAAATGTGCCTTCCGCTGGCGGCTATTCAGACCTCTAAACGGTGAGGCATGCAATTAGTGAGACCGTTAATTGTATCCTGAGATAATCCTTGCCAATCCTAACCCATTTCTGGTCTCGATTTCTCTGCAGTAGGCCGTCAAAATAGTTTGATCTTTGATCTACGGTATGCCCCTGTGTTGCCGGTGCTCTGCACGTCTGATAAAGAATCCCACTTGTTCTTTGGGAGAGAGACTGGGTGATGATGCCGGTCAGAAAAGAATATCATGTTCTGTCAGACTATTGAGAGTTCGTTTTGTGACATGACGTCAGGTATTGCCTTGCTTTAATACCATGCGTGGTATACACTAATGACAAGCCACAGGCAAAACAACTCGTAAAGCACACCGAACTGATATCAAACTGCCAGTAATATGCACCAGCTGTCTGAATTTGACGCTGCCCCAAATCGCGATGTCTGGTGTAAGATTGATGTGACATTTGAGAATATGGATTAGCAGGTGACATAGTCCCGGAAATCTCCACACCCGTCTATGACTGTTTTTTCTCCATAAACAAAATCGGAATTTATCGAAAAAAATACTCAATGCTACTCCTTGCTTCCAGTGGCGATTACGTTTCCACCAAGTCAGGTGTACATCGATGCTATAAGTATTTAACTTAACTATAGTGGTTAGTCGTTCATGCAGCAGCCGCTCATCGAGTCCGTTTCGATGGTTTGGCTGCTGACATATGCACCCTTTCATGACAGTAGGTGGCTCTGAATATCACGCGTCATAACCAATAGTTTTGAGCAAACCATTCAGTGAATCAGCTGGTTAGTGCGACTTGTTTTGCATGCGAGGGATCCATTTGCTTCACCTATGCAATGACAGATGCTATTATGTCCATCTTGCCACGCAATAGTGGCTTTTATTCACATCTCGTTCACTACGAAAGAAAATTATGCGCATAGATATACCGAGGCCGAGTAACCAGAATATGGTCTTATTTTAAAGACAATAACAACCGTTATAATGTTCTTTGACATCCCCGAGGTCCTACACTTTTAAAGTAGTTTCGATACAGCAATCCATTGCTGATAGCATATACAAAGCCAGCCATCTGCTATCTTTTATAAGCAAATACTCGGTATATGACTAATTTGATCATTGGCATAGATTTTTCCTGTCCTTCATTCCATAATCTGTATTTAGCTTGCGTATTCTTTCATCGTTTTGTAATTTTTCGTTTCAGGGGTGTATATCGCATATGTTTTTTAGTATCATTTAACACTTTTGAGTATTTTATAAGAATAAGAGCAGGTTATATACTTATATTAGTTTCTTTTAAATTTAGATATAGTCATATAGCATTTCTTAAAAAATTTTCATAACTGAATATTATTGCCGATGTAAGTTTGGTAGAAGACTGCCCAGTGGCTGAATGGTTAGTGCATCGCGCTTCCACACCACAGGTCCGAGGTTCAAACCCCGGGCTGGGCAAGGTTGACTCAGCCTTTCATCAGATCAGTGGGTCGATAAAATGAGAACCAAGCTTACTTGGGGCCCAAACACTGGGGGTTTCGCTTCAGGCTGACCACCTGATCGGAACATCTGCTCATGCACCCCAGCGCCCATTGGTCACGTATACTGAGATGGGCACAGTAGGCCTTGGCCCTCATGGGCTGTTGCGCCACTGAGTTTGAGTTTAAGTTTGGTAGAAAATAAAATGCCATCGAATATTCAAAATTTTTCTACACATATTGATACTGAGATAAACAGATAGAGTAATTCATAAGTTTCTAAAAGCAGATACGTCATTTTTTCATTTTTTCTAGAAATTAATAAGATTCTAAGTAATAAGTTTTTCAAATCCTTAAGAGTAACTTTTCAGCATACTATTCTAATTCCACAGCAATTTGCTATATTGCTTAGAAAATACTGATTTTTCTTAAACAATCAATACGCATTTATTCAAAAATCATAGATATCGCTTATGATTTTAAAATAAATATATTAGTTGAGAGAAAAAATTATGAAAATGTTCCCTTAATTTCAGAATTATGTTCTAAATTGAAAAATAACAAGTACATATATAAATGGAGTCAAATAATAATTTTAAAAAAGTTGAGAAAATATTAGCTATATTTTGTTACAATGTACAGACAAGTTTGACACCAAAAATTATTTTACCATTAACTCTATGGATTTAAAAAATTAAATAACTTGATTATATAAGTTTCTTCATGTGTTTATTTAATTTACAACAGATATCTAAAGTTTTTAAATCAAACAATTAATATTTTTCCCAAATCATTCTTTATGTTAAATACAGAAAAACTTGATAGTTATTATCCTCACTACTCCCACATGCTCCAAGCTTTTACAATTCACATTAAATTTTAAAATTTGAAAGAAAAAATTGTCACATTTAGCTCCATTTTAATATCAAATAAAATAACATTATCAAATTTCACTCCACATTTTTCATCTGCTTAAAATGAATAATTTTTAAAATTTTAAAATCATTTTAAAAATAAGTGCTATAAGCAAAATAAAGAGCCTTCAAAGGAGAATTTCTGGCTAAAATATTTTAAAGCAATTCTATTTATAAGACGGTTATAAAATATTAATTTTCTAACTACAGCAATAAATGCTTGTTTACAAAATTAACGCCTTCTCCTATGGATCGTAAACTTGCCTTTAATTAATCCGGGACCTCAGGATGGAACCCACTTTGTAAGATTAAGGACTTCTCCCTTGAATACGACGTTTCTCGGCACCCAAATTCGAATTTCTCAACGCTTCCAATAGATAGGGATATTGCTGAGGTGTGTCTGGGTTATTACGATGCAACCCTTCGGCGACAACACTGAAATCAGCTCTAACCACTCTCCTTAAGCTGTGATAACCTCCTATATAGCGTTTCTAGTCAACTGCTTTGCAGAAGACGGCTTAACGTTGGATTATTTAAGACAGGATTCTGGGTGAAATACTTGCTAATGACAGTTTATTCCTGTTATTTGTGGATTTGTGATATGTATCTAAATTCCAAATAACACTAAAAACGTATCCAACTAATTATAATTAAATGAAATTTTATCAGAGGAATTATTTTACTCAGTGTGTTACATACTACTACAGTTCCCTAGAATGTTAATTTGGTAGAAGATTATGAAAGTGTGTGTAGGCTATATGTATATGATTAAAATCATGTTCTTGGTTATTTTTGTCATTTAATGCTCCGGCATTTTGACAGGAAACTCAACACGTTACATATATTCTCTGGTTAAAATTATTCCTTTGATTAATAAATATATAAACGTATTTTAAATCCGAGAAAATTTAGCCATTTAATACTTATATATGAATATCACGTAACATTTAATAAAATCTTTAACTTTTTTCTGTTGTTGTTAATGCCACCTGTCTGACTATGTCAGATCGAGGACCACAAAATAAATCTCGGTAAAGGTCTAGTTGTACGCCTATCATTAACCAAAACTTTGAACACCACACAGATAACTGTACTATTTGGCTAGGTTCCATCCCAATTTTGAGAGAGAACACACTAGAGGTGGTCAGGAGCCTCCCACCTTTCTTTCTCTTCCACCGACCTCACAAGAGGACTTGCGGCTCGATGCTATTTAGGGCCCCAGCCGTGTACAGACACTGTACATTTACAAACTTCCATGCCTTCTTCGGGATTCAAACCTAGGTCCAGCAGTACAGGTCAACCGAACAATACCGGATTTGTGGCACTTTTCTTCTTATAACTATGTATAATTCCTCATTTAATATGTTTGCAATATTAAAACTACCAGGATATATGCATACGTAAGACTTGTAATTAATACCAGACAATGCCACCGTCTCTTTCGCTGATTTTTAGTTCACGTCGAACTCTAAGATAATACGAGAGCTTTTAGTGATGAATCTCTTAAATCTGACCATGGTCAAGTGACGAGGATGCCATCTAGATCTGAGCCCCTGAGTCACCGGCCATGAGTTCGTGACCATGATCTCTTGGCAACCGTGACCTATGCATTTCTCTAGCACGATTACTTCGATTTTTTTTGTTTTGGAAAACGCTTATAGTTTTTGACTCATAGAACTGGTTTATGGCTTAAATATAAGGTAGGTAAACATTTAATTCTTTTAAAAATAAGATGTTGATACATTCCGTTTAATTTAAATATTAATCGTAAAAATATCGAGTTTCACCCGATGATAGCAAATTTTATTAAACCCATTGTTAAAATATTGTCATTTTTAGTGACTTATACTTTATGTAAATATATATTTTTTATGTTAGTAAAAGTTTACACTGCTTTAAAAAGTTCAACTTATTATATCTATGAATCAAACTAACTATTTTAGTTTTAATGGAAGTATTGATTTATCTAAATATATATTTTAATTCCTGTAGTTAAATATTAGCGTCTTTTTAAGCACAATACAAACTTAAATAACGCTTGCATACTTAAAACTTTATTTCGCATTTAAGTTAGACGCTTTCTTAAATATATAAATACCTTTTTTTAAATAAAAAATCAATAATTAGTCATAATGCTTCTTAATTAAATATCTAAGCGCTTAGAAATAAGTAATTACTTTTAAAAACAATCAAAGAAACGTTGAAAACTTACAGTCCAAAATTAACCTCGGATTCTGAAAGACTTCTTCAGTTCATTAGACAACCTGATGACAAGTATTTAACAGAAATATAAATATACCATTCCGAAGAAAGGTTGTATAAACACATTTCTAATGAAGGATTTCATACATTTAAATGTGTCAAAGCTTCTTAGCTGTGTAAATATTTTGCTGTTCGTGTTATTAAAAGGCTTAATTAGTTTACATTTCAAATTCATGTTGATTAACATCTGTATTGTTTCGAACTTTTTTTTACAAAAGCCAGTTGGAGGAGAGTATGTTCTTAGTAAAAAACTATGTAAAATGGAATGGAAACTATAAAAATTATATTTTCTCAGAATAAAAAATGGTACTTTTCCGTTTCACCGGCGCAAATCTCGCCAAGTAGGCTTTATTTACGACAATACACATTATACACATAAAAATTGTTATTTCTCATTGGTGTTTCATCTATTTCTGATGTATTATGAAAATGCGTTACTGATAAGAAAAGACTGCGACTTATTTTGAAAATGTAGTGGTAAAAGGTTACCGATGGGAATATTTCATTTGGCGTCGGTTGTATCAATTTTGGCGATTTTGTCGCTTGCGCCAGCAAAATGGAAAAATACCTAAAAATTAAGATAAACTTTCATTGAAATATTCTTCTGAAAATTTAGGTACATTCATAGAAATTCCCCCCTGATTTGTTTCAAGTGTAATAGATCAACTGAAAGCTATAAATATGGTATGGTATGATATGATAAAACCATAAAAATGTATAGTACAAACACATAATATAATTCTTTTGTTGTGTTAGAGTGCCAAACTAAAAAATTGAATTTTTTATTAATTTTCATACTATCAGAGTTAAATAACATTTAAAAAACTTAACGTTCAAAGAATTGTTACTCTCAATTATTTTTAAATAATATACTTAATTTTAAGTCATGTACACGTGCCGATGTAAGTTTAAGTTTGTTTTTAAATAGCAAAACCTGATGCAAATTGTTGACAAAAATATAAAAATATTCTCTACTAATAAAAATTATTCAAGACAAAACTATCATGGAGAAAATTGTTTAAAAGAATGCTGAAAAGAAACTTTTTAAGTGTTATTTTAAATCCCCTCTCGATGAATACCAATATTTATTTCAGTATTATGTATCTTTCTTTTTTAAATCTAAAAGGGACAAAAATTAACTCTGCAAAATAATCATTCGTTCTTCATAAAAGTTATCGTAGATGCTTAAAGCAATATATAAACGTTCCCAGAAACATATTCGATAAAAAAAATAAGTAAATAGAATAAAAAAAAATGAAGCGGAAATTATTTTGAGAGGTGTGAGAAATGCTTTCGTCAGCGTTCTCATTTTTTCAATTAGTTTCTCCGTGAAAAAATAAAAACAAAACGGCAAAGATCAATTTCATTCTACCACTGGGGACAAGATATTTCCCTCCCTCTAAATCGTGCCATAAAGATAAATGTTCTTTTCACTGAGTGAGTAAAATGTACTGAAATTCTACAAGAAATAATTCAGGGTTGCAACAAGCAAGAATGGAAAGAAAGTGAAAACGGCTCCTTTGCCTTTCAAGCTAATTTTTGAAAAATGTGAAATAGAATTACTTACTCTGAAATGGTAACATAAAAAAAAAAATTGTTAATCCATTTATTTTTTTAAAAAAAAAATTGAGTCTGAATCTGATTTCTAAACGGTTAACCTACGATAAGTTTAAATTCTAGTTAAAAATATAACTAAAATTGTGTAACTAAAAATGAATAAATATTTTATAACGTAATACATTAAAATTTATTTAAGTAACGGAATATTAAAATGAAAAATACCATAGAGAATGTAGTTTATGTTTCTAACAAAATACCTTATCGCATTGTCAAATTAGTTTTTCACAATGACATATTTTACATTAGCAATTCAAAACATGTTAGAGAAAGCTCTGAAAGAATTTTGTTTCGGTATTCAAGTTAAGCGTTTTTATTTCATTTCATACGAGCGTATTTAAAATTAAGGTTTGGAAAATGACAAGCAGATAAAAATAAATGCTTATTAAGGTAAATCGTGTCATTATATATAAATATTCTTACAATTTATATCAATGGAATAGTTACATTTAACCGAAAGAAACTTTAAAATGGTAAATATACATTTTCTAAATTTATGCAGATGAACAATCAAGCAGATTTACGTTTCAATTACTTTTTTAACAATGATTGCACAGAATCTTAAATTTGTTATTAATAAAAGACTCGGATGGAAATAATTTTGTTTCTTAACATTAAAGATTAAAAATATATGCCATATTGAAGAGCATCATAGATAATGTTCAACAAAAATAATATGCAACATTTTATAATTTTATTCTTTCCCACTAAATATGCGTACACTTTATTTTTTTTATTACTATTCTATGTTTTTGTTTTAAGTTATATATGTTTATTAGAAAGGTTGAATATTCGATAATAAGAGAAATAAATTTAAATCCATCTAACTTCTAATGATGAATAAACACACACACAAATTACTTTTATTTTAATAATAAATGCAATAAAAAACATGGATGATAAAATTAAATTATAGATAAAACTGGTTTAAAAAGAAAAAATACTTTTCGTATAATGTACAAAGTAAATTCAATTGAATTTTAAATTGTTATCATATTATTTGATAGTAAAAGAAATTATAAACTGAATAAATTTGTTTATCTCGATATGCAACTTTGTTTCTTATTATTTTTCAATCCATTCCTCATTTTAAACTATTCATTAATTTTTTCCTACGCATACACTTGGAATTCATTATTTAATTCATGTATTATGTGTGTTAGTGGAAAATAAAATGAAATACACAGTAAAAATGAACTCAACTTTGATTTTATATGTCTGCATTTTTTTATGGAATCAAATTTATAATTTGCAGTAAATCTAAATAATGGAATTAGCGGTATTATACAGTTTGTTTTAGGAAAAAATGTAGCCAATTTTATAAAAATATATAAATGATACCAATATTTTTATATGTAAAATTAACAATGCATTAAAATAATATGATTACAGTAGAAAAATTATTCAGGTGAGGAGTAATAAAATATATACATACACATAAACGATTAAAATATTTACTATCAGGGGCTAATTTAAAAGTTCTCAAATATCGTTAACTTGCAGTATTTTCTTTAGAAAAAAGGGTATATACATTCAGGTCTTTTCTTACATGGCAGACACATTCCTTAAAAAGTCATGTAAGAAATAATACATGCGACATATCTTATAAATATTTGGTATATGTTTCACAATTTTAAGAAATCGTGTAAGATGAAAAATCTCTAAATACTTTCCTGAAACACCGTACAAGAAAAAGTTATAATAAAATCTATGTTAGATATTTATAAAAAGAAATCAATCGAACAAAATTAAAATTAGGAACAGTGAAAGTTCAAACACTCTATAAGTACATACAGCTTATAAAAATACGAATTAAAATTAGGAATAAAACTACTAATTAACAACTATAATTCATAGCTACTTGAAGCGTGCACTTTTATTACGAACTGGATCAGAAATGCTATTATGAGTAGATATGTTTGGCACAACAGTTGGTTTTGATTCAAGTGAAGAGTTTCGTTCTTTATTTACAGCCTCAATTGGTTATTTTTGTTGATACAAAGTCTGTTATTAGAGACTGTTTTTTTGGTTTCTCAAGTTGCTTGTATAATACTTCATATCCTGCTACACAAAACTTATGAATACGTTGAAATTTCAATTCTCGCTTTTTGTCAGGATAATGAGTAAGAAAATGTTGTTCCATACTTTGTGCAAATTTCAAGCTTTCATGGACTAAACCAGATGTTAATAACTGGACTTCCCCCTGGACTTCGTCATTATTGACTTCTGTATTATCATAAACTGTCATGAATTCGATCAAATCGGGGTCCTCATCCTAAGAGCACAAATCCCCGTTTTTTTTTTTGGAAATTCATGCTAGAATAAAAAATTTGTGCAAAAAAAATCTTTAAATTCACGTAACATGTTATTTCAAAATCCTGTAAGAATAAATACCGTGTAAAAAAATAGTTGGGGGTGTATTTAATTCTAACTCTAACAATTCTTTATTTATAAGTTTTTATATATTTTGTTCTATAAGTCATTTATTCAACCTTTTAGATGGAAATTTCAAGTACAAATCGATTTCCAATCAAAATTTGATTACTTTTCAAAATTAATTCTAAGAGTAACCATCTACTACTGGATTACTTTGCTGATTTTGGTGCACATGTGCACATAAACTGGAGACTTTTTCTATTTGATGTTTAAATAAGAGCCATGCATGTGAAAAGCCCCTCCTCTACTGCTTAATCCAATTATGATGGTTCACTGGAGATGGTCTCAATAAGTATAATAACGCAATGACAGTACGGCCCCAGGATACAAATTGAAGCTCTCTTTTATTTGATGTCGTGAGTCAAAGTCAGCGGAGTTTAATACCCTCAGAACAGCGTATACAAACACTAGGAGACCGAACATACCAACCGAAGCCGGATTTTTTTCCTGACACGGAGGGAACGAAATATTCTCCCTTGTGATCTCCTGGATTTTATTTTAAAGTAATAAATAATGCAGAAAAGGAGGAGGGAAAAGTGTATAAGAAAATAAGCGAAGTATAAAAATGTGTTTTGTTTCTTGCTGTTATTACAATTTTTTTTGTGTATTCTTTTCCTTCAAGCGCAACGACTTCAAGAAGAAAAGTGTTGTGAAAAAACATTAAAGTTCATATTTACTGCGTTATATGCATTATGATACTCCTAGATTAGTTCTGATCTAAATTCTGATATACCCTTTATTCCCTGTTAGCCCACTTGGCACTTTTATTAAAATTTCAGCGAGTGTAAAATACATCATTTCATTTTGTAAGACGGATAAATAATTGTCTTTGGAGTAATTTTAAAATATTTTACTACACAGGAAAATCATTTAACTAAAAAATATAAACAAGCTGATTCTTCGAGTATATGCACTAGAAGCAGTTTTATTTTTCTCAAGTCTTTTAAATTTTGAATTCCCAGGAACAAATTCTTTGTTTATTATAAATGTGTTTATGTGTTATTAACTCTGGAAAGCTTTAAAATGTAATGAAAATTTTGCTATCAGTTTTGAAGATTCGGTAATATTTTATTATTAATAATTCAATTCTTACTTATAATAAACAAAATTCAAGAAATCCATTGGGAATTTTAATGCAAAAAATACGCAGTAAAAATTTAGAAGTTTTCCTTGCACAACATGGAAGTTTTATATGGTAGAGAATAAAATATTTGGAGACAGTACACAAAATTCTGTTATTAAGCAATATACGCTATAATATATATATATATATATATATATAAATATGCTAATTATGGCATGTTGAAAGATGAGGCATACAAAAGTATACTTGTAAAGTGATTTTAAAAATTAAGAGTACACTGGTGACCAAATATGATCGGGAAATAGTAGAAATGAAAACGAAATAAATAAAGTTTAAAAAATTGAAACTGTGCATACTTGATAGTATTGGTGCAGACTGATTAATTAAACTTAAAAAATTAATATAGCGTACTCTAAATAGTTTTGGAATACAAATTAAATACTAGACATAAATAATACAATATTGAATTTTCCACATTTTAAAACGAAGAAACACAATAATATATCATAAATAATACATAAAATGTCATGCCGAATATAGTTAAATATGTTAAACAACGATAACCAGGAAATAAGTAATGTCTTTAATGGACAAGAATTACTTTAGTTATTACTTTGGAAATTGAAACAAGAGTTATTTTTCAAATTTTTACCACTGATATAAATAATTATGTGTATACATCTGTCTGTGTGCGTAAATCTCAGTTTTGAAACGGTAAATGCTATTTCGACTCTTAAAAAAAATTTAGGCGTGTTTCATAGTATTCGATCAGTGTTGCGATTGACTACCTGTGCGACAAACTTGTAGGAGGTGTAGGGTAGATAGACCAAGCTAATTCGTTATCAGATAGCATTGCAATGTTGGAGAGATACTCTCTTCATGCGGTATAAGAAGTTAGTTGCACAAGAGTTCAAATGCTGAACGATCCCTCTTGAAAGTAATAATATTGAGATTTTAGTAGTATTTGAAAACCGGTTACTGAAGTATTAGGATGAATGAATATTTAAGCGTTAAATTAGCCGGCATGCACGTCATGCACGAAGCTGCTGACTGTAACGTTCACACCTCTCTGTACGTGCACTAGAAGCATGTACTGAGAGGTATATACCTTCTCAAACGATCCTGGAGCATCTGAAGAGGAAACATGAGGGTCATTTCAAGTGAACTATCATGAATCGAAAGGAATCAATGAAAGCATCACACACACAATGAGAACATTCTAAGTCTTGTAAAAAGCAATTCAAGTAATAACCAACTAATGCTTGATCTTAATAGATTTTACCATACATATATATATATATATATATTTAAAGACGCAACGGTTGGTAAAGAATTCATTAATTAGATCATATTTTAGATGGTTGATGTAATATGGATGTTATTGATGAAGCAGTCCTTTGTTGGTAGTTAATCCTGTTTATTGTACATGTAGACACACTCAAACATACTCATCTTAAACAGCCAATTAGTAAAGACAACACACAGCACAAAAAGACACGTTCAATTTGCATTTTTACGAAGACGAAAGAGAGAGATTTCCTAGAGTCTTTGGGTATTTTTATGAAATGGCAACAGAAAGTCTTGGAATCCGCGTGACTTCCGTTGATGGACTATTGAACTATGGTGTACTAATGTACTATGGTGTACTAATGTACTATTGTACTATTGTACTATGGTGTACTAATGTACTATGGTGTACTAATGTACTATGGTGTACTAATATACTATGGTGCTATTGTACTATGGTGTACTAATATACTATGGTGCTATTGTACTATGATGTACTAATGTACTATGGTGTACTAATATACTATGGTGCTATTGTACTATGATGTACTAATGTACTATGGTGTACTAATATACTATTGTACTATGGTGTACTAATGTACTATTGTACTATGGTGTACTAATGTACTATTGTACAATGGTGTACTATGTACTATTGTACTATGGTGTACTAATGTACTATTGTACAATGGTGTACTATGTACTATTGTACTATGGTGTAGTAGTGTACTATTGTTCTATGGTGTACTAATGTATTATTGTACTAAATGAACTATTGGTGGAAAGATATCTTACGACAGAAAATAAGTAAGCTTACTTTAAAAAAGCAGAGCTATTACTTTTCAAGAGACACAGTTACGATGATTCTCAATAGGCGGGTAGCTAATAATTAATTATTTACGTGAGAGTCCTGAAGGGTAAGTAAGGGCTATTACAAATTAAAAAGGTGCAAAGATGAAATTAAAGGGAATTATTACACACCACTCTCTCTCTCTCTCTCTCACACACACACATATATATATATATATATATACAAATGTATCCTCATGATATACAGAGTGACATAATCTTAAATAATAAATTTTTAGAATGGTTTAGTACTTGCTTCAATTACCTTTAAGCAAAAGAGGTAAATATTTTTTACGGTTAATTTCCAAGTATTTTTCAAAAGCAAATTATTGTAAATGATATGAACGGTAAATTAAGTTGAAATACTATCCATATTAAAATTAAACTTCATTTCCTTTTTACTATGTATGTACTAATAAGTTATAGAAAATGTATATTTTCTATAACTTATGTATGTATATAACTATAAAATGTTTGGTTACCCTATCAAAGTTAAAATAATCCCCTTTTTTTAAAATAAAACACTTGTCTTACTTTGGATAAAACAGAGCAAGTGTATGAAAACGAAAAAGTATTAAAAGTAAATCTCCCTGGAGTATGCCCAAAAATACACCAGAAAGGTTAAAGCGTCTCTGGAGTAAAGTGGTAATACTCTAGTAGAAAAAGTGCATCGGCAATGCTCTGAAAGGGACAAAAGTATCTTTTTCGATGTAATGATTTGTCCATAGAATCGAATGCTTCAATAAAACCTCAGCAAATACGCTTTCAAAAGCACGGCAATACGCTCATCGAATTTTAGTTTAGTTTTCTGTGAATTCTCTTTCAATATTTCTTTCGAAGTTCTGAATGAAAGAAAAAAAGAGCGGAGATTAATAAAAAAACTGAGAACCATAAAAATATTCCGTTTGACGATAAGAAATAGTGTGAGGTAGATGTAAAAGTTATTTGAAAATAATGATATTGTATGGTAAAGGATGAATAAATTTCATTCCATTATAACAATTAATATGCTTGAAGTAGATAAAACTTCATTAACTACTTTTATCTTTATTAGATAATATAAATAAAACGAATAAAATAGATAATATTGAAACATGTGATAAAAAGTCTTTATAATATTTGTATTGAACAAATTATATAGACACAAGCATGCTCACACAAAAACAAACATACCTTTCATTCATGATACATAAGTGTTAGCATATTTATCAAATGTGATTTTAAATTAAAAATTTTCATATTTCTCAGTTAAAAAGCAGTTGTTTCTTTTAATACTTTTTAATAAATAAGAATTGTGATTGAAACCCTTTTGATATAGAAAATGTACTGGGCAGTTTTTGCAATTCCTCATTTTGTAATACTGAATTCATTGAAGAATATTAATAATGGTATTTATTTTGTTTCTTTACTTTCTATTTTAAGTTTCAGAGCCGATATTTGCTTATATTTTTGGATTAAAAAAAGAGAAAAAACTGCATTTTTTAAAAAAATAAAAAAGTAATTTCTACAAATATATATAACAAATAAACTAATATAAAAAAACAGAAATCTAAACATCCAGAAAAAACGTAAAAACTACAAATAAAAGTTGATAAATATATTTGATGGAAACCTGATGTACCAAAAATATTAAATAGACCCATCAGAAAGAGCTCACCAACAAAAGTAACAGCAGAAAATTACACAATGAAAAAAAAATTCATTAATTTTACTAATTATTTAATGAAAATTTTAACCATTACATAGGAAACATTAAATCCATAATAATTTTTAATAAGTTATGTTTTGGAAAGAAAATGAGTAAGGAATAAAAATAAAACATATTATAATCTTAAAAAATTGTCAAACAAAAATAATCAATGAGACACCGGAGTAAAAGTTGAAAAAATAAAATAAAATAGGATGGAATCGAAGAAAGGCATTCAAGCATACAACAAATAAATAACATAAAGGGAAAAAGAAAGACTTATATATAACCAAATAACATTGAACTTATTAATTAAGAAAATTAATTAAATAGTCGTGTCATATACACAGATGCATGAACACACCCACATATAGTAGTCTGCTTGAGAAACAAAAACTATTTGAATACTTAAAAAAATTATAATTAAACTTTTGGAAACAATGAAGAGATGGATGCTGAAGTATTATAAATATAGCAGACTCTAAGGACTGCTTTGTAAATAAATGGGGTTAATTTTGCTAAAATAATTATTAACTAAAACTATGAAGTAAATACTGTACATATGTATATATATATATAATAAATGCATTGTGGAAATAAAAGTTATTTTAACGTAACTGGTTATAAGGAAAAACTTGGAATTGGTCTGTCTTAGAGTAACGTACTTTTTAAATATTAAGATATCCTTTTCTTCTCTAGTGTATGTGTGTGTGTGTGAATGTATGTATATTTCTGTGAAAACATTTTTCCTTCCTTTTCTAGTCAGATGACTTTTTTCTGAATTTTTTAATTGCAAAGCCTTTGTGTGTGAGCAGATTATTCACATCTATTCTATGCCTTATATTTCAGATGGATATTTGCAAGCATTTAATTAGCATAGACATGCATTTATATTGAAATATATAGTTAGAGAAATACTGAAAAATGTTATTAACTTATATAATATGTGTATCATTTGAGGGTATATGTTACTTGAAAAAACTACTTTTATTACAAATATCATCTTATAAAATTTGGCCATGTATTTCCCAAGCACCCTGTATAAGTTTTGGTTACATTCAATTGACAAATATTAACATAAAAGTAAAAGAAATAGAATTCACTTAACATTGCAAAATTACAAAAATAACAATGTAAACGTGTTTGAAAGTTAAAAGAAACAAGCGCATTTTTTATTTTTATCGGTAAAAGCTTTTTCGTGCTTTTCACGCTAATCTTTTAAAAGTATATTTTCATCCTTAACATTATTATGATATTTTTTAGGAAATTAAAAGCTAAAAAAAGTTTTCTTTTTCATTTCAAAATGCCAAGAAAGTTATTTTAATTTATTAAATTAAGTTAAATATGTCTTCAATATTCTGAAAATATTTGATAAAATGATATCTATGGAAATTTGCGTTAATAAAGTTGAAAGTAATAACAGTAAACTCAGTTTCACAACTTAAGTTTAGAATAGAAAAAAAAATAAATATGAACATTCTAAACTACAAATTGTTTGTTATTATTTAAATTATAATCCATATTTATTCGTTAACACTTTAAGCTACCCAAAAAACAACTATTTTTACAATAATCATTTAACACAAATTTGTATTATTGAAGAAACTTTAAATGTGGTATATCTTATAATTTAATATAATTTTCCGAGTAATTTGATATTCCTTGAGAACTGTTTTTGCAAGCCTTTATTATTTCCAAAATTTAATTTTGTTTGACGTAATAGTTTTACAAAACAGGCAATTTCGCACGAATTTTCACGTTCTGGATAAATGTCACATGACGAAGAGGACATTTGTTCTGATATTTCTGACTCGAAATTTTCACCACATAAAAAGACTACAAGGACTCTTTGGGGCCCTGGACCCCTATGTTAAAGCAGGTCCTACCTAAGATCTTTAAAAGCATGCATTGCCAAATACTTGTTCAAACGGTAATTTGAAACAAATTTGTACGACGCACAATCTCAGAAACCTAGGCGCAAACAGGCCGATGGTTGCATTTCGACTAAATGTGTTGAGTGATTGTTTATGGTTTTACACTTAGGCCTAGACATAGACAACGGCCATCACATAAAAATACAGTCTTGCCACTTTTGCCAATTTTAAATCCCCTATTTTTCGGAGAATATTTATGAGAATAATATTTGAACACGTTAAAGTTATCCGAATCATGATCTTACTAGACAGTCGAGAACGAAACGAGGCCCCCACCGAGGGCGAAACCCTGGGCCCAAGCCCAGTCGGCCCATACCTTAAGACGTCCCCGCCGAGGACTAATTGAACCTTGTGTCCCGATTTTGCCAGTGGATTAATGTTCTTAGGGGGGATCTTCACTGGAATTTGCGACTATTCTAAGGCGAGTTGTGAATCTACCAGAAGTTACAACTGAATAAATTCGCTTAAAACCATAGTTGCAACCTCTATTAGTAAAGTATTAGTATAGACCTCTAAGTATTAGTATAAACACCAGTATTTTTCTGTCTTCAATTTTCTTCTTTGAATGCGTATAGATGTATATATATAAAGAAGAAAAATCAGTTTTTTTTTAAACAAAAATCATCTTTGATAATGTCGTCAGAAGAAATTAGGTTTCATTATAAGTTTTCTTCTGAAGTTTTAAAATTAAACTTATTTCACATTAAAAATCACCTAATAGTTGATGAATTAATGATACCTTACAAAAAATTTTGTTGAAAGCTTTTTCAATAAAAATATGTTATAAAAATACTTATTATACTTTTATATTTAGATATAAATAGCAAACACAAACAATAAAAATACTTAATTACATTATGAACATCGTAAATATTATATTAATCTAAAAATTATAAAACCAGAGTTTTTTTTCTCTATTCTATTATTATTAAAAATCATGCAAATTAGAAGCTCAGGGCATATTTAATTAAATATAAATTTTACATGATGGATCTTGAAAACAAACATATAATAAGAAATATAGATTAATAAATCTTACATGATATACATAATTTACAGCTCGTATTTCAGTTCCTTAAAATTTATTTCTCGAAATCACAAATGAGATCGTTAGATAAGTTTAAGAGAACAAGAACATAATGAAAATTTAAATTAAAGCAATTATGTGATTAAAACACTATAAACGAAAGACAGGAATCAATTTATTGATTACATGTATGTTTTTAAGACGTTTACTTAGAATATTACTATTTATAAAGGAAAAAAAATGCTAAAACTGTATTCGTATATGAAAGTAATATGTCTGCTCAAACGGAATACTAAACAGCTTTCTTAAAAATTATACTAATTGTTTAGCATACATTGCACAATGGGTACCAATAACTTAAATGATAACTTTTTTTCGCTTTAACCTAATTAATCATTTTTATTTCATAAAGCAAAATCTATATGGAGACGCAAAAATAAAATATAAGTTTGAAAGAAAACATGCACATAATTTAAACTCTGATAAAAAAAATCAGTTACGAACACAATCTCTGTCAATTATACAATCGCTTACCACCTACAAACAACCTCAGTCTAAGTTCATCGTATCCTTCAAACAAACCATCCTATAACAGCCCCGATTACTTCAAAATGATGAATCGTAACCTCATAGGAAATTTAACAAGAAACAAATCAATACGAGTTTGGTTCCAAATAACCTGATAAACCACTCACATTATTAAATAGATACCCGCTTCTGTGCAAAACAACTGAAAATTCTGTTACGTCATTCTTACCAAACTTAAAGTAATGATCCCACCTAAACACAGTACGACTGAGAGTAGCAATCAAATGGTAGTGCGGTATCCCTAAACAGTCTTTACGGAGTGAAACTCAGGTACAAGAGATTTCCCACTTAATGCGACGATGGGACCACAATCCTGAATTAGGTTGGAAGCAGGAAAACACTCTTTTTTCATCAGTGTACTAGTGTACTCTGCACCTGTTTCCTCCACCCTCACCCATCCAAAAGCCCTGGCTCTATATCTAATGATAGGATACTCTTAGAGGCCATTTTGTGGTCTAGGATGAAGAATGGTTTTGGTTGGAAAAGCTTTAGTGGACGTGAGATCGGGGAGATTGTAAGTGTACGATATAAAGACTCAATCGATTCCTCCCGTACAGCTGGTTGGGGATAAATTTTATACGAAAAGTAAGGTAGTATTTCATGAGTAGAAGAAAAGGAGAAAGAGAGAGAGTCAAGGACGTCATATTAACGTGAGAAGAAAAATAAAGCGTTTCGGTAGCTGGGAAAAAATTAAGTGTGTGGAGAAAAAATGTCTGAAGAAAATATACTACCTAGAGTTTTTTTTTTATCTACCGTAATACTTTTTTAAAAATTCTTCTTTTCTATGAAGAGTGTTATTTCTAACGCTGCTTTTATTTTTTGCTCCAACATGTGTGCTTCAAATTAATGCAAGATATTAACAGTGCTTCTCACTCTCGCACTTTTCTTTTTCTTTCGTTTTAAAAAGATTAAAGGTAAAAAACTGCTATTGTGTATTTATTAACTAAGTGTACAAATAATTTAACATGCATAAAGGGAAAAAAAACTTTTTTTTATCTCTCGCTTTCTTTTTTTATATATAAAGCAGTGAGATCACTAGGGTTTGAAGTACAATGAGGGTAGACGTTAAAAATATGATTTACTGGTAAACATTTTTGAAATTTAAATATCAACCCTGGAGAAGTCACGCACTCTATACTAATGCTAGTGGTCACACGGGTTACGGAATCACCCCAATCCCTTTTTTTATAATTATTTTTTGTGTAGCATAAAAATCTTACTCCATTGAATAGTTTAACTAAAAAAAAGTATACTTACCTACTCTGATAATTTGAGAAAATATCCAAACAAATTGAACTAAAATGTTTCAAATGTGCCTAACTTACATAAAGGACACAAATCACAGACAAATTTCACTAACTTTACAGGAATGCTATTTTGAAACAAAACTCTCATTTTTGTTCAAGTTACTGTAATTGTCCTTTGATGATAGACAAATAGCATGTTGAATTTTTTCTTGCTTGTTTCTTTTGACAGGATGCAGTGTGTCTTGCGGTATACTTTCGGCTTCATATCTTTCTGGATGGAGTTTTTTAAGAAGTATTTGAAAAATTTTTCTGTCAACTCAAACGTTTCATGTTCAGCGATATTTTCTGAAATTTACTTTCGCTATCATGATTAATATCCGTTATTTCATCAAGTTCTTCCCTTGCTTGATCAGTTTCAACTTTATCCAATAGAGATTGCTGATGCCCATTTTTTTATAGTCTGTTCATTTACATTTATAAATCATAATGAGTCAATGAGTCTTACAACACATGTGTCAAAACCACTAAGTCGTTCACAGATGAAAAGTGTTGCCTTTTCATAGAAAATATTTTGGAACAAACGAGGTCATGTGGGGAGCTCAGTCACCC
The DNA here is from genome assembly GCA_019973975.1 of Trichonephila clavata. Taxonomy (NCBI): domain Eukaryota; kingdom Metazoa; phylum Arthropoda; class Arachnida; order Araneae; family Nephilidae; genus Trichonephila; species Trichonephila clavata. The sequence goes on along the minus strand of BMAO01019114.1, from coordinate 378,280 downwards.
TAAGTACCTTAAATCTGTTGGAAACGTTTGCCATTCCCAAAAAAAGAATGAGATATGTCAAAAATACATTTTAGTTCCACTGAAGATTGTCGTATAGGAGAATATACTGACAAGGTCATTGGTAACAAATAAAAACTTTTCCCCAAATTAAAGATTTCATGAGCCTGGGGTGACTCTGCCCCGAACGACCATTCCTGGGTTAACTCTGGTAACTGTCTTCCCCACAGAAACGTATTTTTGTTATAGTGCAAATACTTAGCTTATGTAATAAATTAAAATATTACGTAACTATAAATTATCTAAATGAATTCAATGTGTATCATGCATATATTCTAAAAACGTTGTACTTCGTTTAAATTTTCGAACACGCTAAGCATTCCCTTAGAATTGTTTCTAAACAAAAATTTATATATAGAATATAAATAATAATCATTATTTTTTAAAAAAAGTTTCCATATTACATACACTATTCGCTAATGAAAAGGAGCAATTCACACACATAATTCTGTGATCGAAAATCGCTTAAAATACGATGGAATGAATTTTTTTATACTAATGAATAAAGCCCTGATATCTATACTAAAACTAAAATGAATAATGTCAATTTTATTCATTTACTATTAATTATTTTAAGTACTATAAAAGAACAATACATTGAACTGAAACATGAAGCTCTATGTCATCGATATATCTTAGCATATAATTCAAATATCCATCGACCGGAGTGAAAGAAGTGCTGCACCCTGAAAGTGGTACAAGTCAGTCTGATACTCCTTCCCATTTGCTGAAGGGTTAGGTATCAAAACAAAGACACCCAAGCAATTACAAACGGTGTTCAAAGGGGGGAGCAGGTTTAATTCTCAAATCTCATGAATCAAGGTCCATTAAGCCTTCAAAAAGCGATAACGGTTCTCTTAAGCTCTCTAAATATGCAGCTTGGCTTACCAAATCCAACCTTGCGCACATATCGAGAGACATGAGCTACCACGCAAGGCTGTGATTCGGCGACGTGCAATATATAATGTATTAACCATCCGTAGGGTGAAGGGAGCAGATTAGCGATGTGGAATAAACGCAGGAAATGGTAAACAGTGCACCTAGCTTAATCTCTTCAGCTAATTAGTTGCGTTGATTGGGAAGTTTCCAGTAAGTTTAGCTTATGAGAAAGAGAGAAAACAAGATAGACAAAGAGAAGGAGAGAAACTTGAATAAAACGAAAGATGACGGACCGTAATTATGAGATGTTAATCACAATTCCACTGAGGAAATGGCATGAGTTAGATTTCCTAATTTTGGCGAATTTTTAAGGTTAAAACAAAGCAACTGCTTTGTAGTTTTTAATTTGCAAGTCATAAAGATGCCATGAAATCTAAAAATAAGAAACTTTCAGTGAAATACAATGAACGGATTAAAAGTTAATTGAGATTTTATAAAGGGAATAAAAATGTTGGTAAATGTAAGTAATTGTTAGAATAATTTATTATTCAGGCGTTTAAATTAATTCCCAAGAATCTTATTTTACGGCAGTGTATTCGATATACATTTATTGTCCATACCATGTAAATTAAGTTTGTTTAACACATTTTTTTATGACACTGAACTTTATTCAGTCCATAATTTAAAATAAGTAGTGGAAAAATAAATTAGGCCTTAAAAGATACAAAAAAGAAACATTTGTAATAGAATCGAGAGTGCAATTTAAAAGTACCTGAATGTATACCTTAAGATTCTGTCAATATTTTATTTAGTGAAAAATTTCTATGAAAACCTTAGATATATTGAAAATTATTCCTTAATTAATAACCAAAAACTTCAATCAAACTCGAATGACTTTAGACTTAATGTGTCAATAATAATCTTTATCACAAAATCAAATTGTAAGCAATTTAATTAGATATATGAAATGCTCACGTTTTTTTATACCACGCATATATATATATATATATATATATATATATATATATCTTTTATGTAAATTTAAAAGCTGTCCTCAGACAGTATTCCTACAGTTTCCAAAATCTCAATGATATTAATGTCTTCAATATTCGAGTAATTTCATTCTTTCAAATAGAGTTTATTAAAAACTATGTATACGTATCTAGGCATTGACATTTTGGAAAACAATAACATTTTGTGTCATTATTTCTTTCACTGTATATGAACATTCAATTAATTGTTTATTCTAATAATTAGCTTTTATTTGATGAATCACTCTCGAACTTTATTCTTTTTATTGTCTCTCTCTTTAATAATTATCGATAAATAAATACATTACATTTATATGAACTAATTAAAATGCTTTTGGGAAAACATTCAATTAAGGTTACGAACATAAGGGAATAAAAGCATTTTTAATGTCAATATTTTAGAATATTCTTTACGTAAGCTTTCTTTATTTTAAATACTTATACAAATATATAACCTAAAATTTGAAATACATTTGGAATTTGACACAATAGATATTTCACCTCTAATTCATATTTTATTATATTGCGAAAAATTATATTCTTGAAATCTACATTAATACCATAAATACAAATAAAATAGGGAGGGTATTATAAATAAACTTTACGATTTTTTGAGAATTATTTTATTTCAATAAGCAACTCAAATAATGAATACAACCATTATATACTTCTAAAAACCTTTGTATAAATACATGCGAATTTCAAATCCATACCTTTGAATAAGAACGCTTTTGTGTATGTTGTGAAAATAAATGCTTTATTACTCTTAATCGGTTTATTGCTTTCCTTCGTCAAATCCGAGTTATACTATGTCATGTATATAGCAATGGGACTTTGTCCATTAGTCATAAACCTTTCACTTCCGATGACCAAAGCCATTAAGTATTGGGTAATACATAAAACGTCATTCTTTAATACAGATGCTTAACTGGGGGCTTGCATAATCACATTTATCAAAGACGAAAAGATTGCACACAACCGATTACTTCAACACCGCAATAAATGCGAACGGATATTTTGCCTTGAACCAAATCGAAAATCAATGTTAATGAGACTTAAGTTGATAGTGCTTTCGAACCACTTATTTCCAAATACGATACGTTGCACCTTTTCCAGCGTGAAGTGATTAATACAAGCGTGTCTTAGGATCAATACTTCAGGACTCGAAAATCTCAATTATTCTTAACTGTTTTATCAAACATCCAATATAAAAATATCAGCCTTCAAGAAGTGCTCCGAACCCCAACGAATAGAAACATTTCTTAAAGTAAAATCAAATTCTGGGAGAGTCACGGTTGTGATGAATTTTCGAATGAAAAAATTTATTATTTTGAAAATGTTAATCGATTTCGAATCTAGAATATGCTTCAGAAAGAAACATTCATAAATAATTTAGCAATATACATACATCTTCAAAATGAATTATTGATGCAAATGCATTTGAAATACCAAGTGGTTTAAAATGTTTTTGTTAATTTCTAAGCATTATGTTTTCTAAGGAAAAAGAATTAATGTTCACAATAGTTTTACTCTAATTACTACGTTATTTTGTTTAAGGAAATACATAAAATGAAATGCTGAAGTTAAAAAAAAACCACTAATTGAATATATGTTGTTGTTTTTTCTTTAAAAAAAGGATTTCCTTTTATATACTAGAATAATGGTTTGTATAGCCAATTAAATAATAAATGTAATTAACCATTAAGAAAATAAATACAACTCAGTTAAAATGTTGTTTTTTGTTCCTTAAGATAATATTTAAATATTGCTCTTAGCAGAGAAGTTTCTTTGAAAAAAAAGAGTTTTTTTAGAAATCATCTATGTTAAATTATCTGTGAGTGTTTCATTAAATTGATCAAAACAAAACCCGTTTTTCTAAATCTCTTTCTATATAAAAAAAGTTTTTTTTGATGCTGTAATAAATTTATTACGTACAAACGTAACAATGACAACGTACAAGATAACTCGCCAAGTTGGCAAACCCGATTTCGCATATGTCGTATGCGCTGAATTGGCAACCATATGCTTCGTTTCATATAATATCGCCAATACGGTTACGATGGTACATTATTGAAAATTCTCTTAGAAAAATATCGCAACTATTGCCTGGACAATCTGAGCAATGAATTTTTAACAGTTGTATAATTTGTACAATAGGGGTTGGACCGCTATTAGGCTAACAAAGGGTACCCCTCCCCCTAGTATTGTCTAAATCATTGTCAATTGAAAATATATTGCAGTTTATATAAATACAATAAAAGTTGCTGTTAAAAATAGTTTTATAAAATCTTAAACAGAAAACAGGAAGTCAAGTATACCTATTGTTAATGGAAAACTAATTTATGTATTCATTCAACAAAATTCGTGATAAACGGCCTTTACATAATTTGCATTCAATCCATATTAATTAAATACTTAAAGAAATTGAGAGCTTTATCTTTAAGAATTAAATTAAAATAAATCTTAATAAAATCAAAAATAAGCACTGAGATGAGCGTTTAATTTGCAAAAAAAGCAATTAATTTTTCTTGTATATATTATTCACTACGTATTATTTCTTTTTTATATAAATTAGTATCTTACTTGATTCGGAGTTGTTCATAATTAAAAGAAATCAAGCAATTTAAAAATGATAGTTAAGAGCACTTCAGATATAGTAAGGAAAGAAAATGAAAAATAAAATTATTCTTAAATCCTGATTCCAATTAAATGAACGCGAATATTTCTTTTTACAAACTTTGCAATGATTTTTAGTGATAACTGATATAGTTGTTTGTTTCTTAAGCAGAATACTTCATTCAGATATTCCTATTAATTAAAACACTAAAAAGGTTTTGAAAAACTTTTATTTAATTAATTATAAAGCACTTCTAGGTAAGGTAAAATAAGCCATTAATAAAATTTTCCAAAATGTGAAAAATGGTACTTCAGTAGTAAAAAACAAAACATATATTTGGTGATCATTTTGAAATTTAGTCCTTAATATATATATTTATTTAAGTTTATTTTTTAAATTATTTAACATGAATTTATAATACCTAAACTATATAAAATAAGAAAAATACGTTAGCCTTTTATAGCTCAGTGATTTTTTACCAGAATTAAAGTAAATTTCTGCCCTATTCTATGGGAAGAGGGTACTTATTACTTCTAGTCCACACATTCTGCTTTAAATTTTTAACTCAATTGTTGCTGCTAATTATTATTTTACGTTTATTATATATAAGTTCATTCTGTGGTTATAATCGTGACTATAATTTTGTATAATGTTTCCAATAAACATAATGATCTTATATCAAATAGTTATATTTGATTTCGGCTGAAAATATTTATATGTGTTTCTTTCTATAAATAAGAAACACTTGACGTGGGAAAAAAATTAAAAAATAATTATAACAATATTGTAAATGTTTTGACAGTAAAATTTCTAAAATTTTGAGTAGTATGAAAAGAAAGTATATGTATGATTTCATTTGTTTCATGATTTCATTTGTACACGTTTAAATCTAAAAAAGTGTGTATTTCTTACTTTACATGAAGCAAATAAAAACTTTTGAAGGCAGTAAGACTAAGTAGTTTTTCAATTAAATCATTATAATTTTATTTTATTTCTATAAACTTCGAATTTTTTTAAAAATAAATATCTTGTAAAAAATAATAAAAGTCACAATAAAAACACTGAAAATTAGTTTAATTACTAAAAAATAAAAAAAAGAAAGTGATACGCAAGGCCAAATTGACAAGTAGAATTGCTACATTAACATTGCAAGTAGAATTTTAAAAAAGGAACAAAAATGGATTTTAAAATTAAATGATTGTTAACTTCTGAGTTGAAAAATTTGTTAAATACGTGTTTAGAAATTATAAGACCCCCAAACTGAAGTTACATACTGCATGTCAATGGCACTTTTTAAAGCATAGAAGTTAATGTGTATTGACTGATACAAATAAAGAGAAAATCATGATTTGATTATGTATAAAAAATTTCTTGAATTATGTTCTGTGGGAAAGAGTTACAGAGGTTTTCACAATTAAATGTTTGTTTCAGAAAATACAAGGAAAAACAGGGAGGGAATTTTCATTTTAATGAGAATTAGAATTTGTATTAATACAATTAATAAGGTTATAAATGTGGTATAAAATGAAATGATTCTGCTGGAAAAGGAACGTAATACATTGCGGGTATTCTGCAATGTACAAAAATCCTTCAATTCATTAAATAATAAAACTAGTCAGCCAAAATATATCCTTTTACTACTTGAAGAAGCTTAAAATCAAATTCATATGACAAAAACATAAAAAAATAACCAGCAAAGTTGGATCAATGAATCAAAGTTGGAAGAAACTTCTTATATAGGGTAAAATTCTATTACCGTGGTGCGAAAAATGGAACCTAATTATTTCTTCGCGATAATAATTGCGATCTACATGGTATAGATGATTTTTAAAGTTATTGGTTAAGAGATAAAGTTAAGAACCTAAACTATTCTTCAAACGAAAATTGGATAGAAGCTCTGTTATGACAAGGGAAGCCTTGCGCAATATGGAAAGTATAATCCCATTATATAAATTTCTGTAAAACCACGGATTCCTGAAAATATTAAACAATATTTTAGGCTATGCATATATCATACAAGGCACTTTTTGATGATTGACGACGCAGAAAAAATTACACAAGAAAATACTTCTTCTCATGCAACTAGATTTAAAAAAAATCCTATTTTTTGTGATAAATTATAGGTAAAGTCTAGATTCGAACCATTTGATAATTCTGAAGGAGGTAAAGGGCTTACAGAATCAACAATCAAACTTTCTTCTATTATTAAACTTAAGGCCATCATTTTATATATGCGCCATTGCCTTATATCACATACAAATTAAACTTCAAAACAAAAACTTCGATAAAAGATATATTTTTGGGGTCACAAAAAAGAATGGTGGACTGTGAATATATCCATTTATACAAAACCTTATTAATAGATCTTAAAATTTTAAACAAGTTAATTGATATTTAACTGTCTTAAAGGATTGTTCTGCATTATATGAAGTAATTCAAAAGTAGCAATAAGATTGCTAAATATTTAATGTCCTATGCAACATGCATAGGGAAGTAAATTTTATGTTAGAAATCTCATTCCTCAAAAGCTTAAAAAACTAAAATTATTAGCTAAACTTATGCAGAATATATTTGAAAAAATGTAATATTTGGTCATTGATAAAATTTACTACGCCCGTAATTTTTTTTAAATATATGAAATAAAATATTTAATAAAACTTAGATTTTGATCAAAAAGTTTAAAATTTTTTTGAGGAAAAAATACTTTAAATTGTATATTGTGTTATAAACTGTAAAAGAGCAAGCACATTTGCTGAAATACATAAATATGAGACACCTTCAGTATATGCTCACTTCCAAATGCTGTAACAATGTGGCAAAATTCAAGTCTGTTCTGTTGAAATAATTATAAATTTTTAATTTTATTGAAATATAGCTGGAAAATTGTGAAAAATCTCATATGCGCACGGAAATACTTAAGTAAACATAATTCAAAAGGGAAATGATTAATATTTGAATCTTTATACATTTTAATCTCAATTTATTGGGTGTACATTTGAACATTTCAGTAGTCTTTTTTCATTACCTCTTCAGGACGATATATTAATTTCCAATAAACATTGTTGAAATCTTGTTTGGTGATGCACATGGTTTCTGAGATGTGAAGTTCCGAAAATTTATCCTTGTAGGTTTTGTGATCTTATTATTTAATTATAATGAAAAGGAAACATTCTCTAGGAAATGTGTTTTTAAAATGAGGAACAGCTGTCATAAGTATAACTGAACAAAGTAATTTTTATCCGATTCTTCAATAGGATGATATCAATAAAATGCTTTCTTAATGTACGAATGAGAAAGAAAAATTCGTATATTATATGCCTGAAGATATTTTTCTTAGTAATAATCGATACGATCGGGAGCTAAGAAATGTATCTCCTGGAATATAGAATTTCTCCTCTGAGAAGACAATCGAAAATACCATGTGCGAAAGATTATCGTGATAACTGTTTTTCCCGACAGCCAATACTTTCTATAAATAGATTTAATGAGTAATTCAGAGCCCGACTTTTGTGTCGAAAAAAATTAACGTTTTTTAAAGTATCTAAAATAAGAAAAAGGGTATTTGAAAAATGCAGTTAGGCGGATCTGGAAGTTTCATCTACAGAAAACTAGAATTGAATTTTTTTTTAAAAAAAAGAAAAACTCAATTTTCGTGTATAGCATATATTTTTGTATTGGGATTGTCAGAATTAATTTTGGAAAGCATGCAGCAAGGAGATTTGTAATTTTTTAAACTGCAAAGTCTTTAGGATTAGGTAAAATGACATTTTAAATTGCTGGTTTCTTAAAAGTAAGTAATAAGAAAGTTGATTCGAGTTAAAAAGAGAATATTATTTTTCTATAAGACTTAGTGTTAGATATTAAAAATAAATACAGGGTGAAGAGGATTATATGCCTGAAAAGAAAGATATAAGTTTTTCTCAATTATCTGATTTTTAACCTTATCTTAGAAATATGATATTTAAGTAAAATGCGTGTTTTATTTTTCAAAAGATAAATGCAATGCTAAGGAATGAATTTTAAAATTTTTTCCAATTAGCTGGTAATGACAGCTATCCTATATTAAGTCATGTATAGTATTTCAGAATAAATATAAAATTTATTTTCTGGTAATGACCAATAACTAGAAAGAAAAGTATTAAAATAAATAAATAATTTTGAGTTTGATATAAATTTCGATCAAATGTAAATTTAAAATGTTTACTCTAAACTCTTAACAGAAGTTATTGCTATTTGACACATTTACGTAAACTATGTACGATATTATTTGGTGCTTGTTTACATCTACAATTTCCAATTGTTAGGAAGAAACATATGTAAATTAAATTTTAAGTTTAGAATTATTACGTTTTAATAATATATTTTGTGCTTCAAGCATTCCACTGGATATTTCATATTAATTTAACATCTAATGTTTATTTTTTCTGCTTAGAATCTAAAAATTTAAACTCATGTATTCATCCAATCATTTTCTTTTTGCAGTTAATGCATGTAATCAGGCTCCTTGAAATAGTTTTTAATGTAGATTACTTTATGAAATGTGTTTCATTTCTTTAATTCTATCTGTAAAATAGAATATGAAAGTTTTTGAGAATACATGTCAGCTTGCTTGGATTTTATATACAAATTTAAAATAAATGTTGTTTTAAAATGGGAGATGACAAGGTTTCTTATAGATATAACTATATTTTTACAAAAAAAACCCCATTTTTTTCCCGCTAATGATAAATACACGGTTATCCATAAAAAAAAATATTAGGTGTACATGATGTTTTAATTTTCTTGTTCAGATAGAATATTATTTTTCAATCAATACACCAGTTTAAATTAGGTCTGATGCATTTTTAACCATTTTATTCACTCGACAGACTTAAATAATAAAATACTTAATTACTTATTGTAAGTAAACATCGTTCTATTCTTAGAAATTATTTAATACTTTTATTATTCAATTCATTTTCTTGCGAAAAATAACTTTGGAAATATCTATTCGTCTTCATAACACTCAGACATACTACCTTAATATTTACTGAATATAGTATGATATTTTCGAGGAAATCAGATGGATTAGCAACGCGTATCATCTAAGTCTGTTACAGCAACGCTAAAACTTCATAATATCACCTGATGTTCAGACTAGATAGCTAAAATGCATTTCCAGATTAACGATAGCTGTGAGAAGGTCCACTGGGTGTGTGTTACCAATTAGAGAGTATTAGTAAGCTTTGCATCCCGGGTGTATCAAAGGTAGGGGGACGAGGGGATGATCACACCGTGGTCTCTAGGGGGTTGCCTGTCCATGGAAGAGATGTTAGGTCACTGAAGAGGGACTTTCTCTACTGAGGTGGCGAGTAAATTTCTTAGTCAGCACTTTGGGTATTACTGTATACCTGAAATAAATGCAGCAGGAAGTACTAATTTTAAATATTAAAGGTTCTTACCCATCGATGGTATTAGATTATATGTAGAAATTTTTTAAAAAAAAGAATAATGTTTTGGTAACTGATAACATTATGTTATCAAATTGCTGAATTGATTTTTAAACAAATTATTAAAAAAAAATTAAGTCAATTCCTATTTTGAATGGATGAATAGAAAGTATTTTATTAACGACTGAAAATTTAAACAAGACACACACACACACACACACACACATATATATATATATATATTATATATATATATATATATATATATGGTCAAAATTCTCCTACTAGAGAGAGATGAAAAAGCAATGATCAAATATGAAAAAAATTTCAAATTGTAAGATAACCAAACAATAGCTTTTAAAAAGGATATATGAAAAATCAAAAGTAATAGTGTTAAATATAAAAATATGGACGCTACACTATTATAAATATTGCTGCATAGGACAGCTTATATATAAAATAATTTATATAAAAGTGGGGTTGAGCATGTTTCGTGGCCAGCCAACTTTCCCCCTTTCTGTTAATAATTCTGAGGAAAAACCGATTGAAAATAGTCGATAGAACATCTAAATCCATTCCATATATATTTATAAAGAGAGAGAGAGAGAATGAGCTATATATATAATAGTAGGAATTGAAAAAAGGACATGATTTGTCTGTATTGTTGTAACAATGCACACCCGGTTTGGCTACTTCGGCTGAAAAACTGGTTTTCAACGCCAAAATTTGTCGTTGTTTTAACAGTTATATTGTTACAACATTGGGGACGAATCTAAGTTGGCATCAAAAACCTGTAATTAATTAAATTATTTAATCTATAATTAATGAATTAATATTTGAATTAACTGTATTAACATCAAGTATCATCCACTACAAGTTTAAAAAAATTTATTTGAACTTGATTGGATGAATAGAAATTATTTTATGAACGAATGAAAATTTGAACAAGATACATATGTATACATATAAATATATAGAATACATATATATAAAGAGAGAGTGTGAGCTAATAGTAGGAATTGAAAAATAAATTTAAACATGCGAGTGGAATGAAAATGTAAGAAATTACTCTTTGTGTTACATAAAGAATATCATCAGACTCTGTTTAAGAAATTAATTACGTTTAAAGAAATTAAATTGCTTTTTTGATCTTTAATCTAATAATGATACATATAACTGAAGAAAAAAATATTATTATAGAAAAGCTGACAATAACAGAATATAATGTTTAAGTGTACAATTATAACACATTTTCTGTGAAATTCAAGTACTTAATACATCGTTTTATATACTACAACTTTAAGGAAGTTTTGAATTCAATGAAATAAAAACACTGTTATTATTAAGTCTTTCTGTATGTAATTGAAAATGAGCTGCTGTTCCAGATTTTGAAAAATGTAAAGGGAATGAAATATATAGAGGAGGAATGTATGGTCTTAATCGTGTATTTCGAATTAAAATGTAAACTAATAGCAGAAGTAGTTTTATTAAGAAATTTAAAAAATATCTTATTGCAATTACTATAGTTTAGAAATATGACAATTTATTATGCAGCTTATATGCAGATATTTAGAACATTGTAAACAGGATTGTCTCTTAGGTGGAGTATATGTATATTAGGATAGGATATAGGATTATAGGTTTTTGGCTAATTCTCATTTCAACGCATACATGTATCTGCAGATTCAGATATATTTAAAACATAATACAATAAATTCCATCTGATAGACATTCCAGGTCATGCGTTACTGAGAAATTCTTTATAGTACTTAAATGGAAATTAATATTATTCTTCAAGAAATATACATAGTATTAAATATCTGCATATATTCTTGGAATTTATTTAAATTAGGATAGGTTTTATTAAGATTTTAATAAGGGTAGGATTTATAAGATCCAGGATAGTTACTTAAATTCAACAAATAACGTAAATAATAACACATCGAATACTATTATAATAGTTATAAATGGAAAACTATTAACATACATGATATGCTAATATAAAAATTTATAATATTTATGATTTAATATTCAGATGAAGTTTAAATCTTTTAGGAACTGAAGGGTTTCTCAAATACAAGTAGAATAAATTAATGAAAATAAATGTAACGCATATTTGTTTATATATATATATATATATATATATATATATATATAAATCGATTTTGGTTTGTCCATTTAAAAGTATTTATGATTTTATAAATATGTAGTGCAGTTCAGAAAGTATTTCTTTTATTAAGGTTGAGATGAATTATTAATATTTTTATATCTTAGATAAATGTCTTCGAATATTTTGAGAATTAAGAACATACGAATTGGAAGCTGCAACTTAAACGGTTTTAATTATTCAAAATTTTTTTTCTTTCTTTCTCTTTTTCCCTTTCATTAACAGTCACTTACACACACTTGATAATAAAATGATTCATCTGAAAAAGGTTTATGCTCAATTTTTAATAGTTGATAGAGTATACTAGAATACATTTGTTTTCCATACTGACAGATTTTTGTCTTTACACTTTTTTAACGATATTAGTCTTTTGTCTTACTGTTATCACAAAAATAATAAAATAAATGAATTTTTATTTGAAGTTCGTAGTTTAGTGGGGTGAGAGCATTTAGTTATTACGAACCTTCATCTCCATTCAGGACATTTTGGATTACATTAAAATGCTTTCATATTGCTTTAATATATATTATTTAAAATTTAAAAATAACAGAATAGTAAAAAAGCGAAATTCCTTTGATATGAATACATTTACAAATATAAATAATATAATGAAATAAATTGATGAAAACAATCTTGACTTAGAAAAGATTTTTATTTATTTATTTAATCTTTTCCGTGATGGGAGTGGGAGGAGCGATGCCTAGCCAATCTAGTTGCAGCAAAGGAGTCCGAGTTAAAGAGAGAAAATATTTAGATGTAAAATGTTAAAATGAGTTGTGTACTGTTGAATGGAGTTTTTGTAGATGGTTGATCAGAGATGTCTTCAATTTTTGCATTTAAGTTTAGGTGAGAAGCTTGATTAATCATTGAGTAGTAAATAGAGGTAATTTAAGAATTAAAAGAAAAATAATATAGGTAAAAGAGAACATAATTAGGAATAAAAGAAAATCAGGATGAATTAGGATTGATCTGGGTCTGTGGAAAGTTAGATCAGGAGTATATTTTTCGATGCTAGTGATCGATTTATTGTCAGAGATGTCAATTTTATTAAAGAAGTTGGTAGCAATTCTCCTGATAGTTTGTCTAATAGTGGATATTTCACTCTGGCGAATTTTTATTTAAAATATTTTGATGTTTATATAATAGATGTTATATATATATATATATATATATATAATTTTGAAGATAACGTTTATGAAACACATAGTATGTATATTTTTATAATGGTACATAATATTCAAGTATTTTTTAAAATACAGTTCTATAAAATAATATTCTATAAGTTCTATAAAATAATAAAAACTTCTTAATTTTTTTGAAATATTCTAAATTTTGTATTTGAATTAAAAATTAAGTTATATAAAGCTTTTGATAATGTATTTATATATTCAGAATGCAATTATTAGTATTCATTATCGTTATTAATATGTACATAATTAGTATATATTATCTCAATATATTTTATCAAAAACGTTCTATTGTTTAAGCTATAGCGCATTGTACATGACTTAATAAAGGAGTTTCTACTAGATATATGCTAGTAAACGATACATTATGTTAGCAAACTGTTTAGTTCAGTTAAGTGACAAACGTCTCACTAGAGATACTCAGTGAGAAATTGGCAATGGATTTGTAATTCTGAACACTAATCAATTAACTAGGGTGACACCTAAACTGGCACCTTAATATCTATAGACTACTATATATGGGAAGTCTCTGAGATTCAGACAGTTTTAACGAACTACAGCTTGTATTATACCATTTGATGGCCATTGTTTGAACCACACCAAAATTCGCTGTCTTCTGGCTACCGAATCATATCTGCATCATTTAGACTGTTGCAGAATATTTAAATGGTTAATTTGTAATTATTACTACTTTAGAATAACAAAATGTTACTGCTGATGAAACTGAGAACTTGAGGCTCGGTGATGGGGTGAGGAAGACAACTTGGAGCAGATATATTTCTCTCCAAACTTCTACATCTCAAGTTATGAGGAATTTAAGGTCTAGTTCAGGGGTCGATAACCTTTTAGCTGTAGCGTGCTAATATGATTTAGCGTGAACCATAGTAAGCCATTTTTGAAACAATTCAATTCCCTCAATAATGCATGAAGAGTTAGATAATAGAAAAAAATAATTTAGATACTTAAAGATTTATCATATATTAATTTCGTATCTTTTAAAGATATTTCTTAACATAAAAACAAACATGGCAGAATATAACTGTTTCTTCAACAAAAAGAAATTAAAATTATACATATAATATGAATTTTAAAACATGTTAATTAAAATAAAAATAATAAACAGTATAAAATATAAATATTTACCTTCATAATAGTTAAATAAAAAGATAAAGATAAAGGTTTTAATGTGTGAACCTAGTACTTACATCGCTCTACACTTTCATATCTCAAAATCATAGGTGTATTTTGTGATTTTCAATTTGAGCTCATTCTGAACATTCAGTTGTAAAACAATTTCTTTGCGAACTCGAAATATTTTTCACATGAGGAAAGATCTTTTACTTTTTTGATATGTAAAAGCTAGTGCGGAAAGCGGAGAGTACATGCAATTTCCTCTCTTCAAATGATTAAATCTTTCCAACAATGACATTCAATAATTTACAAAATAGCTGTAAATTCATCTTTAGAGTTATCTAAATTTTTTCATAATTCCATCCATGTCCATAATTATGAAGATGTTTGTTAAATAAGGTCCATTACAAATGTATCAACTTACATTCCAACTGCTAATGGGTGGTACAGCAATGTATGTGTTGCAGTTGGGCTTCATAGCTCATGTGTTGAGCTGTTATGAACAATTATTGCAAACTTTACACATATCAACGTTTTCGCTGTAGGTGCTTTTAACACTTTGTCTTTCCTTTCGTCTCTTATATTTTATGTTTGTGCCTCACCGCGTCACTTGCACACCTATGCATTCTTATACAATAAATGATTGTTACAATGTCCTGTACCTACTCTTAAAGTTCGTACCATGAATTCGGGGCCTATATGCGTGTGTGTATGTATTTATTTTATCAGATCAACTTTAATAATAAAATGTCTGATGGATGAATTATATAACCAATAGCCACTTCAAATTACTATTCAAATAAACCCCATTGAAATGTAAAGTAATAATTACATATGAATATTATATAATATATAACTTTCAAACCATTAAGTATTCTTTAAAGCAACATATTGGTGGCAGATTTAAAATTATGAACAACAGGACAGTAACTAAATGTATCACACGCTAAATTACTTTGACATTTATTATTTTTAGTAAAAAATTGTTACCTCTTACATCCCTTTAATTCATTTGTATTTGCTTCTTGGAGTATCTTCTCAACGGAGAAAATTGAGCATGTAAGTTTGATCTCGATGAACGAATATACAAATATAGATTTAAAATGCACACTTACTTTATACAAAAATTAAAGTATTGTGGTTTTGCAACAGAAATAATTTAGTCACCTAACAGAGTGATATACATGTTCCCATTTAAATATAAGTAAAATAAATGAAGGAAGGGAAATATATATACTTATGCAGGTGTTAAGTTTAATTTAATACAAACAAAATAAAAAAGTCTAAATATGAATCTTTGGAATTATCAATTACTTAAAATAATACGATAAATATGTGTTTGGTTCTAACTCTTTCCTTCGATATTTTTGAATTTAAATGTACATTGTAATAAAATTAGGATCTAAATAATTATATTTTTCTTAAGTTTAGGCAGAGGTAAACCGAATTGAATGTGATAAAATGATTTTCACAGATGATGACCCTCCATCTGTTACTTAGTCTTCTCTCTTTCTCTCTCAGTGTAAATGTGTTACTTATGGAACATAAACATAATAAACACATTGTCGACATAAAGGCAATTTATATACATTACACAAAGAAGTTTATATGTTTCGCAAAAGTATATAAAGCATATAAGGAAAAATCTTGGAACAACTTATCATCGTGAGAAGACCTATTACAGTAAACATTTTTGAATGAGACTACAAAGAAAGTTTGCAATTCTAAACAATAAAATGGTATGAACCTTATTTTTTGAAGATGGTTAAAAACATTATTTGTTTGTTAAAGGTACTGAGTTTGGCTAAGATAAATAAAACAAAATCTCGCACTAGATTTGCAAAATATATATTGTTAATGGTCCGCGCAATTTAATAACATAGCTAATATAGACAGATAACTGATTTAGTTCATCACTCTTAATTTCCATACTATCCTACATTATAAATTTTAGACCGTTTTACTAATCTTCATTGCAGCTTTTAATAGAATAGGGTTCTATGCTTACGGAGTTTTAGCTATTTAATCGGAAAATTGTACACCAATTTGTGCTTCATTTCATTATATATATTGAAAGGAAAATAGTTTAATGTTTTGAGAACTAATGACAAAAAATTATCTACTTTAAACAAAATTTGAAAAAAAAAATCTTTTTCTGCAAAACTAGTATACAAAACAATTATGACCTACAAAAGCAATTTATTATTTTTAAATAATTATAAAATTCATGGACGCGTGAAAAGTACTTTAAATTTTCAGCTTAAAGCTTTAAGGTAAAAATGTATATTTCTTTCACATGTATTAATATCTTTTATAAACACTTGCAGCTAATATGTACCAACTGCTCATATCTATTTCAGATCCAGGAAATTAACAATGTTAGGCAAAGTATTTCAACTGCCTTCTAAACACTCAAACTAAGTCTACAAAATAACTAGTAGATGAATACAGGGTTTTTTTTTTTTGCAAATAATATCCCAATTAACTGGCCTCTTTAAGATTATTATTAAAATTACTTGTTCATATCTTTTGAAATGAGAAAGAGTAGCATATTATTTTGTAATGTAATCATAACTATTTTTTAAATAGAAAAAAAATGTTAAAATAAATTGCAGAACAATGGTAATTGTGTGATTATTTTCCGATATTTCTAGTAGAAATATAATTTTTTCGTACCCTGCTTGGATCATAATAGCATAAATACTCTAGTATTAATTTTCACGCTGTAAAAAATAGATGACAATTGCACAAGAGTTAGGTAAAGAGATCTCTGACATTTCTTTCTTTCTTTCTTTATTTGTTAAATTTTTTACTGTATAGAATACATTTGTCTTCACAATTGAAAATTAAAAATTAAAAGCTTTATTTTTATAGTTTTAGTATCTTGCTGTTGAAAGGATAGTAATTACATACAGTACAATAAATACTGCATTTTTTATCATCCATTAAAATATTACATTTTAAATTTAAAAAGATGCATTTCAACTTTTTCCTTTTCTTTGAAAGCTTAATTTTCTTCAGCGAAGATAAGTTTGTATTACCATCAAGTGAGTTAATTACATAATAGGCATATTATCTCACATTCTTCTTAAAATTCATTAAGAAACTTACAGAATATTAATTACAGCTTCTTAAACTTTTAAGTGCAACGTCTATGTTATTTTTAACATATTTTTAATCGTTTAAATACTACTTTTCACAACATAATGAAAATAGACTGTAAAGCTCATGGATTCCACATGCTTGTGCTTCGAACATGTACAGATTCACAAAAGATACTACGATTCATTCTCAAAATCTCACATTGTAAGATTCGAATTCCTTCATTTACGAGCACAAAGCTGCAAAACTCATTCCAGAAAGCCAGGGTGATTTCCCATTTTGCGTCATTATGCTAGTCATGTCCAAGAACCTATTCCACGTTCTCATCTCTTAAGTCGAACGGGGAACGGGGAGTTCGTTTTCCCCCCTCTTCAGACAAAAGAGAACAATCAAGCCCTTCTAATTACTGGCTAATTAGAGTTTCAAATGTTGAGCCCTGGTTTAAACTGACTTTCGAGTTCGTTGAAGCGAATACGGATGGGAAAGCAAAACGGCTGAATTTGCTTAGATGGGTGGATTTTGGCTTTCGAGAGAAGAAATCAAGGGAAAAGCTAGAAGAATGTTTATAAAATGAAGAGGCGATCAAACTAAACCTCTGCTTAGACAGGTATCAAATTTCCAAGAGCCATCGAACTCGATTGTAGGAATTTCGAGTTTTATGAAAAATGAAGTAAATGAATTGGAAAAGAGGAAATATCAATCTAAGATTTTTCAGATATAATTTTAATTGAGGATAAATCTCAGAAATTGAAATATACAATAATTAGAAATTACCTAAGATAGATAAATAAAGAATATTTGGTAAAATATCGTAGCAAAATTTTGTTATTTTAAGTTACTAGTACTGATAAAATTGAGGCAACTTTTGTTGCTATTAATTTAAATTAAAAATGAAAGATTACACACTTTGAAATTTAAAATCAAAATTTCCTGATTCCTGATAATTTTTACCCTTTCCATTCTCACTGAAAAAATATGACTTTCTTAAATTTCTTTGAAAAGGAACATATATAAAATTATTAAATAGCATATAACATTCAGCATTATATAAGGAGCAAATCATAACACTTTTTATTTGCAAAAATATTTGACCAATCTTAAAGAAATCTGCAAGTAGGAAACATCATTAGAATAAAAAATTATAATTATAATTCATTTTCATACAAGAATTGACTAACATTACAGTTCTTTAGTTTAATGTGTATTTCGTTTAGTTGTTAATTAATAATTGAAGCTTAAAAACACCGTTTCCTTTATGTTTTAATCAGACTCCTAATTTAATATATTTGCTTAAAAATACCGTAGCTGCTATACTACCTAAGGAGATGCTGAAAAATATGCTATCAACTAAAATATTTTCATGTTTCCTTTTAATTTTGTAAATTTTCATAAATTTTTAAAAGTATATTTTTAAAGCTTCCTTTTGAAAGCATTGCCACAATTTTGTTTTTTAAATTTAATATTATTTTTGTAAATGCATCTTTTTCTAATCGATTAATGTTCTTAATGTAATTTTTTAACTACCTCAAAATAAAATTAATTAGTTCGCAGTCCCTTTTTATATAAATAAATAGCTATTAAATAAAAAAAAATACTATTCAATTCGTTTTTAAACTATCAATATTTTTTCTCAAATTCCAGACGCATTTATTCAAGAAATGCTTCTTTTTTTCAGTTGTGCGCAATTTGCAGCAATTTGAAGGATTTAAATATATTCATATGTGTTTTTTTACAATTAATTTTAAAACACTGGATTTATAAGAAGCATGCAAATTCTCGCTAAGTTTATTTTCATACGAAATACATGTTTCTTCCAGAATTTGTTGTATTGTATTATATTTTTCTTCTTGGCATTATTTTTCACTGAGATCAGAATTTTTACTGTGCACTGGTTAATTAAATAAATATACCACATAAGCATGGGAGTTTATTTATAAGAGTTTTATACATAATTCTATTTATATATTTACTTCAGGAACTCGATTATGGCATATATAATTTCTAATATTTTTTTTCATGCTGTCAAGACTTATGATTCAGTTATCTTCTTTATACTAAAGTGATTCAACCTAATTCATAAAAATAATTGGAATTGGCATTTCTCAACCCACTAACGTAGAGCTTTTCTTCTTGGAGTGATGCAGATGATCCTAGGATCAAGTCCAATTAAGACAATTAGTCGCAATAGTACAAGATGCTTTCACAGTTCTGGCTCTCATAACGGTGAAGAAAATTGCTTGTGAGGCTTTTAGAATATTCTCGTTTCACCCCATTTAAGGCTAAGAAAGACGGTAAAATAATAGTCCCAATTTTCTTTTAAAGATAATTGAGATGGAAGTATGCCTCTCTCAAGAAATTGAACAACAGACTTCTTGAAATATAAATGTGCTTTGATAGGATGTTGGATCTATGCAGATAGAGTAGAGTAGTAATAGCATATTACAAGATATTTATTTCATAAAATGTTGTTAATTTACGATAGAAATCATTATAACATGAAGTATAGTACTCATAAGCAGTAATAATATAGTTCTTTTAATACCTTATCAAAATCTCTGAATTAAAAGCTATATACTTTAAGATATATTTTAAGTATCAACAGCTATTTGTAGAATTTATTTAATCGATGTAATTAACAACATTTATTGCAAACTGAGTTGCATGTAAACAATGGACAAAATATTGTAAATCATACTAAGGAGTAATTTATGCACTATAAACCAGCGTTTCTCTCAAACTGTGGGGAGTGCCCCCCCCCCCTAAGGGAGCATGGTGACTGTACGAGGGTTGTGCGAGTATATTGAAAAGTCGTAAGCAAAAGATTATTTAAAAAAATTATTAATTTACTGAAAGTAAACAAACAAAATACATTCTGACAAAATAAAATACACATATTCACTGATATAATAAAATTAAAAATGTACAGCACAATGTATTTTATAATTAATTTAACAATACTATAAAAACAAGTTTAATAATTACCAGTGACCTCATGGGCTTGTCATATATAAATTTATATACAAAAATTAACACCTATCTTGATAATTTGTATGGTTTATAATTAATCCCTTAACTGCCAATAAAAAGTTATGCGATTCACACCCCAATGACAACCACCGTTTTCCACGTAGGCACGCGTATGTAATGTATTGTGGGGGAGGAGGTTAAGAAAAGGAATAAATAAGCAAATCCTCTGAAATATGTAAAACCTTCGCAAACACTGTCAAAGTCTTTTTATTGTATTCCAAAGCCTTCAGAATAATTTTATGGATAGCAGTGCACAGAAAATTTCATACTTCGGAAAGACGTATATATTCGTCAAGGACAATTAACGCTTTGAATGAGCGAGATGTTTATATACGCCGGTGGCACATAAGAGATGAAAGTCATATTGTAGTTTTAGCGTTAAAGTATAGTATTACTGAATTCAATGCATTGCTATTTTAAAGAAAGGGCGTGCGATGAAAATTAAGATTGAATATTAGGTAGCAAATATTGAAAGTTTAAGAAGCACTGCTATAAACAATATACCAACATTTTTTTTCATGCAATACTTATTTTTAATACTCAGAAAATTCCTCCGAAGTTGTTTTGATTGTACATTTTGATTTTACATTTTTAGACAACTTCCTTCTTAATCGCTTCCTAAGGATTGCAGTACCCGTGATAGCCTACCAGTTATGGTTACGAGCTCGTGACTGTGGTGTCATGAGCTTAAACCCTAGTACCACTGAAAACCCGCCGTGTAGAAAGCTAATGTATAGGTTAAATCTGTCGAAGTTCATAGTCCTCCCGTTGGTGTTGTATGGCAGTTTGGATAGGTGGACAACTTAGGTGTCCTTAGAGGTATCCTCAGGTATCCTCTAGAGGTTCAAAATTACGAGGTCGGTCACCAATAGCCTTCATGTTGCTTTATATTGCGACGTTAATAAATACTCTAAAGGTTGAATATCTGATGACTATATGGTAATAAATGATGGAAAATGACTTACAAAAAGACACACGTAGTTTTACACTTATTTGATAATAACATATTATGGCCTGTTACTAAATAAATGTGAAGTTGATTTACTCATGTAAACTAATAAAGTGATGTGATAATTTTAAAATTAGTAATGATTTGAAAGCTTTGCATTTGCTCTGAATTTATTAACATTGATCTTGCGTATTGAATTTCAAGTCTTAAGTTTATTTTGGAGACTGATATGTTCTCTTATAAAATTTTCATAAATGAGTCATCTTTTTAAAAATAAAAGGTATTTTTGAATAAAGGTTTCTGTAAAGTATAGTCAGAATTACATTTAAGTTAAAATTTTTGAACTCTTAATATGTATTCACATTAATGGCCTCAATAAAGTTTATATTCTGCTATAGAATAATATTTTTAATTCGTTTCATAATTTTAAGTCATTTACCGATACCATTACTCATTTTTGCTTCTACATTCTAAAGCATGGTAGTTTCATAAAGAAGGTATTACTAAGAAAAAGGCATATGTATTATCTTCAAAAAAATATCCAAAGTTAAAAGGAACGTGTTATTTCAATTCAACCCTCATGGATATTTGACAGACAGGCAATTTATATGAAAATGAGTAGGACAACAAAAACATTGCTGTAGATTGTAACGTAGATAAATTTAATTCCGTATGTATCAATTTTAGAAAACCCTCATAAATGCATTTTTCGAATTCTCATGAAAAAATCAATAAAAATCTCATGTTTTGTTTTTTAATTAGAGGTGAATGATTATTTAGCAATTTGACTGTCGATGCAATTTATACTGTTTCCATAATTTATTAAAAAGAGCTGTTTCTAGATATACTATTATCCAAGAAAAGTTAATTATTACTATTATATAACCATCAGAAATTTAATTATTTATAACCAAAATAATAATTAGCTTATTATTCTATTGGTTAATCAACAAATTAAATATTAAAATGATAATAAATATAGAAATTTGATTATTGTAGATCAGTAATTAATCTCATATTATGGTATATATTAATGGTATGGTATTAAGTTTTGGATAATTGTATACTTTTGAGACTTTAAATCAGGGGTCGGCAAACTTTGAAAGGGTTTGGACTATTTCTTATTTTCTTAAGGTGTTGTGGTCCACCCATTAGCGTTAGTGTGGTGAGCTAAGAAAAAGGTCTACTATATTAATTATAACTTAATAAAATAGATACGGAATATGTATTTACATACCTACAATAAAAAATATCACCTTTAAGTCCACGTTTAAAGCAAAAAGCAAAATACAAACATAACAATAATAGCCACAAATGTAATATTACCAAAAGATGCATTTATTATCAAACAATTCAAGAAACATTAAAAATAAAACATCTTGTACTAAAGTTAGTTCATCGAAAGTTCTAGTTATAATCAATAGAAGGCTTAGTCTGTATAATGTCAGTCTATTCTGAATATTTCAGTATGTATTTACAGAGTGCCAATCTTCTGGTAGTCACCCAAAAATGTCTTGGTGGTCCACCGGTCGATTGCGATTGATTTAATTTTATACCTCTGCTTTAAATAATAATCATTTCAGTTTAAATTATTTAGTTCTTCAATTTGCTTGAATATTTTCTATTCCTTTGTTTTGCTTGTGAATAAACCAATTCTAATCATATTAGTTCACTTCCAAAGTTCACTTAACTTAAACCTTTTAGGAAATAATACTTAACGAGTGATTTATCAAAATGCTTAAGTGGAAAAGGTAAGTCTTCAAAGAGCCTTTGTGTAAGTAATGTGTGGGAAGTACAGAGTGAAAGCATTATTAGAAATATTAATTACTTCTAATTCTAACTAATTCTTCAAATTACAGCTAATGTATAGAATACAATGTCACAACTACTACTTTGAATTTCCACGTAGAATGTTTCTGTTTTACTTCATGTTCAGAAATCCTAAGCAGTATCCACGCCAGGATTTACTTTTAATTATTGCTGCAATATATCTAGAAATAGACATATGTTCAAGTAATAATTTTTAGAATAAGAAACGTAACTAATTTATTTCTTTGTGCAAGATAAAATTGAGCATCAATCTTTATTCATAATATATTTAGCATAATTAGAAGATCCTGTGAATGTATCAAAATGAATTTAAATGCAGTATTTAGTCCTATTCTTATTTTAAAAACATTTCACTTTAAGTGTTACATCTTTCCAATTCTATCAAAAATATCTAAAACTGAGTTGAATTCAAACGCAATAGTTGCTCTTAAGATAACAATAGAAAATAAAAAAGGTATACCAAAGAGAGAATTCCAATTACAACAACTTCTGTTAACAAACTGCTTAAAATTTCTAAATCAGAGTTTTGTAAAAAAAAAAATTTCGAAGTTTCTGTGGAAGCTATCCATTAGAACAAATAAATAATTTATATCTAAAGGAACACCTTCTAAGTACCTACAACCTCCACCCTACCTCTGTTAAAGATAGTTCTAGTTCATTTCAAATGAAGAAAATGTCTTTTCTCATTGGATGCTGTGCTCACTTATTTACTGTCAATGAAATTGTACTCTTTTAACTCTAGTATTACACTACAAAAAAGACGACAAAAGCTTAAAATTGCCTTCGAAAGAAGAAAATCGAGATTTATTTCGCTAGAGAATTCGAAAAGTTGGGCTTCTTGGAGTCTAGAATTATTGCTTTCTTCTCAGTACGATGGTGTTTAGATCACCTAGAAATCAAGTCTTTTACTTCGCTCTTCTAGCAAACTGGCTGTTCAGCAATCAAATATCGAAACATTTAAAGCTTAGCAAAAGGAGGATTGAATTGGTGACTGAGAGCAAATGAGCGATTGAATTCTAAAAAAAAAAAGCACCTTTCTTGAAAATCGACAGCTAGAATTATAAAGCCAAACTGTTTTAGAATTTTGGTAAAAAATGCTTTGCTTAACTCAGAACCTTGGAAAAAAGATTTTAAGGGAATAAGAATTCAAAAAAATTTACTTAGATAATTACTGCGGAACTGTTTCTTTATTTAAAAAAAGGAAATTCAAAGACCATAAAAAGTACTAGTTTGACAAAAAAGTTTTTTTTAATCATTTCTTTTATGTTTCTAGGATATTTATTTTACAACGAAGAAATACATAATTCAGTTTTTGAGGGATCAAAATAAAAAATAAAAAATCATTGCTACCGTATAATCGTATTCTAATTTCTACTTCCGAAAAATAGTAAGAATTTTGGCAGGTGAGAAGACGCTAGTTAAAATTTATATTGTCGAATTTGATGAAAATACGTATTTTAGATTTTGAAGTAAAAAGCTATTAAACAGAATGAATTTGAAACTCATTTTACTTAAAGAATGCAAAGCAATTAATGATTAAAAATCTGTAGGGCGCAAAAAATTTGAAGAAGCAAGTGCCAAGCTGGAAAATTATATAAAATGCAGATCCTCTTTCTTAATATTTGTACACATATGTTTTATGCAGTACTTTTAATAATGGTATCCATTCTATTTATCTCTTTCATTAGAACTTATTACAAATTATGTTATACATATATTCCCATACTTTTGGGGTTTTCTTTAAAGATAATATGCTCAATAAAATATACTTTTGTATCCTCGTAAATTATAGAGGTAAAATATAGAAATTTCTATTTCTTAAAAAAATTAGGCTTGTATGAATTGATTACTAATTTAAATGACTTAATTACTTATTATTTCCTTAAATTACTTATTAATATTTATATACTTATGGCGTGTAACTCAACCGGTGTGTTGAGTGCCACAAACGTATATACGTCTTTCTGAAATACGATTTTTTTTCCTTAGCGCTTACCAGTGAAACTATTCCGAAGGCTGTGGAATGCAATAAAATGACCTTGACAGTGTGTGTGTCTGTTTGCAAAGGATTTACTTATTTCAGAGGAAAATTTGCTCTTCTGTGCCTTTCCTTATACCCTCCGATACTACAGTAGCACTGGGGAGCGACTCGTGTTTGATCGATAGTTCAGGGGTTAACGCTCCGAAAAATATTATCATCTTCAAAAACGGTATTTTTTAAAGGTATCCGAAATGGGTTCTCCTTTATTTTTTTGATATCTTGTTAGCAGCTATTCATTGGTTTTCTGTAAAATCAATGAATATCTGCAATGAATGCTTTAATATAATGTGTAGAATAAATGAATATCTTAAAATATATTGCCCAAAACAAAATAATATGAAAAATATGTTCATCTGATGAAATTAATGATTGAGAATTTGATACATTTTATTGTTCTAAATTACTAGATCCTTAAATATAAATTTGGAAGGATTACATGCTACGACATAGTTAAGTTATATACTAAATATATTTTTATTTTTGTAGCAAAATTCTTTTTAATAATGTGAATCTCGTGATGTAACAAGTAATTTGCTCAAAACGAGATTCCGAAACATTAAAAGAAAACCGTATGTAAGTTTAATTTCAGATTTTCTAAATTGAAAAAATCTTCAATAGCGAAAGTTACCATAAATACGGTAATTCAACCACTCAGATATTATTAATCAAAAATAGAAACAAAAATTTATTTTAAATAGGGAAGTTTGCCACATAAAAAGGTCTACATAAGCGGCCGTTTACTAGCAAGCAAAATGTATTAAAAGTGGTAATTTATATCCCCCCACAACAGATACCGAAGCGATGCTAAATACTTCGGTAAACACCAAAATGAATCTTAGATAAGTGAGAAAAACGTTTTGCGTGATCTTCTCCATTTCGGATTTAATTTAAATTTTTTCCTTCCCAAATAGCATTACAATGTTCCTGTTTCACGCGCGAATTTTTTAAAAATTTCTCTCCCTATTTTAATACGCTAGAATGTTTGCAAACGTAATGCACTTTCACTGTAGAGTATTCTTTAATTTGTGGTGTCACGGAATAGGAACGATTTCAAAAGAAAGGTTTCGCAGGAACCAGGGTGTGCTCAAATGTGAAAAGTGATGTGGTGGGTTAGGAAAGAAGAGGTATGGGGACTAAAAGGTTCCACTTTCATAAATAAATGGCGTTTTTTTTTTTACACAACGTAAATACGGTGTTTCTCCATCGTAATTTATAGTTCCTGATAAACTTTTAAGAATAATCATATCACTGAGAAATGAGATCTGATTTTCAATTACACAGCGAAAAAACATACAAACATGAATTGATGAAAAAGATTGCATCAAACCCATTTGGAATAATTCGTGGAAGGTTTTGAATACTTTATTTTTCAAGGGAGAAAGGTAAATATTAAAAACACTAATTGATATGATTAATCTATAAAAACAGAAAGGAATAGATTTAAATAACTTATGAGTGGAAGCGGAAGTGATTATTTTCTTATTTGGCTTCGTGTTGTATATATAAGTAAACTCTTAGTATCTTCGTGAGCAATAGCTTTGATCAGAATAAAATTTTGACCGTTAATTGTGCATTACTAAGGCCTGAAGAAAACAAAACATTTATTAGTTATGAGGTTTAGTTAGAATTGTGAGATGCATTATTAAAAACTTGCTGTATATTCAAAGTATAGATGTTTTAGTAAATCGAAGTGTGAAACAAACTGAAGAATTAACTCTGCACTTTATAAAACTTTTTATTTTTATAATTGATACACTGACGTTTGAAATATACTTTAAAATAATTAAAATAATCTGAATTAATTCAGAAGCAACTCGATTTTTCTAACATACTTTTTAACTTTTCTTCAAAAAGTATTATAGAAAAATGACAATCAGTATTTTTAACATAGTATTCCACGTTAAAGTAACATGGTATTTCAGCATAACGTCTATGCTTTTTTAACAATTAGAGAATCTGAGTAGAATAGAGGGAGACTACACCAAAACCATAACTCCTTGCCATGGTGTTGAAAAATATAACTCGTCAACAATTATTTTAAGGTATCCGACTACCTTAAAATTGTGAATTTTGACAAAAATGACAATTTTTTTATGATTTTTTTATAGGTCATCTTATTAGCTTTATAAAAACACCAAGTTTATTATTTTTTCTTTACTAGAGCAAAAACTGCAAGTGTTTCAGTAAAAGCAGATGCCATTACTTTAAGCAAGATGTCATACATTAAAACGCGTTTTAATCAAAATGTGTGTGTGTGTTTTTTTTTAATGCTTAAGCGGGACCAGCCGATTGCTCAAAACGTTTTGAAAAAAATTAACTGAAATTTTTTGTGTACGTTTTGTATAATAGTAGAAGTGTTTTAACCTTCAGATGTATCAATCACTGTTTTATTACAAAATTTACAGTTTCTTATGTTAATATAATCCTTGTTTATTAAGCAATTTCATATAACAACTAAGGTAAAAAAGGGCTCTAGTTTTTGTAAAAATTAAAATACCTCTTATCTAGAAGATCATTTCAAAATTGAATAACATAACACATCAAAATTGATCAATTGAAAATTTTTTCATAAACTTTTGGTACAGAATGCGCCACGTTTAGGTTATTTTTTGTAAATTTTACCCATTTTTTTCCCATTTAAGTTACAATAATTTATTTTTCTCTTGTTAATTTTAGCATATTTTTCTTAAAATGTACTAAAGAAATCTAAAAACAACAAAATAAATCCCCATATCTCCGTTTTTTAAACAAAAAGTTGTCGCAAGTAGTCGGATACCTTAAGAAATTCGTATAGCTGCTTTATAAGAGTCGTAATTATACAAAATTGTCATTTCAGAAACTAAATTAAAATAAAATGGCCTCGAAATGAACAGATGTTAATGAGGATTTTATACTACTACAAAATAGCAGATTAGATTTAGATATGTTTTAGAATTTTAAGGGTGGCATCACGATGTAGGTTTTTTGTTATATTTTAATTATTAAGCAAGTATATCATCAATAATATCTTATAGATGAACTTCTTACAGACTGGACAACAACATATTATTTTAAAGCAACAATTTAACTATAAAGAAACTCTGTAAATGAGTTTGCTTTTCTCTTATATTTAATATTCAAGGTACATAAATAGGAACAATATTTTCACTGATATATTTCTTCGCTTAGCATCAAGACAGCCTTTTACTAATCTAGAAGTTAATTTAAGTGAGAGCCACAAAATTTCATAAATTACATGCATTAATGTGATTCAAATACTGATTATAACTCAGTTAACTATTCGTGGTTACGAAGGTTAATCACTGAAAAAGGGAAAGATGTATCATTTTTCTGATAATAATAGTGCTTTCCTATCTAAGTTTTCACTCTTCTCCGTAATTAATATACAGCGTGTAATGAGGTGTTACCCTAAAGATGCTAACTCCATATCTTCCACAGCTGTTTCATCGACCTCCAAATCCATTATCAGTTTTCTTCTGTGCGTAAGAGTTCAATAATTTACGATAATTGCATCGCGTTTCTTAATTAAACAGAATAACTTTAATTATATGTGGAATGCAGGTAATATCTAATATGCTTTAACATTTAGAAATGAATTGAGATATTTTTAAAATATAGGATCTTGTAAAGGTAATCTTTCATTATGTTTCTTATCAATATGTTGTAAAAGTAAAACTCACCCCTGGGAGAGTTCGAAGGTTGTGCAGTCCGTTTTGGGCATCCATGGCAGCTTTCCTCGTAAAGAACGTTACAAAACAGCACCCTGAAAAAAATCAAAAACACAATAATTAAGTTTATTCAATTAAATCTTTTATGTTCTTAGAAGTATAAATTTATAATTAAATTATTTTGTATACATAATTAATATTTTAAAACAGATGAGTTAATTTTAAATAAGGTCAATTGTACGTATGATCATATGGCCATGCATTTATGCAACAATACAAAATGAATCAAATTTTTAATTTACTTGGACTTGTTATCCTTCTTCATGATGGTGTCTGTAATATTTCCTTTTAATATACAATGGATTTTTTAAATTTAAAAAAAGGAAGAGTTCAGATCTTTTATGATCAGCTAGAAATAATTACAGAAGTATTGAAATTTGTATACCGAAATAACCTTTTAAGACCCAGCTCACGCGATCGTGCGGGTTTGTGCAGATTACACATTCTTATCCTTTTAAGACTCAAAATATTTTTATCCTTAAATATGACATTTTTCTGGTTATTAACACAATACTGGCACCAATGACATTTGAAAATAATAAAAATGATTTTCATCTCCGCTTTAACATGCAATGGTCCAGCTCGAAATTGTGGGATGGAGCTTAAAGAGTTATAAATACAGTATTTATATTCTACATATGTAAAATTTGCCTCACTCCTGAACATATATTAAGAAATTCCAAAATTTATCAGTTGCAACATGGGGGGGGGGGTAACATTATTGCGCAATAAACTCTAGATAATTTTCCTTTATTTTCATCCTCAATAATATCTAATTTATCTCAAATGTAGATTTTTTTCACTTTCTCATGCAAATGAATATTAACATATTTATTTGAAAAAATAAATAAAAACCTATTCCATAACTGCAGCACATTGGTATGTGATTTAATTTGTTGAGTCCAATGGCATACAAAAAGGTGTGATTTGAGGGCAATTTTAGTTTATGAATGGAACAATTTTCAAACTTGTGTAATTGTGTGGCTAGTTATTCTCTTAAGCTTATAAAAATTACTTAAGGAACAAAAGTCCTATGTTTAAGATGGAAAGTGAATATAATAATAAAATGATTACATTTCAGTATTACTTGAAATTGCTTGAGTTTAAATGAATTTTTACAATATTTATATAGGAAAAAGTACACTTTTTAGTTTCCTTTTGCAAATGAGGTTTTTATATTGTACAACAAGTAACATGCTTTTTTTTAATATTTGTATATTGGCATACAATATTAAATTATGTGTATCATTTTCTCATGGAAATAAAATAATACAAATAATTAATCTCGATAAGTTTCTAAGTATTTTTAACTTTTTAAATTGATTCAATACTAACTGTATCTTCAGTATTAAGAGTATAATTATATGTGTAATAACTTAGAGAGTCGTGCGATTCAATATCTAACAAAATAAACTTCAAAATAAGCATTCCCTGAAACCGGCCATATCGGACATAAACGGGAAAAATAACATTGATTTCAAATGTATCACATTTCTAGAACTTAATTTTTAGCGATATTGGAATATTCTCCCAGAAACCAATATTGGCTTACGTTGGAAATAAATTTCAATGACATTTAATGTTTTCGCATGGGAAAAAAACACTTCCTACTGCATAAACGGCATTTCCAGAGAATAAACTACTCGAGCGTTAACGCAACTGGAAAAGAAAAATATTGAGAACTTTTAAAGATTATCAGCACACTTCAATTCCAATACCACGGAGTTAATACGAAATACGTGCTTGAAATAATACATTTTCCGTGCCTTCAAGCGTCCATACATTTAAAAGCCTATCACGAATGCCCAATCAAAGAACCTTCTCCTGCACCTGTGCTATTGATCGAGAAAAGGGGCTAGACTGATATATTCCAGGATCTGCCTGAACTTACATAACCTCTGCATTAGCTGCAGCTGTTGCTTATGGCTCCCCACAAAAGCGATTCGAAAGAAGGCAATTTTTGTTCTCTTCACAATGTCCACAGACAAGAACCCAAATCGGACATTGAGAAAGGCTCTCCAGATTAGAAATTTGATGTCCTCTCTTACACGTGTAGCATATCTAATAAATGTCTGAGGGTAACCCATGAATCTAATACCGAGGTCGCGCTATTCACTCGAAATAAGCACCGCAAAGTAATGTTTGCCGAGAATAGCTCCTTCATTATGGAAGGGGGGAAAGGAAACAGTGGCGTGTTAAAAAGGAGAATTGGCCATTAACAAATGTAGTATGATTAAAAGAATGGAAGTAAGTGGTTAAGAGTCATTTTCTTAAGCGCCTCATTTGGTCGCCTTTGTGGAGTATGAGTAATTTTGCCACAATCTTTTAATTTCTTCACACTTACGATTTAATTATGGTAACGCAAGAAAGATGGATAAAGTATCCTCTTGACAAGAGTAAATTAACAAGACTCTTGTCGTTCCCCTCCAACTTTCATTTCAGCAGGGGTGACTTAAGGTTGTATTCAAACAAAAAAGTCGTATTAATTTAATAAAATGATTATAATTATAAGAGGAAAATTGATTTTTTAAATACTTCTGCTTTTGAAAACTGGATTAACAATTTTTGATAAGAAAATTATTTTTATAATGCATATTTTAAACTGTCATAATTAACTATAGAAGAGCCTGGGGAAATTGACCCGTCGCTTTGTAAGATTAAAGCAATATTGCGATTATATAGTAAATCCTTACTATTGTTATAGAAATATTTACATGGATGGGCATATTACTTAAATAAAATGCTGACTTACAATAAAATGCTTACCCTTGATTTTGAAAAGAAAATACTGGAAAAATTAGAATGATTTAAGCAATATTCAAAAACTAATGGTCGAAAGTATTGTACAGTCGACTCTCGATAATTCCAACCTTTAATAATACGAAACTCTTGATAATTCGAAGTATATGCTCAGTCCGTAGAAAAACTCTTGATATTTCGAATTAAATCAATATATTTTGGTATACTCAATGCTTCGAAGTTAAATCTGTGGCTGGCCAGACTACAACACGCTATATAATTCAAAGTTATCTTATAAAACTCTCGACAATTCGAACACTCACTATCATGCGCAGTCCCGTAATAAACAGGTTAGAGCTTACAAGTTTTGCGTTATGTTGTCTCTGTGTTTCGCCCCCGTGACGTAGCCCCTTTGATGATCATCTGTCTGCTACCCCTTTTTCGTGTTTTCCGGTTCCTCTGGTAAAAAGACACTTTTATTGTTTTCATTCCTGTAAGAGAGCAATAGACCAACAGCACCTGTTGTTAGTCGTCCATGTCTTTCATTTGACACGTGGCTTTGCTACACATGTGTTCAGAATGGATGATCCACTATTGTGAAGAAGAGATGCGTAGGATTGTGTATGAATACATTGAATGTATTATTATAATACATGACTTCTAACATGTAAAATATTTATAGTGCATAGTATGTACTTTTTAAAAATACTTTTAAAAAATATAAAACATATGTTTAATATTTGTTTTATTACATAGTTTTAAATTTAAATGTGTTAGAAAAAAATTTCTCCTCGTGTATTTTGGGAATTTTTTTCTACTCTCTTGATAATTCGAAGCTTTTCACTGCTCCCTCCAATTTTAAATTATCGAGTCCCCTGTAATTATTTTCAATTTTTAAATGGAATATTTCAATCCTGCCATTTTAAAGTGACATAAAATAAAGAAATTTACTTGATTCTACATAGTTATTGTAAAATATAAACATACACTGTTTTCAAAAGAAGTATTTTCAAGATAATTAGCTCTTAAGAAACAAACTATTTAAAAATTAACAAACCATGCAATACTAAATATGGTGGCTAAATTTAAAAGAAAAAATTAAAAACATTCTTGAAAAATATTGCGAAATTTTTAACCCAAAGATAAATTAATCAAACAGTAATACCAATATCTTCAAACGCGTTTCAGCAAATGTACGTTAACATTTCAAGTATATGAATAATTTTAGAAATAATTAGATGTGTATGAATAATTCAAAAGTGCCTTATTTCAAAAACTCTGGTCAGGCATTCACCTGAAACATAAGCCTAGATAAATTTGAAAAGAAATAAAGGACATGGAAAAAGAACATTTTGTTAATGCATATACACGTTACTACATGCTCGATGTCGAAACTTAAGTATTCCAGTGGTACTTCTTACATGCATATCTAAAATGGACGAACCCTAAATCCGAACACAACCCCAATATGAGAATTTGAAGAGGGAAAAAAATCTCTCTCTATCGAAGAGAGAATATCTCTACACTCTCTCTCTTTCTCTAAATCTTGAGCTCTCAGCGGAGTTCTCATCTATTTTTGATGACTCTTGACATTAAGATTCCGCATACTACACACTGTAAAATCTTGTTGAGAGGATATGCCGTAGTGACACAAATATAATATTTTGTGAACCCATGAAGGATTTTCTATTTTACGAAGAAGAATGCATTTTAGAGTGTATTTCCTAAGATTATAAAAAGGGGTTCTTTTTTAGGAAAAAAAAAGAAAGAAAGAGCAAATATATATAGGTTTAGATGTACAAAGCTTCTGAAAGAGACTGTAATTAATATTTTATTTCATTATTAATTAAAATATAATTATGATTAATTCATAATATCATTATAGAAGTTAAGAATTAGCTTATGTAAAATCCATCTTATGTAACTTTCATATGAACTGAAATGAATTAGGAACCAAATTAAGAAATGTAGAAGTTAAGGTAGTGATGTATAACTGAAAGATATTTAAATGTAATAAGGATTGTATAGTTTTGATAAATATCATTCTACTTTATTTACAAAAGAAAAGTTATTTGAACAGTCCGTTAGATTTTTTAAAAAAACCTGGAAGCTTTTTAAAGAAATGTAAATTACTTGTGTGATGAAGTCTCAAAATAGAAAATAAAATGACATATTTAATTTTAACAACTTTTGTTACCAAACATTAGTTAGTTTATACAATTTTTGACAGATAATTGAACTATATATATGTACATATCCTTAATGTGCAAGTTCAGAATATCAATATATGTAATTTATCTACCTTCTTCTTTAATCAATAAAAGCTCAATTCAATTAAATAACGATTCAGTCCCACAAGTATCACAGAATATGCTACTGGTTTTGTAATTTTGAGCCATATTAAAAATAGAAGGATGAAACTTAAATCGATTATACTGTTCGTAATTTTAGGTTTTAAATTTATGAATATGTTTTTTGAAAAGCTTATCATGAAATAGGGATATATTTTATTTAATCTATAGTGGGGGTTGATTCGAAAGTGGAATTGTACCACTTTTAGCAAAATTGCTATTAGTTATTTATAAATATATGCTTGGATTTTAAAAGTAATGTTACTTTATCAACACTGATTTAAAAATTAAAGTGATATAAAAGATGAATTAATACTATTACTCTATAAATAATAGTAAAACATAAAACATCCTGAAGAAATAATTAATAGAAAGAAAAAAAAAGTAAGCAATATTTCACAGAAACGTGGTTGTTTGTAAACTTCTTTTCTTAATAACTTAATTGCATTAATTAGTATATTAATTTCAAGAAAAATATTAATTTTTCTGGCTCTCATTTGTAATAGTAATTAATTAATGTTAATTTTGAGTTAGAAATATTTATATAGTTCACGATGTGTTTTTACTCAGAAAAATTCAACAATTTTTTTTAATAAAAAAAACTTTCAATTTATATTTTTCTGATCGCTGTTCAAACGAAAAATACTGGCTACAAACTTTGTTAGCAACAAAATAAATCCAGTTCAAATTTGAAAGGAATAACGATTTCAAAGCTACCCATTTAAAAAATTAGTTTATCAAATGTAAACATTTGTAATAAGCATGCCAATTACTAAATAGTGCAGTTTTCTCATTGTGAAACATAATAAATCGCAATGAATAATCAAATACCTTTCTCATTTTTACTACACTCTGTCCTTAATAATGAATAGAATACGAAAGCAAACAAAGCCTCAGAACTGTTTCACAAGTATTATGATGGGACTGGTGTAGGAACACACACACACAAAAAACCGATTCCATTGTTTTGGTTAGTTATTTCAATAACGGAGAATAGAGTAATGGAAAACTGACCAATGGTCTGCGTGTCCGAATTGATCGTCTCCTGTTACGAAGATCGATCAAAACTGCAATTATACGGGGTGGTCTTTTATTTATTATTATTTTCCCATTTCCTTTTTTTTCACTTTCTCTCGCTTCTAAGACGCTATTAAATGTGCAATTTCTCCTGCTCCTTTCTTCGGGCTTCAAATAACAATCGACAGCAGATGCTTTCTTTATTGTGACCTTAATCAAACTAAAGGAGGTAGAAAGGGATAGGGGAACATCGTCAACAATATTATCAACAAAAAAAGAGGGAAAAAAATCTTTTGTCATTTTCCTTTTTCCTTCTCTATCTACTTCGAAAATCAATCTTGGGAATTTTAAGTGAAAGGGAAGCAACGTTAACTGATGTCTACAGTCCAATATAATGAATAAGAAAAAGTCAGTTAACCATTTTCTAGGTGCTCAAAAAATACATAATTCTTTTTTATCATAATTTTTCTATCATTTATATCCTTAGAAAAGAATATAGCAATATTTTTTGCCCTTGGTGAGAATATCTCGAAACATATTAGTATTAATTTTTAGTAAACAAAAATTGGTACTGTCTCGTGGTATACATCTATCCAGTTTAGCGAAATGAGGGAATACAATTTAATAAAATTGGATGCCCGAAAATGTACTTTGATTTCTCTATTCCTATTTAAAATAGATTACATTTATTTACACGTGATGTGAACTCACTTGGTTATGAACTATATTATTTAGAAATTTAAAATGCAAGAACCACACAGTTTTGAATATTTAACCCTTTAACTGCGATCAAACGTTACGGCATTCTCCCCCCAGTGCTACCGTTTTTTTACTTAAGGGCGCGTATGTGGTGTTGTGAGGAGGATAAGAAAAGCATAGATAAGCAAATTTTTCTCTGAAATAAGTAATACCTTCGCAAACACTATCAGTCCTTTTATTACATTCCACACCCTTCGGAAAAGTTTTACTGATACCAACGCAATGAAAATAATTGTATTTCGGCAGGACGTATATATTCGTCTGGGTCACTCATCGCATTGGTTGAATGAGACGGATATATACGTCGGCGGCAGTTAAGGGGTTTAATAAATGTTTCTGTCATATAAATACAATGTTCTCTTCCATATATATTGTCCTATTATTTTTATCTTAAGTGGCATTCAAAATAATCTTGGAGTACATCATGATTTAATCACTTCATTTATCGCAGAAACGGTTTTAGGAGCTTTGTTAATGTTATTATTTGATAAAAGAGATTTCGAACAACTAGGCACTGTTTTGCATGATAAAGTAATCATCAACAAATACAATAATAATCATGCACATCCTAATGTCTAATTTGCATGTTTTTAAGGTTTTAAAGTGAAGTGCAAAACAATTTAGGTGATTATGTTAACGTAGTAGAACATGTTCTAATAATGAATAACAACTTCATTAGTTTCTATCCTATGCCCTAATTCTTCCGTTAACTAGTTTGTTATCATTCGTCCGTTGTAATTGCAAATTTGTTTTCAAAATGTGGAATCTGCAGTATAAAATGCGTACGTTTCTGAATAGAAAAGTCAGTCTTATGAAGCTATTATATATACTTATCATAATGTAAAATCACATTTTGCAGTGGAATAAACTTACTAACTAGAATGCGAATAATTCAGCATAAAGACAGTAAACCAAATACTTATGTATTATCTTGATTTCTGAGATAATGAAATATTTTCTTAACACGCGCAATGTAATATAAACAGTAATATAACAACTGAAACAAATTTTACTATTTAACTTTACATTTAAATGACATTTTATATTATTTCTTATAATGCTCATTTGTTAAATTTTATATACGCGACTAAAATACATTGAGTAATTATTATTGCTTTTAAATTGTGAATGAAATTTTAAATTGTTTAACAAAATAAGATAATTATAAACATTTAGAGTCAGAACTGTATTATTTTTAAATTTCTCAAATTATAAACCCTTTTACCAAAAGATATTCCAAAAATTTTTAAGAGCAAATTAGCAACATTTGCAACACACAATTTTGATTTCCAAACTTAAATCTCAAATGAATAATAATGAAAATGGACCGGGAATTCCTTTGTCAAAATAATTACGCACCCCTTTATTTAATTTCAAAATAGCTTTAATTCCTTTTAAGTAGCAGGAGAATTTAATTGAAAATTGTTTTAAAATCTTTAAAAGGCTTTGAAAGACTAAATCGCTGGGTTTTCTAAATTGACAACCTTGCTGTTTAAAAAATTATGTAATAAATAACGAAAATTTGTTAAATTTCCAGTCTATTGCTGTTGCTTTGAATGATTAAGCTTAGTAGAGAATATTAAGTTAATAATTATGTTTCTGATTCAACAAAATTTCTTATCAACAATTAATATTAACTTTGTATAGAAAGGATTAGCTTAGTTTTAATAGTGCGAAGAACTATAATTGCACGAAATAGGTTTACACATATTAACCTTTACAGGACGGCCAGTCGATCCTTTCACAAAAGACAGGCTCGGTCGGAGTTCAGACCAAGTACTTCTTTCCCCTCTAAAAGCCTTTCGATCACTATGGTACAAGCTATAATCTACTAACGTCAATCAATTGACTGGCTTATTTTTTTATACAGAGGGGAGGGGAATAAACTTCTACACTTAGACATCCTTATTTTTCTCCCTTTTATGTCATACTCATTACAAGTGTACTTATTATCTGCATCGTTATTTTTTAAATGGTTTTTACTCGTTTTGATGTAAAAATTATTTAATTTATGTATTAAAAGGATGCAAGTTTTTTTTATTTCTTTTGATTCTTATTTGAATTGTAAGAGATGGTGCCACTAATGGAAACCACGTGAATCTTCGCTTCGCGATACAGTGATGTCATATGTCTATGATGTGGCAGAAAAACTGGAGGTTGCACCAAAGATTGCACGAAGGTAGGTCGGATGGAATCTGTCTCTCCGTTTTTTGAGAGTGAAGGTGTGTTTTCTGAATTAGTATGGTGCTATCTCGGTAGTAAAATTGCTCTTGAGTTAATTATTTGAAACCCCTTGTAAATAGTTAAATGTTTTGGTTGTGTTTTAATAAATTAGGTCATTTTAACTCTCTGTGATCATTTAACATTAAATTTGAACCTTCTCCTAGACGCCGTCCCACATTTATTTAATTTTAAATTAACTTGAATTTTTTGAAAAAAAAAAGATGATGAAATAGAAAAAAGATTTCAACACAGAGAAAATTCAAAAGCTTATAATTGATTTAGAGGATATTTTTCACGGTTCGGCTTATGAGTTAGGAGTCGAAGAATTGGTCTTTACATTTGTCTATCACTTATTGGCTGAAAAGTAACTTATTCTAATTATAAACTTGTGTCAAAGGTATTGAAAGGAAATATTATGATTTTGCATTACCACTAGAGATGCAGAACTTTCTTGTATTGGGCTGTTTAAACTTACGAAGAGTGTGTTTTAATGACTAAATGGAAAAAAAAAATATTGAATTGAAAAATTCTTTTCAAAAGTGAGCAAATGTATCAACTTCTTAAGGTTACATTAAAAAATAATTTAAAACTAAAATCATACGTATACTTTTGAAAATGCTTTAGAGTAATTCTTTTTGGGAAAGTTTTTATTTTCTTTTTCTGAAGTATAAATCAGAATCAATTTTTGTTCAGCATTTTACACACCACACATTAAACACACCAAAGATAATGCTATTTTAATATTGTTCAAATAGCGCAACTCAAAATAGGAAAACAAAAATAAAAAATTATATTTAATTAAGAGGCATAGAGAAAATATAGTACACTTAGTCCAGTTGAAGGAGGATTCAATTTATTTGGAGTAATCTATGTAAAAAAAAATCTTCAGAACATCATTTATGTACAATATCTTATTTGTACCAGCAATTCTAAAAATAGAGAAGTTATACAGATATCTGTTGCAACTTTTTAAAATTGAATAATTTAGTCCTTCTAATTCATTAAAAATTTAAAGACATATCCCGCTCTATATTACAATAACTGATGTATAAAAGTTAAAGCTTCAAAATTGAAAAATTAAAACTAGAGCCACCAAGCGATGTTTTTTTAAAAAAAGATAGAGATTTTATAAGAAATTTTAAAATTTAGATATGAAAAAATATATTGATGGAAAAAAAATCTATCGTAAAAGAGAAAGGTTTTACTTTCTATACACCTTTTACGTCTAAGGTTCTTCTGAATTTTTGTTGCATTTCTGGAATTTTCAAGCTTAGAAAACTTTTTTGTAATTATAACACACCCCTTTTTTGAATATACATGTATTGATAAAAACATATAATAAATATTATACATAATTGCAAAATATTTAAAAATGCCATGAATTGCATCTGAAAAACGTAGAATGTAAATTTAATTTAGTCCTATACACTAGTGGTCTTGAAACTTTTTTGACTTATGGAACCCTTAGAAGTATAAGATGTTTTTGGGAACCCCATCATCTACCCCTCCTCCTTAGAGTACTTCTTTCAATAATATTTAAAGTAGAGCAACACGATATTTTTTCTTTACGGGAAGACAATTTTAGCAAAGCTGAATTTTTTTTATTAATTTTTTTAACGTAATGTTATGTACATAACATTACTTTTATTTTCTATAAATTTTAAAACAATAATTAGAGTTTTGAGATTTAGAGCGTTACTGATATACTGCTTTCTATCGCGCGGGAAAAATGGTTATTGCTGTACTCACGAAGTAAGTTTTTTCATCTAATTGTTTTTAGCATTGATTCTAACATATTCTAGTAATTATTATAGGCTATAATTTTATGGTTTTATATTAATAGATTGGGGTTTTATTTGTAAAAGTTAAACTTATCTTGACATTTCTTACTTTTCTTATGGCCCAGAGCATTGGCAAATACAGGTGAAGGTTGGCTAGCCGTAAAACTCTGTTTAAACCTGCAATCCTGGTTCCTAAGGCCAGGAGTTTGCTTTACTACTGTGGCTAATACTTTTTACTATCTTGACTAGTTATCTTAGGTTTATAACTATTTTATGTATAATTATGAACTATAATATATATATATATATATAATGTAATTTATTTTCACATTAATAATATTAATTTGTGATCTAAGTGTTGCCCCCATTAGTGCTACCCATACATTACATTTAGCAAGAGGGATGGATATGTGCTTGCCTTTTTGTACACAAACTGTCGCTGTCAAGGCCCATTGAAATTATTTGCTGTCACATGTCACTTTTTGCGTTTAACTCTTTTTATATTTCATCTTTGTAGCCACTTACGATAAGAAATATTTTTCACTTAAACGCATTGTTCTGAAGATATTAAAATGTTTTTATATCTGTGTGACAAACTGCATATTTT
The DNA here is from genome assembly GCA_019973975.1 of Trichonephila clavata. NCBI lineage: Eukaryota > Metazoa > Arthropoda > Arachnida > Araneae > Nephilidae > Trichonephila > Trichonephila clavata. Next base: position 337,628 of record BMAO01019114.1, on the reverse strand, counting down.
GTATAAACTTGCAGCCTAATATTTAGGAACTGTTCTAGCTTAAATTCTGATTTTAATGTCGAATCTGCTGATATGTCATATAAAAGTTTTATTTCTTTAGAAAAATATTTATTTGCACAAAACATTTCACTAAAGAGTGTAAAATTATTCCGTGGAATCCGTGATAGCACAGACAACAGAATATTTAGAATTTAGTTGATGGCACTATAAAGAAAAAAAAAACGTTTTAAAATATTTTTTTATCTTATTAAAATAAAAGTTTAAAAAAATATTGCCATATAAAGTTATATAACGTGTAAATACAATTTCCGATTTTAATGCAAACATTGAATATTAGAAACTTCATAGAGAACGTGAATCCATTTTGCATATACATTTATCATTTTCCTTTAGATTTGCTATTGTGACTCGTGAAACTCCTGGGTATACCTCCTGAAACTCCTGGGTATACTTCCTGGAACCTCATAGTTCTGTGGAACACAGTTTGAAGACCACTGCTATACACCAACCAATAGATGAAATAGTATTGGGCATTTCCAAGATACACTAAATGTTTGAAATTTTAGACACATAATCAGATGGTTAACTTATTTTCAATGACTGCAGACGGAAAAAGCAATTTCTTATAAGTTAACCTGAGAGGCATGGTATAAAAGCTTTCAGATAGTCGGTGAACTATTCTTTCGCAAACCCTGGTCATTATTGATTTTCATATGCCTTATTGGTGTAATATGACTTGAAAAAGGTTCATCTGGCTTTCTTGTAAATCCTCGTGGTTAAAAACAACACAAAATTTGCTTTCACGTGGTCATAGTACTATTCTTCTACGTAGGTTTGTTTATTTCGGATTTCCACGTGACTTATTGACGTTGTAAAACTTTAGAAAAAGTAGATATCTTTTTCCAAAACACAGTTCGGGGAATTCTTCTCATATTGATTTTTCCATACCAAGGTTTTCATTTTTAGTTGAATAAAAATATCTTTCGATTTATTTTTTGATTAAACTTTTTTTTTCTAAATTACTCATTTTAAGTCTACTATATTGCAACGCTTCTTTACAAAGAGAATTAAACCATCATTGTTAATTGTAAAAAAATTGTTTATTTTTTAAAATTAATTTTTATTGGTCAAAAATCAGAGAATTAATCTTAAAATTTAAACAACAGTACTTTATCTGATACATCAAAACAATTCTAATTTTATAGAAGCATTTTTGTTTATAAATAACAAGTTTAACATCTATGAAAAGTATATATAATTTTTATGAGAAAGGTGAAAAGAATAAGCAACTTTTTTGTAATATTACTAAGTTTTTTATACTATTTCACCAAAAGTTTGAAAAAAATACTATTTAATTGTTTTAAACTAACATTTTGTCTTAAGGATTGAACGAATTAATTTCACACACTTAATTACACTGTTGCAAACATAAAAATTGCCCCTAAAAGGTAGCTATAATTTCTGAAAATATATTTATTATTTCATCTAGCTGTTATTTTGTCCGTTACTCACTTTAACAAAACAAATAAAATAGCGAAAATAGATACTCCATATAAATGTAATGTAATCTAACACTCGAAATATTTTTGAATTTATGAATTATTCATCGATTATATAATTAGAGATTATAGAAGGACCTCCGAATAAAGTATAGACATGAAACAAATTCAGAATTCAGTTCTCTAAATCAGGATGATTTTAATATTTCAAAGATAGTATTACTTCTTTTATATTGCAAAAATTTATCTTTAAAAAAATCTTTGGAAAAAAGTTATCTAAAAAAGATTGTTGATAAGGAATGAATATTATTATATCGAATACGCTGCCTGAGTTGCGAGAACAATTCGTATAAAAAATTCATGTAAATTTAGAACGTATAGGAAGAAAGTATGTAAAATGTTTTAAAATACTAAATTATGTATATAGGTTAAGATTTAGTTATTGGATTGAACAAAACTGACAGAAATTTTTTAGTTCGTTTACATATGATAAATGATATTTTGATGTAAAACTAATAATATAATTTTATTTATTATTACAATAAATTCAAAAAATGTGGGTATAGATTATTATAATTATGTATAATAACCAGTTTTTATTTTTGTATTTTAGATTTAAAAGATGACTATCTAATTTTTTTTACTCATTTCAATTGTAATATAAAGGAGAAAAATATCTGAAGTTTTCTCTTCATAAACATAAAAAGTAACATAATTATTTTTGGCTTCATTCCGTGAAAAATATTATTTTTCATGAGATAAGTTACCAGTCTAGAAAGCCCAGTAGTTTAGAGACAATACAAAAAATAAACCTCAGATTCTCAGAAATAACTTTTTTTTTAAAAAAAAAATCGTAATAGAACAAAATACTAAAAATATTTTTCTTCATGAAAACTACCACGGATAAATCAGTTTCTCAAATAAAAGGACCAAGTTTAAAAACAAATTTAAATTAAAGTAAACTGCTTAAAAAAAGTATATTTGCGAACTACTTGAAATAAAAGCATTTTTGGTACCACTGCTAAGTCCCATTCATAGGGCTTCGATTTGGATCAAATAAGCTCCTGCTTAACAAAGAACACGTGTCCCAATAGCGATTTTGCGAACAGAAAAATACTTTCAGAAGAGGAAGGAAAGGACTGCGTAAAGTAAATATGAAGCGACCCATTTTCAGAAAATAAGAGTTTGTTTTACAAAGAAGATGAAATAGCATTTGTGCTTTCGAATGTAGAAACTGAGGACAGAGTTTAGAATCCGAGAGACAGAAAAGAGTTGAATAAGTTCCAATGAATAAATATTGATTTTTGGAATGGGGTGAAATCAGTCTTTTGTTAGAAAGATATCAACAACTCGGACTTTTCTACAATTCAAATTTTAATTTATTTTTGCACAGAAGCTGTGTTTTGACTGATAAACATTAGATTTGAATGGGGCTGATAAAAACACAATTGTTCAATCGTTATCAGCTATTTTCAGTAATATAAGTTTATTACAAAAATAAATATAATTAAATAAATTTGCTCATTTATACTGCAATAATTTAGATCCGGGGTGGGCATTACGTCGATCGCGATCGACCGGTAGGCCGCCAAGACATTGTGTTGTGACCGCCTAAAAATTTTACCAGTTAGTAATTATGTACGGAAAATTCAAGATTGGCTGGCAGTACGCAGACTAAGCCTATCTGACTATAGCAACAAATACTAACTTTAGATAAAAATGTTTTATTTTTTAAATGTTTTTTAATTGTTTCATAATAAAAGTATCATTTCATTTTCTTTTATTTGGGGCTATTACACTGGTCAACATGATTTTTGCCTCATGAGTACCAATAGTTGTACTTAATGCAGTTTTTTATCGTGTTTTCAAATATGAATTCAAAACTTCTCCATCACCCACAATTTTTTTTATAAAATTTCAATTTCAATTTGTATTTAAATATTTTTTTTTAATAAATGACCATTTTTCCATTGTAAAATAAAAACTCCTAGAGCATTGTAAATGTGACGGAGCCACATGAGCTAACTCAAATGGTATCTTTGCTACTGGTGTGCAAGTTCAGACATGTACAGACACTTTGGCACCAGACACAACAGACAGGCACAGACATGGTCTGGACTAGCATGCATTCATTAGAACGATGTCAGTTATGAGATAGTAGTGAACCAGTAAACACGTAATTGTGAGTGTTTTGTGTCTGGATTGTTGTATGTTACGTATTTGCAAATTTGTTTCTTTTAATTTGTTGTTAGTTACAAAATGCATAGAGCTTGTTTAAATCATCATAACAATTTTTGTTATATATGTGGTGAAGTGACGCTCAAGTCCCAAAGGCGAAACCTTACTCCATTAGTAAAAAAGTGTTATGGACTTTATTTTGGGTGTAAAGTGGGTGACCAAACAAGGACCTGAGCCCTAAATATCTGTTGTTTATCGTGTAGTAGGCTTCTCACTGCATGTAAGAATGGCACACACCACATGCCATTTGCTATCCCTATGATTTGAAGGGAACCCAAAGGTCACTCCTTTGACTGTTATTTCTGCTTAACAAACATTAAAGGGATTACGTCAAAATCAAAACATACAGTGATGTACCCTGACTTGCAATCAGCAATGAGACCAGTTCCACACAGTGAAGAATTACCCATACCGAAGCCTCCAGAATATGTGACATTAGATGAAGAGAGCTTAGATTCCGATAGAAGTAAGGAAGAAGAAACAGTTTGTGGTGATACAACTTTTATAAATCAAGCTGTGTTAATCTGATCCTCATTTATTGACTCAAGAAGATCTTAACGATCCGTACGAGATTTAAAGTTATCCAAACAACAGTTTGAAATGCTTGGTTCCCGGCTAAAAAGATGGAATCTTCTTCAAAAGAATACAAAGATATGTACTTATCGTAGCCGTCATTCTCAATGTAAAGACTATTTTTCTGAAGAAAATGGCTTAGTGTTTTGTAATGACATTTCTTTTCTTATGGAGACATTTGGTATTGAACATAGCCCTATAGAATGGCGCTTGTTCATTGATTCCTCCAAAGCAAGTTTAAAAGCAGTGCTTCTGCATAATGGAAATAAATTCCCACCAATACCTGCGGCTCACTCTACTAGTATGAAAGAAACATATGAAAACTTTCAATTTATATTGGAAAAGCTACAATATGCAGTGTATGAATGGAATATTTGTTTTGATTTGAAGGTAATTGCACTTATTCTCGGTCTGCAGCTTGGTTACACTAAGTACTGTTGTTTTTTGTGTCTTTGGGATAGAAGGGACAGAAAAAACCATTACATCAGAAAAGAATGGCCTAAACGCGAATCATTCATTCCTGGGCAGAAAATTGTGAAACATGACGCATTGTGTAATTCTAAAAATGTGTATCTACCTCCGTTACATATCGAACTAGGATTAATGAAGAATTTCTTGAAATGCCATGGGCAATACTCCTGGTTTCATGTACATAAAACAGAAGTTTCCTAAAATCAGTGAAGCAAAAATTAAAGGAGGGATATTTGTAGGTCCACAAATGCGATCACTAATGCATGATGAGAAGTTTAAGGAACTATTAAATCCACTGGAGAAAGCAGCTTGGCAAGCATTCAAAAATGTAATTCAGAGTTTTTTGAGAAATCTAAAGGCGGAAAATTACCGTGATATTGCTCATGATCTTATAACATCTTATAAAAATTTGGGTTGTAATATGTCCTTAAAAATACACTTCCTGCACTCGCACTTAGATGTCTTCCCAAAAAATTTTGGTGCAGTGAGCGATGAGCACGGGGAACGCTTTCATCAGGAGATTTCAGCGATAGAAAAGAGATATCAAGGCAAATGGAATACTAATATGTTGGCCGAATATTGTTGGACCATCAAGAGGGATACTCCACAGGCGAAATATAAAAGAAAATCGGGATTTCTTAATTTCTAGGTGAGTCTAAATGTTCGAATATTGTGTAACAAGAATGTAGAAAATATTAAAGTGTTTCAAATTATAAATACACGTCTCTCGAAAACCTTGCGTGATGAAGAAAAATCGATATATCATATTTGAATTTAGGAGAAGAAATGCTATCAGGATCACATATTTTTCTTTCTGAGACAAAAAAAATGTTTCTTTTTTGTTGCCCAGTGTTATTATTAAGTTTTTATCTTGCGTTTTGCTTTAAACGTGGTTTTAAAAGTGTTGTATTTTTTTAGTTCTGCATAGGTATAAGTTATATTTACATATTCCGTACTTAATATTAAGTTATAATAATAACCTTTTCTTTACCTCACCACACCTACGACATTGGTCAGTAGCATACACAAGAATTTTTAAACGGAAGGGGATCAGGGTTGAAGGTCTACCATTCTCGTATCATACTCCAATACGCAGCCAAACATAATTTTTGATTTTGTCGAATGTCGGAAACAAAAACAAAAAATAAATTACTTAATCAATAATTAACATTAATAAATAAAAAAATTACTAATATCAAATATTTAATTACATTTTGCTTACAAAATACATGGGACTAGAATGAATCGGGTAAAAAATGAAAGGTGATGAGGGAAGGACCGGACCCGTGGACCCCTCCATTGCTCTTGTGTGCGCCAATGACACTGGGTGGATCGCAACTTTTTGAAAAAATTAGAAATAGCCCACACCCTGGAAAAGTCTGCCCACCCCTGATTTAGATGAACGGAACGAATCCTTATTTTAGTTTAAAGTACATTTCTAGTTGAGTTCTAAGCGATGTTAAAAGAAAAATACGTTTAACCATGCTGAAATGCAGCTTTTATGTTTGTAATTTCATAAGTGTTAATAAGCAATTACTAATTTATGTTTTTATTTAAATAAAGTATTAGTTTGTGTTAAATAATAAGAAATACGCATATTTGGTTTCTTCCTTTTTAGTATTCTTGCTTATTCGAAAGCCTTATTCTCTAATTTATACGATTTCTCAAAGATTTAACTCTTTATAGATAGATTAGAAGATTTACCAAAATTGTTGCATTTCTGATGATATTCCGTCTCCTTTCCCTTTAAAGAATTCGCCTGCATTTAACATCCCTTGAGCTTTGAAATTAGAGAGCAAACAGATCAAACGTGAGGTGAACAGAAAGTAAGCGTTCATATAAAGAAAAAAAAGATAGTTACAACTTCTTCATTAGGAACTCGAAGAAAAAAACTGAAAAAAGGTCGGTGATGCAAAAGATAAACTTTTTTTTGAAGAACATTAATTAGAGCTTTACAGGAACTCTATTTCAGTTTACTATTAACAATTTGTCAGTAATTACCATGCTTGACTTTAGATTACGTTCATTGTTTCTCTCATTTATAAATTTCTAACATTAAATACACCAAACCTAAATAATTAGATAAACGTTTTCAACACGCAAAAAAATAATGAAAAATTCATTTATACATATTATAATAACAAAAAGAGACGCATCAAGAAAGAGCTATTCAAATGGGAAGAAATTGTGCATTCACATACCTTACAATAATGTATGTAAATGATTTATTTTAGCGGTCAATGGCTGAATAGCTGGAGCTCCAGATCATTGTAATAGAACATAGCATTCAAATCGTGAATAATATAGAGCATATTCTAATGTTAAGGCATAACTTTCATGCACATGGGATTCCATCGACCCATGTTGACTCGATCATTTCATGGCAAATAAGTTCTCCAGCCAAATGAGCAAATAACACCATTTAAAATAGAAAATATAACTGTATAAAAGGAAGCAAGATGGTTAAATAACGGAATCATTCGACGTTTATGTCGGAGTGATGCTACTATTCAACGATTCTGGCAAGAATGGAAGAACCATCATCATGCAGAACATCAAGATAGTAGTTGTTGATTAAAAGCAACAACATAATTGAAACAAGTTATTGATTATTTTTCTTTCCTTTTTTAGTTTTTATAACTACGATAGAATATCAAGAAAGAATGACTATCCAATCAGTGCTTACAGCTTTTGATGTGTATTTATCACCAATCCAATGAGTGCCTGAAATACGAAATTCTGCATTGACCATCCATAAGCAACTCAGCAAATGGAAGCTCAGGTGATGTGCAATACTGCACTGGCTGCTACTTACATTTACACGCTGCCGGATGTAATTACAATGATTCAACGTAGAATATCGTAGACTGGAGTAGAATTTTCAGGGATGAGCACTTCTTCTAACTAAACCCTGATGACTTAAAAAGACGTGTTTAGAGACATTATGGACACAGGAGGGATATTCACCCGACTGTCAGCTTCCACATAGCCTACAGTCAGGAATTATGGCAATGGGGCCATTTCCTTTAATAGCTGTACCAATTTGGCTATTATCTATGACGGTCTTATAGAACAGCTGCATGTCGATGAGATTTGACACCTTGCATAGTTGACTTCCCTTCATGGAATTTTGGACTCACATTTCAACAGAATGATGCACAACCGCACATGGAATGCTTGTTTACTGTTTGATTTACTACTCAACACTTCTCTGGCAGCCATGTTTGCCAGATCTTTCCCCAATAGAGCACGTTTGGGCTATAAGGAGCAGGAGTATACGAACATACCTGGAATGTGCCTACCTAGTTTTTAATTTGAAACGTATAAGGAAAGCAATCCCTCCGGAAAACATCCGCCAGTTTTACGACTCAATTATCAGCCGGATAACAGCTTGCATCAGGATCAGAGGTGAGCTTCTAAAATTACTATTTACTCATATATACCTTAAAGTTACAATGATTTAATTAGGAGGGTGTGCATTTGAGATATGGCCGAAATGGTTCCGCAAAATATTTTACCTCAATTAAAAGCCCTCTCTGAAATTTAGCAGGTTTACCGTTTAGAGAAACCATAAATGATTAGTTTGTTTATTTTACGATTTGTATGAGATCATGTTTTCAAAGTTTTTTTTCTTCTAAAGATTATTGTGAGAATTAAACTTTGTAAACATAATTAAAAATTTTAAATGTTTTGCTGGTTTTTAAAAAATATAACTGTGTTTGAAAAAGTCAATAAATGTGTTATAAGGCGTTGATATATTAAAGCATTTATATAATTTTTTTTTTCAATACGTAATTTCAAGACTTTTTTTTTAAATTTTGAAACAGAGGTATAATTTTCAGTAGTGAATTCGATTAGAAAAGACCCTAATACTTGCTTAGTATTAATTCTTCTTCATTAGTTTTAAATTATGTTTATAATAATTAATTGACTATCAAGTGTGTTTGTTAACCATTTTATTCAAGACTTTAGATATATTTATAACTACTGCTGAAATTTTTGTGTAATAATATCTATATAAAAAACTAAAATCATTCACTTTGTGATAAATATTCCTAATGCATAAATCCAGCATTGGAAGTATCATTTATAAGTAACTGTTGGGAAATATTGAATTGATGCAATGCATAATATATATTTCCCGATAAAAATAAATTTTACTTTCCCATCAGAATTTAATGAAGAAAATGAACACATTGTTAATAAAAAATATTTTTTTACGAAGTGGCAGACTAAATAAAGATTATGAGTTTTATTTTTCAGTCGCTACTCACTGATATAAAAAAATTAAATTCTTAGCATTCATTGAGTATATTTTGTAGTTCATTAGAATACAGATATTTAACGGAAAAATGATTTTTTAACACCATGGAACTACAATTTATTTACGTGACTGTTATTCATAAAAACATATCTATTTTTTTTAATTGCTTTAAAAATGCATTATTTTGAAAAATTGTTATTTAGGGGAAAATACCGAAATTCTTGTAGAATATATAGCGTAGTACTCTGTTTTTTTTACTCACGAAGTTTTCAAAAAGTTTGTTACAGGCAAATTAACTTATACAAATAAAGAAGAGCAGTTTTAAACTCATGAGTATCTCTTTAGGAATACAAGAACTGTAAGTAATTATGAGACGCATGAATAATAATGTATACATATATATAATAAACACACATATACATATATCTTCACACATATCCACGTATATATATATATATATATATATATATGGAATATATCATTGTAATGATACTAATTTTGTGGTTTATAGTAGTTGCAGTAAAAAAACTTTTTATATTGATCACATCATCGTTTACTTAATTTTAACATCAGGAGATTTTTTTTAATTTGAGCATGCGCTTCGCTCAAACAAAATTACTAGAGAGGAAACCATTCGTTTACTAGATTTATATATACAAAGAAAAACAGGGAGAAATTTAATATATAAAAAATATAATACCGTGTTCAAGTGAAGGGAAATATAAGTATTTTTAGAAATTACATGAATGTTTGGGAAAACTTTTAACTGCTAAGCGCCAGGCCGTGTAAAGCATTGTTGTATACTTTTATTGGGAATCGCAGATAAATCTGCCAAAAATTCAAGGTCTAAACCTTTTAATGATAAGATGCTAATACATCTGTAAAAATAAAAAGTTGTAATCTTTTAGAGAAAGATTAAATGTGATGCGCGCTTCAAAATAGCGTATTTGAATTTCTAGGTTAGACATGATAAATAAACAAGATTCTAATTTTAAGTAAATATTAATTTTTATTGCATATATATATATATATATATATATATATATATATATATAATATTGTGTATACAGGTGTATGGCTTTTCTTACTTAATTATTTATGCAAAGATAGTTATATTAATGAGGAATTCTTTTTACGAAATGTAATCCATTTTGATTTTACATGTAGAAACTTAATTACGACATACACAAACGAGAAGTAAACAAAATACGATGGACACACGAGTTGCATTACATTATAAACAACAAGTAGCGGTAGGTAAATTTTCCCTGAAACGGGAGTTTAAATAAAAAGGTAACGGAGAAGTTCAAAAACTCATATGACATCCGATGACGTCTCTTCCGATTGGTCCAAATTATCGAATGATGCACACATTATACAACTCTTAATTTAAAAACGCTGACTTTTTAAATATCGAAGAGATAAAGTTACGATTATATCTTGTTAGGTGGGTTAACTAGCATATACTTATTTACGCAAAGTCCTAAAGAGTTAGAATCATTACAAATTAAAAAAAATTAAGATAAAATTAACGTGATTTATTAAATATATATAATGCACACACACACATACATGTATGTACGTTTTTTATATATATACACACACATATGTACGTATATATATTCACAAACATATACATATATATACGTATATACACACACACGCATACACATATATATACATATATATGTACGTTTTCCCACACTCACATAAACACATATTTACGTATATATGGACACACATATATACACGTATGTACATATATATGGACACACATATATACACATATGTACATATATATGGACACACATATGTACGTATATATATACAGACACCACACATATACATATATGTACGTATGTATATATATATATATATGCACACATATATATATACATATATGTACGTATATATATATATATGCACACACTTATATATACATATATGTAAGTAAAAACACACACCACACCCATGTGCACACGTATACACATACATGTATATATATATATATATATATATATATATATATATATATATTCCCGACGTTTGCTCAATCAATTCAACAAAAGGTTAAAACCTTTTGGTTCAATTTTGTCTCATTTCTCTGAGAAACTAGCGTTGCTGGGTTGTAACCAAGTCTTCGTTATTGCTCTCTTCCAAACAACATAAATACGAACAAAGCTCTAGTGGGGAGGAAAAGCATCGAAGCAACAAGGGAAAAACAGTCTGTTGCTTTAATCACGCTTGGGGAGAGGAGACTGGGCAAATGGCCAAAGGGTCCCGTTAGAGATGGCTTTGGCGTGGGTTAATTGCTGCTGTAGCTGCATTGTAATGAATAGATTGGCGGTCTGAAATTCGTAGTTCAGATCAAGCGTCACATGACAGTAGGAATTTGAAACGGAATACTCCAGTTGCTTTCAATTGGCAACGGCATATTTCATATTGGAGAGGAATTTGCTGGGTGCTATTTGGTGAGATATACAGCAACCAAAATGCCATTGCATACTGATAGTTTTCTGTGTGTTTCTTACTATACATTCCTAATATCATATAAAATATTTCTTCCTATATTATTTTTAAAATTATTTTTATTTTAAATTTTTAACAAAAATCTCTGAAAAAGCAATTTATATTAAACAATGGATTAAAAGAAGATATTTTTATTAAAAGGTTTAATTTTATTAATATATTTCGAAATAAAAGTTTAAATACTGTGTATCTTTTCACATAAATATTTTAAAATTTTGCAATATTTCTTGTAATTTATATTAATAATAGAGAAAAGCCCATGCGCACACACAGACACACACACACATATATATATATATATTTAAATATACTGATGAAATAAAAATATGTTTCTGTTATTAAATCAAACGATTTCAAAAAAGATTCTCAGCTTTAAGGTTTAGACAAATTATATCTCAATTTAAAGTAATCTGAAAAATTAACAACTCGAGAGAAGTTACTGAAATGTATATATATATATATATATATATATATATATATATGCAAAATAATTCATTCAAAAGTTTAAATATTATTCTGAATTTAAATTGCCATACTCAGAGTAAAATTTACGTAATCCTACATTAACGGTTATATGTTATTGTTTTTTATGCTTCATATATATTATTGTTCTTTTAATGTGGAAAATTTAGAAATAATATTTCTACTTAACTGCATTGAAGTATACCATTATAGCCGTTATATACTGAACTAAAATATGCAGTTCAACTAATTTCTTAGTATATTTGCTTAAGCAATTTCGGGAAAAGAATATAGATTTACTGAAAGAAGCAGAAACGACAAAACAAAATTAAATCATAAAGTTAAATAAATAAAAGTCAGGGAGAATCTCCACTCTTTGACTTAAAATACAACAAACTAGTGTGCCTTAGAATTAAAAATACGGAAATAAGGCTTTTACAAGTAATGTACAAATTGGGTTATTGAGAAAGTAATAATTAGAATTAACTATTACATTTATAACAATTATAGAACTAATTTCTCTATAAAAATTGGTTCTATAAACTAATTGAAGTGCTTCCTGTTGCTTGAAAGGTTTATATACAAAATATTTCTTAATAATGTAATGAAATCAAAGTTATAGCATACTAAATTTTACAGATTATAGTTTTATTATAATGGGTGTTGCCACATTTGATCGACAAATTTAGAGGGGTGACAGTAGGCAGCATGGCGATGGTAAATAAACATAGAACATGGGGTCGCAAACCACGTTTAGTTGGAGTAATTCGACAAATTATGAAGATTGCTATATCGAGTGGAATGAAAAGAGGCAATAAGAGGTCAGAAGGCAATAAGAGGTACTGCATGTTTACAATGCTAACAATGCATTACAGCTCGACGTCAGAATTTCCACCATAAAGGATTGTCACAGGAATTGTTCGAAGCTGTTGCCACGTTGGTCCTAGCACAGCCGACACTGATGGACGAATGATGGTCGGGCGCGTTTAAACAAATCCATTGTGCTGGCGACGTCAGCTGAAGCGACGATGATCGATGCCATGAGATCCTCCACTGCAGATATTGGTGACTCATACACAAACGATTTCAGGTAGTCCCATAAGAAGAAATTTAAGGAATTCAGGTCCAGGGAGCGTGGAGGCCAAGCAACACGTCAGTCAAGTTCAATCCCTCCCCTAGTATATGTAGCATGGAGATGATCTCTCACAGCAATCGAAAAATGTTCAGGTGCACCAACGTGCATGAATCGCATATTTTCATGCCCAGTGACCGGTACTCCCTGCAGTAACTCCAGGAAAACATGCTGTATGAAAATAAGTTATTTTGCAACATTGAGGAGTTCGGACTGCAGGTACAGTCCCAACAGATGAGCAAGAATCCTTGCCCGCCCACCCGATGGCTATTATTATCACTATTTTCACTGATTAAACGCCGTTTGCGACCCCATGCTCCTTGATGTGTCATCCGCATTCTGCCAACTACCACCCCTCTAAATTAAACGGTTGAATTCAACAGAGTATAAATATTGTTAATGTAAGAATATATTTTCTAAAGTCTATATAAAGATATAAAGCATTCTGATTATTAATTTGAAGCATGTATTTACGGTAAAATGGCAGTGATAAACTAATATTAAAGCTCAGTAATCAATATATTTTTTTCTAATCATGGTGGTCATAAAATGACAAAGACAATAAAATTCTCAACATATATATATATATAGTTAAAATTCTCTACTAAAGAGAGATGAATAATCTTTCTTTAGAAGAGAGAGAGAGAGAGGAATATATATATAAACTTTGTTTAAACCTCTGCATTCCTACTTCCTAAGGCTAGGTGTTTGCTTTAGTATTTCTGTGGCTAAATCTTTTATATCATGACTATAGTTATCTTAGGTATATAACTATTTTTTGTATATTTTTGTAATATATATATATATATATATATATAATATATATATATATAATGAATATAAATATATATACAAGAGCATAATATCAGAGTCAGTATGATTAGCACAATCTGATTTCTATTCAGTACATTTCAGCTTAACCTTTAGTACTTCAATAACTATTTGGAATTTGTTACTGTATCAAGTACATGTAAATATGTTACTCTCTTATTTTATTGCTTCTCGTTAAATTAGGAACATTTCATTACTGAGCATATTTTAAAATATTTTTAAGTATCACATAATTTTAAGTAAGAATAATTTAATTATAAATAATGTCCATTAAGAACAACTTATGTTTCTTTGAGAAAAAAAAAAACTTTGCCGGGTTACGCGTTATTCAATTTTGTATAAAGCAATCATTTTTGCTTACCTTAATGAATGTTTAAAATAAACGTTAAAAGTAATTAAAACATGAATAAATATTTCAAATTTTAAAGGCACATTGCTCTTGCATAGAAAATGTAATTAAAGTTACAAATTCGAAAACATTATAAAAAATGTTTTAAAAAAACCTTATTAATCCATAAATTTTTTGGAATTTTAAACTGGAAATTAAAAATATATCGAATGCATTACATTAATTATAATAGACAATGATTAAATACAAATTTCTATGAACGTATTTTTCTTAAATAAGCTATTTTAACTTTTTACACATTATTATTAAATAATACATGATCTATATATAACAATTATACTTCGAATAAAAACGCGTACGTGAGTATTAAATCAGTTATTAACAAATATTTTAAATGGTTAGTTTTATTAAAAATTCGAATTTAAAAACATTTAATAGATTTTTTAAAATATTATTTAAAAAAATTGAAAACATTTGCTTATTTTGTACAAATATTTAATTTTTTAAGCACATATACATGGCAATAAATATGTAGGAAGAAAATAATCCACCATAAAATTTTATCAGTTCTTAATAGAGAATATTCCAAGTGAGATAGTAGGCAAAAAAGAACGAAGGGATTGCTAAAAATTACAGATCACAAAATTATTGATTTACAATAATTATCGGAAATACTATTAAATAATCGCATTTATTTTAAAGTGTTTTCTCATTTTCTAGTTTCACAAATCTGATATAAACTACCTCACCGTAATATCAGAAAATGGGCAATCATTGCGAATAATGGCACACGCATGAGTCTAAAAATTGCATGAATGTTTTTAACTGACATTAAAACGATAATATACCCTCATAAATATTGAAAGCATTCGAAGCGAAAATATTTCGAATCACCACCATGCATCTAGTTTAAAATATATGGCTTCAAGAGGAAAAGAGTTATTTATAGAAGCAATGGTAATAACACTTCCTTCTGAATTAATTCATTGATTTTTACTATTTATTTGATGATCTTACGTGCAGAAGGTAAAATAACTGAATATTCATCACGCCTCTTATCGAACTAAAATCGTAGATCATTATATATTTGTTTAAGAAAATTGTCACGATTGTAGAAAATCAAAAGAACTCGACAGGATTTATTATTCCTCAAGACTAAACATTGAAACACTGTAACAGTTTTCGGTAAATAATCATTTCGTTTCGCCGCCGGAACAAAAGATAAAGCGCATCCTTATTTCGAATTTTAAAAATTCAAAACTCTACACTTAATGATTCCCAAACAACAAATGAGAAACCATAGCAAAAAGGTAAAAAGGAAAAGGAGAAGAGAGAAATCATTGCAATATTCAATTTTTCAGTCTTCCTGTCATTTATGTAAATGAGATTGAAATTCGCGTATATTAATTTCAGTTTTCGCTGAAGACGGGGGTGGTTTGAGGTATGATTTCCTTTCTCCCCTCTCCTCGTAAACCCCCAAAGAAAACTGCTGCTACATCATGACTCTCATCAGTTTATTTTGCAGTACAAGGAAATAAAAGCACCATTGTACGAATTTTAGATGAGAGATTTCTCGTTTGAAGGATCGGAGAAAAAAGGAGAAAGGAATTTAAAAATATTTCCCCTGCGAAATCGGTATTCATAATTAACCACCTTGCGTAAAAAATAAGGAAAGGGTTTATCAATACATATGAAATAAAATATATACTCCAAGTTCTTACATATTTTGATGTGTGCATAAATATATATATAGCCTAGACGCAGAAGCCATTTACTTCTGGAAAAGCCACGCATTTGTATAGGGTTCGAAGCAATCGAAGTTTATGACTTAATTTGCATGGCAAATTCATCGCTTCTCCCGTTGCTTGGTGTAAGATCACATTTATGCGAAATAACTTTTAGTGTCGGTGCGACTTCGTTTAAGATAAGAGACGCCAGAAATTTGCATAAACAGTTACCGCACCCTTCTGATATGCTTCGCTAGCTTCCTGCCTTTTTATTCGAGTGAGCATATCTCGAATTTCGCCCTTATAAACAAATTGGCTTAGTGGAGCAATGGTATACTTACCGTAATGATAGATAACGTCAAAGTAAAAGAACTTCTCTATAGTTTGCGAAGGAAGGTTATATCTTCGACGATTTTTAACTAAGCGTCATCAGATGTATGAAATAAATGCTGAAAAAATGACTTGGGCTTTCTGTTTGTAAAATATTTAAGAGACATCATTAAAGTGTCACAGCTGTATAACATGATCTAAACCAGATGAGGAATACCATTTTACTCTTGGGGATCTCTTTTATCTATTTTTCAACTAAGGTAGAATTCAAAATTCTTTATTAGGATGTATTTTTAAAATGTTTGCTAATATTAAAAACCATCGATTGCAAATAACTTGGTGGGGCAAGTGAAGTCATTATATTAACCCCTTATAAAGCCACTATTTTTCTAGTAATGTTATATTTAAGTATGTTTGGTATTTAGGTTGATTATAAAGATAAATTAATTTAGATTATTATTTAAAATTAATTTGATTGTAAAGACCATTTTTTAATGGGACGTAGGGCTCCCACCATCAACTTGGAGCGTTTTAAAGGTACATCTTATGTTTAGTATTTATTTTTATATTGCATTGCATGATATTTATAATATATAAATTGTAAATGGAAAAGTACACAGAAGGAAATATAAATTAGATATTTTTGATATTCAAACATCTAAAAATTTATATATTTTGCTTTTCATGAAATTTTAGAAAACAGGGATCAACATATATTTAGACATTGCAAGCATATCTAACATAAACGATAAACGTATCTTATCCTCATGTGCTTTAGAAGAGCACAAATAGCCGTATCTATATGTTTTTTTTTTTATCAAGTTAGCATATGGTCACCAAATTTAGTAAATCGAACGTCGTATGGAATAGTTTTCTTGCTACTCTGGACACTTGCAGGTCATGCATTGCGCTTACGACTTGAAAATTCAGATATCAGTTGTTGTTCTAGCTGAAATGCTAGCAACATAAATCATAGGTAGGAAAATAGCTTCCCATGTGGACATTTAAAAACTAATTAAGTTGGTAGTAAGTATACTTAAATCACAGCTGATAAAAGGTTAGTATAAACTTTAATCTTGTTGAAGAGATTTCATTCTCATAAATAATATTTTAATAAAATATAAAATATATAATAGATATCTCAGTTGATATAATTTATAATACATACCTGTGATTAGTAAATATTTATGTTTTGAGCTCATGAAAAAAAAACACATTTTATTCACGGATCAAAAAAAAAAAAATGTACCATTAACATTCGTGTGTTTTTTTAATTAATTGTTTTCCTGATTTATTTTTTTATTGATTTTACATATAAAAGCAAGTCGTATTTTTCCCGAGATTTTCTTATGCAAATATCCAAAAGGCTGAAAGGGGTTATATATTTTCTTGTTTAGTATATTAGAACGACCTTGAAATTGACTCGAAAGTAGATTAGAATGTTCTATGAATCTGTTTTCTAAGGAATACTCTTGAGCCAACGGAATAGCCTTATGCAGATACAACTTCTAGCATGATTAGTTTATAATTAGAGCATTATCATGCTTTGCAAATTTCAGTCATAGTTTACATATCTTAAATGTTTCTGTCGAATCATTTTTAGTATTTATGTTAAAAGCTGAGACTTACTCTTAATTTACCTTCTTATGTTGAGAGAATGTGAAATTATCTTTAGCTAAATAAATATGAGTGTTTTAATTTTGATTTCACCTTTTTTGGACCTACCATCTTAAGAAATGTAGAACCACAATGCTGACAGTACAGAATGCAGCACCGTGAAGAAGGGCGGTAAATTTTCACTGTGCACATAACACAATAATATAAAGAAATGATTAGCATTTCAGTGAAGATAAACATCAAGGATGTTTCTAGTGCAGTCAAAAAGTAACATTTAAAGAAAGAGCAGAAAACCATTTAGAAGTATTGTAACAGCTTTTTTCTTGGTGATTGTTTTGCGTGAAATCAGTATGCATTGAAAAACATGAATGTCTTCAAGCATGTTTCTGCGAATAACATCTTGATGGTTGGCTTAGTCTGTAGACTGTGGAGAAAAGTTGCTTAAGTTTGCTTAACTGTTGCCTAAAGCAATTCCATTTTGGTCTTGCTTCCAGTATTAGGGTTTAATGTCGGTTATTGGATTTCACTTATGCTTCCCTAATACGCATTGTCGAAATCAACGACCAACTAGATCTTTATGTCTGAGGTTTTAGAACCATTTTCTTGCTCATCTTCAGAGCTTTCCTGCTGCTATATTCTAATTGGATAGTCACACTTGGCTCGGAATGTTCAAGATTTGTTATTTGCCCATCAGATTTTACTGCTGCCTTGACCTGCATGTTCTCCCGATCTATCACCAATGGAACACGATTGGTCTAAGATTGCAGAATGACTTACCCGGCTTATTTCACCTGCTGCTACACGAGATCAATTTTGATAATTTACAGAGGAAGCATGGGCTCCAACAAGAAATCTCAACTTCCTTTTATTTAAAGAGGAGACGTATAAGCCTTGTATCAGTACGGCAATATTGATATAGCAAGTAAAAACCGGCTTACTGACAAAAATATATTTTGCATTTTTAAATTCATGATAAAAGATATAATAATTTTCAGCAAACAAAAAAAGTGCTTCTTTTGCATCGGAAATTCGAATAAAAAATCCGTCTACAAAGGAGTTAAACTAGTCCCTGGTCACGTAATTAAAATCTGGTTATATATAATCAATAAATCTTGTAAATCCTATATAAAAACTCGTTTTTGTTTTGAAGTACAAAATATGCTAACTAAGCATATTATTTTCTCATTCAAGAGTAATATTGATGAAAGTAATGCATACTTTTTAAAATAACTTACATTCCCTAGCATACTTCAATTTAATACTTGTAATGGTATGAAATATTCTGAATATCTCATTATCTTACTAAATTTTATTCTTCTTATGGAATGAATTATTTAAAAAATAATAAATTCAAATCTCGCTTTGAAGTTGCAACGGTATAAAATGTAGCTAAATTGTTAATAGATAAATATTGTGATATTTAGTTAAAAAATGCCACAATCTATTTAAAAGAAAAGTTAATAAATGAAAAACTAATACATATATATATAATTTTTTCCTAAGAGGAAGAACAATTTTTTAAATTTTATTAACTAAGTAATGTGACGCATTGAATTATTACAATATTAAAAAAAGAAAATTGAAATTGACTGGAAGCTAGTAATCCCCTTTACATGGAAATAACTTTTAAATAATGGTATTAACATAGTAAAAAAAATAGGAACTCTGATTTGAGAATATACAGGTTATTATTAATTTCAGATTTGCGTATAAGCTGTTAAAAAAAAAGGCTAATCCTTGAACTTTGAAGCTTCTTACTCTTTTTTTTTTCATAATGCATTCTAAACGTCATTAATTCCAATATTTCAATGTGTCAAGTATCAAGCAGAAAGTGATATCTTTTTAATTACTGCAGTTACTCATACAAGCGCCTCTTAACAAGCAATTTATTAAAGATAAAATCTCAGACACGACATAAATGAAGACACTCATTAATTTAAAGTAGATTAATTTAGCAGGAATGTTAAAAAACTTCCGTGATTAAAAACACACATTGATACTTACTACTTTCAAATGAGCTTATAATTATAAAGTATTGAATGAGTAAAGAGATACAAATATAAAATTCTGCATGAATCCTTCAATATTTTGTAAGTACTAAAAGCAGTCATTTTGGTAGAAAGAACTTTCAGAACTTAATGAGATAATATTATGCTTTCAAATATTTCTATTAATGAGAATGAAAAGATTTGAAATTTTTTTTAGTTTGTCGACTATGTACTTCATTCGTGCACTAAAAATTAAATCAAGTAATTTTAGTTTCTTAACAAGGTTTAAGTTATATCTATGCTATATTGCCTTCCGTTGCATGTATAAAAATATTAAGTAAAACAAAGTTAGATGCTTTAATTATATTTTTTATATTAATACATACATTTCTTTAATATTTTCCCATAATTTTGCAGATAAATAGTTAAAGGGCATTGAAGATCAGAAATGTGAATGTGTAGCTTTCAAAACAAATTTGAATGTAATGGTTTGAATTGTTTTATTCAAGTCACATTTTAAATCTGCGTGTGTGCTATTGGACGGGTCTCGTAATTTTGAACCTCGGTCCAGTGACGAGGATGATACCTGTGAATTGGAATACCATTCTATAAACTTCAACACTTATGAGAGGATTTTGAGCATGGACATATTTAAAGGACGACTGCCTCTCAATAAAGCGGGTTCTCTGAGGCACCAGGACCCATGATTCGACAACGCCGGCTACGATTTTCCTCCGCTATCACCTCCCCCGAAAGAAGTAAAGAAGCGTGCAGATGCAAATACTTTATTGTAGCAAAAATTAGTTTAAAATTAACTGCACACGAAAAAATACATATCCACATCTATAAAATCCGTATTCATTAGCAATAAAGAATTATTATTCTTAGCACACAATACTTATTTATAATATATATTCTAAATATTAGGGCTAAATATCAGAAAGTTAATATATTAAAGTAGTTCTTGAGATTATATACTACGCTGATAATTGAGATCAAACGGACTTATTAGTTTTTTTGAAGTTAGTACTCATTAAAGGTTCTCTTTTTTACAATATCATAGTCAACCGTTTGCGAAATGCTGAAAATTAGTAAGCCCAAACAAATGGATTTACTGATGTTGAGACGGTATCCTCAAGGTACATTAGTCGAAAACATTGAAAACATAAATCCATCTTTGATAATTGCTAATCTGCATTATACGTTTGTATGATTTTTGCTTCATTGAAAAAATCAGTGGGCTAATGAACCTCAAAATATTGAACCATTATCAAACGACGAGAACCACTCGCACCCAAATATTATTACCTAACTTTCCAAAAGACGTCTTTTAGAAAATTTTATAAATTAAATGTGTAGCAACTTTTAACACTGCGGAAGAGTGCATTTGGTGTATTTACGAGCGTGAGTCCACAACTCGACATGAACTCTATCAACGATGAAGTTGATAGTTTTAATTAAAGAGACCACGGATTAGTATGCCGCCCCACCTAGTAGGGTGGTTATGACACTTGGCTTAGAATCCCGAATAAGGCATGGGCGTATCTTCGGGAAAAGAACTCGGACTTTCGCCTGAAATGGATTCCCGTCTCGAATGGAAAGTAGCCCATTCCTTCCGTTCTATGCTGGGATCACCGTTTGTAATGAAAGTCTACATACTTCTGTGTTTCTACTGTTTGTTTCTGTTAATCTATCTCTTTCGTATGTATAACACTATGATACAAACAACAAAAACTGGTTAGTATTACAAGACGATTTTTCATAAATCTCCAGTAGCATTGCTCTTGATTAGATTCGTGTATATGCGGATGCCCAAATAACCATGAGGGTTTTTTGGTTGAGTATATATTTTCTATAATATTCTCACGTTTATGTGTGTACTTTTATATACATCATAGTTGCTTCCAAGATTTATTTCACAATTAATTCAGAACCAAAAATATTCAATGTTCTTCAGACGCAAAAGAATGTCGTAAGCAATAGTTACACACACATTTAACACTAAGTCGATTCTGCATTCCCGTGTTGGTCATTTTTCACAGTTCTGACATAAATTACTACAGACACATACATCTGGCATATATTTATAGAAGAAAGTATCACATAAATCAAGAACTAATAATGTATGAATATATATATATATATATATATATCCGAGAACTACTACTTTTAACACTGTAATCAAGAAATTGATTTTTCATAAAACATAAAATCACTTGAAGCTGCGAGATACTTTTGTCATTTAGATACAGGAATGAAATAATTTGAGTTGCTTATTTAGTAAACACTAGATATTCAAACTATTTAAAAAAATCATCAAAATATATTACTTAAACACGTTACTAATATTACTTTTTTACCAAGTTGTTTAATATAAAATATTTCATTCATTTTGTTGAACATTTAGGCTGCCGTGTCTTTCATCAGCATATGAAACAAGAACTGGCAACCTCTTTCTACGCAAAATAATTTGTGTTCGTCTGAAATCAAAAAGAGCTGGATAGTTTTACGAGAGCAGCTGTTACTTAATAGATAGTTTTCGATAGTCCGCGTTCAGTTCTCCATTGCAAAGCATATTCGACAGCTTGCATCACCGAATTCCTCTCTCGAAACAATTTAAAGTAAAAGCATTAGGATTTAAGCCATATTTATTCTTTGTTTTTAGCTTCCACTGACAATCGCATGTTCTGAGGTAGAGGTAAGGAATTCATTCAATTTTACGATACATTTGATTATTAATAGTGAATTTAGAAAGTAGAGTTGTTTATTCGACTTTTTTTCAAAACAGAATTTTGTCAATAAACAAGTGTATACTCTCATTATGCAAAATTATTCGATGAAAAGAGAATAAGCCCGAAAAGATAATTTTGATTATTATACAAAAGGAAATCGCTGCAATGGAAAGTTTTTAAGCAAAATTTATCCATTCGTCATATGAATTGGTAACTTTTACAATATACATCTTTTAATTAAAAAGCATATGTTATAGGTTGTTTATTTCTAATTATAATAATGACTAATAATATAAGCATAATTATTGAATACATTGTACCCTTGCTTGCACCTGATTTTTACACAGATTTTTCACTTATATAAACATGTTTCAAATACACCAGCAATAAACAACCTAATGTATTCATAGCATATCCCTATGAATCAAGAATTTCAGATATTTGGTCTAAACATCCTTGGATCTATAATGAATAGTACACATATTTTACTGAATTAAAGCAGAGTATATACTTGAAATTTCATGACTTAATACCATTAAAATTTCATCAAAATGTCAGGAACAGCTATTACGCAAACTGTAACTAATAAATGCTTAAATATTTTAAATCTCTAACGCAGTTCCAAGTGAGAAATAAATACTTAATGCAAACATCAGAATTCTTAGTTATAATGAAAGTTCTACCTATATGTTTAAAGATTGTTGTAAGCATGCATATTCAAGACTTAATAAAAATTACTGACTTTATATATAATGATACAGTTTTATATAATTAAAAAATTGGTTAAAGTGTAGATTAGGATGTTTTTTGGAGAAATTGGTAATTTTTCTGGTGACCGATAACGGTCGCCAGACTATCGATACGTACCGATAATTGTTCAAAGTTGCCAAAATAATTCTAAAGAAAACAATAATGTAAATTTCAACGTATAAAAAAGAAAATTATCGGAGTTTACTGAAACATTCTAAAATTAAGAAATAAATATTCTAAAAATTAAAGACTTACTTTCTGTTGGAATTATAATTTTTGGATGAAAAATAAACTTTTTGAGATTACAGAGAATGAGGAAAAATTCCGCCTATTAAATTACTGTGTGTGTACATTCGTTTTCAAATGAAATTGGAAATTTAGAACAGAAGTGACTCTCAAATGAAGTGATTAAGTTTTATTTGTACTCAGAAGCTTGTTCTCCCGAGACAGTTATCTTAAAAGAGATGAAATCACAATAGGCTTTTTGAATCCACATATTTATTCCCTTTAAATTCTGGGATTATACCTAATTTATTTTCTTCAACTATTCTTTCTCACAGTCTTTTTAATACGATTCTTATTTATGTCTCTCTAGCTGTTTTCTAAATAAATTTAACAAACAGAGTCTTCTTTTCAATCAACTGTTTGTTGTTTTTACATATTGGATATCCGATAACAATTAAAATCAAACAGTTAGCAATACACATAATTGTATCACACACAAAAACATATATAGGTACATTTCCTTTGAAGTACTCCAAAAAAAACATTTAAAGACAAAGACACCCCAATCCACGCTCCATCTCAAAAATTAATACATGTGGATTTTGAAAAGTTTGTTCAAAACTCGCGATGAATAATAAATAAATAATATATTCAACGAAAAAAATAACTCAATATTCTACAGACATTACAAATTTAATTGTAGAGTTAAAATATAAGTATATCCATAAAAAGCCCTTTTTTTAAAAGCATAATATGGAAACGTGCTATATATATAATTTAAGACTTTCATTGAAATTTGAAACTTTTTGAATACAAATGAATTTAATTTATTCAAAAGTAGATAACATGCAAACATAGAGCTATTCATGTAAATCAGATGTAAATAACTTTCACATAATTTCAAAAGTAACTTCTCATTTGCAAAACTTCGGGCTTTTCTAGAGTGTAGAGAGTCAGAATATTAAAGCATAGAAACTTAGTAATTAGAAACATTGAACAATAATAGCGAAGAATAAGAATATTAATTTTAAAAATTAAAACTTGTTTGGTTAAGCCTTGTAGATGAGCTGCATATTATATGAGTTAATTTTCCCCCGTATTATCTTTTATAATGCAAAATGGTTTCTCCTAATTGCTGTATTTACCAAAATATTCTGTTTAGCCTTACTCTGAATTCTTATGAAACCTTTGTCTATCTTTCAAATTTATAAATTTATGATGAAAGTAAATAAATAAATGCAACAAATTTAAAATGAGATACAGTAAAGAATTGAAATAATATAGACGTAAAATATTATCCCCTTAAGAAATCTCTAAAAAAAATATTGTCTTACAAATACATTGTTTTTATTAATTCTTTCTTAAACTTTGCCTCAAAAAGAAACTGGAACAAAAACTTAAACACTATTAGGATTATTATACTTAAAGTGAATATGTGTAACACACTCTACCATATTGATTATTTTCCAAAAATGTAATTTTGTTTTTATTTTAGCTGAACTTTTGATAACACTTTGTACGTCATTTTGTACTACTGCTTGATACTGATGACAGATCAATAAAATGCATAGATTATATGAAATAGTAATTTTTTACATTAAAAATATATATTTTCAGTTTCGTGTAATGACACTGTGAATACATTAAAACTAGAATTAAAGTAATTGTAAAAATTTTAAGTAAGTATATGACAAGGAAAATAATTAAACTGAAACATAACTACTCATTTCAAATAATCGTAAATATTTCCCATAATGCACATAGCAAAACTAATTTCGAAGGATGATTGCATTGCATCTTTTACCTGGATGCGAAATATTTCTTCTAAGCTGAGAGCAAAATAAAACAGAATAAAAATAATCCCATAAAAATGCAAGGGAAAACTGCGAAGGGATTTCTTTTTAAAAATCCCTACGCTGTCATTTATTCCTTTACCCCAAATCCAAGCGTTGGGGAACTTCATCATAAAATAGTGAAATTTCGAAACTCCGAGTAATCTCAAGATAATCCTTTTCATCTTGAGGAGCGGCCAACTTTAATTCCTTTCCGTGACTATCCCTCACCACACAATAACGTCCAAACCGAAGAAGAAAAAGTGTACAATCAGAAACTACGGCTAGGGATAAGTTCTGTTAACACCACCGGACAGATATCTAGTGCAGTGGAATGGCATTAGTGGATAGTGTAATGAAAGCCGTCTATCTTAGGTCTACGGAATTGCCTGGATTCTCGGTCGTACATATTTCATGTCGTGCCTAGCACCTACAGGGCTGCGGGATCTTCGAAGATTGTATGTAATGGCCTTATATTAATATTAGATGACTCTGATTGCTCTTTTCCGACGTAACCAATTGCTGCCGGTGGTGAATTTTTAATGTGATATATCTACTTGGCGCTCCCTCTTATCAGTTCTTGCACCTGTGCTGATGATAACACGGCCTTTTATGTGCATCCAGAGACTCAATAATTGAAGGGGTGCCGTTAAATTTTTAGCTGCCGCTTTGTTTCAAGGCACTCGGTAGCCGCAGATTACACGTCAAATTTCGATTAAGCGCTGTAGTTATTTATTCGTAGTTCTGGTTCAATTAAAAAGTTTTAATGATCTTAATAATGATCCTCCCAGGAAATCAGTTAGCTTCGGTTTAGAGGATTTGGGGTCTTCATACTTTCTAATTTTCTCGCTCGTAAAACTTTGTCGGTGTTTTGACGGAAAATGAGGTATTTGGACCCGTGGGATGTTTACTTTAAATTGCCATAGTTCATTCGCCTTAAACGGTTTGGAACTGGTTAACGCTGGTTTTATTCATGGAAGTTAACTATTTTCAATGTAAAAACTTTACGAGGAGAGCTAATTTAATCGAGTTAAAACACTGAAATTTACGATTGTGTCATGGTCTTTATGGAGCAATTTTATTACCGCTACTTGAGTTTTAACACTTTCAGTGCATAAAGATACTTTTAATTAACGTATTTCCAAAAGTAATGTTTTAAATTTGAATATCCTTAAAATTTGTATTTAAACATTAAAGCGTTTTATTTCGATGAAAAGATGACTAAAGATTGAGTTAAAAATTTTATGTTTAAAAAAGCACATGGTTATGGTTAAACTTAGCCATCTCATTCTCGGAAAGAAAAATTTGCTAAAAACATAAAAGTGAAAATAGAGAAATGTGAGCTGGGAAAATATTACTTTTATTAATGATTACATCTCAAAATAAATTTTGTATAGAAGTAATAGGATTCGTAAGATTCGGTAATTAGATAAAGCAACTGACTAGCGGAAAAATATCTTTCAGTAGACGCAATTATTGCAATAAGCAGCAAAATTCCTCCGATTGCATTGTTCATGTAAGCATTCTTTCTCATGAATATTATGTAAGCGCACAAAAATAAATTAAAGGCACAAAAAATTGTTCTTTCTACCACAATATGCAATACATCTAACATCTGATTATTGGAATTAATTCCTTATTTATTAAATTCTAGCTATCAATACAGAAATATTTCATTTGAAAAACATTGCAGATTATTTTTTTAAGTTAAGTTTGTTTTCATGAATATATATATATCAGTGTTCTTGCATATCTCTAGATGAGTAACATTTGCAAATAATGTAATCCTTACCAAAAATATTTATTCTGAGACATTTTTAAAATCTTGTTTATTAAATAGAGCAAAAATATATTGTCAATTGAAGTTACTTGTTTCAACGTAATAGGTAACAGTTTAAAGCATAAACGTACCTGTATTTACTTTATTTATTGACACAGCTGAGTTAGAAAGACGTACGTTTAGTTGAAAGGTCATTGGTTTTTCCCTCCTTCTGATCTCCTTAGCACAAAGTAAATTTGAGAATTAAGTTGAGTGAATTCCAAAAATGTATTCTCTTATACTCAATGAAATTTAGTCCATCCTTCCTTTAGGATTTCGTTAAGAATTATGCTCCATTCATGAAATGTGCCCTTTGTTAAATCTAGTTAGTTATAACTTCTCGTTACGACACCAGCAGCAATTTCCCAAAATGCAATTGAATGATATCGCTTAATAAACCACGAGAGAGTTGAATTCCTCCTCTTTGTCAACGTTTGGATTATTTAATTGAATGGAGCCCTCAAGTCTCGCATAAATTAATTCTCTGTCGGGAATGATCGAGTTGATATTAGTTTCGGGTACTATTAACTTCCGGCGACAGATAATGAGCATAATTCTAGGCAAAAAGGAGCAAGAATTTTCCATTATATTTTGCTGGTAATTTTTTTCTCCAAATTTCTATTATTTAGTAAACGTGGGACTAATGTTTAATATTTAGAAGTAAAAAACAATATATTTTATAAACACAATATAACACAATTATTCCCATTCAACTGGGCTAAATTCATGGGACGTCCTAGTCACATGATAACTGGAATCAAATGTTCCCTGCCATTCAGTTCTTGCATTCCTGTGACGTCATTGTAACGTGATAGATGTAATTATGAGCTTCCAGCCAATCAGTTCATGCGTTTCATTGTTAGTAATTTTGGTTTTGGCAAACACTTTCTTTCCAAAAGCACATAGTTGTAACGGGTATATCCACGTTTTTCCTAATAATCCTCTTGCGGAATTACTTTCTTTGAATATTATTTTTTTATTAATAACTTCCTCCCGTAGAAGAGGACGCGATGCGATATATGTAAATGATGCCATGTATTT
This sequence comes from Trichonephila clavata, assembly GCA_019973975.1. Lineage (NCBI taxonomy): Eukaryota > Metazoa > Arthropoda > Arachnida > Araneae > Nephilidae > Trichonephila > Trichonephila clavata. The sequence goes on along the minus strand of BMAO01019114.1, from coordinate 309,219 downwards.
AAGTATTAGGTTTCGGGTTAGAAGTTAAAGGATAGCAGTGAAGATTAACGTAAGATAAACGTAAAGCTGGACGAGAGCACTTCGTAGATTATTTGATTAATATTAAAATTGACGATATGGTCAATTAGTTGTTAAATTGGATTCGATCGGTTTTGATTAGATTACTTTAGAAATTATCTGTAAATATAAGAATGTGTATTGTCTGGACATGCTAAGTGTAAAATATCCGATTTATTATTATATCTCCAATTATCTTTCCAACTTCACTCTATTGCTCTCATATTCATCATTTGGTGCATTTCTTAACTTGGGTTGATGAATTGGTGTCGTTGTTTAGAATTGTAAATAAATTCAGTTGTTTTGACCTATGGATAGTTTTCCTTCTAACTCTCGTTCACTGATGGCTAGAAAAACCAAACCATCATTGCATAGTGTTAAACAATAATATCGCACTTGGGTAAATATAAGGTACGATTTTATAAATACATGCACAATATAATATATTTCTTTTAATTTAAAAATTTTCTTTGAAGAATCCTTATACTTCAACATTTTTACCAATTTATCAAATTTGAAATTTTATCTAAATTTTACTGGTAGAGCAACGTGAACAAGTCTAATGCCAGTTCTGAATTCAATGGGGAGCACTTGTTTGAATTTATCTGAGACCGTTATGAATTTGACCTTTTTGCAGTGAATTTTATTATATAATAACTTGTTATATATCATGTTTCTTTATTACAATATTCATCTCATTAAGAAAAACTGATATTTCCTATCTATGTGTATCTATAATGCAACTGATCAAATAAAAAATAGAAAATTTGTATTGGATTATCTCCGAGAATTCAACTCAAAAGATGATGCTTAACGTATAAATACATGTAAATGCAAGTATTTTGAGTTAGTGTTTCTTAAAATTTATGTACTATAAAGTTATGAGCTGTAATATTGTAAAGGAGAAAGTATAATTTTTTTAAATGGAGAAAATGATCTGATATAGTAGTTTTATACTAAGAATCTATTTTTGAAAGATTTACAGTTTTTCTTTCTTTTTTACAAAGGACAAATATATTTTAGTTTTTTCTAGCAATTATTGCTCTACATTTTGACAAAACAAAAATGTCAGGAAGCATTTATTGACAATAATTAAATTTTCAATATAAATTTGCTTATAAATTATTACACTTACCAAAAAGTTTTATGAATGCCTATTCTCTTGTTGCAATTATGACACGGATTAAAATAAAATCTCTCTTGCTTATAAAATTATATCTAAATAAATAAATAAAAGCTTAAAATTATGCTTATTTTATCTTTTAAAAATTAAAAATTTTAAACAAATTGAATAAGTGTAGATTTGTGAACACAGTGGCTAATTAAACCTATTAATGTTAAAAATGGTGAAATTATTTGAGGTTATTTTTATGCAAGTTTAACTCTACATCCAAAGGAGATAATTTATTGATATTGAAAATGAAAAACAAGTAAATAAAAAATAAAATAAAACACTTTCTGTATAAGATCTGCTCATAAAGAGTTCGAGAGTAAGCCCCATAACGTAATGGTGAAAACTTACTTATAGATAATATGCACATTTCTTGTACATGGTGTCCCAAAATCATTGAGACAAACTTAAGAATGAGGAAGAGGACATCTCAAAAATTCAGATTTGCATAGTAACCCGGGGCCGGGAACGTCTTCTTTCGGGGCTAGGTGGCATTGTTCACAAGAGCATTGAATGATATAGACCTGCATTACTACAGTCATTTGAAAAGCCATCAAACGCAGAGGTGTTTTGCACGTTTTACGAATACCGAGCATGCCGATATCCACCTGATTTACGGATTGTCTGAGGGAAATTCACAAGCAGCAGAAAGATTGTGTCGCGTAAGCTACCCGTACACAGATACATCGGCCCACCGGATGTTTTCCAATTTGCTTAACAATTTGTGTGAATATTGATCATTACGAGGTAACAGGTATAGAGTGAGGTGGGCCACGAATGACTCTAATTCCTAACATGGTACTCCGATTTCTTCGAACAGTATCCAACACATTTTGTTAGATGCAAGGAATAAAATGTATTGAATACTGTGACCCGTTGGAATGCGTTTCCGACCATGGGTTGCTATGCCAATCGGAATCCTTGTGATGCCCCCTACCTCCCACCTCCCCTTAAAGTTTGTCCCGATAATCCTGGGATATATATTTTAATAAATGGAGGGAAAATTTAATGAAAACTTCAAGTATATATTTTCGCACAGAAGATTTCTTCATTTTTTTTAGAATCTTTTATATTCTAAATCAAAAATTCAGAAGTAGATCATTAATTAGAAATAAGACAAGGGATATAAGAAAAAAAATTGGCAAAAACAAACTTTAAAAAATCTTATTCAAATACACATATACTTTGATTTATTAATAAATTATTTTTTTTTTTTGAAAAAAATCCAATTAAAATATTGCATTTATTATTTTAAAGTATTACTTGACAGGCCATCAAAATATATTAAAAACAACGGTTTCAGACAATATTACCTGTATTCCATGATCTTCCCACATTCTAATATTTAAATAAATTTATTCTTCAGCACCCAGAAACATGCATATATTTAAATATTTTACACTATTTCTTTCAAAACCATGAATATAAAAGTAGTTATAAAGAAAAGAATGCAAAGTTTAACAAGTTTGAGGAACAAAATAATAAATTTTCACATGATTTTCTGTATATTTCTTCTATCTTAGAGAGAGAGAGAAAAATGCTACCTAATAAAATTATGCTTGAAGGTATATAAGAAAAATATATTTAAAGGACACCGTATTTATTGATTATGTCTAAAAATATTGAAATTATAAGAATGCGTCCACGCACACAAAAAGATTATGGATTACCAAAAATTAAATATTAGGAAAAATTATTCTTTGGGCTCAAAATATCAATACTTTGCTATGTTTGCAAGCTTGAGCTATATTAATATAAAAATCAAGATTTTTATTGCAATATTTAATACTTTTAGTTTAATTACTGATTAAATTTCTTGTCATATTTTTTTGAATGAAGACTTTTTTTTATGGATAGTTAACTAATTTTCAATTTGCATTATTGGATATAAATTTTGATTTAATTTATGGTACATTTATAGATATTAGCAATAGGATCAGGCATCTTTAATCATGCTGAAAATGATTCTGTATCATATATCATGATAAATTCCTCAGGTGAGTTCAAACGTGATGACTGTTCGAAATGAATAATGAAATGACATATCATAACTGCTGCTGTGAAACATTATGACTACTCATCAATAGAGGAAGAATATTTTATACTGACATCTCCAATCCGAATTCGCAGTTGTTTCTGCCACATAACATATTCAAAGAAAAAGGATCTGAATTATAGGTCTTCTTGTTTTTAGAAGTACTCTGAAGAAAATAATCACGAAAGAAGCGCAGTGTTTCGTGCTTTGATTAATGTATCTTTGGTTGACTCAAAGGACATAAGTTTGTAGCATTATATCAAGTAAATAACATTTTTGGTGGCAATGCAAAAACATTGATGATCTTATTAAGAAATTAAAGACAAAAAAATTAAGTGCTTATTGTAACGTAAAATATTTAAAAAATAGAAGACAAGAATAATTGTTATGCATACTACTGATGAACTACCTTATATGCTAAAATCTCTCAATTATTTCCATCTCAAATTTACATGAAATCAAAATGAACTAGAAAAATATTACTCAGTGTAGAAAAAAGAGTTATGTAAAAGAAATATTTCATAAAAATGGTTATGTAATAAAAATTAATCAACTAATTCTTGATTATCATAAAACCAAAAAAAATACTGAAATTTATTTCAAAAACAAAGTTTTATACATAAAGTAAAAAATAAAAATAACCAAGTACTTAGGATTTACACTGAATTACGTATATGGTAAATTGAATCGGAGGTTTGAGTTGATTAAAGAGGAGCATATATTGATTAATTTGGCCACAAACTTAAAAGAGTTAATCTGTAATTTTAGTGGTGAATAAATATATGGTTGTTTTGTATGTTTCTGTGTGCTTTTAAATTCATACATATACTGTTCTTTATTTTTTGTATTTGTGTATGTTATTTTTAAACACTAAGGGAAAGATTTAGAAGTATTTTCTGTGCGTCACTAAACAAACATCAATCATGAAATATAAGTTTTTTTGTCTGTGTTTCAAAGAGTCGCTCTAGAATTCGTCATATTTACATTATTACCACATGTTATTTCTTAATCTGTATTTACTTGTTAATTCATCGAATTGAATGATTTTAGAAACAAGGAAAAAGAACAAATTTATATAAAAATTAATTTAATACAGCGGATTCTTTTTTTAATTTTCAGTTTGAATCATTTTAAACTCAGAATTAAAGTAGACAGTGTATTTGAAAATGTATTTCACACAGATTGCATTTTAAACGAGCTGGAGTGCACCCCATATATATATATATATATATATATATATATATATATATATATATATATATATATATATACAGGGTGTTTCATAAATGATGGGAGTAACTTTAAGAGGTGATAGTACACATCAAGACGAGTAATAGTAAATAGGAAACCAAGTGTCCCAAACGTCTTCCGAAGGAGAAAGGAGCCATCAAAGTTTAGGGTCCTAAATTTCAAATGATGATAAAAAACGGGAAAATGGATCGATTCATTTGCGGTTTTCACTAAAATCATTCTTTAAATTAGTATTTTCATTAAAAAAAGTTTTAAAGACAAAGTTAAAAAAATGCCGTTAGAGGGCGCTCTAGACTTTGGAGTACCGAACAACTACCTTTTACCAGTATTTTTTTTATTTTGTTAAATGTTTACAAAAGCTTAGATTTTAACTTGAATTTTGAGCGCAAAATTGAAACCATCGGGAGCGGTTAAGTGGCGCAAATGTAACCGCGTTTAGGGAGGAAAAATTGAAATGCTCGTATGTAATGATCAAAATAAAAAACGATAAAGCAAACTTTAAGAGGCGATAGTACAACACCAAAACAAGTAACATTCATCAAAGAAATCATACTCGTAATTTTAACCCGAAGGTGATAGAGGGCGCTGAAACAGATTTCGTTTTAAGAGACAAAAAGGAAACAAAGAACATTTACGTTATAAAAAAAAGTTTAATTAGAAATGATTACAATATCTGTTCGAAACACTGACCATTAGAGGCGATGCATGCGGTACAACGGCGAAGAAGGGATTCACGAACCCTCTGAAACACGCCAGGAGTATCGCGCACCTCTCCTGCAGCTGCCGAAAGTCTGGCGACGAGTTCTTCTGCAGTTTCGATAGGAGTCTCATACATAAGACTCTTCAAGTGTCCCCACAAAAAGAAATCCAGGCATGAAAGATCGGGCGATCGCGCTGGCCAAGGGACAGGACCACTTCGCCCAATCCATTGATTTGGAAAGGTTGCGTTTAGATAATTTCGCACCTCTGGCGCAAAATGAGCTGGTGCTCCATCCTGCTGGAACCACATTACTCGCCGGATACGAGGGGGAACATCTGTTATCATTTCCGGCAGCACCTGTTGCAGAAAGGTAAGATATTTTTTTCCATCCAGGCGTTCTGGCAGAAGATAAGGTCCAAGTAGATGGTCACCAATTATTCCTGCCCAAACATTTATGGAAAATCGTCGCTGATATGCATGTGTAGAAGACGCATGTGGATTTACATCTGCCCATTGGTGGGAATTGTGGGTGTTAAATGTACCGTCACGTGTAAATGTACATTCATCTGTAAAAAGCACAGTTGCACCAAAATCGGGATTTAGGGTGTGCTTCTGCAGATACCAGCGAGCAAAATCCATTCGACGAGGAAAATCCCTTTCAGTCAGTTCCTGGACTCGTTGGACATGAAAAGGATGCATACTTTCATCCTTTAGTACTCGCCATGTCGTGGAGGGTGATACTTCAATTTGACTATCCACTGCTCGCGTGCTTGTATTTGGATGATCAGTCACCATATCCAGAATTTTTTCTTCCACGGCTACCGTTCTGTTAGACTTCGCACAGCCTGCATTTGAACGTGCACCAAAAAAGGATCCTGTCTCACACAACTGTCTGTGCAAGCGCACAAATGTTTTATCATTGGGCAACCGCCTGTTGGGAAACTTTTTTCCGTATAATCGTCGCGCCTCTGCACTATTCCCATTTGCAGTTCCGTAGATGAAGTGCATATCAGCCTTTTCTTGATTAGTGAAGGGCAACATCTTTCGTTACGTTTGTTCCGTGATTTACACTTGCACACTCGGGTCAATGGCTTTTATCTTAATAACAATTTGCATATGCGTTCTTCTTCTTCCCCATATCACAATTTCATGTTCTTCTTCCAGAATCTTGCAGCTAAAACGCTTGCATGGATAAAATTTGAAGATGCTCTAGCGCGTTTGCGTTTGAATTCAAATCATGCATTTTCTAATCGAAGTTGATTGTTTTTATGTTGTACTATCGCCTCTTAAAGTTTGCTTTATCGTTTTTTATTTTGATCATTACATACGAGCATTTCAATTTTTCCTCCCTAAACGCGGTTACATTTGCGCCACTTAACCGCTCCCGATGGTTTCAATTTTGCGCTCAAAATTCAAGTTAAAATCTAAGCTTTTGTAAACATTTAACAAAATAAAAAAAATACTGGTAAAAGGTAGTTGTTCGGTACTCCAAAGTCTAGAGCGCCCTCTAACGGCATTTTTTTAACTTTGTCTTTAAAACTTTTTTTAATGAAAATACTAATTTAAAGAATGATTTTAGTGAAAACCGCAAATGAATCGATCCATTTTCCCGTTTTTTATCATCATTTGAAATTTAGGACCCTAAACTTTGATGGCTCCTTTCTCCTTCGGAAGACGTTTGGGACACTTGGTTTCCTATTTACTATTACTCGTCTTGATGTGTACTATCACCTCTTAAAGTTACTCCCATCATTTATGAAACACCCTGTATATATATATATATATATATATATATATATATACCGTATTTACACGAATTTAATCCACCATTAATTCTAAGCCACACCCCCAATTTTCTACACGTTTTTGAGGGGGGGGGATTGAAAGCGTGTAAAATGTTCATTTATATTCGATAATTCAGAAGTTTAAAAAATTAGTGAGAAATAATTAGAAGTTCACAATTAATTTATTTTACCAGTTTTAAAAACATTCAAATACTACATGAACTTAGAATTACTTTAAACGTCTGTATCATGTTTCGAAAATGATTCATCATTCCCATTGTCACAGCAGACTTCCGAATTGGTGCTGGGGTCATCATTTTCCTACACGGTGTCGTCTTCTTTCACATCAAATGCATTTGTTATGCGATACTTTTTTAAAGGATGCAAAAGAAAAAGAAAGACTGTTCAATACTTACAAACAAACATTATATCATTTTGTTTACACCATTAACATGTTTTTGTTTCATCCGTGTCAAAATTTCAGTGGCTGATGCTCTGTTTCCATTTATTCCTGATTATAAAATTGCCTCCCTTTTCATACTTGTGTCATAGTAAACACTTCTTGATCATATCACCAATATCTTTTATGTGTGGCTGATTATAAAAAAGCGTATACAAAAAAAATTCTTGAATACGAACAGACAACGATGTTTAGGATAGAGTACTGGAGATGAACTACGGGAATAAGTCATTGTAACAAGTGATCAGGATGGAATGTTACATTTTTCCTTTTGAAAGGGTGGAAATGCAATTTCTCCCCCTCCATAAAATATTTCGCCTTCGGTTCTAATCCACATCCGATTTTAAGTAACATTAACACTGGAAATATATTGCGGCTTAGATTCGAGAAAATATGGCATAGATATGTATATTGGCGTACCCCCAAGTATTACTCTGTGTACCCCTCAAGGTATGCTTGCCCCACTTTGGAGATCACTGCAGTAGAGAACAGCATATTTTATTAAAGCAATGATTTTTATCCGATATATTTTTTTTCCTAGAGCAAAACGTGTCCCATGTTTCATCTCTTCTACAGTAATGCTAAAGTGGTTATTCACATTATATATTGAAGGAGAAAACTACGTATTCATTTTGAATTTCCGAATTTTAGAAACGTGCCATAATAAATGGATGTATGTGTTCCAAGAAATCATGAATTTATATTGCAACTGAGACATTTTTCTATTCAAATTTGTGTTTTAAGTTCGTGATTCAAGCTCTTTGGAGTTAGATGAAGGCGGTGTTGATTGTTAAAATTAAAATAAATTCCCATCTGTACTTTTGACAAATGGCTTAATGTCTGTCAAAGTCGAATATGAATTTCTGTCTTACTTTTCTATTGCTTTTAATAAATTACACGTTTACTTTTCAAAAGAAGAAATATGAATTTATTATTTTTGCTCTAAAATGTAATAAGAATTATTGCCCCTTTTAAGTTCCGAAGAAAAATTAATCTCAAGCATTCACGTCTGAATTTTTAAAGAGTAATTTATCCTAAATAAATTTATTCACAAACACGCAAGATTGATAAAGTTTCCATTTTTTTTTTAGTTACTGAACTTTAAACAAACAAAATGCGTGTTTAACTCCTCTACTTTAATCCACTTTGAATATTATCCAATGATTCACAGACAAAACATCTATCGTTTATGAACACGGATATATATCACAACCCATTAAAAATTAATCCTTCCATTTTGAAAAAATCAAAACAATTTAATTTTCTAATAACTACCCCCTGTTTCTTCAGCTATAAACTATATTTTTAAAAAGAAGAAACTAAGAGGTGTATTAGTCTTTTACACATTTCCTTTTTATAAGTAATGCAGTCATATTTTCTCTTATCAAGTATAGCTATTTTGAGGTTAGAAAAATGAGTTTGCTATATCTAATTTATAAATATACTAAATTTTTTTAACAGTTTTCTGTTGAAGCTTCACTTAATTTTACGGTATCTAATCAATATTTTCTGTAAATAGTCTCGTAGATATGTTTTACACCAATGCATTATCAACAGCAAAAAAAAAATAATAGTAATAATAATAATAATAGCAAATGACTTCACACATTTGAAGGCAATTTTTCAATTTCTGGAGCCTTTAAAGATCCATTTAACACGAAAAGTTTGGAAATCTAAACCTATATGTTTCAAGAGATAAAAATAAAATAAAACCAGATTTATACAAAATCCCAAATGAATCTATGAATGCAAATAAATTAGGTACGTGCTATGATGAATATATTAGAAGACAATGCATTGAGAGTAAATGAAAGATCTCTTGTGAATTGAGCAAATTTAAACTGTAACTCATAAAGTTTATTACTAGTAAAGCATTCTCATTTTGATCTCTTTCAAATTTATCTCAAAAAATTAAATTTTTAAAACGATATGTATTTCAAATAACATGCAAGAATACAAGTATACAATTACGCAATTTTTTTTGTCATACTATATATATATATATAGTTACAGTTATTACTAGTTAATAATATAAATATTTTTATCTTAAGGTATTACTGGGAGAGATTTAAAAAAATACATTATATTCCCTAGTTTCAAAAGCATAATATAAAACATCACAATGCGAACCTTTATTTCAACAGCAAAATTATCTACTCTTAAGTTATATAAAAACTAAATTTTCAGAAGTACTATGCTGTCTTTTCTTTATTTCAAATTAGCACAGGGTACTGTTTTTAAAACTCTTTCTCATTCCGAAAAATAATTTCATTAACAAAACGCTAATTCTAGTCATTCCGTTATCTTGTTTTATAATTTAGTTTTTAGCATGTATTCTGTGCAGATTCAGCTGTTTTGTTTAATTAAGTCTCTGCTTTTAGAATTTTTTTAGAAAATCAAATCACATAACTTTTCTCAGAGGGACATAATGCTTAGCAATTACTTTTCGTACTAAATAACGGAATATGTAATTATTAAATCAAATTGTTAAGAAGCGAGAGTTTATTTACTTTTTAGAATACTGTGTAATGCGTCTTTAATATTAATTACATGCGAACAGCTCACGTAAAATAATATATGCAATAATATACGAACTGCACATATTTTGTTGAAATACTTTAGTAGTAATGATACAATGAATTTTTAATGACTAACACAATTATGGAATTGTATTACACATATTACAGAACTTCAATATTTTTTGAAGATAATTTGTGATAGGCAATATATTTCAACTTGCATTTATATTTAAACATTAATTCCCATACTTCTTTCATTTTCGTTCATTAATACCTAATGATTATTAGTTAATAGAAAACCTTTTTCCAAATAATGTTACTGTTGAGAAATTCCCGCTTTTTAAAGATATTTAATCCAATGTTTTCTAAGATAATTAAATAATTTTCTTATATTCTTTTACTCGAAATTAAATAATTTTCTTACATTCTTTTACTCGAAATTAAATATGATTTCATATATATACCAATGTAATAAAAGTTATTCAGATACTTTCAAAAAAGGTTTTTTAAATAACATTTGTCTGTTCGTATATTTCCAATAAGTTACTTAACAAACTTTTTTAAAAAAGAGCAATGTATTAATTAGAAAAATATATTCTTTGGATCCATTCAGATACATTTTGATTATTGTTTTCATTTGACACATTACATATATTTTTGTTCTTGCTTTTGTATTATGTTTTAAATGCACACATTTGATAAATCATTCATCATCAACGAAATGAAAACTGACTTTGAAAAAGTGGTTAGATTTTACAACCACAGCAATTTTGAAAAAAAACGAATGTTGTAAAAAATTTTATTTAGATTCACGTTGATGTGTCATGGCATTATGTATTTTAAAGTTTTCCATGATACCTTTGTTTGGTAAATTGAGTCCAGATTTTATAAAACTGCTTCAAACAAGCATGATTTATTTGAGGTTGTATAACAAATTTCAGAACACACACAAAAACAAGCAATCGTAAGTAATAACTTGTTCCTTGAGATGCAGTTTTGTCTGCAAATTAATACTTAACTAACCGAAAAAATAAAGTCTTTTCATTTATTATATAGGTTAATATAGCTATACAGACTTGAAATTAAACTCCACCTAGGGTATCGTAATTGGATTTTAACTTCACGCTTTCAGACAGTGTTTAGAGTAAGCATATAAATTCCTTGAGCGTAATTAAATTAGTAAAATTGATGTATAAGTTAACTTTTTCTTACAAAAATAAAAATAAAATTTTTAATTAAAATTTCATAAAAGGGCAATGTTTTAAATCTATGTTTTAAAGCAATGTTTAAACTATAAATAAAGAGTAAAAGGTGAATTTATAAAAACAAATTTATGTACGAACAATTGTTAATTGTAGATATAACTGCAATGAAGATTCAGACATTTGTCATATCGGAGAAGAATCTCCTTATACACACTATGAAGAACGTTATAGTTATTAATACGAGATGAACTTGAACATTGTTTTGAAGCCTCGCATAGTTGTGAAAGCTTTGGCCCCCTAGAAACTTTTTTAATTCAGCAAACATGAAAATCACTACTTCGAGTAATCAATCACATTCCATTTAAACTGCTTCAGTTGCGGAAGCTATTCTTACTTATCTACATGGGTAGCCAACCCATGGCCCATAGGCCGCATGCGTCTCAACTTGAATAATTTTGCGGCCCACGAGATTCCTTACAAAATGAGGTTATTTTGTGCAATATTTTTTTGTCTTTATTGTAGTGTGTAACGGATCTATACAAGTCCTTCATCTAATCCTCTAGGGAAACCTATGGGCTATCAATTTGAATTAATCACAACCAGCCCTTTGAAGAAGCAACCCTGATATGCAGATTAGATCGGTTATATATAGTCTAGGTTTTCTAGCTAGTGAGATAGATAGAAAGAGGGATATGGAGATTGAGATATATAGAATCTGACTAGGATGAGAGATTACTACTGATCAGGTATTAGTATATTTCATAGCGCGTTTCAGAGATTAGATAGTTAAAGATATTAAAGTGATGATTGGTCACCATAGAGAAATTATAACTTAGATATTTAGAGTAGTTGATTGATCCCAAAAAAGGAGGATCAATATATAAGAAGTCTTCTCATAATTCGCGTCTCATGTGGGTTAATCTCCTGTTGCTCTTATTATGAACATCCCTTTTAGTTTGGATTATTAGAATTATGTCTGTTGATAATTTGTGTGATTGATAATTAGATTGATAATTATTATGATTAGTCATCCTTCAATTTCTCCCACACCACTAGGTGGCAAGAGGGTAGACCACGCTTCTCATATTGGCACCCAACGCCTGAGATAGGAATCGGAGCTCATTTTAGGGTCTTGCCCGAACTCTTCTTTCGGGACCCGAGAATGTATCAGAATTTTTATCAAATATTGATGATAACATAGCTTAATATGAGATACCTGCAAATTTAGCCTTTGCCTACCTGAAGGGTCATCTCGTAGGACGGGCGCTGGGTTGGCTTGAAGTTATTGGGTATTCGTTTGAGCGTGGCGAGGCCAATAATTTCACAGTGTTAAAGTAGGCGTTAATGGACAGTTTTCCAGTAGTTTGAAATAGCTATGAGTTAGAGGCTGAGTTTCTTTCGTCGAACCAGGGTTGGGATCAGGTTCCATCAGATTTTGTTTATGCATTGCTAAAAACACATAAAGATTTAAATTTAAAATATAATGATGAGAAATCAATGAATCGTATTATTATGAGACTAGAACCTCGGGTGATGGATTACTTATAAGTAAGGAACCCCACAACTAAGGAACAGTTGATACAATTAGTTGATAGATATGAGGAGCAGGCCCCGCCTAGAGGTGTGGGAGGAATTGAAGATAACTAGTCATAATAATTATCCAATCTATTTATCAAACTCACAAATTATCAACAGACAGAATTCTAATAATTCAAACCAAAAGGGATGTTCCTAATAAGAGCAACAAGAGATTAACCCACGAAAGACACAAATTATGTGAGAAGACAATTGTTATATTGATCCTCCTTTTTGGGATCAATCGTTGACTCTAAATATGTGAGTTATAATTTAGCTATGGTGACTAATCGTCACTTTAATATCTTCAACTATCTAATCTTTGAAATGTGCTATCAAATACACTGATTCCTGATCGGTGGAAATCTCTCCTCGTCGTTATATTCTCTATATCTCAATCTCAATATAACTCTGTCTATTCATCAAACTAGCTAGAAAACCTATACTATATATAACCGACTTAATCTACACATCACGGTTTCTTTTTCAAAAGGGTTGGTTGTGATTAATTTCAATTGATAGTCCAAAGATTTCACAAGAGGATTAGATGAAGGATGCGTATAGATCCGTCACAAGTGTTTTGTAAAAAATAAATACCCCATAATTGGTTCTCTACCTTTATCACTTTGCTTCTGTTTTTGTAGATACTTAGAAGTTAATAATATTAGACTGCAGCGATACAGGAATCAAACGTGATGCTGCAGGGTATCCTTTTTTTCAAATTACACCTGTGAATCATTCTTTTTGAAAATGAAATTTATCAAAATGTATCAATTGAGCTCAAATTTATCGGACGAAAATCTACAATATCAATTGCGATGGGCAAATACATGCATTGAGATCGTATTGCAAAGACTAAGTGAAAGAATGGAGAAACAAATATTTCGTTAATTAAATAAATTAAAAATATTTTGATCATAACATCATAATTATTATATTATCTATGTTTGTATATATGGAAAATATAAAAGCAATAATAATAGTTCATTCTGTTTTAAATTTTCACTTTAATAGATGTTTGAAATGAGTTCAAATCTAATATAAAGATATATATTTTCATATGTCGCCTGCGGGATTAGGATGTTTTTCTGAAGTGGCCCGGAAGGTAATTTGGGCTGGCCACTCCTGGTCTATATTCAAATTGTAGAACTGGTATCAATAGAGGCAAGAGAGATGCTATGGTGCGACAGAAGCGCAGGCCCGCAGTGCATCCTCACTTTATACTAATTGTCTGTCTGGATAAAAAATATATCGCTTGTCAAGTAAAAGAAAATCTTAACGTAAATATCTGGCATATAAACTATTTTCACATTTATAATAATTGAAAATATTCTACATAAAAACTTGTTTTGCTGTTGGAAATAAATAAAATTAGAGTTACATTTAACAGCATAAAGAGCTACGTGCCTAGAAGGAGTTTTCCGAATAAAATAAAAAAAAAATCCGTAGATGTGATGTACATGATATTGATCATAGGAATTGAATATTTCTTGCAGGAAATACAGCTACAAGAACAAAAAAAAATCAATAATGTGTTGGTCCTCCTCTGATCCTGATGCAACCTGATATCCGGCTACGCATTCATTCGTAGAGGAAATGGATATTCTTCTACAGGATTACTTATCATAAACGTTAAAATTGGTGATCTAGACCTGCTTAATTCAAGGATAATCACAAACGTTTTCTCATAAGATCCTGAACTTGCTCTATTCGTCTAATAGAGAAGTATTGAAGAAGCACCAAAATAAAGACGTAGAAGGATGTGACGAGTGCGGAAGGGAAAAATTATCCAAGTTTATCCCGTTGAAATGTAAAACCAAAGGATCCAAAAAGGAAGGAGGAATCTGATCGAAGTATTGTCATGCTGCAAGGTCGTCAAAGATAACAACCAAAGGGCCCGAATATCAAATAAAATGGTTCTGCAGCAGAAGTCCCAGTTGCTTAGCTGTGTGGGAAACTACAGATAGACGAGTATTACAACACTGTACGGGAAGTCCTAAAACATTTAATAATATATTTTAAAATGTGGAAGCGCCTAACTATACATTAAAAGTATTTCATAGAATAATGATTTTTTCTCTTATTAAGTAGTGTTGTATATTTCATCTTCGAGTTTTTTGGATTGCTTGGAAGGAAATGAAATTCTTTGAATATTCTTCCAGATTAATAGTAATTAGAACATTTCATATTTTATAGCATTGAATAAATCATATAGAAAAAAAATGTTATTAAAATTAAACATGGAAAAGAAAACTATCCCATAAAAGAGCTAATTAATAATTTCCATACAAATAATTAACACACATTTAATTATTGCTAAGTTAAATGGATAGTTTATCAAAAATCTTATTGGAGCAAACAAATAAGGAATACATTTTTTTTATTGATAATACTTATATTAAACATACTCTTTTTCATTCTGAAAATTGATCCAAAAATAGTGAACTAACTATTAGTCTTGTATATTAAACTAGAACTATAAGAAACAAATAGTTAAGAGATAACGATTTTCCTTACATTGTTACTGAGTAAGTAATCAAAGAGGACTTTAGTTCAGGTAACAGAAAAGTAACATTATTGCATTATATCGAGAACTTCGATAGTAAAAGTATTTATTCTTGAAAATTTAGCGATATCTGTTAATTGCTTGTCTATAGTTTAATTTTTAATCCCAGTTCTATATGATTTTTTCTTAAAATAATGTTATTTAACAACATAAATTTTATTTAAATTGTGTCTCACCAATTTTATCAAAATAACTCAGATTGAACGAGTTGCATGTAAGGGAGTAAGTAATATGTTTAATTAAAATCTACATGCATATTTGGTATTACTTCTGTGGAAAATTTTGTAATGTATTATTAGCGTAAAATGCTGAAATATTAATGCGATAGTCTCACCCATCAACAAACGATCTTACTAGTACCTCTTTCCGCATTACTATATCTTTCACTTCTGTTATATAGCTAAAGTTAAAGAGAATAAACATTCGAACTCATTTCCCTTAAATTTGGTGAATTCCTTAAAATTCAGTCGTAAATCTTACTTTTCTGACTTTTGTAAATGAACGTGCAATAATGAAGAAAGACAATTTATTTTCTATTTTGTATCACTAAAGAAACACATTCCGTTAACGGCGTTACAGAAAAGGTTTCCTTTTAGGTGAAACAACAAAATAACAAATAAAATCACATTCTACCTTTGAACATTCCATTTCTTAATAAATATTATTCTTTATATGTGCACTTCATTAAATTCTATTAACGGAGACCCCTTTAATCGACGTAAATTGATTACATTTTGACTTCTATTTATCTCAAACGAAGAAGCAAAATAGATTGTAATCGTCATTTGTAAAGTATTTATTTTTGATTTCTCATTTCTGATAAGCGGCATTTAAAGTATTGATCAAGCTTAGGATAAAATATTCAGAAGAACAATAAACTTTGGAAATAAACATATAACACGTATTTTAATTAAAATCTTCAGCTACAGTACCAGAGAAGTTTTAACTTGCACGAAACATGAAATCACTTAATTTAACTAAATAACAGTAAAAATATTATATATATATATATCATGACTATAGTTATCTTAGGTAATAACTATTTGTGTATATTTTTGAAATATATATATATATACATGTAATAATTCATTTTAATTACTTCTTAAAAGTTTTTTAATTTGTAATGGTCTTGACCCTCCTGTACTTCGCTTAAATAAGTGTACCCGCCTAACGGGATATAATCGTAACTTTATCTCCTCGAAATTAAAAGTTCAGCGTATTTAAATTAGGAATTATATAATGTGCATCATCCGATTATCAGGACCAGTCAGAAGATATATTCTCGGAAGTCATGCGAGTTTAACGGCAAAAATGCAACGGAAGTCATGCATTTTCAACTTCCAGTTGCCTTTTGCATAAGGGGTCTCAGGAGTGTAGTTTCATCTTGAGGGGTGAAAATATAAACAATTTTCAAACAGGTATATTTCTTTTAAATTTAAATTAAATAATTCGAATCTTTTCCATATTATTTACAAAGGATTATAGTTTCAAAAAAGTACAAAATGTTTGAAATACAATCATATTTTTAAAAATTAAAAGCATATGCAAATAAAAAATAATTTTGTAATAAATATTAAGTAATTTTTGCGTTGCGCACGCTGTTTGCTAAAATAGTAGACTTTGATGTATTAAATTTAAAAAATATATATAATGTATCATACTCCTTAAGCCCTAGTAATTTAAGAATAATATATCTTTTGTATTTCAAAATATTTGAAAAATATTAAAACTTTAAAAAAAAATTTAAAATATAATTTATTATTCTATTTATTTAAAAATACTTTGGTGTAACAAAAGATACATTTAACTTTATAACTCAACTTATTACTAGTAATTAAAGCTACTACTTTTGAAAACAGCTTGTGCAACGTAAAACTTAATTAATATTTCTTATAGAAATAATTCTTACTTTCATATGCTTATAATTTTTTAAATTATGATTATATTTTAAACATTTTACACTTTTTCTGAAACCCCATCCCTTTGTAAATATATAAAAGATTCGAATTATTTAATTTTAATTTCAAAGAGTTATATGTATTTGAATATTGTTTATATTTCCAGCCCTCTAGAGAAAGTTAACACACCTGAGACCCCATTAATAACAACTGTCTCTGAAAAATTTACGCTGCGACTTTTTACTGTCACAACATTACATTAGTGCCCACCGCTGCTTGCTTTGTAATGTCACTATGCTAAGAGTTGTTCAGTTTCTTTATATATGTGTGTGTGACTGTAAATAAATGTTGAATGCTGCTTAAGAAGATGTTTCGTTATACTAAACGATTCCTCCTCATTCCAACAACAGTTACATCCACAACCTACTAATGGAAATTAAAAATTACTTAATAAAGCCATTCACTCGATTACACTACATTATATATATATATATAATATATATATATATATATATATATATATATATATATATGTATATATATTCTATATACTAAAATGTAAAATGATTAACGAACACTTCATGAATATTATAAAAATAACGTAGAACTACGTATTCTCCTTTTACAATAAGAGTAATACATTGACGGAAGACAAAAACTTTCTGCAGGGTATTACTTAGACATCAGTAAATGTTAACTCTTTAAATTGAAAACGCTATTGTTTCCGCAGTTTTGGCTGCAAATAAACAAAATAAGACACTGATGCAATGTGTTATGTTAATTGAATTCTCTTCTGATTTAAAAGTCTCCGAACTCGGTAAAACATTGTCATAGCGCTCATCAAATACAGAGGTAAAATTTTAAAAACGTCGAAAAAATAAAACACTTTATTTGAATGGCTATTCAAAGACAAACAAAAAATATTCCTTCTCTGAAGCACTTTCATAATGAAAAGAGTTTTCGGAAATGCGTAACCAGACATGAAAACGAAAAAAAGAGGAGCAAAAAATGCTGCGTTTTCCAGATGCAAATATAAACGAAGCCAATTACAAAGCACACTGGTTTCTAGAGAGCTTTGAAAAGAGTCGGAGCAGCGTTCAGAAGTAATTTCAATGGTAAATACCCACATTCTTTTGAAACCAAATGAGTTTTCAAGACTTCAAATGGTTTTATACTTTCTGTGTGCAGTTTTTCTCGTCTAAAATAGTTCGGTTATCAAGTTGGATGTTGATACTGTTTGGTGAATTCCAAACGTCTTTTTTAAAGTGATATAACGTTTGTTGAAGCACAAAGCACACAATCACGCAGTTTGAATTTAGCCATTCTTTAGCAAATTATTTTGAAACCAGATCTGGCAAATTTAAGAATTAATTAAAATTTGTGGTAACTACTCCAGAAAGAATAAGAAAAAAAAAGTTTTCATAAAAATTTAACGACGAGAAATACATGTTTATGAAGGAAAAAACTTTTAGTGGGAACTCAGATAATTCAAAAAGTCATGAGCAATTAGTAATTTTGAACTTTTTTTACTTTTACGCGTAATTCTTTAAGATTAAAAATTTATATATGGGGAATGGTTAAAATTTGCATTTAAGATTATTTAGCATAATTCAATTCCTTAAATTTAATGAAGATATTTGACATAAAAGTTTATTTCTTAACCTATTTAAATTTCTCGCACTGATTGTTTTTTTGAATGTATTATTCAAAACCCATGCATAAAAATCCTTTAATTATTAAATAAAAATTAAACAAAACTTAGTTTTGCATGTCTACAAGTTATGGCATATGTCTCTGTCAATATTAAGTTTTTTTTATAATTACTTGTAGCAATATTACAAGTTTACATGTTTTTCAATTTATCTGAAGAAATTTTGAATATATCACAAACATTAATTAAAAACATCTTTATACTCAAAAAGAAATATCATAACTTTTAGAGTGATATATGATTCATTTCTTCTTTAAAATGATTTTTCCTGTTTTAATAGTAATAGAAAATCAAATAATTTTAAACGGAAAATTAAAATTGTATCATGCCTAACTTGAATTTATATTTTAAAATATAAGCCTAGTAAACTTCTATAACAAAATGAAACATTTTAGAACAATATGTAAGATGAGCATTTTGATATTAAAGCAACAATAAAAGAATATGCATGAAAACACATATTTTTTTATTAAGTAATTGGATGGAATTTTTGCAGTAGTACTCTAAAATGGCCAACTATGGATTAAGTTTAATAAACAAATTGTTTGTATTCATATTTAGTGCTTTAACTGTGTGTGTCTTACATTTGTTTTCTTAATTAAACATATCTGTGGGGTAATTGTTGAATTGGAAGCTCATATTTATCTTTACAGAAATTGTATTCAGCCTATTTTGTGTAAAATTTGAAATAGAATTATATAATCTGCAGATACCATAAAAATGTTCATTTTAAGGACTCCCGTTTTAAATTATTTAAAATGCCTTATGTTTAAGTAGCTTCGTATCTGACGTAAAACCCATATAGTTGGGATAAGCGCAAATATATTTCTCAAGTCATACACATCATCAATCCGGGGATAAACAGTATTTTGAGTACTTTTCTCGTTGTATTAATTGTAAAGCTTTAAATAAGAAATACTATTTCTTAAGAAATAAAATACAAAAAAGTACCAGCCTTTTCCCCCTTGAATTATAATAGTTAAATTTACTGCATCTAGCACCCATATACACAAAAAAAGAAAACTTCATCTTATACATTCCCTCTTTTAAAAATATGGTTTGTTCTTGCAAAAACCATGGAATTTCATTACTATTCATAGACTAATAGAGTTTTTTAACGCAAAAACTTTCTCTTTTAGAACTGCATTAGTATAACTCACGATGATGAATGCATCACAATTAGTGTAAAAGCCCATAATAATATTCATTAACCTCTGAATTCTTGAAAAGATTGCAATCTTCAAGAAGTAATGAATAACTGGTTTTATTTAAGTGATATACGGAATAAAGAAGAGTAGTGCCTATAAAAAGATAACTTCCGAATGACGTGGCAAGTATTGCCCCTTTTAGTATATATAAGTCCCATTCTTTATAAAGTAATGCGAAAAACCTATTAAGAAAATGGCATTGCTTTTAACATTATTCGAATTCCGACAATTTAAACGGACATCGCACTGGCGTTTTCCAATTGTAAAAGTGTATACATTTATAAAAGCCATTCCTTTAAGAAAAAGCTGCTATATATTATTTTTTGTAATAAAATAAGATGGTTAAAGAAGCTCTTGAAAAATGCTGGTGCAGCACGCGTCCAATTGTAAGCTCCTGAGAAATGTTGGTTAGCGTGACACGTTACCTGGTTGTATGCGGACATGCGATTATAGATAGTAGGAATGTAACACGCAAAAGAGGTTTTCACTGCAATACAATGAAGGTGAGTGAAAAAGAACCTAATTTTCTGTTTTTGAAATTACAATCGGGGAGAAAATCTGCACAATAAACGGAAAAAAAATGTGTATGATGAGTTTGTGGAGATTCTAACATCTGGCTGAAGTATCTTCTTTTATTGCAATCACCCACCTTTTATTTTTCTCTTTTATATCCTGGTTGCACAAAGGACGGTTATTGTTGTTTGCGCTTCCTTTATTTTTCTCCAATTTGTATAGCCCAGAAGTAATTTACTTTCCTAGAAAGTTTGTTAAAGAAAACAATTGACTTCGATACGGCATAAAGAAACTTTGAGTAAATAAGCAAAGATTGGACTTCTCTATTTTTCGTAAACAATTTAATTAGATTATTTCCTCTCCCCCGTGCAACGCCTAAAACATGTTGGATCATTTATTTTGAAAGAGTCCTTCGATTAAGTAGTTGTTTTTCGAAGAAAAAAAGAGGTTGATGGTGAAATCTTAAAAGCGATTCTGACTTCATTGTCTCGTAAAATAAAAATCGATTATTTTAAGCTGTAAGGCTTTAAGTTCATTCACATGTTTTTCCTTACTTTTTGATGTCAATTTAACTTTAAAGAAGATAATAAAAACATTCGAAGAAGTAAAAGCGAAAGGGAGAAAAAAATTGTGTGCGTAGTTTGTCCTAGCTTTACTCCTTGTGTAGCATTGGGACTTATATGAATCGAAATCTTGAATATATAAGCAAATAATAAAAATTTATTTTTGTTCTTCCTTTATTTACACGATAAATGATTAGAAATTTTAGAAAAATATACTATATACAACATGCGTATAATAACCCTCTCTTCTGGTAATTTTTAAATTAAGTAGTCTTGTACAAACATTTTTGAGTACAATATTTATTTCCCTATATTGCAGCTATATGGAATTTAAGCTTAAGTTCAAACCAGTGATTATATTAATCTTTTTATGAAAACATTTTAAATATTTTAGGAAACTTCGTTACCTTAAGAATATTTAGTGTTCTGAATTATCAGTATGAAATTTTCTAAATAAAAGGAGATAAAGTAAATGGTGATTGATAATGCATTAAATCTTTAAAATATTTTACTTAAACCAAGTAAAATCTGAAATTCATATTTTTCACTTGATGTATGAAAATTTTCACGTGTAAATGAAACAGGTGAAGCAAATTTTTGTTAAAAGATATACTAGTTGTAAGATAAATAAGTCAGACTATGCAATTCTGTGATATTATGTTGAAAATTTTCACAAAATTGGCTTTTCTTAGCTATGAACTATCTGATAACTTTGAAAAAAGAATAATTCTTGTTTAATAGTAAGTTCTACATAAATTTTTGGAATGCCACCGGCAATTTTTCACCAGCTGATTTTTTACGCCTTTTATTTAGTTTTTAATGCAACGTTTTTTGCATCTTATTTATAGTTTTCATTTAAAAACTCAGGATGAACATTTCTCAATAAAACCTAATTTTTTGTCTGCATAAATTTTTAAATTTTTTTTCGTGATTCTGTAATAAATTTATTACGTAGTATCGCAACGTTCAAGATCCTAACGTTCAAGATAACTCTCCAAATTAGCAACACCACTTTCATAAGTTTAGTAGGCACTGAATTGGCAACCATGTGCTTCGTTTCATATAATGATTCGAATACGGTTGCGAAAGTACATTATTGCAAGCTCTCGCATAAAAATATCACAAAGATTGTTTGGACTGGAATCACTGCGTGAGAATAAAAGCGTTGTCTTATACGGAGACTTAAAATCAACGGAACTACATACTCAACTTTCCTGGAAGTTCCAATTACTGCAGATTTATCAAAATCTTCCAGGAAAGAACAAATATATAGAACTACATAATGCATGTAAATCACAGTTTTACAACTTGAGCAATGAGAATGAACAGTTGTATACTTTGTACAATGGGAGTTGATCCATCGTTATCCAACAGGAGTATATAACCCCCTAGTATAACTAAATAAATTTATAATATTAATACGTTGATTCGCCATTGTAATTACAATAATTTTCTCTAAGGACTAAATTATAATAAAAGTGTGCTATAATTGTTAAATTTTATAACACTATTTGGACCATAATTACCTAAAATTTGTAAAAGAACTGTTACGATGGAGATAAAGAGATCTCTAAAGTTACGTACGAATTAAATTTCTTTGTTTCTTAATATTTCCTTAATAATCTCTCTCTCTCTCTCTCTCTCTCTTTCTCTCATGACTTTAAAATGATTTAAAATATTCTGTGAAATAAAATGTGATAATTTGCCAGAAGTAATTATAGAAGTCTTAAGGCCATTAATAAAACTATTAGTAAATTTGGGGAATTTTGGAGTTATAAAATACTTGATGGAATTTAACGCTTATGGTAATTAGCATTATTAATATTTTTGTTTAGTAAATAATCAATTTGTTACGTAATTGTGATATTACTATTACTTACAATTAATCTAAAGCCGATGCTTTTATACCTTTAAATCTATTGCTTTTTGAAGTTCTGTAAATGCATGAAGTATTAAGTTAATTATTCCTGTATTATTCTCCCACGAATTTTGAAGGAATAAAATATTACAGCAATTTAAATAAATTAATTTGTAATTTGTAGTTTGGCGTTGTGGGGGTATTTAATTCTTTCGAACCTTCATCTCCTTTCATGACATCTTAGATGACATTAAAACCCTTTCAAATTGTCTTTTTTTAATAAATTTTTAAAATATAATTAATGTATATAATAATGATAAATAATTACTTTGATACGAATAAAAATATTTTTTAAAGAATTAAAGTTAAAAATTGATGAAAAAATTATGACTTAGAAAATATTTTTCATGATGGAAGTTTGCGGAGCGATGCCTTGCCTACCCGGTTGCTGGAAAGGAATCCGAGTTAGAGAAAAAAATTTGTAAAAGTAAAAAGTTAAAATGAATTGGTATCGAGAAGAGCTTCTGTGATTGGCTGACCAGATAGGTCAGCTATTTTTGAATTTAAGTTTAAGTGAAAAGCTCGACCGATCATTGAGTAGTAAAAAAGTTAATTTGCTTATTTTTTGTAACATAAAACTGTATTTTATTGCATTATGAATTGGTTTTACGTAATTCTAAATATCGTTGATACTGTACCAAAAGATTTCAATATAAATGTAAGTTCTTAATCTACATAACTTCGTTGTATTTCGACTTTAAGTTAATGGATACATATATTTTATCCTAAGTTTCTTTAAAATTTCAAATGCAGCACAGTTGAAATGTTCAGATTTATACGAGAAATCAGAAATGATTCTTTTTGAAACGACAATTACAATCTAATTTGTTTCTTCGCTTGATATAAATAGAAGTCAAAATGTAATCAATTTACGTCAATAAGTGAGGTCTTCGTTAATTTAATTTAACGAAGTGCACATATAAAGCATGAAATTTATTACAAAATCGAATGTTCAAAGGTAGAATGTGATTTTATTTGTTATTTTGTTGTTACTCCTAAAAGGAAACCTTTTCTGTAACGCCGTTAACAGAATGTGCTTCTTTAGCGATACAAAATAGAAAATAAATTGTCTTTCCCCATTATTGTAAGTTCATTTACAAAAGTCAAAAAAGTATCATTTACGACTGAACTTCAAGAAATTTACCGAATTGAAAGAAAATGAGTTCGAATGTTTATTATCTTTTACTTTAGCTGTATAGCAGAAGTGAAAGAATATAGTAATGTGAAAAGAGATACTAGTTAGATCGCTTGTGGATGGGGGAGACTATTAAATTAACAATTAGCGTTTTGAGCTAATAACACATTGTAATAATTTTTGCAGAAGTATCATCAAATGTTAATGCAGATTATGAAAAAAAAAATATTATTTATTTTCGTAAATTATTTCTTTTTAGAAAAATTTTGGTAAACACTGCGAGCTTATATAAATCAAATTTGTGTTCTAAAGTAATTTTTATTTTATAAAAAATCATATCGAATTTCAATTAAATTCAAATTGGAGCAATGGAAAAATAATCTGTAAATGCTGCTAAATTTCCAAGAATTAATACTTTAATATAATCGAATTTCCTCGTCATCGAGCTCTATCTCTAATTAATTCAGTCAATTATACAAAACGGAAGACATTTTGATAAATATCAATGTAAAGCACATTTAAAGGATTTTGACATTTCATTCTTTCCATAATACTTGACTAAATAATCTTGAGTACTTAATAAGCAAGGAAATATCATTTCTTAGATTTGACGTACTTAAGATACCTTTGTGCTTGCATATAGAAATATATAAGGCAATTTAAGTTTTTTAACAAATGCCAGTGATTTTTATTCAATAAAGAAATGAAATATTTCTCCATTATATATTTTATTACAAAAAATGGCCAACAAAGGCTTTTATGAATGGAACGAAAATGCTTACATACATTCCTTACGATAGAATATGCAAATGAAATTAATTTTGGCGGCCAATGATTAACCAGCTGGAGCTATAGCACAATAAAGAGGAGCTTCCAGATGGTGCATCAAATAGAGAATATCTATGCTAAGACATAACTTCCATGCGATTGTGATTCCATCGACCCATGTTGACTATACCAATGCCTTGCAGATAGATTCGCGAACAATATGAGCAAATGTGTCTATTTGGGAGAGGTCGTTCAATTGACTAAAGGAAACAGGATAGTCAAATCGCCGGACCGCTCGAAATTTGGGCAGTGCTACCATTTGACGATATTATCACAAATGGGTGAACTATAGTTATACAAAATCTATAAGAAAATAGAGAAAACATAATGACTAGCTGTTTGGCTTTCACATCTCCTGATGTGTATTTATCAACAATCCGACTTGAATATGATATGATTTTTATTAACATCGCACTCAAAAGCAACACGAGAGATATTGGCGACGGACCTCGTAGTTTAAATTTTAATTCAAGTTACGAAGACGACATTTGAGCTTGAACAACACTCTCCAATCTATCACACTACACCAGAGGGAGGACTGTGCTTCAACATATTTAACATGCATCAGCTCCTCAAGGCACGTGACATGCAATTGGGACACCACAGTGACTGTAATGATCCTCGATGGGTGACTCAGTGAATGGGAGCCATAGCAGTGGCGCACACAAGGAGGGGGGTCCTAGAGATCCAGACCCTCCCTCCCAAAGCCCTTAAGTTTTTTTCCGATTGATGATAATCATATATATATATATATATATATATATATATATATATAATGCAAAATTTAATTAAGTACTTGTAATTAACATTTTATTTTATTAATTAATGTTAATTATTAATTCCATAATTATTTTTTTACTGTTTTTTGTTAACAAAATCAGAAGAATCAGTTGATGTTGTATTGAGGTATGATACGACTTGGGGAACTTTCAATCATGCATCCCCTCCCCTTTGAAAAATGTTTGTGTGCGCTACTGGGCCATAGTGCTAACGGTCCCTCGTCGTTGAATACAACTATCTGCGTTTGCAACGATGCTAGGTGCATTTGATTTAGAGTCTCACTGAATCCAATATAATTGATGTAATCTATAAGCCTCGTGGGTCAACGAAGATGTGTAAAGAGATATCATGACATGCGGATACTTATTGGCTGCCGTCCGTCACATTACCTGAAAATGAAAGGTTAAGGAATGAGTGCTATTTTATTTTAAAGATGGACCCATTTGGTGATAATTCATAACAACCTTAAGAGTTGAAGCGATTCTTCGCCTCGTAGTATTTCCCTTTCTTTCACGAACCCTTGAACTTACGTTTTATCAGAAAAATGCCTAGCTGCCCACGACATACCTTTCTACTACACCTTCCTTTTGCCCACGACACGGCATCGTACATCTCAAACATTTTCTTGACTACTTGCTTGTCAGATATCATTACAATAGGCGGGTTACGAGCTGTGATCAGCAAGCATTTCCGACCGACCCTGGAGTGTACTTCCTGACCTTACTTGCCATTAGGAACGTATGTGACAAGTAATACCACAGGTGGACGACCACCAACTCTACGGATTCTTGCCACCTAGTAACAGCTTTCATCGAGGGCAAAGGCAAACTAGCCTATTATTGATTTTCTTTACTTTGTAGCTGTGTTTTTCTCTAAAATGAAAATTAGTATTTTAAAATAAGTGATGTAAATTATTCTCAGAGATACAATTGGTGTCTTGTTTTCAATACGCCAGCCTCACATCTACCTATTTTTGTTTCATTCCAGTAATTTCTTATTGCTGAGCTCCAATTTTTGTAATAGTACAAAAGCTTATAGTTGGTCTATTCATTTATTTATTATTTTTTTTCGTTTTGGAAACTTATTGCAAGTTACAGGGAACAAATTAAAAATTAATTACTGTTTACTTTACAAGCATAAAAATCAAAAAACATGTGGGACTTAGAGACATCAACTTATTTTAAACCCGATAACTTATAAACAGCAAAGTAAGACCTTAGATGGACATTTTACAGGAGAACGTTCGATTTCATATTCAATATTAATTACTTCAAGAAATGAAAGTAATAATTTAATGAGCTCTTAAAAATCTGAAATAATGGGTATTCAAAATTTTTTTTGCAGTTTTTAATCATTATGTGGAGTGTATAGGTTTTAAAATAAAACTGCATTTTAAAATGTGTATAGAAATAAAATTAAAATATTGTTTAATTCAGCATGGGTATTATATAAAAGCGATTTTATAATCAAACGGAGTCTAATATTCTTTTAAATATCTGCATATCTTTCAATAATCGCAGATAAATTCCCCCTCCAAGATTTATATAGGTATCGATACGATTAGCTATTTTTTAGTGAAACTAACATCACGTTAGAGACAATATTAAAGACCTGTCTTTATTTTTTTATTTGTGCTTTAATTATAGTAGTAAAAATATATTTATTAAGAGACATAATCTATTTTTCTTTATCTTTTTGGTCTGTCGTCTAATAAATAAATAAAATTATCCGACACATTGATATGTGATTCAAATTATTTACTAAAAGAAAAATTCTCTAATAGGAAAAGTGGCCTTCCGATATCACCTTGGAATATTGAAATTGAATCTGCTCCAGTTGTTATATTTCTAGCTGATGCAGTGAAATCAAAACTAGTTTCAAACTTTTGCCGAATAATGTTCAAACAATTTTCTTTACTTAGCTTAAGGCGTCATAAGCATCATTGATACTAAATTTTGCTTAATCATCTTTACTGTGGTATTGCATTGTTAACACGCGTTTCATGCTTGAATAAATAGTTAATTCAATGCACTAAATCACATTTTAAGGACTTAATTGCTGTGCGAAAAAGTTTAATTCATTTTATAAGGAAAAGTATGCAGTTTCTAATCTGTGTTTCATTCACAAAAAACAAAAACAAAAAAAGACTTGAGTTTTAATATATAGTTGAGCAAAGATATAATTATTGAATTATATTTCTATAATTAAATATTTTACTCTGTCCGACGATACATATTAAGATCATAATAATTAATTAATATTTTGTTAAATTTATATTCAGTAATGGAGATTTTATTACACATAAATGAATATAATATTCAATTCATTGGGAAAAAAATATACTAATCCTCCAAGAGTGCGCATGCAAAGACTCATTCATTTTCTTAAAACAATCAAAACTAGTTTTATAAAATGTATGAAGCCCCCAAAATTCCATTAAACGTGAATAACATTGATACGAAAGAATTATTTTGTGACAGGAAAAACAAAACATGAAAACTGTCAAAAGTTATATTTAAAAATTATAATGAATTTTAAGAATAACATTTATCTTTTCAAAAAACTCTCTTCGATAAATTATTATATTTTACCTTCAGATTATTTTTACTAGTTATACATAGAGTTTTTTAAAACAATTCGCAATGGCAATTCTCGTTAAGGAAGAGGAAAAGATTATTGGTATGAGAATAACATACACCTCCTATATAAAACTGTTATTATAATATGACAGTACATTTATATTTATAAATTTTAAAAAGGTGGGAAGTATTAATCCGGACTGATCGATATTTTTTAAATGTTAAGAAAAAAGATTTATTTAAATATTTTAAGCATTAGCCATAAAGGACATGCATGCAATCTGGGTTGGGTGTTTTCATAATTTGGATGAGGCTTCTTGATAAAATTTTATTAAAATAAGCGTCAAATCATTATGAAAATCCAGCATTTCCTCTTACCCTAACTACTTTGTAAGAACAAGTAGCTATGAAAAACAAGCATCAAAAGATACCGCAACACTGGCAACATGTTTATATGTGCGTGCATCTACTATATATATAAATAAACTAACTATAGCTCAAAGTTACATCTTAGGAACTGAATTTACAGATTGTTGTTAATATATATAAAGTATTTAATTATATGTATTATAAATAAATGCATCTAGTTCCGATATAGTTATTGTATCTTTTTGAAACTTCAATACACCTATTCATAGAAACATCGTTTTAATTGTTTTCACTCCAAAATGATAGTTTACTTTAAAAATAGATAACAATTATTAAGAAATTCTGATATTATTGTTTGGATTATGATCAACACATAGGTCGGCCAATGATAGCTTTACACCAATTTCATTATTGTCATTTTTTCGAATTGTTTTGTTAGTACAGCTGTATATATATAATAACTTAAATTGACATCTACTCATAATTCGAATCTCCTTTATTTATAACATCTAATTCATCAATCCTATTTCAAAACGCGTCTCACAATTTATCTTTTCCTGCAGCATTAAAAACATTATGTTGGTATATTTATTACTGTTTCTTTAGACCTTGAATTTTTGATAGATTTATTGGCTATTCCTAAAAATACAAGATCATTAATTGTTTTCATGCGCCTTTCTAACCTAGATTAATATTCCCTTAAAAATGATGTCATTTTTATAAATAACTTGTTATTCCCTTCGCCTAAACACGTGATTGTATTTTTTATAATGTGCTTTTCTCTGTATATAAAAACTTGAAATTTGAATAATCCCTCTTTTGTATTTTGGCGCTCTACGAGAAGCATGCTCAAATAAATGATGTGATCACGAAAAAACCTCTTTAATTTTTTGCGGCCACGACCACTTAATCAACTGTAATGACATGTAAATTTTTTACAGGCAAATATATATATATATATATTGATATATATGTGGTTGATTTCTGGTTCATTTATTTTAAAATTTTAATTGGCACACTTTTTGTGTTTAAGTATTTCTATATTTGCTTACCGAGTCACAAAAGGGGAGAGTTGGTATCATTAAATTTATTTTATGTCTCGTTCATCCATTTTTTATCCCGAAAATGCTTTTTGACTTGTTAGGCTCCACATTCTAATTTTTTTTTATTTACCTTTTCCAGTTTGATTTATACATATATATTGTTTTGGTGTATTTTAACTAATCCTTCATTTTTGTATTTATATATATGTAAGTGTGTTTAATACATATGGAATGTTTTAGGAAATGTCCGGCGCAGATGAGAAGCAAAGATTTGCTTAAATTAACCTCAAGCCATTAGAGTTAAGCACTGAATTTTGCTTAAAATTAATCTGGGATAGTAATTATGCCCTGTGTTTAATAAATGCTTTAGGTTTCTTAAATTGAGAAAAATGTGCTGAGCCCCCCACAGTAAAATTTTGCTAACCTTTGACTTCTTCAATAAATCCTTTTGTCTGATAATTACTTCATTCACTAATGGGTTTTATTGCTTTCTGATGAGAAGACAGTGAAGCAGTGATTCGATAGAAGGTACGCAATTTTATAAGCGGAGATATTCCCTTAGGGAAACCATCTTTTACATTAAATCTTCAA
This sequence comes from Trichonephila clavata, assembly GCA_019973975.1. Classification (NCBI taxonomy): domain Eukaryota; kingdom Metazoa; phylum Arthropoda; class Arachnida; order Araneae; family Nephilidae; genus Trichonephila; species Trichonephila clavata. The sequence continues at coordinate 278,760 of BMAO01019114.1, read as the reverse complement.
AACTTTGGATTTCAATAAACACTTTACGGAATTGAGATTGGAATACTTGGAATTGAGACTGGGATTCTCGGAATTAAAAGCTAGCGTTATAGCTTTAATTTCTGAAAGTGCACATTAGTTAATGTTCTGCAGTGATATATATTAAATTACAGCTAAGAACTAAGGAGAAAAACAAATTGTAAAAAAATATGAGAGTTAAAATCCCCATAATTTTTAAGGAAATATTAGATAAATGTCTTGAGTTGGAATTTGATTTTTTTGTTTTTGAAAACAGATTTTGAGGCTCTTTTTGTATCTTTTAATTAAATATATTGGAAAGGTCTGAATTACTCTGAATTTCATTCAATTTTCGATTATGTATACATAAACTTATAAATGAAATCCTATTTAATTAATGAGAAGTACATTATGGAAAATATAATTTATATCAGTATGAAGTTTATTAATTTTTGTACTTCATTTTGAAATCAGATTACCTTTAAGATTCTTCCTGCATGATTGTACGGGTTTGTGAGGGTTAGACATTCTTATGTCTTTAAGTCCCGAAATATTTTTTACCTTTAAATATAACATTTCTCTGGTTATTAACATTATACTGACCCAAATTACAATGGAAAAATAATAAAGAAATTTTTGCTCCGAACCTGGAACTTGGAGTGTTCCACCACGAACGTGCTGGTTGGGTCTTAAGCTATCCGACTACCCTAAAATTGTGAATTTTGCCAAAAATTGACAATTCTTTTATGATTTTATTTTATAGGCCGTCTTACTAGCTTTATAAAAATACCGAGTTTATTATTTTACGTTCACTAGAACAAAAACTACAGGTGTTTTAGTAAAAGCAGATGCCATTACTTTAAGCACGATGCCATACTTTAAAACGCGTTTTACTCGAAATGTATTTTTTTGAAAATGCTCAAACGGGGACAGAGATTTCTCAAAATGCTTTGAAAATAAATAATTGAAATATTTGTGTATGTTCTGTACAGTAGTAGAAGTGTTTTAATCTTCAGATTTATCAATCACTGTTTTATTACCAAATATAGAGTCCCTTGTGTTAATATAATCACTGTTATTTTAAGCAATTTCATGTAATAGCTAAGATAAAATGCTCTAGTTTTTGTAAAAATGAATGTTTCTCTTATCTTAAAGGTCATTTTAAAAATGAACAAGACAGCAATACATCAGAATTGAAAATTGAAATTTTTTTCATAAACGTTTGTTACAAAATATGATATTACATTTATGATATTTTTTTGTAAATTTTTACCAATTTTTTTCCATTTTGGTAATAATAATTTCTTTTTATTTCCTTAATTTTGGCATATTATTCTTAAAATGTACTAAAAAAATCTAAAAACCACAAAAAAATCCTCATATCTATGTTTTTTTTTTTTAAAGAAAGTTGTCGCAAGTAGTCGATACCTTAAAAGGATACGTGTTTCTTTTTCAATACTGAATATTTCCCTTGTATTCATCAAGTAATAGTTTCTTTTAGCATACTTGAAAAGTAAAGGATCATTAAACTAAAAAACTCTTAATTACCTAACAAATTTTTGGAATTTTGTCTTTGTAATCTAATTGGTAAAAATATTCATTTCATTTCGGATGTCTTATCATGTCGAAGACCGTTCGAGTAATAAAGGAAGAATAAATCTTGGAATCTTAGAAGCATTTTTAAGGAGACTTGTGCACCTTTAAAACGTCAAAAATGATGAAAACCTCGATTTTTCAACTTTCTCCTTAAAATATAATTTAGCATTTTTGGATTAACTGAGTATAGCTTTGAAACGTTCCGATTATTATAAATGCAATAAAAAATTTTAAGTATTTTTGCAGCTTTGAGTGCCTATTTAATTGTCAAATTCACATTTCAACACGCGAGCGCTTACATTTTTATAATTCATAAAAAAACAATAAGAGGATACAGAAGAAGAGGAATCCTCATATATAAGACTGCACATTTAGGTAAATTGTTTATTTGCATATTTTGCTCGCTGTGTTCGTTTTACTTTCATTGTTTGTTAGTGTCATACAAAAGTAAAACAGACTTTTTCAATGCTATATTGCAAACCTAATTAACTTATTATATTTTTTTGGAATATACATATATACATATACATATATATATATATATATATATGTATTCATTTGTGTGTGTGTCTGTGCTCAACTGATCTAACATGCTTTCGTATTAAACACTTATATTATTTAATTATTCAAAAGTCGATGCGTAAATAAAGTGTTGACTACTATATGACTGAAAATTCAGTGATGTCAAATATGCTATAGGAGAAGTGAAGTATTGTTGTGAAAAATGTAAATAATCTAATGAATATAGCTTTGTAAACATTAACCAAATCAATAAACTTACGTGTGTCAAGTGAAAGAACTACGAATAGCACGCTTTATAAGATAGATGCAAAGCTAAAGTTTTCTTACTATTTAAAAGTAACATAGAGCTATTTGTGATAAAAAGAGAACTGTAATAAATACAACGCTATGAAAAGAACAATATATTCTACTATTTTTCTTAGCGTTAACCACTGATGCCAATCCTTAGTGTTATAAGTGTCCCATACCAGTTGAATCTTAATGCTTCTATAAGCCAGCTGTTGCTATTGATGAACAATTAGGTAGTCATAAATTATAAGTAGGGACACCAATAAATGAAATATCCCTTCCTACAGTTATTTCCATCTATCAGGGACTAAACTTCAAATGAATTGCAAGAAAAATGCATTCATGATTGCATTAAGATTGAGACGGACTATCCAAAAGATGTATGTGTTGATAAATATTGTATACTGTAACAGAAACTGTCTGTGAATAAGGATATAATACATACCAAGAGAGCATTAGGTGTGTTTTAAAAAACAACTCTAAAAAAATTGCTGCAACTTTATTAGAACTGTCAGAAACGACGGCTTAGAAAGCGAAAGCAAAAAGTCAATTATAAACTACTTTTAAAGCTTATCAAAATGGCAATATATGAAAAGAGCTCAACGTTAAAATAAGAGATTGAATTACTTAAGAACAGGACAATTTCGAAATAAATACATATTAACAAAATATTTCATCTTCTGTGAAAAGCCTTTTTTACTTCATCTTATGATTTTATTGAGTTGGATATTAAACTAATTTTGTCAAAACCTATTAAATTTTTCTATTGTACATTTTCTATTACTCTATTTTGCGTATTTTATGATTTTAAATGTATATTGGATACATTTATTATACAGCTATATTAACTAAAGAAAGATTTTTGTCGTGCAGTGTTTTGGCAAAAGTAGGTTTTGAATAATAGCTTTTATTTTTATATATAATATTTTCTAATTTAATGATTTTAATTAATGATTTTAAAAATGTGCATCTAGAAAGTAGCAGATATAGAGATTTTTAAAAAATTAGGTATTGTTTTGATAATTTTTTACAAATTTCTTTCTTTTTTGCTTGTCTGTGAATTTTCTTATCTAAAGTTATTATTATTTTTTTTTATAAAATAGTGTTTTTTAAAAAGATGAAATTTTAAGAAAAATTTATTAAGGTACTTGATTTTTTTAAATTTTATAAAAACATGCTTGGTAAAATTAGGGATCTGCTCTGCTACAATCTGAAAGCAAAAGAAAATAGTATATAGCAGAAACCAGTTTTTAAACATTTTTCCACTGATGTATACTTCTTAGTTTTTTATAAGCACTAATTTATAAAATCCAAAGTTGATTCCGAAAATTGTAAATTAAATACTAGATTTTAGCCTCCAAATAATGAAGAGTATAAGATAGGAAGAAATTTTAGTCATTGAATTTATTTTTTAAAATTACTTTCAAAATTGCTGTCAAATTCATTTTTGTATTTCTAAGTTGAAACACTTTTTTTATATAACACAACACTATTAATAATATAAATATGAGCATGAACTCTTAAAATATAAAAAAAAGTTACTCAAAACGTACCGAATCCACTTAAGCTTATACTTAACATATAAAAATCAGAATTATATGTACAGAATTAAAATATTCTTGCATAAAATTAAAAAATTACACTATATTATTGAATAAACCTTTATTATAATATCTTAAAGAACTAATACATAGTTTCTATTATTAATAAGTAACAAACATACCAATACCCACCACAAAAAGCTAAAAAAAATTCTTAACAGCAGCTTTTGCTTACAAGAAACGAATATAACAGAAAGTCTTTAAGCTCTTTATCATCATCTTCCCTACTATAATATACAGTATTTCTTTTTCAAATATGTGTTTATTCTTACATTTACTGGAATTGCCATTCCACTCTCCAACCTAAAATTACTACTTGCAGATTAAAGCGAATCTAAAGCATCACCTAGTATCCCATAGAGAAAAGAGGTAATATTAACATATAAAAATTAACTTCACTTTCCAGCAATGCATTAGTGATAATACAGACACATTAGCAGACCGCATTCCTAAAGAACTTTGCTGTGAATCAGTTCCTACCCTCCCTGTCAGCAATAAACTACACTCACCTTAGCAACAGCTTCACAATAGATTTTCCCCCTTTTTGCAGGGGAAAAAATGCTGTGCCTCCCATCATATGCATTGCGATTAGATTCAACAACATTCCGGCTTACTACAGCGAAAGCAATTATTTTAATTCAGAGTGGTAACTTTTTTGTGCAGCTCCTTTCCCTTTTTTTCAAATTTGAGTGAGTGTATAATTTTCAGAGAAGGAAAGAAAAATTGCAAGAAAATCCTAATCTATTCAACCCTCTTTTATGTACGTTTTGCATCTTTTTTGTTTCCTTTAAAAAATATGTATCTTACCTCCCCTTTGTGCTATCAGAAACTGTGGTGGGAGAACGTAATTAACGCAACCGTAAATAACAGTAATTATTTAGATGCGGTGAGTTTTTAGAACATTTATAAGTAATGGTAAATAGAAGCAATAGCGACGTCCGAGCATTAGCAAGTTACTCACGTAATCCCATAACGGTATGTATGCAATTAGTGACACCATACAGGTCAAAGCAGTTTTAACAGCCCTCTGTCCCCCTGAAAACGAATTGACGCATATCATGAGAACAAGCGTTGAGACTAGATAATGATTCCCTTGTAGTGCCATAAGCAAAGCTTGGTATATATTTTTGATAGGATAGGAGATACTTTACTAAATTAATATTTGGGTACTTAGATCTCTTACAGGATTAAAACTGAGTGTTATTTGCTTTACCTTGGTTTTGTTAACATGAGACTGTAAATGTAAAGGTGAGATGTTAATAAACTTTGTAAACGAATGGAGTTAATTAAATGTTTGGAGAAACAATGTAAATGTGTGTGTGTGCATGATTTAAAAAAACAGTTTGAAAATGTAAAAAGTGAATAATATATTACAATAAACAGATTCAATGATTGCATGAGGCTCTTTTTTGATATTTGATCTTTTATTTCATTTAAATGCATTGTTTCTTTGTTTTGTAACATATATGAGTTTATACAAAAGGATATGGTGCGAAGTTTAGATTTATGTGATGGTTTTGCTATAATTTTATCTTCCTAAATGTTTAATATTTTATTTAGATATTCAATTTTCTGGTTTATGAACTTTTTTTATTTGGTTGAATACTGTTAGGTTAGGTTTTAATACTGTGTTATCTAAATTACAGTATTTTTAATATTATTTCTTTAGTCTTTTTTTAATAATGTTGAATATTTTCAGAATCTTATTCTTACACTATTTTATCTTCCTTGAAACTCAGTGGTATTGGTAAATATAAAGGAAGATTGGCTGGCTTTAAAACCAGGTATGTTTAACCCTATAGTCTTAGTTTCTAAGGTTAAGAGTTTGCTATTATACTACCATGGATATCTTATTTTTGATATATATTATCTTGTTATATTACTTAGTATTGATCTGCTTTATTAGATTCATAGCAGTTAAGTATATGATTATGTATATATATACATACCGCAATATAATATTCTCATTCGATATTTATCGATTTAATATGCTCAAGTAAGGTTTTCTTAATAAAAGGTTGATATTTGCTTCACATACAAAGAAAAGAATTTTGGAACCTTAAATTGCTGTACGCTTTCAACTATTTGTCGCCATCTGTATTGCTGATTTTTCAAGAAATGTGAAATATAATCTTCAGTAAAGTATAACACTTAATTTTTCAGTGAATAATCCCCTATAGCTATCATTGAACACTTTCTACTGTTTACTATGAATGATATAACAATAAAACAATATGAAATTTGATCGGCATTGTGTGAATCCTCTATAAGTATTTTATATATTTTACTAAAATAATATTTCCGTCTTTTTAAATTATGATCTTTTAGTTTATAAATTAAACATTAGTTATATTCATATATTTCGGAAATATATTTCCTATTTTTTGGTCATATATGTTTGAGACATAAGTTTGTTCCTAAATAACAATAACAATAAAAAAAAACTTTGAAGGAACTCTTTTATATGCAACCAATTTCATAAAAACTTATCTTGTGTAATATTATATGCATGATAAACATTTGATATCTTATGTAAGACATGATAGATATTTTCTAATACCAAGGTAATAGAAATATATGATAATTTCAGACGCGCCAAATTGTGTATTTGCACTGCCAGCTACGATCTCAATCTCTATTACTGTTCTCTTGTCACACACAGCTTTCATAACTCATTTCCATACAAGCAATCAACAGGATATTGATTCCAAATTTTCCATGCGTTCAGCCACTTCATGAACTGAAGTTCAATTGAATCGAGCTTTAGAAGTGCTTCAGAGACAGATAGAGATGTTAGTACTAACATGGAATCTATCTGAGCAGTAAATTCGTCGTGCTACTCTGTGACACTCTAATGCTTCATTTACCCATTGAACGCGTTCCTCCGTGAATTGCCGATGAATTTCCTTTGCTGGCGTGCGTTTTGATAATAAAGAAGGAACAACAAGCAGCACTCTTGATGGAGCATATTAATCGCACTCCCGTGCGAATCAGCTTCCTCAATTTCACAATTAAAAGGCTGTGCAACACTTCTGCAATTTTCACTTGAATTGAGATATTTCATCCTAAATAATAGCCATTTTATTGTCACGGAACATTTTGAATTACGTCAATTACGCCATTCATGAGAGAAATAAAGATTCATAGCGCGTGCTTCGATTTAATGAGAATGCCATGACTTCGTTTTAAATTATTATGTTTTCCTAGAAACTTAGATTATTGTACGAGCTTTGATTTATTCTGAAAAAAATGGGTTCTTTCAATTTTATTAAAAGTAAGATAAAAAATAAGATTTTGATATATTCAAAAATATTTGATGATTATGTTGAATTAACGTGGATCAAAAACATAGGCTCCAAAAATGATTCCATCTGTAGGAGTTTTCCCTCCTACTCAATTTTCATCTGAAAGGGTTTTGCATATATTTAATCTTGTATTAATAATTATTAATTAAGATAGGATGGAATTACTCAAATCATGCAATCCGCGACTTTCTTTACATGCATTTGGGACTTTATTACAGTTTACGTTAATTAAAATACTCAGGATTTTAAACCGCACGAGAAAATTGCGGTAGGTCGTAACCTTTTGCTCTCTTTTTTCATCTTCAGTGTGTGGGTGTAAATATCAAAACCACACTCTTACATTCCCATGGTTTTAAAGCGTTTTCTACTGCTTGGCCTAACGACTCCTGATTTCTTGTGAATACTGAGGCGGTGCTCCATGGCAAGTTGAAATTCATTTGGGGGTACGTGGACAACGTTAGGTTCCAGGTTAATTATGAAGTAAAATATAGAATAAAATATATTTGTAACCCGTTTATATCATAAGAAAATTTTAAAAATTATAAATTATTTTTATGTTTTGATTTAGAGTAAAATATTAGGGATAGGCACATAAAATACAAACAAGGACAAGCATGATACTATGAAAGTCGGGCCGATTGCCGGAGCGTCAGTCTAGGCGGGTTTAAATAGAAACAGATTCGGGTGATTGAATATTAACGACACACTGTTCAACTACATGAGGGCTTTTGGCGATGGACCTCGTAATTTTGAACCATGGTCAAGTGGCAAGGACGAAACCTGAGCTGGCACCACCTCTCCTAACTACCACACCACACCACACTAACGGGAGGACGTTTGAGCTCTCGATAGATTTAACGTGCATCGTTTCCCTACACGGCGGATCTACAGTGGTACTGGGCTCGAACTCATGACACCCCAGCCACGATCCGATACCTTGACCATCTGTCTATTGAGGCCAGGGGAATAGATTCGGAATCAAATGCATAGAACAGTGCATGGTTCCGAGAGTTGAAGTGAATGCAATAAATTTTCCATCGTTTTGGAAAAAAAAGCAATACTATTCTTTGCATAGTTAACTTTTAAGTACGTTAGATAAGTATTAAATGCATTTGATATCTTGTACATGAATTAACTAACGGAAATTATATACTTTTAGTAAAGTTTATTTATAAAATAATCTTATTATATAATGTCAAATGTTATCAACTCATAGCATATCACTATTTTAAATTCCACGCTGCTTTTATTTGGAGGCTTTGAGACCCAGTCCAATTTAGTCTGTATCTACTTCCATTATTTTGCGCAATCCTTTTTGGAATCAGTACTCGAACTTGCTTCTCAAATTATACATCATCGTTAGTGATGCTAGTGACCATAACAATGCGACTTCGATAGATATTTACAAATTCTTTTAAAGCATTATTGATAGAATTATTCCTTATTGTTTGTTTATAAATAGACACACCCTCATCTTTAAATACTTGTATTTCGTTTAATACAAATTAAACGAAATAATGATCACTTGTTTAATAATACTTGTATTTAATTTGTACTTGTACTGAATTAATACTTGTATTTTTTGGTTTTCTTAGTATTTTTATCTCTAACTAACTATTTTACTTTAATTTTAAATGTTATATTTAACATGATACTTCGTATGTAATAAAAAAATTATTTATATTGTATAACTGTTTGTTTTATAATTTGCATACACATTTCAAATATTCTAATACTAAATTAGTGAAACATGTTAAAAATAATTATTTGCGCCATTTAAAAACAAATCCCAATAATACCAAGAAGGTAATTATATAAACAGTTCATCAGAGAAAAATCCACACAGCACGAAAATATAAATTTTTATAAATAAAAAAAAAGTTAAATTACAAAATCTAATATAAGGAAGTTCCAATACATGTTTATATATATATATACACATATGCCAGCTAATAATCAACGAAATGTATAGTAAGCCTTTTAGCTTTTCATTGAAGCTAAATTGACCACTACAGAGTTACATGTTGAGATGGAAATTATCATTTTAAGGTCATACTTTATTCCAAACTTTCTATCAATTTATTCTTAATGAAATTATCAAAGTTTAAAAAAGAAATCAAAACATCGTAATTCAGTCAAAGTAACTGTGAGTTTCTGTAAAAATTATGTGAAATTTCTAAAAGCAGAAAAATGCATATTATTTCCTTGTAGACAAAAAACTTATTCACCCGAAGTACAATTATTTATTTTAATATGTATACGGACTTATTTACATCCTTATAAAAGAGATCGTTAAGAAACTTTTGCATTTGTAGTTTTATCTCTCATTCAATATTTCCGACGAAATTTCAACATTAGTATGTACGATCCTTTAAGAAAAAAGATTCAACCGAATGTTTTTAAAAGTAACTATCATGAAAAATGATTTAGACTTATACAAAAGCGTGATACCCCCTCTGAAACCGTTACGTAAAGATTTTTCGGTAATTCACAAAATCGTTCCGTAAAAGAATGGCTTGGATTGAAGACAAAACACAAAACATCAGGCGAAATAAAATGTCCCCGAGGCATCCATTGCTCAACGCAGCTGGGGCTAGACTTAAGGCTCATCTAGGTTCTTGGAAAACCACGACATCCATATACTGAGCATTATGATATCATGGGTAGGATTAGGAATACCCACTCAATACGTATCCCACACTTTGTCTCGCTTATTGAGATAGCCGTGTTTTAGGTACCACCTGCTTCTATGGCTTCATTAATCATTGGTAGATAGATGGCTGCAGCTATCAATTTGTAGCGACAGAAAATACACGTACGCATCTATTCATCTATTCAGGATATAGTCAAAAAATAGGAATTCAGAAACCATATAAAATTACTGGAATATATTTCTCATTTAATTTTCAATTGTTGGTTGTTTTTTTAAACAAAAACCATTAATCACTTTCGTACTTCACCATTCAGTAATCAATTTTTCTGATTATGCACAAAATATTTAATCATCCTGAACATTTGGAAAATAAAAAATTGTTATCTTGAACTAAAACTTATGAGCTTAAGTAAATAAATTATTAGTAGATGGTTATTTTGTGTCATTCTATTAAAAATAGCTGTTGGCTCGGTGGTTCAGAGGCTTCGCAAGCCTAAGGTTGCGGATTCGATCAAGGCTGGAGTCGATACATTTTCTGGATCCGAAAATCGTAGGTAGACATGTCATATGATTATGTGGCATGTAAACGATCCCTTGAGTATCAATTTGGCTTTTGTAGTTCATGGTAATATTTAGCATCCACCGAGAGATTGAATTAAAATTAATTATAGATTCCAAATTTGGTAGCAAGAGTCGTCACTAGATGAGGCCACCATGGAATGGCTCTCCCATTTGGGGACCTGCCGCGTCTGCAAAGGCTTAGTTGCCAATATGCATCCCATTAGAAGAAAATTAAAAATAACAAACTTCCCCAATAAATTTTAAGTAAACGTTTTTAAAAAATCGGTGATAGAAATTAAAAATGAAAAAATGATTAGTTGTGTAAGAAACATCAAATTAAGAAATGTGTATTCTAAGCAGCAAATTTACGGAGAAATCAGTAATTTTTTCAGAATAAAATATATTTTAAAGAATGTATGCACATAACTAAACTTATTTACATAAATATTCTAGAGTATTTAAAATTTACTTCAGAATTTAAATATTTGATAACCATTAATAAAGCTCTATTTAATACAAATATTTTACTATAGGAATATTTTGGCGTCAATTCGGATTTTTCTACATAAAAGTCATTTACAAGAGCTATATAGGGATTTATAAGGATTATTAATTTTAATCCGAAAAGCGGATTTGATTACTAGTAATTCATATAAAACACACTTCACGTAATTAAAATTATATGTAGCGTATATGCTAGAAAGTTTAAAAATAAAACTTTAAATACCTTAAGCCTTTTAGAATTAATCAAATTAAGTTATTAAGTGAATATAATAAATCAACAATTTTATTTTGTTACTAATAAATATCCAAATTGCTTAATTTATGTGGAAAAATTTAATGAATGACTATCATGAGTCACTAAGGAATGAAACCCATTTTTGAAATTTCTAATATATGATAAGTATAGTAGTTTTTACAAATTAGAAAAAAATCATTAATTATTCAGTAACTTTGAATGGAGATTTCAAAATTTAGGGTTATTAAATCAGTGTTACAAGAGTATTTATTTTTGAAACTCTTTATTCCAATGTCCGAATGTTTAACCAATCAATAAGTTACATGAGTTTTATTTTAAAAAAATCGTTAGTTTTTTGTGTACTGAAATTTGTAATTTATGTTTGAAAGACACAAAAAGTATAAAAATGGGTTCAATTCACGGGCAGGCGGTGCCAAGTTGGAATCACGTGATGAGTATACAAACATTTCCGAGGGTTTTGCTTTATTGTGAGAAATTCCTTCACTTGTGCTATTTATATCTTGTGTGTGAACTTTATTTCTGAAACTTTATATATTTTTATTATATTATTGAATTATTCTTATTTAAAAAATCGGTAGCCGGTAATTTTAGTAATTTTTTTAAGCATAATTTTTGTTTTAGTTTAGTATATTTGTGTCATTTAGTGTTAGTGTGCAAAACCAGCAATTACTTGCACTGTTTGATTATATATTCATTAATAGTTCTAGGTTATTTTTAGTATGCTTATATTTAGTCCTTAGTTATTTTTTAGTTTATTATGTTTATTTGTGCCCAAGAATGATTTACAGTATAGAATTGAAACCACTGAATTTGGAAAAACTTATCATAGGAGTCCAATTACTTATTGTAGACAGTGTATCATTCCATACAAGTTCATAAAATAGTTTAATTTCTAAGAAACATGTAGATATGAAATGTTCCCATTTTAAAATATTAATGTTTATACCTTTCATATATTGTCTGATTCCCATTGTAATTACCAGCTACAAATGCTTATTTTTTTTAAAACGCTATCTCTATAATTTTTCATTTAGAAAAGCATGGAACATTCAGAAATGTGAAATGCATGTAAAAATAATTTTGTAAAAAAAATTGTAATAAGATTTTCAGTAACATGGATATTTTTGTTTATTTTAAAACTTTCATATCTATTTCTAATGTTTAACAAGAGGTTTATAGTTTTTGAGAGCAGAGTGTATAAAATAATAGTTGGTTAATATTAAAGTTTTGGATTAATAAATAGAAATTCTTCTGTGATAAAAATGAAATTGTTTAAAGGTTGTTTGCTAAAGATTTTGGGTATCTGAAATAATCTGATAATAAACAAATATTTAATATATTCTATAGTTTGCTTCCTTTGTAATTATTACCCTTCAAAAGGTTTGAATTTTTTTTAGAAATGCCTATGTCTCCAACATTCAGAAATAAATTAATTATACTTATTGAAATAAATTAAGAAACATTCTTAAAGAAATAGGCTTTTAAATAAAATTATTTTACTGTAGAACAAATGAAACTTTTTTAATGATAATTTATCGTATACAGAAGTAGAAAATTCTTATTAGACAGTTTTATTTAATAATCATACTCATTTTAATATACATTATTTTATTAACACTTAATTTTAACATGGCATGGATACACTATAAGTAAATAAAGCATTTCATGTTCTGCTATATAAATCAGACTCTGTGAATGTAACATTATACTATAAGGACAAATAGAGAGCAAATCGAGGATCTAACTGCCAATAATCAAAATACATAATATCTTATACAATTATTATATCTCAATTTTTATATCTTATTGAAAATATCTAATAAAATTCTTTGGAAATATTATAAATGTCTTTTTCAATTTATTTACAACGAAAAACTATTAATTTTAAAAATTAATTACACAAAAGTATTAAATGTTCTCAAGCCAAGGAAATAAAATGATTCAGTAAAAAAAATTAAAGAAAATCATGTTCTAAATGACAGATTAAATAGCTAAAAAAAGGTCAAATTATGCAGAATTTCTAAAATTTTCATTTTATGTATCTCATTAGGTTTTTGAAATAAAAACTTATGATTAGGCAATTAATAGTAATGAAATGATTAAAAAAATTAGATAATGGGTTAAAAAAAATTAGGTATTAAGTGAAAAATTATTGGGCAAATAGTAAACAAAAAATTAAAAAAAAAACATTTTTTTCTCAAAAATTCCTACAAATTTTATTTATTCTAATTTGAACACTATCAAAATTAATTTAATCAAATTAAGGATTTTATTTCTTTTTCAGATAAAATACATTTACAAAAGTAAGATTTGAAAAGGTCTTTCCTTGTTTACAAGGAAATTAATGGCAAAAACTAGTCTTTTAATACATTACTGATGACAAATTAATTCCCAATGAAATAATAAGAGTTTCAGTTGAGCTGAAACTTCTACACCACATGAAAGTTTTAAGACCTAGATATATTTCAGTTTCTCATTATTCCATATTAAATTGCTGCAGAGCAATCACCTCTCAAAGTAATTCACAAAATTGCCCTTTTTCTCTTAATTCATATAACTGAAATTCTACAAGAAAACTTTATTCTACAGCTTCACAAAAAATGTACATATTAAAAATACCCACAAAAAAGACATTTCATAAAAGTTTTATCTTAAAATTTGTTGCTTTGGGAAGAGGGGGGATTTTATTCTCCTTAAATTAAGGGGAAAAAACATAATAAATTAATTATGTACAATAATTTTAAGTAAAGATAAGGAGAAAAATAAAGAAATAATCCTATAATTCAAAGGACAAGTATAATTGGGTTGTCTGTTTTTTTAAAAAAATTAATTGAATCTACAAGAAAAACAACCAACTATGTAAAATTTACCAACATAGGAACCAGAATTCAAAAACAGGAGACTGCATTACATTTGTATAGGTTATCTACAAAACATTCCATGGTATTTTTGAGAAATTTTATTTGGTATGTGGGTCCAGATTAAATGAAATATCACAAGAATTTTGAAATTTAAAATCTTAAAAACTGGCAGAGTTATAAAATTCACTTCTATACAATCAACTTTCTGAATTTACATAAAATAAATTAGAATACTGACATCATGCAACTTATAGAAAGAAGCTTTGAATAAAAGAAACTAATACACATATAAAATGGTAATGTACAATGTAACTATTTTTTGTAAAATATCTGGATACACATTTTTGATGCCCTAAAAATACAATAAACCTTTGTATTACATTTGTTCATCATAACTGTAAAATTACAAGTTTAACACTAAATCAAATTATATTTACGTATAATTTTAAAACACCCTAAAGTTTTCATTACATTTTGACCACTTAGGGAGAACAGGACGTTTATATTCAATATACGCATACACATTTATATCCTATAATACACACATTTCAATTACGAAACTTTAATACCTTAATTTTCTACCACATTCAGAATTTATAATTCTCGATAAATTATATCTTTTTACTAAAATGGTACTGCGAATAAAGACTTTCAAAATGTTGCATAACTTTTTACTCATAATTTTACAAAAGGTAATTGGTAATTTCATTTCTAATGTTTAAAAATGGTATTTGATTCACATCATCAAATATAAATATTAATGAACCTGTAGTAAAATAAGATAATTTCCATTTCTGCAAGGAATGCGTTTAGAAATTTTTTTCCTAATGTTAAATTATTTAGTAAAATATATATTATATATATATACTTGTTTTATGACATGCATGGTTGCATATCAGTTTCTTGTGTTTTCATTTTAGATAGTTAAATACAGAAATATCTTTATTAATTACTCTGAAAATGTGTAAAATAAGTAAAATTTAAATTATCGAAACTAAATTAATTTAAACTATCTAAAACTTAAATATATTTTATCTTCTTATGTATGTTCTCTATATAATTTAATCTAAAATAAACAAAAAATTGCTTTGAAGAATTTACATTCCTGTAGATATCTTTCCAAAATCCTTTTAGAAGAGGTTTCTTTTGTGAACACAAAAATAGTAGGAATGGAGCTCAGTTTTAGTTTTCGAAGATTCCTAAATGGTTGGTATTGAAGGTATTCCTCTTCAAAGTGATCAGAACATAATAAAAGTGAGGAGATGGTTTAAAATCCTTACGCTTCGTCATTCTTATCTATGTTTACAAAGCACTCGGATTTTTACCGGGATATTAAAAAAAAGTTTTTTCCCTACAACCATCTTATTTTTTACTGTGATCAAGCAACCATACATAGTTAAATACGACATTTTAGTGGGTGTCGTAGCAATAGTACGCAAAGAAGTGTTGAGCTTGATTTAGGCAGTAAGCACAAACGAAAATATAATCACATGTCATCCTCATCACGTGATTGTGACGTCATGTGAACTGAGCCTATTGATATTTGAAATTGTTTACTTATGGCATTAAATTTTTAAAATAGACAACTTTTTCTTTACAATAAGTTATGATTTTCAAGAAAGAAATTTAGATCCTTCAAAAACATTTGAATAGAGTTGCCGTAATTTTTTTAAAATCACTCTCAGTTCAATTTAATTTGAGGGATTTAGATCACAAGCCTCCTGATTATGATATTTTAATCGGAAAAATATTATTGGAAATTTGTAATTCCTTCTAAAATGGGAACCTCAAGAAGTCTTATAGATCTTTTGTTTTCTACTGTGGTTTTAATGAAAGTAATCATCCTATCTTTTAAAATTTCACTTCTTCAGGAACAGAGGATCACAAAAATTTTTTTTACAATATTTCTGTCCAAAATATGATTGCATGCACTTAGATCTGTCTCCATCAGTCAATTCTGGGTAATTTTAGATAATTTACATTCGTTCAATTTCTAACATTATCGTGTTTAAAAAAAATTTAACATTATGTTTATACATGAAGAAGCCTTTCGATTTATGATGCCACTTATTTAAAATGTATCAAAATATTAAAAAATTGTTATCGAAAATTAATTGATAAAGGAGAATTTTTGAGGATGAGCATTATTTTCAGATGTGAATTAAAAATTACTATACTAAATTTCATGTTTTTGAAATTCTCATTCTCGGAAGTTATATCGGATTCACATATACCAAATACTTTTTTTGGATATAAATTTACTAGATAATTTAAAATACAAAGTACTGCCAATGAAAATCAGTACAAATGATATAAAACGAGCATAAATAATTGCCTTTCTCTATATGTTTTCTCTTCAAACATCAATTATATATCCACACTCTAAGTCAGAATATAATGGTTTTCGGTCGTTGAAGCTAAATTTGTTCTGATTTCCGCTACAGTTGAACAATATCGCAATGAGAGCTCCTAAGTGCATTACAAAACGAGGCAGTATAGTTTCTATTGCATCTCAGGTTAATCTCTGATTATTGCAGTCGGTCAATCCAATGACGTTAACTTACGAGTGGACAATGACGGTCTTGGTCAGCTTGGTGTCAGTTACATTTAATGGAAACCATCAATTAACATCCGGGTCTTAAGAGCCCCTCCTCTTCTGTTAACTATCCTTGAAGACCATGATAAATGGTGCGCTCCCGAATATATAGCCTCTAACTTTCGCTTTCATTGGATTTAAGTGATATTAAAGCTCCAGGGAAATTGAGCTTAAAGCTCTTCCAATTAAAATTAATAAGCGAGTTAACTTGCTTGAATCTAGAGATAGTTCCTATGTTACAAGCTGCTACCTCTAATTTTCATCAACTATTGTTAATTTTCAGAGGTTTCATCTTATTAAATGAGCACACACACAATTCTGCATACTATATGTTTCATATATTTATTATTATTGAGGTAAATTAAAACACAATGCACACTTTTCTCACTGATTTAATAGTTCTAAAATTTAGAAATAATGAATTAATTGTTAACAGTTTCAGAATAACAGGAGTTTCACGCATTGTTTTATGCAATTTATAAACTGTAAATTTTTTTCTAGATTAAAGCAAAATTTATAAGAGACAGATCAGAAAAAATTTATGAATTTGAAACATTTGATGTTGGTAATGATGGTGAATATTTGTTTCGAAATTTAATTGTATATCACGTGCGTAAGTACACAAAGACTCAACCCACGAAGAAAAATGAACTTTTAGAAGTTTTTAGAAATACATTAAACTATTGTTAGCTTTCATAAAGCACAGTAACTTCCATAAAGACTTGGTACTTACTGTTCCCAAAGGCACTGGTTAGATTTTAGGTCCTTAAACGTTTACTTTATATCTGACCTAGTTCTCATAATTAGACTCAACTTAACAGTTAATTTCCACTCTCATTAGTCATTTGTACTGCCGGACTCTGTTTAACTTCGCTTGCTGATAATGTTATCAACTGTTGATTCACAATCAAGTAACTATCTTACACATTCACGTAACAAAGCTTTAATGTACCTTTCACTAGTAATTCCTAGCGTACATTGTAATTACTTCGGGCTGCTCTATTACAGTGAAAACAGATAAAAAAAATGAACGAATTTAATATTATAACATATGTCCCACATATTTTTTGCAGAAATAATATATAAAGAAACTGATTTTACTTAATGATCATGGCAGAGTGAACATTTGAAATAAATAGTCATTTTAAACGCAATTAGGAGACCGTGTGCGATGGAAATAGTTTTGAAAATAATTTCTTTCTGGAATAAAGCTGCTTAACATATAAAAAAATTGTATAGTAAATGTGTTTTCATAAAAGTGACTTGAAAGAGACCGTTGTTAACAATCGTCAGTTTAGAAAGTATTATTACAAAACTAAAATACTTTGACTTAAAATAATAATGCAAAACTGGAACAACAAGATACTTAGCAGCTACAAAAATAAAGTTTTAATAAATATAAGTAACAAAGCAATGCTGAAGTACGCGTCTATGACTAACCCCTTGGGGACTCTTCTGGGGAAATATTTTTGTCAACCAACTTTCACTAAAGGAAGAAAACATGATTATGCAAATTAAGTATATTCTATAAATTCTGTATTCCGAGTTTTGGAGTTAGTTGGTGAGTGGAGGATCGTGAATTTATTAAGTGCAAATCTTATAAAAGTATCAATTGAAGAATTCCAAGAGAGGATCACGCGGAGGTGATCGAATCCAGTTAAAGATTACCGTTCAAGACCTCAGCAGTAGGACACAAGAGTACAGGTATAGTGATCCTTATTTAAATAGAAGTTTAGCTTATTAGTGATCGGCGTAGTTGATATTGAGCTTGTATAAGTTATCGTGGAATCAGTTGAGAATCCGTAATATTATCCCCAGGCTAACGAGTCTTACCTTTACGCTCTGCTTGCTGATCATTTTTCTTAATTAGATTATTATTGGGCTTGTTTGATATTTTGTGAAAATAAAATAATTAGAGTGAATCATGTCGACTGATTATTCAGTTCTTCCCACACATCTAGCCGGGTCTGAGATTAGACAAGGGGGATTAGAGGGAAGCAGAAACCGACAAGCATTACAAAATTTTTAAAAAATTAAATTATGCAAGAAAATTTACAAAATAGAAGAAAATCGAAGTATAAAATAATAATCAGAAACTGTTCGAAAAGAACATGACGAAACATGAAACAATAAATACGAAATAAATCTATTGATGAATAGAGAAAAAGAAAACCGTCAATAGTATTAAGACAGTAATACTATTTCTCCGGAAATGGAGGAAAAAATTAAAGATTTAATTCAGGGGTGGGCTCGAAGAAGAGAATAATACCAGAAGATTACCATTCTCTTCTACCATTGTAGAAGAGAATAATACCGGAGGGCAGCACCTTTTTAAAAAAATTATTATGTCTCAGAAAGGTATAAATTGTAACATAAAAATCAATAAATATAAGTTAAATAAAATAGTGCCAGTTTTATTCAATTTGCTTATTGAGCTAATTTCCTATCATTTATAGCTGCAAGCAAATTTAATTTTAGGATCAATTTAATGAGACAAATGTACCTTTTATATAATACTTTTCTACATTTTTTTTTAAATTCAGGAGTGAGATTGTTTGTCGATATTCTCAAGAAAACTTGCAAGTTAATGTCAGATAACTTACGTCTATATTTAATCTTGTTGATCTTTATGCAAGAAATACCTTACTTAAAACTATATGTTGGCCCAAATATATAAACATTTGCCTATTTGTTTTTCTGACTGTCTTGACGGGCTGCAAAAAAACTCCTAGCAGGCCGCATGTGACTCGGAGGCCGCTAGTTGTCCACCCCTGATTTAATTTCATGAAAACAAATAATCAGATAAAATTCATAAATTATGAGCTGACTTTCAAATATATGTTAAAAACAAACCTTTAAAAATATTTACAAAATAATCTAAACACTTCTGAATTTTCACATTCTGCATTGAAAATTTTTATCTTTTGTCTCAAAATAAATTGTGCTTAGATTATTCATTTTTAAACACGATTAATATAAAAATGCATAAACAGTGACATATTGTTTCTCATTAATTCACTTTACCTCTCATGAAACCAAAATATTTCCCCCTCTTCTATCTATGCTTCTGCAGTACCTGAAATCAATAAGGTTTCTCCAATGCCCTCTCCCCCTTTTGGTCTATAGGGAGACTAGCAGTTTAATGTAAAGTCTGAAACAGGATATACGTCCAGATGGTTGGTCATATCTTCCGGGATTCCAATCTGTTTCCCGAGTGGTTGCAGAAGCCGAAGCTCTTAACTTACTCAAATCCTCTAACATCAGTGGCATTTAGTAAATAATCGATTATCAAACATACGGCGTAGTGTAGATAATTAAACCAGAATGGTATAGTTATATTCAGTACATAAACCTACTTATTAATATGATGTGATGGATAATATGATTAAATGGAATTAAGAGGAGATATCGAATATTTTTCGACTGAGAAACATCCGGAATATTTGTTAATGTTATATAATATGTGCAAAATGTCTTTTTTCTTTAAATCTGTGACTAACGAGAGGATAATTTGTGATTGAATATATACTGAAAAAGGAAACTTTATTTTAGCTTGAAATCGGTATGTAATATAAAAGGTAATATTTTCCCTCTCAAGAAGGAAGAAAATGTAAAAAAACTGAAGAAAATGATAAAAACAAAAATGAAAAATGATGATAAGGTGATAAAAAAGAGAAAAATTATAATAAAAGAAATGTTACAAAAATTAGATATTTTTTTAATATAAAATTTTTTTTCCTAGAAATAGTAATATAAAACATTCATTTTCATTTCTCTGTCCAAGAACAAAAATAGAAAGATTTCGTATTTCTGAATGGCATACAACATGCAGTAAGTTTAAGTTAATTTGAACTACTAAAAATATTTTCTTAAGTTTAAATATTTTTAATTCTACATTAAAATAAAATCCCTGTATTATAATAGATTATGACTTAACGTATATGAAAGATTATCATGTGAGAACACAAAAAAGTATTACATTGTTTCAGTTGAATTTATTCTCTTGTTGCTTTTTACTTCTGTTTGGTACTAATACTTCTTGATTAATTTTTAATTTCTGACACCTTTATGAAAAAGGTTGATGTGAATATAAAAAATTATGATTTGATCATACAAAATCATTCAATAAATAAGTTATACAGAAGATAGAAGGATCAAAAGTAGCTCCTAAAAAATGATTGCCTTTGACGAACTATGAAAATAACTTTTAAAGTTTTGTAACATCTACTCTTTTCTTCCAACCTCAGTCCATAGAAGTTTCTCCTGTTCCCAGAGCAAAAAGAAAGCACCGTAGAAGATTTAACAACACAAATGACATCATTCGAGAGGTGAAATAGTTTATGATCCAATCTACTGAGCTCTATGAAGGCGACCTTTGAAAGTTCAAGAAACTCTTGGAGAAACATATTATGACTATGCAGAGAAGTGTCCTAAGAATAACAATTATCTGGATAGATTTTAGTAATAATTAAATCCTGACAATACTATTGTATATAAACATACTGGTCAACTGACTTGCAAACCTCATCTAATATTTGATACTTCCACCTTTTGCTTTGTATAGAGCATTAACACATCGTGGTACTGATGAAATAAGCTTCTGACATGTATCTACAGTGATTTCAGGACATGCTTTATGTAGTTATATTTCTCGTTCTTTGACATATGTTGGAAGGCTATTCAACTCTCTTAAATACCTTTCCACAGTTCATCCCTCAGATTTTCGATTACACTAGTATCTGGACTTTTTGATTGCCATTTTAGATGATGAAATACACCATGGTTATAGTTAAACCAGGTATGTGCAGTTTGGGTATGAGGGGGAGTAGCAATGTCATCCTGATACATTCCGAAACCATCTGGAGACCATATTCCATTAATGGTTTAACAACATTTTCTAGATGAGATAAATATTCATTTCCAGTTTTGTTATTTTTTATAGTGTTAAAGGGTCCAATCCCACTCCAAAGAAATGCTTCCCAGATCATTATAACTGTACCTGCAGCCTGCACGACTGGTTGTATGGAATCTGGATGAAGAGTTTCATGTTGTTTCAGACGAATTCCTTGTCTGCCATCATTTGCAAAAAGTGTAATGCGCCTCTCCTCCGTCCATACAACTTTTTTCCATATTTCTACGTCCCGCATTTTGTATTCTTCAACACAAGCATTACGACTTTTTTAATTTAAGACGCTATGGTACCCTAAAAATCATTAAACTGTCGAAAGATTTTTTATTGGCTTATTTGATACCCCGAATCCTTATAAATATGCCTGCAAAATTTCAAAGCTTTACTTGCATTTTTCATAAAGTAATGGAGCAATGTTTGATGCTAAACAGAAACTACCACGCCTACATTTCAGATTATCTCCTAGAAAAGAGCCTGATAAAAAATGAATTAATTATTTTTCTAATGCGCATCAATGAGATTGACATTATATATGCAGTAATAAATTATTTTAAGAAAGAATTGTGCAATTCATGCAAAAATTCTAGTTTGTGAATTATTTACTGAAGATCAAATGGATTTGGTCAAGATTTAAAAGGTGTGAGTGCTTTTTATGATATTATTATGAATGAAATTAAAACTTCAAAACGGATTCTCCCTAAGCACAAATAGTCCAGTCAAATTAGGGTTTTGCTGCGGAATGAGAGATAATAAGCTGAAAACTTGTATAGACCTTTATTTTGTCACTCTAAATGTTGTCTCAAAAGTCTCATAAAATCTCGTGTCCGCGTCTTAAGTTATTCAAGGTCAAAGGTCAAGAAAATCGGGTTTTTTTTGCAAACATCTCGTTTCCTATGGCTTTAATGGTATTTACATTTATTATAAATATTGTAAAGAATAAAGTTTTCTATAACTTTAATTGAAACATTTTTCTATACATCAAACCGTTTTTAAGATAGAGGGCTCTGAACGCGGAGTGCTTAACTGTCTACAACATAACGCAAGGTCAACCATTAGTCACATGATATAATACGCCTTATAAAGTCTATAAACCTTAAAATTATATATAGTTACAAACATTTGGCATTTTTTATTTATTAATAGTTTTCATTCAGCAAGTATTTATTTCTTTTATAACACTTACATGTTCGCGTAGTTCAAAAGTTGTTGACAAATATGCTTAAGGTATTTTTTTAATTATATTCTATTATTATATATACTAATTACATTTAAAGTACTGAAAAAAATAAAGCAAGTAATTCTTAATTATATTCTCATTTAGAAATATCGTTTTATATAATTATTACAATCAAAATTAGGATGTGTGGAGAGGTTTCACAAAAATTTTAATAATAAGATGAACACACACACACACACACATGAATGTTATTTTTCTTTCTTCCTCTTCTTCTTCATTGTCTTCTAGTCACTCGAACATTTCCAATTCATTCTCATTATTTTCGTTGTGAAGGGTACTTGTCTCCAAATCTAGAAGGATTTCGGGATCAAAAGTACAATCTTCATCGAGATCGCTCTCGTGTCGTGAAGCATAGAAGCAAGCTTGCCCATTATACTGGCCACAAGCTGAAGAACATTGCAACCCCGATTTCCTACATCCACAGCGTGAGCCACGACCATTTTTGCAGTTGCAAAATATTGTAATAATTCATCTGGAGCATGCGGTAATATTGTCGTGATCGATTCCAAGAATTCATTCCGCAGAATCCAACCTCATTCCTGGGGTTCTAAATCATTCCCTAACCAAATTTAAACTTGATAATATACACTGCTGATGTGTTGATGAGGCTCTTTACATGTTGGTGGAAGATTGGATAACTGCCCGGGTTTGTTGAGTTTAGATGACTTGATGAATTGAATGTGTGTGTGTGTGTGTGTGTGACGAAGATTATTAATACTGTTCTCAGATTTTGGAGCATTGCATATCGCCAACAAGACTCGTACTCCATTTTCATGTAATGTTTGTACAGGACAGTTTTCTTCTTGGAATACTTGAACTAGTTGATTTAAATACGGAATATTCTCTAATATACTAATGAAATTTTTTTTCTATTTTTTAAAAAATGTAGAGAGATTTTGTGTCATAGCCACTAAATGCGTGCAGAAATAAAATGTGCTTTTTACAATGAGGATATTTATAAAAACTTTTGGAAGAGCATTTTTGAGTTTTAGCATTCCATTTGCCAACTTTTTAAAGAACACTTCTTCTTAATGTGATTGAATACGTCCAATCAAAATGACGAGCAAATCAATATCTTCTCCTACTATGACGGCAGTCCTGTAATGTTCGAATTCTTCAATAGCTGTTTCTACGATAGGAACATCTGCATCATCTCTGACCTGTTTTGTCGTGATATCAACAAATTCTAATTTTCCAATCAACATGTTAATAAAATATTTTTTATTACATCCGATTCGACAAAAATTTCTCTTGGCGAATCGATACGATCATTGTTTCGTCGAAACAAATTTCATTCGATTTTGATAAAGCAGCAGCTCTTAGCTGTCTCATTGCTTTTATGTTTTTGCTATAGTCCGAGTATTCATCAAATACAATCATCGAATCATAATGTTTTTGTAAATATTTTACGTATTTATCTAAAATTATCGAAAAAGTATCGTCTTTACTCATTACGACGCGATGCAGAAGAAACCCATCATCGATAATGTACGTAACATTTTTTTCATTGAAGTCGAAATCGACAGGAGTCATATTGTCATGTATAATGTCGCTTTCGTGGTATTTCACATATCATAATTATCAAATAAAGAAGATGGATATGGACTTAGTTCATATTGGAGATATTCTTGAATATTACATTCAAACTGTTTGCTTTCAGTTATTGTTTGGAAGAGTAGCAATAGATCAATTGAAACTCTACAACCTTTAATTTTGACAGATTTGTTGACAATCGAAAGCGATAAAACCTTATCGGGTCGTTTTAACCTTATTTCATGAAATTTTAAACCAGTTATCTTTATCAATGATTCTAATCCAATTTCATGGGCTTTGTGACAATTAATTTGATCATTCCCAACCATTACAGAAGCTAAAGATACCAATTGTTGCTTATTTAGAAAGAGATTATGAAGTGTTAACCATTCAACTAGCTCACTTACATCAGTATTATCTTTTTTTACTTTTGAATCCTTAGCATTAACGTGTTGTTCAGTAGAGTTTAAAGAAATGGTATAAAACTTCTCCATCTCCTCACAAATTGTATTTGTAGCGTATATAGCAAACGCACATCTACATAAAACACTTTCTTGTGTACTTCGACCGCGAGATACTCCCTCTTCTGTCTTCATAGATTTCATTAGACTCTGTTCGATAACCATATCTGTCCATGTACCAGAATTAAATTTCTCTGTTCGTTTCCCGGTGGAGAATCCATTTTAAAAGTTCTTAAAAGTCTGTCCATCCATTTTTTTTAGAAATCAATCATATCTTGAAGATATAAATGTGCAGACTTCGGATACAAAAAATGACCACTAGCATGAAAATACAGCAGCATTCTTTGTATAGCATTAAGATGTTTTTGAAAAGTCCCAGTCTTTCAGCGCGAATGAAGTTGGGTGCTATTGATACCATTTCGAAATATTGCACCCATAATTGTGCTGTAGGACATCGAGCTTTTAATTCATTCAGTTTATTCTGAAATGGATCAATAAATAAGTTTGAGTTACCTACACACTCTTCATAGGAAACATTTCGGCAATTGATTTATTGAGTTAATTCATTTAACACACAATCTTCAATCTTAATGTCTTCGAAGATCATCATTGATAATACAAGTCGTAATAATGTATGACCTCTGATACTTCTTGAAAAAGCGTGACCATTCAACATTTTATCGACTGAGAGAGAATTTGTAGCATATACTTTACCTAGAGCTTCTTTTAGTCCACTTCCGTCCATTATATATCCTATGGATCCAAGAAAGGACAAGAGCATATGTGAAATCCTCCTAATTTAACAACTATCTTACAAAATTCTGAGTTAGCATTTGATGCAGCAACTATTTCACAAGCTTTAGAGTAGAGAGTTTGATCAAAAGTTATTTGAACACGTTTTTTGGCCATGTAGCTTGGCAATATTTGCAGCAAAATGTAAAGTAGTATAAATTGTGTCAACGTTACTGGCAGGATGATCAATAAAAGGAAGAAACATAACCTGAGAAGTAGAAAAAACCTTATTATATTTAGTGAGCTGTTCTAGAAAGCCATTCCACCAGGAAACGAAATATTCTACGAACAGATGAGGGTTATTAAAAAAATATACTTGATTAAGGAAAACTATTAATAAATGTAATGTAATAATTAATTAAAAAATGTCAAATGTTTGTAACTATATCTATTTTTCAGGTTTATAGACTTAATACGGCGTATTATATCATGTGACTAACAGTTGACCTTGCGTTATGCTGTAGATAATTAAGCGCTCCGCGTTCAGCGCCATCTATCTCAAAAACGGTTTGATGAAAAAAAAAATGTTTCAGTTAAAGTTATAGAAAACTTTATTCTCTACAATATTTATAATAAATGTAAATACCATTAAAGCCATGGGAAACGAGATATTTGCAAAAAAACCCCGATTTTCTTGACCTTTGACCTTGAATATCTTAAGACGCGGACACGAGATTTTATGAGACTTTTGAGGCAACATTTAGAGTGAAAAAATAAAGGTCTATACAAGTTTTCAGCTTATTATCTCTCATTCCGCAGTTGACCCCCCTTTTTTTTTGTCTAAGATGACTAAGCTAAAATACTAAATCTCATTTTGATAACTCAGATAATTAAAAATCTAATTCGCAAAGAATAGAAAAACTCTCCCATTTTTATATATTTGTTTTTGGTGATATATATATATATCTCATGTGTGCGAGATTCAGCAGTTTTATTATTAAAATATTTTAAGATATTTATTTAAACAAATGCACATATACAGTTCTTAGATTTTGATGTATTTTACGTATAAATTGTTATTTGGTTTTGCTTTTATTCGTGTACAATATTTAACATGCGAAGGCATTGAAAATCATGGAAATAAAAAATAAAGGCATAAACAGCTTTTGTACATGTTGTGCATTAGCTCTGAGCATGGAATTAGCTCTGAAGTGTGTGTATTTATTTTTTTTATAATTATTAAGATAAAGTTTTATGAAATATTGATCTTTCATTCGTTTTCTTCTATACATTCATTATGGCAGTATACTGTTTAATTGTTCTACATTAGTGCAAATTTTTATGGTAAGTAGTTTTAAATAAACTAATTAACATTTCATAAAAGTTTCAGACTATTTGATGAATATCATATCAGGCTATTCATGGAAGGAAAACTTCAAACTCATATTTCTCCATGTTGAATTTTTGTATATATACTGTTATTCAAAACCCTAAGGCTTTTTTGATAATTGAAGTATGGGTTTGAAATTTTTTACACATGTTCTGAAATGTATGTTTTGTAAAACTGGGCATGGAATTAGCTGCAACATGTTTAGTACTAATTCTAAAAAATTTCAAAATCAAAATTAATGTTTTTTTGTGAATTTTTGAAGTTTAACTATATAAAAATTAATAAAAAATTAAAGAGAGGCAGCAGAAAAAACCCATGCACAGTTTTATGTAGTATATTATGAAGTACTTGGAAAAAAATTTTTGAAAGAAAAGAGACACATTTAAAAAAGCCTTAGGGATTTAAAAAATGCTTAAAAAAGCTTAAAAAAATTAAATTTTACAAACATTTTGCAAAAAATTAAAAAACTTTTGTATGAAATTATTATTAACTATTAAACTTTATTAAATACAATTAAAACCAAATATCTATTAAAAATAAAAAAAATTGTGAAGATGGTACCATATCGCCTTAAAGCTGACAAATAAGGTTTTCGAATTGGTCATCGACTTTCAAGTTCAAGAAATTTAAGTTCCTATGGTATTGTTTAGTGAGATATATATCTTTGTTTCCAAGTTTAAATTGAACTTCTTTATAATTTGTAGAGTTGTCAATCGTCTTCTTCTCCTATTTTTCTTCAAAATCCACTTCAACTTCTCATCACATTTTGTTATTTTCTTGGGTCTCTATCCCCTAGATAATGAAGTTTTTGTGCGATTTTGAGTGAAATACGCTTTATATATCCTAATTACGCTTCTGTTCTGTACTCTAAGTTTTTTTGAAATTTCAGATACTTTCATGGCATATTGTCGCATAGAAAAAATCTGCCTTCATTTAAACTCACTAAATACTTTTGTTGATGCCATAATAAAACAAAAAAAGAATTAGTTTTTTACAGTTAAAACGATTTTAATTTTAAAAATTTGAGTCGATTACTTTTTTTTAAATAAATTTATTTGCAAAACTAATCATGCTCCACATTGCATAACATGAGGCTTACAGGCGTAAGTGGTAACAACATTACAAAACAATAATAATGACAACAAAAAAAACATAATTAAGAAAAAAAAACATAATTAAAGTAAAAAAACATAAAAGAGCCAAATCTAAAATAAAGGAAGGGAGGAAATACACAAATATAAAGAAAGGAAGGCATCTGTAAAATTTTAAAAATCTATGCAGTAAACAAATTTTCTCAAGACATTAAGGCTTTCAGAACAATTGACTAACAAAGACAAAATGGGTGGCCAGGAAATACCTAAGCATTTTAACTCCTTTTTAAAATTTTCTCTTTTACAACAATATAGATTACAATACAACAAGACATGTTCCGCGGTTTCAGAGCGTCCTGACCACAAGAACAAATATCATTACCAATTAAGTTAAACCTAAATAAATAGCTCTTAAAATTACCATGTCCTGTTAGAATCTGGGATAACTTAAAATTTTTAAATGTACTTTTACTATAAGATATTAATGAACACTTTCTATAGTTTCAAATTAAGGAATAATAAAAGTAAAAATAAATGATAGGTGACAAGTCATTTGGCCGCTATATTTATAAACCAGCAGTTACCCAAACACTTCTCTGGATATTTCAGGAATTTATACGACTATATGGGTTTTTTACCCAAGTACTAGAATTAAACTGTTGAGATTGTATTCAAATTCTCTTATAGCCCTTTCCTCTCGATTTAAAGAGGACAAGAATTTCTCAAATTGAAGTATATTTGTCTTGTACGCTCTTGAAACCCTCCCCTTTGACAGTCGACATCCACAAAACAAATTCGTAGGGAATCTCTACTAAACAAAAGAATCAAGCTCGCAAAATCTAAAGTGTGTAAGTCTGATAGTTCCAGAGCTGGATCTTTTTCTTATTTATAACAACCTCTCAATCCCCCTTTGGAGTCGTTTATCGCAAACTCTTTCTAAGAGGGTCTCTATTCAACAAAAGAATCAGTCCTACCACATTTAAAGCATGTCGGCCTAATACTTCCGGAATGAGTGTAACTTTTCTCTTATATGTATATATATATATATATGTTATGTGTTAACTTTTTGCAGTTAGATTTTTTCGTTTCGTTCTATGTTATTTTCATTTTCTTCCCTAAATTTTGAATTAAAAAATGATAAAAGTAAAGAAAAATGAAAACAGAATGATTAAATCTTTTAATAAGGTTCTCTCTAGTTTTTATTGCATTACTTTGTATGATTTTACTCCACTCTTAAGGTTTCCAGTAAGATTACGTTAACTTTCTGAAGTTAATGCAAATATGCAAGAAATGAAATGAACTGAATCTTCTACTTGTTCGACATAAGCTTGCTCACTGAGCAATTTAGAGGAGAGACGACAAATTGCATGCGAGATGACAGCTAAGATGCAGGCTAAGTCAACACAAGATATTAATTGAGTTAAGGCTATGCTGGAGGTATAGCAGCTCGGTGACGCTCTTAGTAGTGTCTAGAAATACATTTAGATGTGATTCTACGTATATATTTAAATTTTATTATAATGGTAACGTGTACCTTGTTTCCTTGAATAATACTTTCCATTTTCTGCTCACCTCAAGCAGAAAATTACTTCCACAATTTCTTTTCAAGTTAAGAGTTTTTAATATCTTCGATAAATGAGATAATTATTATGTTCTCAGTCTCATTTATTTTTGGCCTCTATCCAAATCTGGACATTTTCAAAGAAATTATCCAACAGAGACTTTACATCTATTCGAAAAATATTCTTCAAATAATTGAAATTTATAATGAATGTAACACATTATATCATTCTGAAATCCCAACTATAAGCACCTAGTCAAAAAGAGTTATCATATGACTTGAGATTTAAACAGAATTTCAATTTCATTTCAGAAATAAAATTGTATTCTAAATTTATACTTAGATATTATTGATTTACAAAAGCTTAGTCATGCTTAGATGTTTCAAATATCTTCTGTATTCATATTTGAATATTTTAAATTATATACTTTGGTTACCATTCGTAAAGTTTTTTAATTAGTTTTGCTACTTTTCTCAGCAGAGTTAAAATTTTATGAGTAAATTTGATTTAAATATCGGATTATTTCAGATTTACTTTAATACACAAAGAAAATTATATTCTGAAGGAGTGACTGATGAAATTTCGAAATCATAATTAAAATTTTCAAAAAATATAATAAAATAGAATTAAATTATATATAAATAAAAAAATAAATTACTAGTGATCATTACTTTAAAACACTCTTTTAAATTCGAAATTCGTTTCCATACATAGATAAATTTCTGTTCTAAATTGTTTTGTAATTATGCTTCTATTTTTAAACTGAAAAGTGTTTCACAAAACATTTTTACTATCATTTTAAATCTTAATAACGTATAATAATTGTTTTTTTAATTAAATCTCAGGAATACTTTCGTAGAATGAATATATACGACAACATCAGGAGCAGCATGGACTGACTGTCTGTACGGTGACCATTATTGAGGCTTCTCTTGATATTTCAGTATAGACACGTACGGTATGGATGGATTGGATACAGGATTGGCACCACGTCATCTTTTCAGACAAGTCCCGGTTCTACGGGCAGCATCATGATAGACGCATCCGTATCTAGAGGCTCTGAGAAGACGTGTGGACTGCTTACATTTGATATCGTGAAACAGATCCAGTGCTTGGTGTGATGGTATACGAGCAGCCAATGTATATACAACATGAATTCATCCTTTTCTCGTCGTCGGTAATCTGAACACATGGTATTGCATTTTTCGGATCTTGAGGGTAATGGCTGTACCCTATTTTCAAGGCATTGTGGAGACGCCCTTCTTCAACAATTTATTTCAAGACTACATGTAGCTAGTCGTGTCCCAACATAAGTCGATGCGCACAGAGTGTTCTACTGTCATCTTGCTTGGACTTTCTCCAAATATCTCACCTAGTGAAAGTATTTATTTGGTCATGAGTTGATAAGAGACAGCTCCTACCACTCTCCAGCCACTGCCATTATTGAAGTGGGCTACAGACTTGAAGCCGTATGGAATGTATTGCTCGTATCTGTCATCAAGTCCATTTCGACTAAATGCGTAATCGGGTAAATCTATTTTAGCTGCCAGAGGTGAAAATTGTATTTACCATTTTCGGACTTTTTAAATCACTGAATTGCTTACAAATTTATAATCATATTTTCTTCCTAATATACTGTATACATACAATAAGTAAAGTTTTGTAATTTTCTTTCTTCCCGATGACGTAGTTTTAATGGCCATCGGTGTATATTTTTGTAATAAAAAATATTACATTAATTTACTTTCGGTTTTCAACAATATTTTCTAAAATGAAATTGATTTACAGTGGAAGTTATATTATAAAATTTAATTTGTGGAACAAATTGAACTAACTGTTGAAGAATTGAGTAAACTTTGTTGTAAATTGTACAGAAAAATATCTATTTAACTTTATTTTTATAGCTAGCTACCTAAAATGGCAGCGTAATTTTTTTCAGAAATTTTTTTCCAATTTATTATTAACAATTTACTATAGTTTGCATGTTGGAAATTAGTGCATGGAATAAATAGGTGAAGTTATTGGAGACTCACTCTTCAATTGCATATTCAATTCTCATTCATTTGGCCACTTTTAAGAACATAAGTTATTACTCTTTCACTTTGGGGATTTGAATATTCGCTGTCGACACATTAAAAGCAGAATCATTATTGTGTTAGAAGTACGATTAACTAATCGATTTTCTTCTTATCTTTATCTATCAACGAAAATCCATTAGCATTAATCATCGTTGTACTTTCACGAACAAATCCTAAATTATTAAATCCAAATCCTCTTAAACATAAATCAACTAGTCAGATATTCCCTGAAGTGCAATTATTTTAAATATCGTTATGGTGGGCCATAAAATTATGATTTAAGTTAGTTTTTCATAGATTTTCCGTCGTTGAAATGCAACTGAAGTCTTTTAAGAGGTATCATTGTTATCACTGTAAATAAATGTTACAAAATACTCATGGCTTGGTCACAAATCAATGAAAAAGAAAAGATGGAATGTAAATACAGTGTAAGTGCAAATGATGAACCCTATTTTAAAGAATTATACCATCAAACTGCTGCATATATTACAGTAAGTGATATATATGAATGTAAAGAGAAATATACCAGGTCTCTTTTCTTTTACTAATGTTCGATGTGACACCCTCTTGTTATGTCCAACCTGTAATTCAGTTCGTTTCATACATTTTGAACATCACTCTATCAATGGATCGTAATGCTGCATAAATGCTTACTTGTCGCCCTCTGTTATTTGTTTTGTCAGTTGCAAATGATATAGCTTGAAATTTAATTTTTTTTCGTAAAATTTTCCATACCGTTTTCTGGGGCATCCCAAGTTTACAGGCGGCAAATCTCGTAGATTTCCCTGGACTTGGAGCAAAACTCTCCCAGAAGCTTGGTTGGCCACTACTTTTCTTTCTGCTAAACTGTTTTTTTAAATTGGTGATACCACCGCAAAATACTCTTGTTGGTTGGAGCTTCTTTTCCGTTGCGATTTCTAAATGCACATTGCATTGAAATAACTGAAAAACCTCGCGCATACTTTAATTCACAAACACTTTTCTGTCATTATCACCATGATTGGATTTCTATAACAGTGATCTTGAATGTGTTGTTGATCAATGGTGGAAAAAACTTGTTACATTTCTCTTTACATTCATGCATCACTTATTACAGGGCTTTTCGTACTGTGTGACTCCTCCCAAGAAGGGCATGATAACCCTACTTAGGGGGCGCTCGCACATCGAAGATAAAGGATTATTAAAAAAAAATGTATTAACTTACTGAAGAAACAAAGCAAAATAATTTCTGACGTTATAAAAAAAAATACACATTTACAGTGATA
Organism: Trichonephila clavata; assembly: GCA_019973975.1. Classification (NCBI taxonomy): domain Eukaryota; kingdom Metazoa; phylum Arthropoda; class Arachnida; order Araneae; family Nephilidae; genus Trichonephila; species Trichonephila clavata. The sequence continues at coordinate 245,762 of BMAO01019114.1, read as the reverse complement.
TAATACACTTATAAATGTATAAGTACTGCACAATACATTTGATAATTAATTTATCAATACTAAATTAAGAACAAGTTAAATAATTTCTACTGACTCCCATGGGCTTGTCATATACAAAATTATGTACAAATTTTAATACTTATCTTAATAATTTTTGCGGTTTTTAATTAAAGTCGTATAGTAGTTTTAGCTCGTCAAAGTACATTTTTATTACATTTAATACATTGCTATTGTATGGCGAAAGGCGTAGTGAAAATTATGATTCAAAATTGAGTCACAAATATTGAAAATTTGGAAAGCACTGACTTATTGTAATATATGCAGTAGTTTCGAAACTATGACTTTTTAAAATCGGATGCCTCCTTTGAGCTCTCCCTGAATTTATTAAGACAAAGCATTTCGATGTCTTTTTAGGGAATTTAAACAATTTAATACTATCATTTTTTTAAAACTTTTAACTAGATAAGTACCAACATAACATAATTCTTCCTTCAAAAGAGGGCGAATAAATTTAAATTTTGAAGTTAATTTGAAATTCAGTTGATATATTTAGAGAGATTAAGCTAGAAAGAAAAATTTTAAAAATAAAGTTGGAAAAAGTATAAAAAAAGTAGGTTCTTTTAAAATATTAAAAAGATATTTTTTTAAAAGTGCTCATTTTAAACTGATACACCGTTTGATTATTAGATATCACTGATTTAAAGTTTATCTATCTCTGTACAAAATTCCAATGCTCTATTTTATTACAACATTCAGCCATTGCATCTTTCAATTTAGGAAAGGATTAAAATCTGCAACAAAATTTTGAAATTGGACAGAATTATCAAATATTTAAGCAATGAAAGCCCCATTTCCCATAAAATTGAAGTGCATTTTCAGTATTTAAAAATGCATCTCTAATAACATAACTGTTAATATATGTATACATTTATTAATTCAAACAAATAATCATTTACATCAGAAGCTAAATTATCTGTCATTATTGCCTTGATTTATGCTGATATACTGAAGTATCGCATCTTCTGAAACTTTGGCAAACTCGTTGTCCAAAATCTCTTGATCACAACATAAGCCTGCTTAAATCACAAACCTTTGGATAAATGAATATATTATCTATGTATTTTTGAATAGAATACACTAGCTTCTCAAATACATCTGATCAACTATTCTAGTTTCCTAACCTATTCCTCAGGTTTTAGCTCCGACTTACATTTCGTTAATCTCACGTCTTCAATATCAAAATCTCATTATATATTTTACCTAACTTGTAGATTTTCTCGAATAAAGTGGGTACTATATCTATATTCATTTTATCTCTAAGCCTTAATAGTTTTCCATATCAAGTAACTCGACATAAAGTATTCATGAATTGTGTAAATATGAATATGGAACTTTACTTCCCATCAAATATTAAATTAGGCGTAATGATTTCGTTTATTTGATGAAAGCATTGTAATGAGAGTTACAACTCATGAATTATTTGAGATTTGGGATAACCATATATGTCAATTAAAAGACTTGAAATATTATACTCCAACAACATTTCGGTGTGATGAGTATATTTGAAGGCATTGTTTTAAACAATATCTCCACTGAATCCATCTTTTAAGAGGATATATCTCGTCATTTTTAAAACTAATTTGCACCTTATTTTGCTTTCTATGATTAGTGAGTATTTCAACTATTTGAAAAATGAACTAGATTTTTCAAACTTATATAAAAAATTATTAAAAGTTAATTAACCTTAAATAGGAAGACTAATAAATGTGTAAATAGGAAATCTGAATAATATGTTTTATGAGTATTGTAAGATTTTATCAGTCCCTAGGATAACAGTTTTTAATGGAGACTCGTTGAGTCTCCAAATGAGAGAGCCATTTCATAGTGACGCCATCCAAAGGTGGCTCTCCGTACCACATTTGAATTGGAAGGGAGAGTTTAAATTGACATTAATTCAATTCAAGCTCTCTTCGGGTGCATTGTAATGATTTAGTTTTGCTGAGAGTACCGGAGATTGATACTCAAGGATCTTTTATATGCCATATGATATGCACGATATGATTTTCAATTCCAGAAAATCCATCGACTCCAACTGGGATCAGACTCACAACCTTGGGCATACGAAGCGGGAATGCTATATCTAAGTCACTGAACAATATTACACGATATCTTTAATTTTAAATACTGTTATCTGAAATAGACGAAAATGTATATATTCAACAATAATTAAATCTTTCGTTTAATTAGATTGATTTATATTTTCTTTAAATCTCATTCAATTTATTTTCTTTTATTTTGTTCTAGCAATAGTTATTTTTTCAAAAGTTCATCTGAAAGTGGATAAGATGTGTACCAGTTACCTCCTTTAAAATTACGTTCTTCTAAAATGTTTTTGTGTCTCTACATATAAAACATTTATTTTCAATAGTGTCTCCCTTTTATAAATCTGGATCGATTTCAGTAGATGAATCATACTTGTTGTTATACACTATCTGACGAAAAGTATCCGGACACCCCTTACAAAAGTGGTTCTGGCAAGTGACGCAATTTGATACGTAATTGAAAGCTATAGAAGTGTTGGTAGTGGTTTGTCAGACTGTATTTATGCGTTTGTGAGGCAATGAGTAAGTGAAAGGAGCTTAGTGAGTTTGATCGGGGCAGTAGAGTGGGATGCCACCTTTGTGGGAAATCAGTTTGTGAGATTGCGGACATTCTACAGAAGCCTAAATCCACTGTGAGTGATGTAATTGTGAAGTGGAAACGTCCAGGCAGTGAAACGGCAGAAAAACGAACCGGTAGGCTGAAAATACTTGGTGAACGCAGCCGCAGAACTCTGAAAGGGGTAGTGAAACAAAATCGCAAGTCCTCGTTGGTGGAAATTTCTCAGGAGTTCCAAAAATCCTCAGGAATTAGTGTTAGCAGCAGGACTGTCCATCGAGAGTTAAAAAACTTGGGATTCCATGGTCGTGCAGCCGCTCACAAGCCAAACATCACTCCACAGAATGCGAAGCATCGATTGCAATGGTGTAGAGCTCACCGTCATTGGACTGTGGACATGTGGAAAACTGTTCTTTGGAGTGATGAATCTCTCTTTACATTCTGGCAGTCGGGTGGACGCGTCTGGGTTTGGCGGATGCCCGGTGAACGTTTCTTTAGTGACTGCATTGTGCCGACTGTTAAGTTTGGTGGTGGAAGCATAAGGGTTTGGGGGTGTTTCTCGTGGTTTGGCCTGGATCCGTTCGTTCCTGTGATTGGAAACACGAACTCTGAGATGTATGTGGACAATCTGGACAATGCTGCACACCCAACTCTATGGCAATATTTCGGGGAAGGTCCATTTCTCTCTTCCAGCAGGATAACTGCTCTATTCACACATCGAGGCTTGCACAGACGTGGTTTGACAAAATGGGTGTTCAAAAATTGGACTGGCCTTCTCAGAGCCCCGATCTAAATATCATAGAACACCTTTGGGACGAATTAGAGCGAAGATTACGTAGCCAGCCAAATCGACCATCCTCACTGCAAGCACTCACTTCAGCTGTGATGGACGCCTAGAAGGCAATTCCTATGGCCACCTATCAAAAATTGGTGGAAAGTCTTCCCAAACGTATGCAGGATGTCATCCATGCAAAAGGGAGACCAACATCATATTAATATGTGACTCAGGATGCTCTAAGTCCATACCACTGGGTGTCCGGATACTTTTGGCCAGATAGTGTACTCTTCATCATTTGATTTTTCCTCATCATACCCACGAATTTCTTCATCCGATAATACTGTTGTACTATATCTATTAAATACTGTACATATTAAATTACTTAAATATCACATTTGTTCGTCATAACTACAATAATACGCCATAGCATAAGGAAGATATAAAACAAGATCATGCATTCAGAACTGTACCGGTGATTCATGCACAGGGTATGACATACCCGAAGAGTCGATATCCAAAAATATATATTTAGAATTCGCCTATAAACTAAGGCCCCTGAAAGGATATGACCATAAAGTCAGCTACACGAGAAGCTATTCATTTTCCAAAAAATGCTTAGAAGGAGTGTTGAAATAAGTTAGACGGTGGGTATGACACAATCTGCAAGAGTAGTGCCGGGTTAATGCATCTTTACTAATGAATAGGATTATTTTGAAGATCATGGATATTATTCTGTTATTTATTAGTTTAAAATATAATGGTATTATGGAAACATAACCGAATGAGAAATGGAATTAGAAATCACATTTTGAAGATATTAAATATGTAATATGTATAGATCTTAGTTTTTAAGTATTCAATATCACTAACAGATTAACAAGTAACTGAATACGTAATAAAGAAAAGACAATTCTTAGTAAAGCTATTTCCGTTTTATTAATGAATTATTAAATTCAACTGCATTTTCTTGCATTTAATAAAATTTTAGATCTAATAATTGATAAGAGTTTCAAATATTTCTACCCAAATCATGATATTTTTTATGAATATATTTATATATATATATATATATATATATATAGGTCCACCTCGGCATTGCATCTGTGAAAATTGCCTTTTATATTGATTTATATTACATGTATATATAAATCAGGTTTCTAAAATGTTTAATAAATTGAATTTAATGAGCACTAAATTAAAGTATATCCAACAAAGTACAAACGATTTCATAATTATTGTGGTAGAATAATAAGTTTTCACTAAAAGTAATTGCTATATACAAACCGTGACTGTTCAGTCAGAAAATAAATAAAACGTGTAACTGTGAATATCGATAAGAAACACCAGCTTAGTAAAACTAGAATTATAAATTCGACTTTTTCATACACACACAAACACACACACACACACGCACGCACACGCACGCACGCACAGTAGAGAACGAAAAACTCGGCTTATTGTGAACCGAAGGGTGGCTGAGCTTGTGAAAATGCCAGGCTATTCAGAATGGGATTATAAAGGACTAAATACGAGTGTTTCCTCAGAAAGTATTGTACTTTACTTGTATGTATTATTTACTAAAGAAAATACAACAGAGATTTAACTGCCTAAATACCCTCTTAAACAATGGAAAAGAATGTACTTTATGAAATCATAGAGCATTTACTACATGAAAATGAAAACCAATAAATACGTAGTATTTAGTAATTTACCAGAATAGACACATCTCAGAAAAATACTTTATGGAGGCATAAAATTATCTATAATGAAAATTAAGCAGCCGATTTTGCCAAAATTGGCTACCTTTTTTTAAAGAAATACATAATATCCTGTTGACTATGGTACTGCAGTCGGCGTTTTGCTGATTTATCACAAAGAACACGAAGTAGCATTAAGTCCAATACTGACACACCTTGTTGTTCAAATTACTGAAGGATTGTTTCGACAGTCTTTAGTTACTATCTATGATATTTTTGGAGTTTGTTTGGTGTTCTCTACATTAACATCTTCATCATGCTCTGACATTTTTTCATTAAGTGACAGTGGGACCGCGAATGGGTCTGCTCGTGGTGTTTTTCCAACTTGAAAGGGTGTGGCTGAGTTATCCGGACTGCGGCGTTATCAAGTGCCGAGTTTTCGGGGCTCTACTGTATTGGCAAATGAATTTGCAAATTTAAACTTCATTTTTTACAAATATTCACCAATATTGTCACATCTTTAGAATTATAATTAATTTAATTTACAATATATAGAGAAAAACTGACTCATTTTATCAAATAATAATACATTATAAGCACATTCTGTCGTAAGTATAGTAGATATCTCAAAACATTACTTCGAATATATTTTCCCCGTATATAGTAGAACTTGAAGACAAAAATAAATATAGTGAAACACAGTACTGCATAATTTAGGAAAATGCCTCTTCAATTACTCTTTCCTTTTCACATAAAATGAAATTACTCAATTTCTTTTAATCACCAGCTTAGGCAGCACGTATTTTTGCATTCATTGTGCATTTTTAAATTGCTTTGAGATAATGTGTACATTTACCAGTAGGTCTAGAAGAGAAATTACACTAATGGAAAGATAATTATGCTACATCAAACAGTGACATAAAGAATCCCTTGCAATTAAGCCACTTAGAACCAATTTATACGTACATGAATTTGAAATCTTAAGCAGTTTAAAAGAAAATTTTCATCACCTTTCTTTGGTTAACATTTATTGCTTTTAAGAATGGCTTTGCAATGAAGTAGGCATTAAAGCATTCTTCTTTTTTTTAAGATCAAAATGTTTTTCTTTTTGTTCATTCTAGACATCATTGAGCATTAATTTAACGTTTTTAAGAGTTTAAAATCTCATCAATTTATACAATTGGGAATCTAAAGTTTTCCAAATGCCTAAATTAACAATTGCGTCATTTTCCAATGAATACCTTTTGTCGGCATAACAGCATGTAAACTTGAAATGCACACACTTAAAAATACATTTAGTGCCTCCATTTGATTTGCATTCCTTTCAAGTGCTTTTTCCCTTGATATTATCACACATTTTCAAAGACTAGAGGCATTTAATGGTTTCCTTTTTCCAAAATGACTGGTTGCTGTGCAGCTAAGTTTGATTGTATGCAATATCTGATCTTTACCACTGTAGTGCCTAATGAAAGACTATTTTGCATTCTCTTCAGAATCGAAATGGTTTCTTTTTATCCCACATCTCCCCATAAGATCGAATCCTTTAAGAATCGAAAACGATTTTGGTCATTCATTCTTTTCGTTAGCTATGTTTAGGGGACTCGCTAAAAATTAATTTTTTGAAGAACAGTATGCCTAAAAATTACACAGTTGCTAAAATGTATTTTTATGAAAGTAATTTGATATTTATTTACAAGTATTTTTTCTCAGTAATAATAAGTAACAAAAATTTTTCAATGATTAGCAACAAAAAATTTCCAAAAAATTGTAACAAAAATTTTTTTAAACTTTTTATAAAAAATTTTAGTTTAATTTTTAAAAAAGAAGCGAAATATTACCTTAGAAGTTTTACACATTATCAAAAGGGGATAAAAATAAGAAAAAAATTTAGTATTCATTCTTATATTTTCCGAAACTTAAGAAAAACACGGAATGCAACTAATTTGTACCACTTATAAGTTATTTATTAATGTTATTGGATAGATAATTACACAATTAACAGTAATTCAAACTTAAGAAGTTTTACTCATTCTGGCACAAATTATATTTAATTGCTAAGCAATGATTCAAATTAATTTTAAATTTAAGCGAGTAAATTTTCATGTTTTCTAATGATGATCGCAATTCCCATGTAAAATAAGAATAAAGGAATTGTTGTGATGTGTACTTTGAAAAAATTAGAGGTAATTTATATTATTTACAATTCAAAAGCATTTAAGTACAAAAAAAAAACCTAATAATCCATCACTTTTTAAAAAAAATGTGATTTATAGATGTGTATAATACAAATAGAAGTTCTCATAATACACAGTAAAGTTCTCTCACTATATTTCTGTATTATATTCCTTAATACATCAACAAATTCAAATAAAAATAAATAGAACATAATAAAAAAACATTAACTGAGTGATAAAAACTGCACATGTTCTACTTGTATAAAAAATGAAGATATATCATTTAACATTGAATAAATTAAATGAAACTTTATATTGATTTCAAATACAATTCAGTAATTACACCATGAATGATTTGATGATCCACTTCTCATCCATAAGTAATCTATCATTTCCTTAAGTAATAAAGTTTATAAATAATGTATAAATTATGAGAGCATCGGGAAATGTTATTCGCAGTGTTATAACATTAAGTTAAATATTAAGTGAATGTAAAAGGAATATGAGGATTATATTAACGTTACACTATAAGACAACACGACGGTTATTGGCGAAAGATCTCGTAATTTTGAAAGTCGATCAAGATACTAGGTTAACACCAGAGCTGACACTCTCTTTCCGAACTACCATACTAATGAGAGGACTTAGAGCCTTGACAGATTTAACATGCATCATCCCCCCTCTATATGGTGAGTCTTCAGTGGAGCCAGGACTCAAACCTGCGACATTCCGGCCACGATTATTGGCCATAACCACTAGGCTACCAAGGCTACTAAAGAATGGGAAAATGAATAACATAATGACGTCCATCCCATATCATCAAAATGTATGTAATTCCATTATTTACATACACCCGTAAAATGCATTTAAGATATCAATTTTGTGCAGGTTCATTGGATATTAAGAGCAAATATATGGTTGTATATAGGAAGCGAAAATATGTTTTGGTAAATTGCACTTTTCGAAAACGCGTTTCACGCGGTAAACTAATAAGATAATGCAAATATTAGCGATTTCTGGTAACCATAGGAATATATTAACCATTTAAATAGAATTATGCTTTAATGATTATTAGTAAAATAATAAAAGAGTTTCTACCAGTACTTAAAGTGTTAATATTACTTTAGAATTCTCTTTAAAAATGACACAAGCGTTACTTCATAAATCATTAAAAATATTAAAATGTATTTTTACACAACACATTCGAAATCTCCCTTTTAAAATGAAAATAAATAATGAAACAAATAACCCTACAAACGAGGAGTTAAATTTTACATGCAAAAGTCATAAGTTACAAATATTGATTTATATGTTCAATTAGGAATAAAATCCCATCTTATAGGAATATACCATGAAAAATACTTTAAAACAAAACTATTTTTACAGTTTTTCTCGTTTTTCCCAAAGAACAATACATCACGTTGTCTTAATCATTATATTCCTATTTCATCAGTGTTTGCTAATACAAGAAATCCATGATTATTTTGATAATTAAATATTGGTATATTTCACATGCTTTATTTAACAACACAGAAAAAACTGTTAATTTCTTTGCATGCAATTTAATCTCTTTGTTATTCTACGGAATTAAGCAATTAAGGATAAAACAAAGCGAGAATAAACGGATTTACGGCCGAGAAATTCTATAGGCTATTTCGACCGTAATCTTGCAAATACGGGCAATTTAGTTAACCCAGTGATTCATCTAAATACACTTAATGGATAAGATATCTAACAATGTTCACTCTTGTTTGATTAACCCAATCTACCTTACAAAAAGAAAGAATAAAATTAAGCAAACATTGCAATGATTTTTTATTGAATGTATTTTACTTCAAGGAGAACTATAAATATTAACACAACCTATATTTCAAATTATTTCAATACAATTTCAATAATATTATTATTGTAAGAATTGCATTACCTTTGGCGGTACCGTTTAAAATTTATAATTTTTTAAGGAATATTCAACATTTTAAATTTTCTGGTTCTTAAAAGAGTTTCAAACATAAAGGCGAAAGTTTTTCTATGAAAAAATAATCTCAAATATGAATAATTCAGAACCTTACTTCCTTATTAGCAAAAACAGTGTTTGATTAAAAGGTTCGTGAAAATATTTTTCTTTCCCTCATGGACTTTCGTTCTTTTTCTTTAGAGTACTAGTGACATATTTTATATTCAATAATTAAGACTATTTCATGATTTATTCATGCAGGTGGTAATAACTCTAAAATCTTTTCAAATAATCTTCCAAGAAAAAAGGACATTTTTAAAGTAACAAGAGAACATTTTCCTTTAAGAAGCATTTAACTCGTTATATTTTATTTAAGGTATGTTTAAAATAAACCACGCAAGATCTGGTGATGTAAGAAAATAAGTGATAAAAGAAATGATAGTAAGTCAAAAAGTGGATAGATATAACAGCGGAAAAAATTAGTCACTTTATTAATATTAATTGGGGGAGGAATAATAATCAAAATGAAATCGCTTAAGAGTTAGAGAAGATAGCTTTCAGAACATTTAATTATTCACTATCTTAAACAAATTATTAATACATATAACACATATTCCTTGTATATGTAATATACAAGGCATATGGGCAAGCATACTTGCATTATGTAACATACAAGGCAAGCCTTGCATACATTATGTAATATACAAGGCAAGCTTGCACACTTGTATTATGTAAGTACTTAATATATATATATTAAGTACTTAGATAATACAAGTATATATATATATATACATGCATACACACACACACACATATATATATATATATTGGTAAGTTGTGGTATTTATATTGGATAATTGTGTGCGTCATTATGTAGCTTAGAACAATTTTACAGTAGTCATTACTATTAGATTACATTTTTGTTAGAATATTGTAAGTTTACACGTGCACACGTTATAGTTAATCTTAACTTCATTTTACAATTTTTTTTTACAGTTTTTCTTGCATTATTAGGTAGAAATTTTTCGGCTGTAGAAGTTTAGGATTCTATGAAGCAAGCTTAACCCTACTTCACTGCCCTAAGTCTATGATAGCTATAGGTAACATAATAGTGTGCCATTTTGGTGAATTAACTCTTTATATGTTTACTTACATTTGGGTTAGTTTTTTGTGTGTGTTCTTGGTTATATATATATATATATATATATATTCTCTTGATATTATGATCTTGTTACCGGTTTTACATTACAAGAATTTAACAGTTATTATAATTTAAAATTCCATAGTAGGAAATTTAATTAAAAAAATGAATTATCTTCGAATGCTCATAAGCCAATTTTTTTTATCGAATTTCATTATGTTTTTAAATGAAGTACTTAGAGTTTTTGCTTATAAATAGTGATGGAGGTACATTAATTTCAGATATACTTTATGCTAGAAATGAAATGTAAGATATATTAAAGTAAATTTTATTTATTTTCTCCCTTGAAATAGCTTTTAAAATGTCAAAAAATATTTCATTTCATTGGTGATCTTCCTTTTTTCGTCTACTGAACTAATTAATAGTAGAAATAGAAGCATATAATATCGGATACATTCCGAATGCTTATTTTTCTTCTGTTTCTTTTCTTTTCAATTGCATACGTATTCATACAAATATTTCAAACAAATTGTTTGTAAACTTAAGTGCAGATATAATTTTTACACTAATGCTACTTTTTATCGACATTATTTAAAACATTGTACTTAAAATCAGGATCTAAACAAAGATAGGGTTATAAAATTAAATTTATCTTAAGGTATTCGACTGGTTGCGACCACTTTTTTCTTAAAAAAAGGAGATCTGGGGATTTTTTGTTATTTTTAAATTTTTTTAGTGCATTTTAAAAAAAATGTGTTAAAATTAAGAAGAGAAAAAAAATTATTATTACTAAAATGGGAAAAAATAGGTAAAAAGTGACAAAAAATGGCATAAACGCGGCCCATTCTGCACCAAAGGTTTATGAACAAATTTTAAATTTTTCAATCTAATGTGTTGCTATATTATTCAATTTTAAAATGACCTTCAGGATAAGCGATATTTTCTTTTTTTTTTACAAAAACTAGAGCACTTTATCTCGGTTACTATATGAAAATGCTTAAAAAGACAGTGATTATATTCACATAAGGGACTGTAAATTTGGTAATAAAACAGTGATTGATAAATCTGAAAGTTAAAACAATTCTACTATTACACAGAACTTACACAAAAAATTTCAGTTAATTATGTTCAAAACATTTTTAGCAATCGCTGACCACGTATGATTATTTTCAAAAAATCACATTTCGAGTAAAACGCATTTTAAAGTATGACATCTTGCTTAAAGTAATGGCATCTGCTTTTACTAAAACACTTGTAGTTTTTATTCTAGTAAACGGAAAATGGTACACTTGGTATTTTTATAAAGCTAATAAGGTGACCCTTAAAATAAAGTCATAAAAAAATTGTCAATTTTTGGCAAAATTCAGTTTTAGGGTAGTCGGATACCTTAACAATAAAGAATTATAGCCAAAGTTATATGATTTTGCTTTTATTGTGTGTATGTAATCATGATGGATCTGATTCATTTGATAAAGCATAATACATTTCATTATGTTTACTTTTTCCCCAAGTACGAGAAAAAAATCACTATTCATCTTTCCACTTAAAGTCTACATAATGGCGAAAAAAACAAATCTTGAAATATTAGATTATGTATTAATATATTAATGCACAACAAAAATAAAACGAAGGATTATTTGGTTCCTAAGTACTGAAAAGATATAAAAAATGAAATCGAAGAGAAAATATCAAAACTGCTAGTTGAAATTGAATATTTAGAAAACCTTTTCTATTGTAAACCAGAATAACAATTCATGAAATATCAAAAAGAAGCTACAATGCAGATTTTTATTTACTATATTGATATTTATGCTTGAATTAAGAATCAGTACTTTTCATATCATTAGACGTTATAAACATGCATAAAAAGTAGCTGAATAGGAATGAATATATACTCATTGTGATAATTTTATAAAGTATTAATTATTTAACATTAGTCAATGCAATTCAAGCATTAGAATTCCAAATAAGTCTTCAATATACACATTCCTAAATAATATTTGTGTTATTTTAACAAATATTCTTACTTACGTATTAATTTTGCACGGAATATAATAAAATTACTACATTAGGTAGAGACAGAAAATTTTAAATGATTTATATATATATAATCAGATAAAACTCTAGAACATTTATAAATATTAAATAGCTAACAAAAATATTCAGAAAAGATATGTTTTACTTAAGTGAATAATTCTGATATTATTTTATGAGTTGAAAGTATGAATTTTATTTTGATACCCATTAGCAATATTTTCTTTAATTTCTCATAATTATAATGAATAATGCATAATAACTTAATTATTTAAGCAAACCACCCGGAAATTTACGATTATTTAAACAGTCAAATGTGTTATTGATCAATTAGATTGTGTATCAAGGAGAAAATAATAAATTTGATTCATTAGTAACAAAAATCTGAGTTCAAATAACCATGAGTTTCATTAAATAATTTATTAATTATTCCTTTCAGTTTTCAATCTATTTTTTTACGGATCCAAGTAATGACAGAGGATATTACCGGAAATATAAGCTTAATTTATTAAATAAAGAAAGTATCCTGTCAATTTGTAGAAAGTCCCGGGCACCCATCCCAAGCCTTTGCCTAGTCTTGGGGATTACAGATCACTAAAACCCATGGCGTGAAATTAACGTTCGCCATGCACTGCCTGACAGCAATACTTGCCAAGTGGCGCGGCGAGATATCACTAAATTAATTTCATACACGTAAAAAAAGACGTCAGAGTATCATAATCCGTAAGTGTCTCTTTCTTTTCTTTCGGTTTCCTTTCAGCTGTACCGAGGATAGAGGAACGATCTAGCACCAAGTAAAATTTAATCCCATATTGACCATCGGGTATTGAGACTATCTGAACCTTTTTACTTTTTTTTTTTACTGGTGCATCAGAACTGTGATGTAAAGAAAACTAGGGTAGGGGCTTATTTCTTTCAATCAGAGTAATTTTCTTTCGAAACATTAATATTTAGATAAGTAATATAATTTAATAATTCATTGGTGCAGCTCAGTATTTGATTTAATTATAAGCATTAATACGAAAATTGATGAAGTTTTAAAAATAAATTTTTGATTATAAAATGGTAACTGTAATGTGTTTGTTAATATGATTTGTGTTGAATTGAAAGGAAAAATAAACTTATTGAAAGGAGCCACAGAACGATTCATAAATAAATCTTTGATTCATTAATTTTCACAAATTTCTGATGTTTTCTATGTACATACATTATGTAAAACAGTTTTGTGCTCAAAATACCACAAAAGGCTAATCATTTTTTTTAAAAAACATTTAAAAATAAATGAAGTGATTTTAAAATGCTACTCCTACACTATTTAACGTACACACATTAAATTTGATTTTCAAGTACATCGAACTATGCATAAAAAAAGTTTTCACGGTTTTCTGCAAACAGGAGTAATATTTGCAAACTTATTTTTTTTTCTGAATACTTATTGAAAATTCCTTAAAAAATGTATAAATTGTAAATTCAACTATTATTTAAAAAAAATAAATATTGATTGGATTGAAAAATGCATAAAAAATTTTGTTACATAATTGTTATTGTACTAATAGCAATACTATAAAAAATAACAAATCATTTGACACAATATAAAATAAATCATAGCATTTTGAAAGAAGAAAAAGACTAGTGATTTTTCCTTTTTGAGATAAATCAGTTTTAAGTTTTTATTTATCTTAGGATATGAATAAAAACGAACATAAAAGTTATAATAACTTTTTTTTACTTAGAGCTTTTAAATTTTGTGAGATTATAGAAAAATATATAAAAAGAAATAATTAAAGCTAAGCAAATTTGATTTGATTTTGACACATTTTTATCAATGGAATTGCACTGTGTTCCCTTAATAGAAACACTCTACTTGCCATTCATGCCCTTTATATATATATAAAGGAAATATTTAACCTATGAAACATTTTTTCGGTAAGAATTGGCTCGTAATAATATATCGTGTTCTTTCATAACTATAATGAAATCTTTCATAGGATTTAACACATAGTTTGTGTCTTTCTTACAGTATGCATGGTTATAACGTTTATATTTATATTGACAACATTTATTACGTTAATCGAATAGTTACTATGTCGAATTGTGCTGCTGAAACACAATCAAATAATTATATACAGAATCTGAATAGTTCTACAAAGTGATATCCTGCCTGTAATGCTGATTCTGATTTCAATTAATAAATACGTTAATAAATATGTATAACAATAGATATGCGAGAAATAGAACTAAGTGTCAATATTTTTCTAATGGAAGTTTATATCCGATGTTACACTTTAATTAGTGAATGATATGCATATTTGTGATGAATGAAATACTTTGGTAATTCTTTTGTTCCTTTCTGTAGAGTTATTTGCTGAATCATAAAAAAAATCTCATTTCCATAAACTGAGGCTTCTTCAAATGATCAATCTACCACTTACTTGTTTATAATATATAAACGTATACAAAATTTAGAAATTCTAAACTAATTTAAATATTTGCAGGATGAAACTTTTACGGAAGAACAGAAAAGAACGGTTTTACAAAAGAGGAATCTGCTACTATGAATCTCACATAAAGCAATTCAAATTCAAAAACCATTATACGAAACATTAAAATGTTATATATATATTCGATTGCTAATTTAATATCGCAAGTTCTACTCAAAATATTACACTTTAGTAATAAATATTGAAAATTAATTTTGATTAGATATAGGAAGATAAGGCTAAGTAATTTTGAATTTAAATTATTTCTTGAAAAAAAACATGAAAAGTGTGTTAAAAAAACGCTATCCACATTCACATAAATAAATGCTTAAAAAATATTTTGAAGGCCGAAACAGTTATATTTATAGTTTCATATGACTCTGGTGCTCTTGCAAAGCTACAAATAATACACTTCACAATTGGTATACTGGCAAGGGGTAGGCAGGTTTCAGATAATATCAGACTGTTTGTGTGTGTTAATGAATAGTGATTTTAAAGCATTATTAAACCAAGGAAATAATCAATCCTTATTTCTGAGGTAAAGATATTTTCTTAATATTACATTTACTAAAAAAAACTTTGTAGCTTATCATTATATTAACATTGAAAAGGAACAATCGATTTATAGGGATGTATACTGAGAGCATTGACTAGGGATTTGTTAGCATCTCTAAATTAAAGTGTATCTGTTCCTTAATTGCTTCTTAAATACTCTGTTGTAAATTGGTTCATCAGATTATTTACCATCATTAATTTATTATTCATATCTGTTAAATTGTTAAATTCATATTTCAATCTTCGATAGCATTCATGCCAATTTTCTTAAAACTTTAATCTGATTATTTTATAAAAGTTCTAGAATATTACATTTTTAAAAAAATGTATTTTTTCATCTTTGTAAGATAACTTAGAAAAAATATTAATACATTATTAGTGGAATATAATTTATTCATATTCCAAGCTTTTATCAGAATATAGCTTATCTCTCTCTCTCTCTCTCTCTCTATATATATATATATAATACATTGAGAGACATAAATAAATTTATTCACCCTGAATAGAATCTAAACACCTCCTTTCAGAGGATACTTCGAGGATTTTATTTTAAACCCGATACAAAGCCTTTGCAAAATATAATAATTTTATATTGATAAAATATTATATCTTCATTAATTTTTTTGGAAAATAGTCTTTCTTAAATATTTATCTAAAGATATATGCATAGAAAACTCCCTTTTTTCATAGCATGATTAACTAACAGAATAATATATTTTATTCCATTAATATCATATTGAATAAATTAAAGACTTATTTGAAATAGGAATTTTAGATTATTTATTTACGTCAGCATACATCTTGAGTGATATTTGTTCAGAATGTTATAAAAACGGATACAAAAGAAAAGCAGGAAAAATTTTAGACTGCTGGATGAAAATAAACTTTGTTTCATCTACTGCTCTCGAAGAAAAATTCAAGATTCCATATATTGCTAAGTAAAGAGAAGGGTTGAATACGAAGTTTTTGAATTTCTCATGCATTTTTTGTACGATGTTTCTCCTTCCAAACCTTACGGGAGATGGATTAAAATCTGTAATAAGGATTAGTGTAAACTTAAATTTTCTAAATATATTGTTTTTGGATTAAAATGAAATATTTTATTTTTAAACTACATATTCAGAAAAAAGAAAACCAATCCCATATTCCACGTTACTATTCTTTTCTTTTTTTTTTGAAAATAAATAAAATGTGAAATTAATTTTCAAATATGAGTTGAAGAGGAAGACCTCCCCCACACCCTCATGAAATTTTCTTGTTACACCCCAGTCTAATATTTATATATACAGAAACACTCATTTTGCAGATTGACAACAACATAAGCTACTCCTCAGTCAGGAATTGTACAAATTTGTAAAATAATATTACCTTGAAATATTTCTTACACCATATGAACGAATCAAGAACTTTAAAATTCAAAAGTCAGATTAAAAATATCTAATTTTTTTTCTAAAAAAGAAAAGGCTGTATAAAAAATGAATACCAGTTAATTAGAGCTTTCCATCTATGCTTGCAAACATGTAACCAGAGTTGAAAAATTTTTCTCAAGAATTAAGTGAAATTGGTTGTTTATTTAACTTTTTTGTGTGATAAGTTCTAAATTGCTTAAATAAGTCGAGTGAAAATAAAAAAGAATGTAGAATTTTTGCGCTGAAAGAACTCGCATATTATGATTTAGAAAAATATATGTGAAGATGTTTATATAGTACTCATGTTACATAATACAACATCAAGTTTACATTTAACGCAATCATCTGTCCTTACTTAATAAAATAATACATTTTCATCCAAGAAAATGCTTTAAAGTAAATTTTTCTGTTTAATTAACTATCCTTTTCTTTAACTATACTAACTATAGTAATTAGAGGACGACGGAATTACTAGATTATTCTAATATCTGGAAATAGGGAAATAACTTTAAAATAGCCCCTAATCACTTAAGATGTTCAATATCATAGCATTTTCTGTATTAGTATTAAATCCCCAAAAATATTAGTTTCAGTTAAAGACGGAAAATAGAATAAGGCATTTTATTATAAATAAAGGATGGAAAATCTGAGTGTTTCAAACGATATGTTTTCTCACGGGTTCTATAATGCGATCCCAAGAGTAAATAGTCTAGGGTGGGTTGTTTTACTACCAACCATTTTGAATGATAAGGGTAATTTCAATAAGGCAAACCTCGCATTTCTCTTTGTATCCAAAGAAACATATATCATTGGCCTTAGAGGAGTAATAAAAGAAGATTTGCGTCTGTCTTATATACTGTAAACTGTTTACTGTGTTATCTCCAGTTAGCCAAGACATATTTTTATAAGTACTAATTGTGTTTGCATCGATTTAAATTATTGCTGTATATTGTATACATGATAAATTTGTGAAAGTAGCGAAAATTTTAACAAATAATTTCGGGAGATATTTTATGGAAAATATTCTGCGTAGTGATTCAGGAAAGGAATATTTATCGTAAGAGAGAGAAATAAAAGGCTCGGCAGTTAAAGGGCTGAAGCAATCCATACATTTCAGTTTCTGATTGATATTAGCATCAGTTATTTTTATCTGTAGCAACTCCCGCTCAATTCTTATATTACAAATTAGGGTGGGTCGAAAATTTTTTTTCAGATTTTCAAAAGCTAGGTATGCGAGAAAGATGCTTTCTGGTAAAAAGATAAAGGGAAAATATAATTAAAAAAATTTTACTTTTATATTCAGCCATAAGGGAAATTAATTAGGTACTTAAACTTTTCTTATGGCAAAAATCAAAATATTTTTGTCAAAAAAAACAGGTATTTTAGTATTTTTTAACATTTATTGTGATGGATAGGACATTTGCTAAATAGTTACAAGGAAAAAAAAAACGTCGGAGTATTTAACAGCTTCTTTAATGTTAATTAAAAAAAACCTGCTATCGAAATTACAGTGTGTGTCAAAGCGGAAGACGGAAAAAAGCTTGGATTGGAATGATTCGGCTGAGAGCTGGTGTTTTGAAATTTGTTGTTATATACATTGTGCTATTCAACATTCACTTATCAAAAATCACCACTTCTGAATATTTATATTGTAGGAAAGTAATTTTATTTTTGAATCTAAAATCATCGAACCAAATTTAAGTGTCTTTCCATTTTTTCGAAAATTCTCCCCCTTTGTGACAATATTGAAGTTTAAAATTATTTTTTAAAAATTATTTTTGTTATAATCTCCATATTATAGAACATTTTCTTCGCGTAGGTAGGATTCTATTCTTAATATTTTTTTTTCCATATAACCTTGTTCCACCATATTTTAGGTGTTCTGTGAATGTGAAACGAAGAAACCTTGCTCTTTCCAGCCTATTTTTTCAAAGAAATAGATAAACTTTGTTCCGAATTTCCCCAAGGATTCATTCTTATCCCTATTTGAAGATTCAAGTGTAAGGTGTAATTTTTATATGAATCAATTCTTTACTTTTCCGCCGATCAAGCAGTTTTCTAAGCCCCTCTCTATTCACCCGAAAACTGTTCTTTTACTGGGAAATTCGTTTCATTTAATTGTTCTAGACGCATCGCAAACAATTCATCTGTTCTATATGTATCACAATCAGTTCCGTAATCAGTTCATCTCTTTTTTTTTATGAACATCGTAATCACTTATTCTCTTTTTTTTTTCCTGTCGAGATCATTTCATCAGTTCTTTAAGATATTTATTTCTTCTCCTTTGTTCTGGCTCTGATGTGCTGATGGATTATCCCTTTTTCGTGATATTTCATATTAATCATGGAGTTATTTTACACATTTTCAGAAAGTGGGTTGAGATTATTTTCGACACTAATTAGCAAAAATGAACATTTAAACATTTTTTTAATAATTTTTATGCATTGTGATTTCAAATCAAAATTCTTCAAAGTCGAAAATCAGAAGTAATATTATAAAAATAAATAATATATAAAACCAATATTTGAGTAGTCGCGTATGGAAAAAATACTTTAATAAATATAATTAGCATACTTTAACTTTGAATGATATACAAATTTACACATTTAGATGTAAAAACTGCTACAATTAGGAAAAAAGTATTAATGTAAAGTGTTTTAAGTGGGTTTTAAATTCTAGAACAAATATCCCACTCAACAAAATATAAATTGTTGAAAGGTTTGTTTTATATACATCTCCTTGGTGTAGAATTTTAATGACGTACTTATTTACAGGGTTTCAAAGCGTATAATTCTTTTCGTTCCAGATCAACTAAAAATATATCGGTTCAGTTCCGGTTTTCGTTCCGCGAAAAATAACGGTTTCCGGTTCAGTTCCGAATGAATAATTTTATTTAATGTATATTATTATTTGTACTAAAAATATAATTCCATGAAAGAAAAAAAAAGTGTAATTCTTTCAAAATTTAGAATTTTTTTTATTATTTTTAATTGGTACACCATATGAACTGATACAATTAATTAGCATGTGCGATACGAGTGATGAGCCAGAGAACATCAAGCATTGGCATTGTTATCCATTATCAAAATCGCATTTGGCAACTAGGTTCATAATGATGTCAATTATATGTATCCTCGTCGTTTGATACTTACCGCTCACATCGTGCACTTAACATTGTAATATTCATGAAAAAATGTTTATTTATTTATTAAACATTCGAAAAATGCCTCTAGTTCGTTCTATCTTCTAACGTTGTTCCACTGAGATTGCTTCTGTTGTTTCGGGGAATAAATTTCAAACTTGAAAACGCCCTTTCAACACTAACTAGTATCCAAACGACCTATGCAAATCTAAGACAAATGTGAATAAGCAATTTTATTCTCTTCCGAAAAATCTAAAATATTATGATTTATATTGAGCCTGTATGCATTGTCAAAATTATTTAAAATTAAATCAATGTCAATCTCGGTAGGAATGAGGGATCTATGTGTCTTTATTGCAAATTCTTTGCTTTTAAAAAAAGTCTTCAAATCGTTTTAATCTTCATCGCTTTCTGAAAAAGATTGTGTTTCCTCATTTAAGATTGAAATGGATCGAAAAGCATTGTACATGTAATGATGATAATTATATGGTGACGTTAAATTAGAAATATTGACAAGTTGGTTACTGTGACAAAACGACAGAAGAAAAATAGAACCGAAATAAATCGAAATTTTCTTTTCGGTTCAGTTCCAGTTTTCGTTCCGACCAATATAACGTTTTTTTTTTTCAGTTTTGGGTTCAATTCTGGTTCGAAGGCCTGTTTATTTATTTTAAATATACATATTAAAAATAATGTCATTACATTTTTGTAATATATCGCTGAAAGGTTGTTCATTTTATGAATTGTAGTCTTCGCACCAAAAAAAAGCTTCTTGATATTAATCACATGATCGTTTATTTAATTTTAACATCAAAAGAGTTTTTTTGAGCGTGCTCTTCGCTCATGGAAAAATACAGAAGAAGGAATTATTCGGTTTCGTGATGTAAATACTGAAGGACGTAATATAAATAGTGTAATCACCTAATCAAGTGAAGGGAAATAAAAGTTATTTTTAGAAATTACATCATTGTTTTAGGGGAAAGTTTCAACTGCTTAGTAAGGCACGTGTAGTAAGGCACGTTTTTGCTATTCTTTTATTAGGGATCGTCAATAAATCAGTCCAAACGAATAGATTTGTCAAAATATAAGTTTAAACTCTTTAATGTGAGATGAAATAAGACGTGCTTCGTAATAGGGTATTTGGAATTACGATTCAGAGAAAAATAAATAAAATTAGGTATTTAAGTAAATATTAAATTATTACAAATATGTATTTGCATTTTTCATTCCGGTATTAATTTTCACTCTCAAACAATTATTTGATCAATACAACCGTTCCTGTAAAAGGAATTAAAATTAGGAAACAACAATACTTCCTAGTCCTATTTGCATAATGCGTATAATGCGCTAAAATAAATTTCGTATCGGATTCCTTACATAATACCACCGTATCAAATCAATATCTTTTAGAAAATAGGATTATCAAAAACTGAATTTCACGATCGCCAATAATTTAATAAATCTCAACCAATCAAGAATAGTTTCTATTCAAGTTTTCGACACCAGTATAGATAGCATAAATGCATCTAGCTCCCTTTAGAGTGAGTAGTATTTTAAATTTAATCGCTGGTGTGACCTATTTTCAATTCACTTTGCGCCCGAAAGATTAAGAACCAGTGCTGTAAGTAACTAAATTGAGTGATGTTGTTGTCTGCCCTATTATAAGCAGACCCAGGACTTGATTAATGACAAGCGACCATGCCTTAGACATTGAGATACTAAAAGATGGCTCGGAATAATCAGAGGAGTATAGAAGCTTTTGATTAATGAAGGGGCAGAAAAGGATATTAATAAGCGGTACATATGACTCTCGGAACTAAATGTCATCAGATATTTACTTAAAGGCTTATGAATAGACTGCATTTTATAATAGCGAAAATCATTGGAAATATATTTTATAATAACTGTAGATAATTTGAACAGTAAGATACCGTATTTATTCGAATCTAAGCCGCCATCGAATCTAAACCTTACTCCTAATTCTCAGCACATTTTAGTGAAAAAAAGGAAACAGTGTAAAAAGGTTTATTGATACCCGACATTTAAGAAATTTTTTAAAAAATGAGAACTAATAAATGCATAATTCGTTTATTTTATAAGTTTTAAAAACTTTTTAACGCATTATGTAACTTCTCTAACCATCAGTAAAATGTTCAATTTCCCATCCCAACGAATTTTTTTGCCTTTGATTCGAAGCCGCAGACAATTTTGAAAAGCTTTAACTTTGGGGGGGGGGCTTAGATCCGAGAAAATACTGTAATAAAATTTAGATCTTCAGTTCTTAAATCATAATTTTGAACTGATTATGATTCGAATAATTGTAAATTTGGCATTAGTGCTCTTCAGTTGCAGCTATTAACAATTTTGTAATATTTGACAGTATTAAAGAGTTGTTGAGAGTTGGATGATTTAAACTATTAAGATACAAACACAAAATAATTGAAATGTAAGGTTTTTAACACTTATATAGCCATAAAGTTGCTAAGATTAAATATTAGTATATACTGTTTACTTAGTTTTTTTTTATGTAGACGTAAAATAAATAAAAAACGATAAGATCAATACATAACTAGAGTGCAGCACACAAAGGGGCGTCTAGGGTATCCGATGAGCTGGTGCATTGTCATGCAGAAAATACCAGTCGTCCCTCTACCAGAACTGAGGCCGTTTATGATGTGAATGGATTCCTTCAAGCAACGTCTTTTTGGACGTGTTTGTTGACGATCTTTTCGGACACATTCAGACAGTAACGCAACATTTTCCGCGTTCATTGTATTCGATGGATTCTTCTCTTTAAAACCCTGATGCCATTCGTAAACCTTGGATCTCGCCATGGTAGATTCATCATACACTTTTCTTAGTATTCCCAAAGTTTCCATTGATGTTTTACCAAAGCGTTGTCAGAATTTAATGTGTGACGCTGTACAAGAAAAGCCATCTTTCTGAGATCAGTGAACATAGCTAATTAGCTTCAGAAGATAACAGCTGCGCGTGTGATTCGGTCACATGAAATGGACTAAACCAACCTTGCCAGCTAGGAGAGGTTTGGGAAAATCCATTTCAAGTGGTTTAATTTTAGGTACTTGATTTCGTCATCAGCAATGGCCGCAATTCCCGAACTTTTGGATCGTACGGTGCATGCGTAAGGCATTTAGACACTTAGGAGAAAACAGGTTTAGCGTGTTTAGTTAAAAAAAAAGGGGAGTTGCTATATTAAACTAAAAAGCGATAGTCTAATGTAATTATATTTTCATAAAATAATCACATTTTGTTTGAATAATACAAAATACCAGAAACAATTTTTATCTGTGGTATGCTCTTAGCAAGTTAATAGCAATTACATCTCACACTTTTTATTTATGATAATATTATTGTAAGTATAAAATACCGTGTGTTTAAAAGGTATGACTACACATTCAAATATTAATTACAAATAACAAACAAACAAATAAAGATATTCATTTACGGGTTTTTTGTTTCATAAAAAAAATATCACTGTTTTTTTACAATGATTTATTGCACGATTTCAATGAGTGCACCATTAGTTGCGCGAAACACATCGAGTCAAAACGAGATTTCTAGCCACATTCCATAAAGAATTACAGTATCAATAATCTGAATGGGTACTGTAATCCGACTTTTCATATTATCAGTCTCACTAATTGAAGATTGGTAAACAATGTTTTCCCCGTATTCTTACAAGAAAAAGTCCAAAGGTGTTATTTCTAGAAGTTTGGTTGGCCACGATAATGGACTTCCTCTTTCCATCCATCCCCCGGGGAACTTTTTCTCTCTTCCAAACTCCAGGGCCTCAATTACGCTGTACATGTGTTGCACATTTAAATTCAACAAACCATGCTACAACTTGCGCTTATTCTTGCGGTGAAGCATTTTTGAAACAAGAATGTTTGAAAATGAGGACGTTGCGCTACCTTGTTTGCATTTTATTAAACACATAAACTTTAATATTTCTTATGTAACATAAAAAACCGCAAAGGAAAATATTTTTTATTTTTATTTCCTTTTTGAAAGTAGTCATACTTTTCGGATAACCTATATATCAGCAGAGGAATGTCAAGTATTCTCAAAAACTTAATAGAATGCAAATTTAAACAATTTAGTTATAATGTTCATCACAAACGAGCGGAAGTTGAAATAATATACAAATGAAATCCCGATATCCCCTTTTTTCTATTCTTTATATTTGAAAATAAAAGCTTGATTGAACAAATAATTGCATCACTGTTGGTAATTTTTTCACAATTTGTTAAGCATTTGTATCAATAATGTTATAAATATTCTTATCTATACACAATGTACTGCTATTTTCAAAATCACAAAAACAAGTATATCAGACAGAATAGAGAATGGATTCCAAAGTTTTGCAAGCTTTATATTTCTTAATGTAGATCATTAAAAAGGAATACGCACGTCAAAAAATAATGAGCTTTTGCCATTTCCAACGACTTGGGCAATAAAGTACAGAGAAAGGAAGCAGGAACGATGAAGGAAAACAATATTCGGTTTTATAGCCAGCATTTTAAAGCTTGATTCAAAATGAAGGCTGAGTTTATGGCACCCGCTTCTGATAACGAATCTAAATTCCAATATCTTACTTGAAATCAAGTTATCTACTATGAATGACGACTTTCTGAAGAGTGGCATTTATTACTGGAAGAAATCTAAGTTCAGCTTCTTTTATTCTGAATTTACTTAAAGAGATTTAGTACTAACATCTCTATGCTAAGCTGAAAGTTTTGTTGTAGAGAGATAAATTATACGTATGTAAATAGCCGTAAGAAGTTTCTAGAATCAGAACATAAAGTAAGGCTCAATAAAAGTCTAAAATTTGTTTCAAGCATGAAATAATTTTAAATTATTAAAGATATATACGTAGCACTGCCTTAAATGAATATAATATCTAATTTTTTAAAGTTTTTTTATTAGTGTATTAAGCAAAATAAAAAAGATATCAATAAATATTCCAATTTTCTAAATCCATGCACAGTTGCTAAAATAATTTCAAAGAAATTTGACGTATACAGTAGAACCTGTTTTTATGCAGGAGATAGGGACCGCATAAAAATAAACACACACAAAATATTCGAAAATTTCATAAATTCTTACATATAACAAACAAATTCGGTGAAATGCTACATAATTTTTTTTGTGTTGTGGAGAGGAATCGTATATAAAAAGTCGCACTTAGAAAATTCGCCAATCATTTACGAAATATATGAGAAAGTGCGTCCATGACAAAATAAACAATTAGGTTACACAAGGAAACATTTTTAAAACATTTAGTTTCGCATTGTATACATGGAGAAGTTTCCAGAATGCGCATACATAATTCACTGCTACTCATCGTAATCCAAAGCATTCATCTTCTTGTGATGAATTAGTTTAAAATTGCTTTTGTCACTTGAAGATGCAATCTCAATTGGTTAATTTTTTGACACCATAAAGTAAGAGATAAGTTTTTGCGACGAAGGTTGGTTGGTCAGTTGCTTGTAAATTTCATGCAAACCAGATATGCATGATCGAAGCTCTTTTTAAATTTCATACTCCTTTCGGAATTGGTATCTATTTTAAGAAAATGCTTCTCCAATTTGTTGTAAATCTGTACCCTTGCATATATTTTATCCGCTCTCAAAAAAAAAAATTCGGTTCTTCTTGTCCGTCTACATAATCTATCAAATTACTGATAATGCCACAGTCATTTAAAGTTTCTTCTTCAATCAAGCACGGGCTGCTGGGGCGTTGAGAGAAAGCAACTGAGCGTGCATTTCGGGAGACTATTGATAACAAATGAAGAGAGTGTCTTGATATGTATATATGTACATTACAGTAGCGTAAAGTACATCCAGCAACTCCGGGACTTTAGGGGGCCCAAGACATAACTGACACCTTGTACGTATTTAACTAATTTATAAAGACAAAAAAACCTGACTTTGCAAAGAGGCCCTAACATTCTTTGTTACATCACTGGTACATTGATAGAAAGCATTACAGGGGTGCCAAAGCCGTTGCAGCTCATATACCGCATAAAAAAAAAGATCACGCAAAAATAAGATCGTATAAAAAAGGACCGCACAAAACTGGTTCTACTGTACTTCAGTACGAAAAGCAGAAACATTTTCACGAACCAAAATGAAAAAACTTTAAAAAAAAAGCTATTTTAAGTTGTATCTAGTTTGAAAATATTCGTAAATAATTATTTTAATTAAAAAGAAAACAATTATTTTTATTTTATGGGTAATTTATGAACAACAAATTGAGGATTGTATAATAATATAGAATTTTTCTCTTCAGATAATTTTTGGTAAACCAGTTAAATAGTATTATGTAAAGTATAATTTCAGACAAATAAAGAACAATATTCCTTAGAATAATTTTCTGTTCAAAATTACGCACGATAAAATATACGGCATACATCTAATTACAGATCTAAATAAAAATAATTTAATTTTCATATGTATACATATATATAAATTATATATTGCAGTAATACTCTTATCATACTATACATTTGATGTATTACATAAAAAATTAAATCGTGTCTCTTTATGACAGATTAATTTTAGGTAAGAAAAATCTTTTTAACTACTAGAAACTAGTTCTTCATCTTTAATTCTGCTTTAACATTCCAATTTAAAGTAAAGAATCAATTCATAAAACTTTTTCAAAAAATGTTAAGCTAGTTTAAAAACGTATTACATAGCGAGCTTTAAAATGCGAATTATTTTGATCGACCGCGAAAGCGTTTATACAGTTCCACAAAGTATTGCTATAAACGAAGCTAGTATCACTATCATGTATTTAAAACACCAGATTAAGGTAATAAACGAAGTCATATGGTAAATTTAGATTTGATTTCATATTTTTAATGATGCACTTTGAAACTGTACTCAGACTATTGATGAAAAGACTCCGTAATGTTGATCCATGGTCAAGCCATATGGTAGGGAAAGCAACCATATGGTACCATTTCTCAAGCCATATTTTCCGTTTTACTAACAATTAACAGAAATAATTACGCCTAACGACATTATACAACGATACTTTGATTTTAAAACAATACGTTAAACCAGAAGAATAGAATACGTATTTCATACTTACACTTTTTCAGCAATTATTGATTGTTTTTGAATGAAGAAGCACGAAGAACAACTTGCCGCTCCAAAAGTCTTCAGCAAAATGGCGAGGGTCGAATAGGATCTCAAAGAATATTTGCGCAACATCCAAATATAGTCGTCGCCATCTGACTAATCACGTCATCTTGTCCTCATTTTATGATAATCCTCTGCGATTACAGTCTTTATAAAAATAACGTTATTTACTAATTCTATTTATTGAAGGGATGAAGAAGCTGAGGAGAAGCTGAAAACAAGCTCAGCTTTCACAGCTTAGTATTACAACTACTGGCGAAAACAATAACATGTTTTCGGAAGGTTTGCGTTACAGACTTGTAAATTGCGTAAATATGATCTAGTATTTGTTTTATATAGTTCGTAATTGTATTTTTCTTTTTAAAGCGGTGATAATTTATGTATCTTTCAAATTCAAATAAGCAGTGGTAGCTTAAGGTAGAAAATAATTTTATAAGTGCTTCAAATACACAACCATTCTCCTTTAAATTGCAGGTTTAAACCAAAAATATTTCTAAACAGAGTATCGTGAATAAAGTGGGAATACGCACTTCTGACGGCTTAATTTTGAAGATCTTCGCAAACAGAAGATTTAAAAAAACGCATTTACTGCAACGATGCATTATTTTGTAACAATACATTTGTGCTTGAACTGAAAATTCTTGATGCGCGAGTAATTCGAAACGAGAATCTACACTTACGACTACATCTTCTACTTAGTGTCACCTTAACACAAATCAGCACATTCAGGTTTAAAATGAAATGTATCGTTACGTTGCGTCAGCTGTACAACAAATTAAATTCAAATATTGACATAGGAGAAACTCAGAAACGTGGAGTTGATTTATACCATTCTTCTCTGGAATAAAGATACCAAAGAGCATCGTCCAGAAAGTGTCACGTATTTTTCTTCCTTCTGGATTCCTCATATTTGCATAACATCACTTTAACGCACCAGTGAATTTGATGTATAGGATTTGAAAATCGGAGAGGAAGTAATTATCATTTCAGAGTTGTCAGGTGCTAAGATAACTAACAAGTTAAGGGTAGTAAGCGTCAAAATTTATTGTTATCGATGACATGCTAGAATAAATGTTGAATCTATGATATGTTCCCCGGTAAAGAAGAAATGGATTAAAATAGTTGCAGATAAATAATTTTTAAAAATATTGCATTCTAATGATTGAAAATATAATCCAAGATAATAGTGTTAATAACAGCTGAGTAAAAAACTAAACATATTTCATTTCCTTAAAATTAACTCTACTCTTAATATTGAAGGCTGAAAGAAAATTAAATTAAATTGGAAATGTAAGCTTTCTTTCCCTGTTTGATTTTAATTTCTGATAGAATTAAAATAATACCCAATTAAACTAATATCAATGCACTAAGGATGTTCATCTTTCATCTGGAATTTCTATTTTTGCATTTTTTTGGTATAATATTAGTTGTTTAACTTTCACAGAGGTTTTACTATGGGATTTGATTTAAGTTTGCAAAATGCCATGCCAAGTGTTATGTTTTTTTTTTTTACATTTGTGAATTTGAAACTTTTTAAAACATGTCTTCAGATTTATTGACTTTAGAGAACAGAATAATGTATGTTCCTGAGCAAGCAATCAATGCTCGGCATCCTTTTTAGTCTTCCAGTTTGGATTTGAACATATTGCATTATATGCAGTTTGAAGCAACGTATGATAACATTCTATATACCCTTAATCCATGTATAGAATATTCAATTGCACTATACATTGACGTAACAAAGAGACACATTATTTTTTTTAGAAAAAAAATAGGATGTTTTTCAAAAAAATCTTTAAAATAATAAAATATTTTCCAGGAATTAAAAATTCTTAATCATGAAAATTAAATATTCCAAAAAAGATACGTAATTTTAAACTTGGCTACTTAACATTGGAATAAAAATACATGCAAAAAACATCCAAATGATGCATATTGCTCATTATTTCAATGACTTACAATTAAGATTAACCTGAGCATATATGATATCCGATTATATAAACAAAGCCTTTCATATTGATATCTAGGATTTTTTTTTCTGTTCCCTAATGGGCTGGATATTGGCTAAGCCTTTGCAGACACGTTAAGTCCTGAAATGTTAGAACTATTTCATGGTGGAAGCTCTCACTACCAAATTTTGATACTTGGTTTAAAAATCAATTCAGGCGAATTAATTTTTAATTCAAGCTCTCGTCAGATGCCAAATATTTCCGGGATTTAATTTTGCCTAGAGTATCAGAGGCACTTGATATTCTAGGGATCTATTACATGCCTCGTAATTATATGATATGCGTGCCTGCGATTTTCGCATCCAGAAAATCTATCTACTCCAACCTTGATCGAACCCAAAACCTTAGGCTTACGAAGAGGGCTCACTACCTCTAATTCACCAAGCCAACATATTTAGAAACTGATTACATACATTTGTAGTTAAGTTATGAATGAGGTGAAAAGTCTTGTTGCTATATTTACGACTCGACAGATGTTAAAATGTAATATTACTTATGCATAAATAATACAAGTAGTATTTCTTAATGTGTCCGAACACGTTTGCAGCATTTTTTTTTTTAAAAATTGCATACTAAAACATTATAAATGTTTTTTTGGAATCGAAATCAATAAATACTAACATTCGATTAATAATATATTTTTTTAAAAAAATTAAGTTTTATAAAATTTACAATTATAAGAGACATTTTTTAGCAATATTTTTGAAAAATTTCAAAGCAATTAGATAAAAAAAAGTAATAAAATTATATCAGTTAATATTACTAAAAAATAACTGCATTTATCAAGAAAATATACTAAAATTTTAATGCTTTATTAAAATGTAAAAATTTTAGAGCTGATGTAGTAAATGTTATAAGAAATATAGTATTTTTTATGAGACATTTATTTAAATAACGAACTATAAGTCAAAAAATATTTAAACAATTAGAAATATTTTAGTACATTCCCTAGAAAATAATATCAGTATCAGGTTAAGAAGTTTTACAGAAACACAATCATAATATTAAGAGTTATCCTACTCCCCATGATAGACTTTGAACAATTTAAATGCCTACTTCTGGTAGATTTAAGGCTCACTTCCGGTTTTTCTAATTTTATAAAATTGATTGTAACTTAACTTCTAGGTAACGCAGAAACAAAAAGAAGGCATTTATTTTTTTGTAAAGCCGAAGGATAACTCTATTTAATAAAATAAAACACAAAAAATGTGTTTTTACCGAATTTGATCATTTTAACGTGTTCGGATACCTTAAAGAAAAATTTATCGAGCATTTTTATTCTACCCACTGCTTGAATTATGTTTTATGCATTACTATATTCCTGAAGAAAAGTAGTAATGGTTCTTTGTCGTCCCCTTTATTTCCTAATATAAATCAGAAAACAATCTTTGTAAAAATTCTTATTTCTTGAATTTAAAAAAAAATGTTAAAACAGGTTAAAGGCAAACATTGCTACTCTTCGCGATCTTCAAATTGCAAACACTCAATGACAAACGCCTATTCAATAATGCCTTAGGTGAACTTTGAAAAATATAATCTATTTTTTGTGGAAAATATCAATATCTACGTCAATCAATATCTATTTGTTGTTTAATGATTTCTTAAGTCTAAATTATACATTTGTGAATTGTTAAAATATAAAACTGCAATAGGTTCCATGTTTCAAATTCAGCATTTTGTTGTTGGCTCACTACCATATTTTCACTTTAACTCAAGTTCTGAACAATGTATTTAATTTAACTTTTAAAGAACGAACATATTTCTACCATTTCTGACTACAAATATTATTTACTTTTCTCGGTTTAAATAAGTTTCTTAATATATATTTAAGTATACTATTGTATAAAAAACACAATTTTAGTATTTTTTTATTACCTTTTGATTACATATACATATATATATATATATATATATATATAGTCAAAATTCTCTACTAAGGAGGAATGAATATTAAATAATCATCAAAGCTGAAAAAAATCAAAATTGCAAAATAAACCAGACATAAGATTTTAGAAAGAATGTATTAGAAATTAAAAATAATAGAATTTATAATGTAAAAAAATGGTCGATACAGTATTATAAACATTGCTAACTTAGGAGAGCTCTTACATATAAAATAATTTATATAAAAGTGGGGTTTAATAGGTTTTTTGGCCAGCCAATCTTCCCACTTTCTATTAATAATACTGAGCAAAAACCTATTGAGTATAATGGATAGAATATCTAAATCCATTACAAGAGAAAGGTAACTTACCTAAAAAGTGCATTCAAAAAGGCAGAGCCCGCGCTAAATCTGAGTACAATTAATAAATTATTGCCATATTCTGGACCCAAATGCAAATTTAAAGCATGGGAATGGCTGAATAGTAGCACTCAGCAAGGGTATGAAAAGAGAAGAAATAAAAAGTTAAAAAAGTGTGTATACACATACAACCGTTGCTTTAGAGACACTAGGATTATAAATGTATTTAAAAAAAATTACTACGTTTAAAATAAAACTAAGAGAATAAAGATTTTTATCAGAATAGGGAGGTAACTATATCTATCTAGGATAAAAATGATAAATTTATAATAATAATCTATATATATATATATGTATATATATATATATACATTCACATAAACACACGCATACACTCTCATATGTGTAATAATTCACATTAATTTTATCTTTCAAGTTTTTAAATTGCAATGGTGTGGACCCTCCAGTTATTAATTATCCGCATAAGAGACATAATCATAATTTTATCTCTTTGATATTTAAACCTCAGTGTATTTAAATAAAGAATTACATTTGAACATCATCCGATTATCTGGATCAATCAGCAGAGGAGTCTTTGGAAGCCATGAGAGTTTTTAAACTTCAGGTTGCCGTTTCTTTTAAATATTCCCGTTTTCAGGGGGAAATGGCCAGCCGATACTTGTTTTTATGTCACTGTAATCATTTGTAAACAGTCTTTTGTTCTATGTGAGTGTGTTGCCCACCTAAATTATAAAATGAAGATATAAAAAAAAACCATCAAGCCTCCTCATCTGTTGCAACACGACTACAAAATCCAAATAATAATTAACCATCATATAAAAATACCGTCGAGTTGTTACATATATATATATATATATATATATAAATATATATATATATATATAACATGCATATATATACCCACATACATAAAAATAATTATAAGATTTCATTCTATTTCTTGCAAACTAAACTGAAATGGTTTTACTACTTTTAAATCACGGAAACTTAATTTTAGTGATATATAATTTTGCTACATTCATAAAGTAAATAAATAAACTTAAATCATTTAATATGTTTTAAAAACCATTAAAGTCATATGAACGAAAACCAAATTTGGGATCAATTACTGAAGTTGTGAAGCAGCTTTCAGTATATTGAACTCTTTTTCAGAATACTTTTCTCAAAAATACATCATCCGGTTTCGAGAATACCACTTCCTATACTCAGAAAGCATGATAGCCAATAGGCTTCTTAATATTTCTCATTCTTTATAGGTTTTTTTCCCACTCTAAGTATGTGCGCTATCAGCCATTTCAGCTGCATTCATTTCTCAAAACCGCACTTTTTCCGGACAGAAAAAAAAGTATATATCTATACTTTCCAATTCCAAATGGCTTGCTCGTATTATTCTTAAGTTTTTCTTTTCTTTCTACTTTATCCTTTACACCGCAAATGAGTTCCCTTTTCCGAAAAGAGTGGAGATACAACGGTGGAAAAAGTAATTCAGAAGTGCAAATGTGAAAAAAAGAAGAAATCTTTTAGAGTTTTTTGATTAATGGAGCAAATCCATCATCGGTAATCCCTATTTTGACCAAAGGTTTCACTTTCAACAGGCCTGCTGTACGAAAACTTATGTTCAAATCTAAAATGGGGATCGACACTCTAATAGAATTTTATAATGCTGAAAGAAATATAAATTTAGAGGATTTGAGTAAAAAGAAAAAATGAAGTTTCAGTGAACACATTATATTAGTTATAGAAAATTTATTTCGTTTTATTTAAAAGTTTTTAGTTTTAGTAAGTGGTAGTAATCCATTATCAAACATAGATT
This sequence comes from Trichonephila clavata, assembly GCA_019973975.1. Lineage (NCBI taxonomy): Eukaryota > Metazoa > Arthropoda > Arachnida > Araneae > Nephilidae > Trichonephila > Trichonephila clavata. The sequence continues at coordinate 212,486 of BMAO01019114.1, read as the reverse complement.
TGTCGAACTATATCACTAAAAAAATGCAATAGTTCAGAGGTTTTTCTATGTTTATTGCATACATATAAATATATCTATAAAGCCTTACCAACTCTTTCATGGTCAGGATAATTTTTTTCAAATTTTAAAATGTGTAATGTTGTATTTAATTATGTCCAAATAAAACGTACGCCAAACGCATTTATGAAAGCGGGAGTATTTCAGACAAAAAAAACTATGAAATTTAATGGCGTTATTAACAAAGCATTCGTGGGCTGTATTTTATTCTTATTACTTATTCATTTTCATTGCGACGTGTAATAATGTATTATTTCATTTTGTATGCATTACTTGTATTTTATATACAGTTATATCTATTTTTATATGATAGGTAAGGACCGCATAAAAAATATTCGAAAATTTCATAAATTCTTACATATAATAAACAACTTCGTCAAAATATTACAGAATTTTTTCTTATGCGGTGGGGAGGGATCGCATAAAAAAGACGCACTTAGAAAATACGCCAACTATTTACGAAATTTATGAGAAAGTACTCCCATAACAAAATAAATAATTAAATAACACATGAAAACATTTTAAAAACATGTAGTTTCCCCTTGTACACATGAAGAAGTTTTCAAAATGCACATGGATAATTCACTGTTTCTCATTGTAATCCAAAGCACTCATCATCCTGTGACGAATAAGTTCAGAATTTCTTTCTTGACTTGAAAATACAATTTCAATTGATATATTTTTTAGCACCATAAAATAAGAAATAAGATTTTGCAACGAAGGTCGGTTTGTCAGTTGCTTGTAAATGTCACGATAACCAGATATGCATTGATCGAAGTTCATACTTCTTTCAGATTTGATATCTATTTTAAGAAAAGGCTTTTCTAATTAGTTGGAAAGCTGTATCTCTCCATATATTTTATCCACTCTCAAAGAGTCCGGGTCATCTTGTCCATCTTCATAATCTTTCAAATTATTGATAATGTCAATGTCATTGAAAGTTTCACTTTCATTCAAGCGTGGGCTCTTGCAACGTTGAGAAAGCAAGAGACTGTTTATAACAAATGACCAGAGCGTCTTGAAGTGTATATATGTACATTGCAGTGGCGTAGCGTACACCCTCGCGGGGATGGGGGTCTTAGGACTCTAAGGGTCTCAAAGCCTGACTAACGCCAAGTTTGTATCTACCCAATTTATTAAATATTAAAGGCAAAACCTTTCTTTTCAGGGAGGCCCTAACATTCTCCGCGCCACTGGTACATTGATATAAAACATTACAGGGGCGCCAAAGCCATTAAAATTCATGTACCGCATAAAAAAGATCGCACAAATCTAATCACATAAAAAAGGACCGCACAATCCAGGTTTTACTGTATGTTAGAAGCATAATTTTATGCAATAATAAAGCATATTTGAACAAATGAGGACAAAAATGCCTCATAAAACTACACATTGGTCTAACATGAAGATGCATCGATTCCCTAACTATAGTTATGTATTTTTCTTGGGATTTTTATTTATTTTATGTCTCAAGAAATTAAAATGATTAGTTACATACTAATATTTACTCTTAAAAACCTTATGAGTGCTTTAACAGCTAGCAATAGTTAATGTTAAGCTGGAGAGTACTCAGGATTATTTTTCTTTAGAGAGTAAATTCTAATTAAAAGTATTTTTGACTAAGATTTACGCAAAATTGTTGTAATAAAATAATATATTACTCTTCATATTACCTTTAATAATAAGGTATAACCAACTTCTCTAACCAATTATCCTAAATTTCTGTTACACTATGCCATGTGAATTAATGGCATTGTTCAGAATAACCTGAAAAATTTAATCTTTTAGAGTTTTAACTTGCACGCGAAAAATCTTATTTTGATTTTACATTTCTTTCTTTTTTTTTAATCACTTAAAAAATTTATCATAAAAGATACTCAGACTCATTGTTTATAACCGTACTATTCACGAAATAAGAGCATTTTGCTTTTATTTTAGAAATGTAAGGAATAGAGAAAAAAACCTGTTTCATTAAACAAACAAAATATTTAAAATTGCTTTCATGTTGAAATTGTACAATCAACGAAAGATTACTAAAAAGACACTTGAATATCTTCTAAAAAATAAAAAGCTACTGCGGTGTCATAAAAGAAAGTAGTTGTTATCCTGTAAAAGATTTGAAAACTGCGAAATTCCTCCAATTCAAACAAAACAATTCTAAGAAACCAATTAATTTTTTTCGTAATTGGAAAAGGTAATTTTTAATTCCTTTTTGAAATGAAAAATTATCACATTGGCTCAAATGAACTTATAAAAAATATGGTATTTTATGATACCTCAAAATAGAAGAACGCAGATAAAAATATATCTTTTTTTAATTATTGTATTAATTTAACGGTTTCTTTATTTTATGCTCACAATGGTTGTTATGTATTTTCTTAAAGGAAAAATAAAATCAACAAAAGAAATTCCATTTTACTGAATGAAAAAATTTAACTCTTTAAAGGAGTATTTTTTTAAATTCTATTTTTAGAAAACTAATTTAATGAAAACTTACGACATTTTTCAAAATGCTTAGTAGGTAAATTACAAACTTTTAACGAAGTATTTATACAAAATTGGGTAAATATTAAAAAGTAAAACCATTGTTCTTCACATTCCAATTAGAAAATAAGCAAATTAGAAATATGTAAAAAAATACATTTTTATATATTTATATATAGTTTTATATTTAAAAACATAAAATGTGTATTAATGGGATCATAATGATTAGGTAGTCTTTTTTATGTGAAGTGCTTTTATATTAAAATATACATGAATACAATCAAATATAGTACATTTGGACCGCTATTTAATGAATTCCTCGGAACTGAACATTCCGTTTGTTTATTCGGGGTTTTTCGCTGTATCGCCGTTCAAACAAATTATAAATTTTTTGCACTTATGTATTGGAATCTCTATAAGCAGCTACACAAAAATATCTATACTTAGAAGTACCACACTGTTATATAAATCAACAGCTAAGTACTATTAATAAACTATTATGCACCAATTAATTGGAAATTTTAAAATACTGACTAATAGATGTTTCAAAATCTTTTTTGATTCCTGATTCGAATTTATGCTCAGTAAAAAATACTGCAACATTAACATCCTGCTGCATAACAGAGGTGCATGTTTTCACAACTTACAAACAATGTAAAACACTTTTTATAGAAGTTTCATTATGAATTTCTGCATTAGAATCGCTATTCTTTAGCTCCCATAAATAAACAATTTTCTCAATTTCAGTTGCCCACATGGGCACACCATCATCAAATGTCTCATAATTGGTAAAAATTTAAATTATCCCTTGAGTTGAGGATTGGAATGAGATAACTAAGGAATTTCCTGTCCTAATCAAGATTCATACGATAGGTTACACTCAGACTTGTCTGCACCTAAAAAGTGTAATTATTGTCTTCACCATTTCCCGTTGAAATTAGCTGCTAATATTAAAAGTATTTTTCTTTGCCAGACAGAATAAATAAGTCTTTTTAAAAAAAACATTTTTTTTTCTTTTACAAATGTTAAATACATTTTCTAATACAAAATAATAACAGAAACGTTCTAACTGGCTGAAATCATTCGTTAATTCGAGGTTTTATTATTCGTTATATCGGTTTTTTTGTGCTTTCATTTTAATCAGAGAAAGAGAAAAGTTCGTTAAATAAGGGTTCGTTGAATCGGGATCCGGCTGTATTTCACTTTTGACAAAATTTTAAAAATTAATATTATTTTTTTAATTTAATGTCCTTAATGTTAAAAAAAGTGTACTTATAATAATGTTTTAAATCCACGCATATTATGATATGTCATTCAAACAACATTTGCATGATTTTCTTGTTTACAGTCAGGAAAGTGAAAAACGTAAAAGAACAACGTTTTTATATTATGCTCTATATCTTTATCATACACTTGTTGTTAATAACATGTGGGACTATTATTATGGAATTATTAAAAGAAAGTGCCTCCCTGCGTAAAGTCTCCTCTTTTTCTTAGGAGAGCTGTTAATACAACTTAATTAAGATCTCTACTTTTTCTTAAAATTTTTAACGAAAGAATGAACAATAAGTGGTTTTTCTTTAGGTTGCTAATTAGTCTCTTGCTTTTTTAAAAAACAATTAAGGGCCACTGTTCCTTAATGTTTTGGAGATAACCCACAGTTTTAAGCGAATAAAAAACCCAATCAAAATATAAATAACACACTTCTTGCAGTTCAAAACTGTTTGCTTCAGTGCCAAAATATTTTTTTAAAAGTCTTATAAGTTTATTTAGTATATTGCCCGGGTTATGATAATCACATTCTTTCAAAAAGATTTTGCTGTGATGTAAATCTCTCCTATGAGAAAATATATGATAAAATTTACGAATTTTTGAAATTTCTATAGCGTGTTTTTTTATAATACAAAAATTAATTGTCTAGAAATTTATAGATTCAATATAAATATTTCGTTATTTTTATCAAAATTTTTGCATTAAATATACCGGGGGATTCATAAAGAAGGGTATAGTTTTAATGCATCATAAATCAAGAATATTATTATGGGTCACCTGTAACAATTTTGTTAGAAACAGTCACAGATGTTCTGTGTGAGCTCTTAGATACATGAAACATATTGAGATGGTTGATTATTACTGTTTTACAATACCTGGAAAGTGTATACTTCCTTATGAATCATCGTAACCTATAATCACTTAAAAATTTCCGTTTGGAATATTCTTAATACGGGAATTTATAATTTTAACTACAGTACATTGATTTAATATGTAAAATTAGGAGAGAGGTGTTATATTTACGTCGTACTATAAAACTGTACGAAGGCTATTGGCGACGGACCTCGTAATTTTGAACCATGGTCAAGTGATGTATGAACGGTAATGCTTGATATTTGTAAATTATACATTATTTTGATAAACTATTTTAGAGAGTGTGAACGGATGCATAAAAAAAATTTGCTTGTCTTCGTTAATGGAGTGAGTTAGTGATTGTTAAGGGTCTTGGGGTGCTAACTTTTTCTAGAGGGTTGAAAATATAAACAATATTTAAATACATATAACTCTTTGAAATAACAATTAAATAACTAGAATCTTTTACACGTTATTTATAAAGGAATGGGGCTTCCGAAATGTGTAAAGTGTTTAAAATATAATCATAATTTTAAAAATTATAAGCATATGAAAATAAGAAATATTTCTATAAGAAATATTAATTAAGTTTTACATTGCACACGCTATTTTCAAACAAAATTAGCTTTAATTACTAGAAATAAGTTGGTATATAAAGTTAAATGTATTCTTATTACACCGCAGTAATTTTAAATAAATAGAATAATAAATTATACTTTTTTAATATTAAAAAAATTATATTTTCAAAAAAATTTTTTTTTAAAAGTTTTAATATTTTTCAAATATTTTTTGAAATACAAAAGATATATTATTCTTAAATTACTAGGGTTTAAAGAGTATGCGATACATTTTATAATTCTATAAAGTTTTATACATCAAAAGCTACTATTTTAGAAAATATTGTGAGCAACGCAAAAATTACTTAATATTTGTTACAAAATTATTTCTTATTTGCACATGCCTATAATTTTTAAAATTATGAATATATTTCAAACATTTTGTACTTTTTTGAAACCATAATCCTTTGTAAATGACGTTTGAAATATTCGATTTACTTAATTTAAATTTAAAGGAAGTATGCCTGTTTGAAAATTGTTTATATTTTCACCCTCGAAGCAAAATTAACCCCCTTGAGACCCTTTATGACCGCACTGTAAAGCAACACGAGAGTTACTGGCGACGGACCTTATAATTTCGAGCCATGGTCAGATGACTAGTACGACACCTAAACTTGTACACCACTTTCCCACGCGACGTGGGGACTTATGACGACGATAGATTAAGCATGAATCAGTCCTTCTGCACTACGTATATTGAATTGCCGTGAGGGAGTGAATATTAACGTCGCTCTGTTTTAGCTACATGAGGGCTTTCGGCGAAGGATCACGTAATTTTGAGCCATGGTCAAGTGGCGAGGATGACACCCTCTCCTAACTACCGCACCACACCACGGGAGAACGTTTGAACTCTCGACAGATTTAACATGCATCGCTCCCCTACACGTCGGATCTTCAGAGATACTGGGCTTGAACTCACGACACGCCAACCACGAGTCCGTTACCTTGACCACTAAGCTACCGCCGCCACGTATCTTGAGTTGTATTTGGGCTCGAACTTATGACATGCCGGTTACTAGTCCGTGATCCTAATCACTAGGCTACCGTGGGCGTATGTTAATATAAATTCCATATCTAAATTATGCAACATTACAAAATATATTATAGTCAAATATACGTTATTTATATTTTGTTGCAAAGTTTTATACTTATTTCAAACAATGTGCAGAAACAAACCTCAAATAAAATTGCGTATATAATTCAGAGAAACAATTAAATAAATATCCTTAAAAATAGAAAATAATTGTGTAGCTAATGTTTTCCATCTGTTTCATCTGAATACGAGTGTATAAATGATAATTTAATAATCTCACATTTTCTTTAAAAGAAAAATGTAGTCTTGAACAAATGCTGAGTTTTCCAATACTTACAATGTTTTTAAATGTTGTGCGTTATATTTTGAGAGCTATAGTACTGAAATCCACATAATTTCCTTCAATTACTGTCAGAATTCATTCACTTTCTACATTTATTCAGGAACTGTAAGAATTTTCAAATTAAATCAACCAAATGTTGGAAAGAGTTTTATGTAATAGTATTTTACTATTTTTATGTCATTATGAAATTGTTATTTGTCAAATAATTTATTACATTATAATTTCACTATTTTGCGAACTGTTAAAGTTATTTTAATTATATTCATTTACTTATTAATGTCCGTTCCTTGTTTGCACTTTCAGAATTGTTCCGAACTGAATTTTTAGACTTATTGGGCATAAATAACACAATAAAATCACTCGTTTTTTCTAAAAATAAAATAAAATAAAATCCTTTAATCTAGGTGTGAAAACCTTGATAACTGAGGATAAAATTAATTTATAATCAACAATTAAAGCATGAAAAATAAAACTAAAACTTTAGTTAAATGAAAAATAACTAGAAAAATATCTGAAAAATTGTAGAATTTAATGTTGCATTTTCGCAACGCGAGTCTTAAAAGGATTAACTTGACAACGCAAATATAAATAATGACTTATCAATATTGAAAAAATGATAGTTTCCCCCCTTTATCTAAATAAAATGCATGCTTTCAACCCCTTTACCGCCGATTCAACGTTACAGGACTCGCTCCCCATTGCCATCGTTTTTCACATAGAAGCACGTATGCAGTGAATTGGGGGAGGGGGATAAACTAGCCCATCTTTCCCTGAATTGAGTAAATCCTTTGCTCTCTCTCTCCGTGAAGGACATTTTATTGCTTTCAAAAGCAATCAGAATGAATTTGCTGATAGCAGCCCAAAGAAAACCCGTACTTCGGAAGGACGTATATGTACGTCGAGGGCACTCGATGAACTTGCTGAGGGAGACGTATATATACACCGGTTGCTCTGAAGGGGTTAAGAGAGCAAATTTAAACATACTTAAATAAGTAAATTTATAATAAGGAGGCTTAAAGGAAGCACACTTACGTTCTTTGTAAGATATTTTGAAACGTATACATATATTCAAACAATTTGGATTAAAATAACAATGCCATCAACACAATGATAACGTAATGCCATCAACTGAATATTTGAAACGCAATACGATTTTTTACATATATTTTAAAAACACTGATATATAACTAGATCTTTTAAAAGATATCTATGAAATTTCCCCTTTACGGTTACATAGATAAAACAAAGTTGTCCTTTTATTAAATAACTCTGGTGCTTCTGTGGCTAAAAATAGGTACATTGTAACAGTCCTCGATTCTCTTTCACTCAAAGACGATTTTTGATCGTCCCCGATATTTGTAACATCGTGATGGAGAGTAAAAAGACAGGGGAATGGTTTGAAGTGCTATTGATGTTATAAAAAAGATTTAAAAAAAAATAAAGAGTGAAACATGTGCGATGATTTTTGTTTCTTTCAAAATGCCTTGAAGATAGAACGCTTACATCTCTAGTATCGCGATTAAAAGCATTTCTTACCCTTCCGAAAACATCGAAAGATGAGAATCAATATATATTTTTTTTGGCTTTTTTTGTTCTGAACGTTTTTTTTTATGATTATCTGGCTCTGATACAATATCTTTTACGTACGCTGCATTTCTTATAATCACATTTTATTTTGAGTTCTTTATTTAACAGATCCTTGGAAATAAAAACTGAGACATGCTGTTGTTCTTTTGATGTAGCAAGAAGCAGCAAGCAAAATATAGATAAAAATTAAGGAACCTGAAAAATTGATTATTTATTACACAGTAGAATTATTCATATATTGATGATCTAGTATTATATTTGTTCCAGAAGCGAATTTATGTTTTGGAGGTTAGTTTATTAGTAAGATATATTTCGAGTTTGTTTTATTTATCTTATCGATGGCTTTGTTAATTTTATATTGCATAAACTGCATATAATGGGACAGTTGATTTCATCTCCAATATTTATTTTAGATATAAATTTAAAGAGTAAAAATGCTGAAGAAACTTAAGGCTTGTAAAATAATAACTTTTACACACACAGAAAAAAAAGATTTGCGAAAAATTTAACAACTTTAAAAAGTCTGTGAAATATAAAACTGAATGAAATGTTATTTAAAAGTAAAAGTGTCAGCTGCACAGCATACATAAAAATCTGCTTAGGAGGAATTTGCATTGAATATTCGTATTTAAGCAGCACACTTCATCTTTTCGTTTAGCTTAGAATATGTTTAGAATATAGGGTCGTTAAGTTATTATTTTGAATCTCTCTCTGTTGTAAATTAATATCTGATTTATTTTACAAATCCTCTATAACAACAGTACTGCTTCTTATTCGTATCTCGCTACACTTAACATTACCAACACAAAAAATAAAATCATGAAAGCTTAGTTTTTAAACATCATTACCTTAGTAATTTGATCAAATGTGCAAATATTAATAAATATTTTCTTTTATACATTAAAGTAATTTCAAGTTTTGTTACTTTCAAACACCTTTTTACAAATTTTCATAAACAAAGAATTCTTAGGGAGTATTACTAAATTGCAAAAAAAAGTGTTTTTCGAAATAAATATTTCGTACTATTTAACTATTCCCATAAAAAAATTTCAATTCCACCTTGAAAGCATTTCGTATAATATATTTATGGTATTTTTTGTTAAAAATCTTTATAATTCGTGCAAGTTACTATAAGTATAGCATTCCCAATGTCACTTCTATTATATTTAAAAATAAACTCCAAGAAACTTAAAAACAGTTTCTTAAGATTGCATTTTTCCTACACAATAATTTTGTTGCTCACACGTGTATAAAAAATGTTATTTTTTCAGTAAAAGAATTCGCCATTATGCAAAAAGAATAAATAAAATTCCTTACAATGTAACCTACACACATATAATTTTAAGAAATTGTTCTGAAGAATAAGGAATAATGGTGAGGGAATAAATACCGCGCCATTAAAAGATAACATTAAACCATAAACAAAACCGAAATGCTAAGCTCCTTCTGAAAATGGGAAGAACTATAACTTAAATAACACTTCGAGTTAAACGATGGCAACTTAGAAGTGAAATACACATTTCGAGATCGAAAAACTAGCACAGTGTTCTTAGATTAAACCCCCCCTCGGTGGCATCGGTCCCCTATTTCAAAACACCAAAAGCTTCCATTCTTGATGACGGCCTTATATCCTGGATATCCGGGGAATAGCATATATCATCTTTCCCCCTTGATTCTGCCCGATTTTGCTTTTCCAATCTTTATTCTCCCCTAGTGTGGACCCCAGTTTTCCCACCCACTAATGGCCCACCATTGATCAAACCCGAAGTTTATTCCAATAGCGCACGATATTTTTGTGTGCGTAGCTATGGGAAAATATTCACCTGTTTTCTGTAATCCAATTGGAAGGAATGGTTATGACATGCAAGAAGGCATCGACACAGAAAGATCTGGTTTTGTAATCCTTTGAAACTTGAGATGGATTTGGAATATTACAAAGTTTAAACTTTCAGTGATAATTATTCAAATATTTCAGGATGAGTCAGCGATCAATATCAATTGGAATTTGTTTGATGAATTATGTAGTGAGTTGTTTTAAGTACGTTTTACATCCAATTTAAATAAAATACGGGTACTGTTATTAATAAGTTTAAATGTTGAGTAAAAAATTTGGGTATTTTTCATCCTCAGCTGAAATAAATATAGAGTTGAGAAATATATGCTACTTTAAATAAACAGTATTATACGGAAAATTCTAATCAGGAATAATAATGGTTCTACCATATAGTGTAAAATATTTTAAGAGTTTAATGTACATTAAAATAGTCTATTTTTTATTTCAATTTAGTGAATCATAAGCGAATATACTAAAGTATGTTTGTTAAGAGAGTTATTTAATTCCAAGAGATATTTAATGGTATACTGCATGTTATGCTTTTTAACTCTTCTTTGCATGATGATGGAAATTTCCATCATAACATTTAGTGAAAAAAAATTATATTCAAAACATGTGTATTGTAAATCGATTGTTGCTGGAAACTTTTTTTTTTACGACTGTTGCGTAATAAGGAACGTAGCTGTCAAAAAAAAAATCAAATGTTACAATCATTATAGCGGGTTTAGCTTGTCATTCCACTGTTTCTTGTGGTTGGAAAAACGCGCGTGCGGTTACATGAATATTTTTTTGTAACTAATTAGTTTTTTTTTTGCTAATAAAAGCAATAATGAGTGAAAAAAGGTTCGTTTTTTCTGTTAGTTTCTGTGTAATTAATATCGGATAACCCAAATAATCTTCCCCAAACCATGTAGCAAAAATGTACATAACTATGAAGTTGTTTCACTTCTAATGTATGACGAAAATATTATTTCCTGTATGTCTATTTTATGTTATTTTTATGGAGAAATTTTAGAAGAGAGGGGCATTGAAGATTACTTGGACCAGTTAGAATGCAGTTAGCTATCAGACGTGGCCTTGATGGTGAAAATTCTGACGACGAGTACTGCGATATAGATGAAATTAGAATAATAACGACAATAACATTTTTTTGTAATTATTATCAGGAATAAAAATCTTACAAATATGTATTATTTTTTATTTATTTTATACTGTGATAAACATGTAAATTCGCATGCTGATTGATATTTTCTTCATACAGTTTTTTAGTTATTTTACATTATATATTTATTCTAGGATTTTTTTTTGTTCCTTTTTTTTTCTTTAATCTAGTGCTAGATTAAAAGTAAAAGAAAAAATGATACAAGGGTAAAAGAGGGGCGTTTTTATTTTAACATTCATATAAAGCCTTATCAAAAGCATGCGTCTTTATTTAAAAATATGCTTTAAAATTGTTAGAAATAAATTTCTCACAACTGATAACTTTAATCAAAAATTATATTCAGAAAATTAGATTACTGTGAGTTAATTTACACTGAAACACTCACAATAAAAGTGAATATTGAATTCCATAATAATGTGAGGTTCACCCTTTTCCATTATGTCATGCTATGTGATTCCAATCTCTTTTATCGATTCTGCTTCATTTAACCAACTCAGATTCAATTTATGAAATTTGTTATTGCAAAAATATTACGAACTAATGCGAACTCATCTTCTAGTTCTTCTATATGATATTTCTCTTTAAGTCTATACAAAGGAGAAACTGAATGTTTGGTTAATTAAGCTGAACTAAGACCGTGCGTAAGAGATATTTCTATTGATTTCTACATAGTTACAGATAACAATTTTAAAATTTCGATAACGCAAGTATTAGAAATACTTGCAATTTTATTGCCACTTGCATTTTTTCTCCGGTATATTTTCTCTCTCTCTCTCCCTCAAATAGATAGTAACTTTTGTTACTTCTCTCTCAAGTTCAAAACTTTTGGTACACTTTGCTAAAATAAAAGTACTACTTATCCTTTACGGGATTCTAGTCATATCTTTGGGTGTTTAATTGAAAATTAATGAAATATATACAGCCCAAATTGACGAGGAAAATGCAAAACTTATTTCATATAAAATTACATTCTGGCATCTACATTGAACAGCCAAAAGTCATGGCACACTTTGGATTTCAGAAAATCACACTTTGCAGTAAAACTTTAGTTACTTGAGCATTTACGGGTTTGTCAAAAGGAAGAAAAAACCCCGCATACTTGATCATTTTGTATCATACAATGCTGAAAATGATTTGTCTTTTTCGTAAAATATTTAATCAACTTTTGTTTTCAATATATCTATGCAGTTTTGTAAAACAACAATTTATATTATGAAAAATTTTATGAAATTCATTTCTTGCAGAAATTTCGAATATTTTTCAGATGACCTTTCAGTATAATATCCAGAATTTATAACCAAAGTACATGGAACATACATAAATATTGACAAATGAAAAGAAAAGCATTATATAGAAATTTGAAATAGAAACGGAATATTCAATAACATATGAGCAATATTTTCTTTCATAATTTTTTAGAGAATGATATAAGGCAACTTAAATAAAAAATCATGTTGAATATCATGGCAATTCAGAAAGATATTGGGGATACAGTAAGCTGTATTCAGTTTCTTTCTGTAGCAGGACGATTAGGGACTTACCACAAATTTCCTTTTTAATCCTAAGTCACAGGATGTCTAAATTGAATTACATAAACTTTACTAATATTGATGTTCTATTAAAGATGTAATTTTGATATTTCCATAAAACTGGATTAGTTTATTTACAAACAAGGATGTCCTTCATTAAAACAAAATTGTACATTTGAGAATAACTCTTAGTCCTGTAGCTTTTTAAGAGTAAAGGAAAATGGCTCACTCATCTTTCTGATTAATTTCTAGAATTTTAAATATGTTGAACTGGATTTCATATATAAGTTCCTCTATATTATTGACTATAAATTTATACAGTATAAATATTAAGAGAGCATTTTTACTCATACAAAGGAAATATATTTTCTGTAAGTGCCTACATGTTAATGAATATTTCCTATATATTTATTTTAAAATATAGCACTATATTTTCTTTGAATTCATCAATATTTCTTTGAGTATAGTAAAATTTGATCTTAAATTTGATATTTAAATAAAAGCTTTGAATAAATAGCAAGATTAATTTATATAGACGAAAAGACCATTTAGCTGTATGCACAAACTACATCTACTCAATATGATCATCAACAATCTTTACAGTGCAGGACATATTTGAAACAATTGATCTTATGATAATACATGTAGAGTTAGAGAATGAGTCAAAAATATAATTTACAGTATTATTATAGATTACCTAATAATTTAAAAGTAATTTATTTATATAACAACAACATAAGTTTCTATTTCTTCAACATAAATAAAAAGAATTAAGATTGTATATATATTATGTATCTTTTAAATATATTTATTAAAATAAAGATATTATATATATATATATATATATGTAAGATAAAAATATATCACGATCACTATTGTTAAAAGGAATAAATGTTTTAATGGAACTTGTTCTAAAGCTCTACTCTTATGCTAAAATATCAGATAAAATGTGTAGTTTTAATTCCGATCACGATTCGAATATCAGTTGTTTCAGAAATTCACAGCTTTTTAGGACTAAAAATACTTTCAAAGAAAAAGATTTGTCTCACAGATACGTAGAACAAAGCACAGAGGAGCACACATTTTCTCTTCAAGCAATTAACTCTAGCCATGACATTCAACTTTTACGAAAATCTCTAGTTATCTTTCGATTTTTCGTTATTCCTTAATTGTCCATAATTCTACAGATGTTTGTCAAATATCAACTTCATCCACTCAAAAATTGAGAAATTTGTAGATTCGTGCAGAGTGCCACTGAGAATTGTGCCAAATCTGGCGCATGTGCCATAGGTTGCTGACCTCTGATATAGATCCTACTTTTACAAAAATTTAATAGTTGCACTTAATTTTACTTTACGTACTCCATGAAAGTATACCTCCCTTTCAGCTTTTATGTTAAGGATAAATAAAATACACTTTTTTCAACATGTCTGTCCCTTAAACGTGCAATTCGCTGAAACTTTTCATTAAAACAAGCATTTTTACATATCTAAATTTAAAATATTTATCTAGTATCTTAAAATTAGAAGAATACCTTTAATCTAATAAATGCCGTAACTCTCTAGGTCTATATAGACTTCAGAATTTCATTGAATATTAGCTGATGTATGAATACACATTTGTTTTGAAATAATGTTTTCTAAAAAAACATTAAGAAACTGACTTAAAATTAATAATTTTATATTACTCTTACTTATAATTTTTTCTTAAATCAACATAACATTTTAATAATTAATATTGTTGACACTCATTTAAACTGATGTTCAAATATTTATTATTTTAGATCAATACACCTTAACAGTTATTACAATATGTCTATTAAAATAAATTTGCTGCTCTAAATGATGATTAATTGTATATTATATACATTTGATTAAATGCGCATATTTATGATTTCTAATAAGATATCTGTAAGAATCCATAAATAAGCTCACATTAAACATTCCATATCTTTACTGAACAGTCTAATAGCCTTGTCAAGCAGGATCGCATAAATTTAGATGAATACATCATTCTTCTATTTTTACTTATTAGATGAAAAAGTGGAAAAATTTATTTACTACAAATTATTTCTGTAAGCTCGTGGATAAGGTCAGGATTTGGGATTTCATGATCATATTTAGAAACATGGTATATAAAAGCAAACTTTTTGCATGTTCGATGAACATAAAGTTCGGTTCGATGGCTTAAAGGTAGATTGCGCTGCTCTGTTAGCCATAATGGTTGCGGTATCTGATCCTTGAAATGAGAGACTTTCGGATGCTAAAACAGTAGGCCCGCATATCATATGATTATATGGCATGCAAAAGATCCCTCGAGTTACTCTTGGCAAAATTAAATTCACCATGGCACATATCTTATGCATCCGGACAGGATCAGATCAAATAAAGTAGAAGGAAAATTTTTGGCCAGACTAGATGGGTGCCAACGATGAAATGGCTCACATCCTAGAGGACTCCAGTAGTGGCAAAGGCTGGTAGTACTGCCAAAATTAGCTCTATTTAGAATAACAAACAAATATGAAAATCATAACATATATATGTATTTTATTGTTAGTGTAAATCATTTTCTGAGATATAAAAAGAAATCACCATTGATAGAATATTAATATGACAGCATATTATCTGTGGGTATTTGGATGTACAGATCCAAAATAATGTATCAAATGAAATAAAAAGCAATGCATGTCAATATCAAAATAAGTATATGACCTTTCGTTCTCGTAATATGTGTACTAAATGTTTTTTAAAGAAAGTTTGTTACTTCTTTAATGTTTAGATTAAATCGCATTATAGATGAACTAGTACCTGTAAAATAAAGCACTGAAAATACATGTTTTTATATTTGCTATCTTTCAACCAGAATTTAATTTTTCATTTTTTGATAAAAATATGTTGATTTAATGCATGCTATAAATTTTATACCTCATTAAATTTTAGAATAAATCTATTGAAAAATTATTTTGATTTAATCATTTAATATACACATATTAAAAACCTTTACGATTTCGGTTAACTGAAAGTTCACGCAAGTATCGTTTCTAATTTAAAAATACTTATTATTTATGAAAAAGATAAATATTTTGAAATATTCTCTACTTTTATTACATTTGCTGATATAGTAAATACAAGAATACAGTACAAAGAAGTATTGAATTAAACACAAATAATTTTTAAAAGGTTTAAATATAGTAAATTTAATCTTACTGCTTGGACATATTTTCCATATCCACAATTACAGAAGCGATGCAAAATATATGAGCTTAAAACCCTCCTACGTAATGTAATTCACTTTTGAAACTAAATTTAACAATTGTTTCCCAGTAAAGTTTTTAGGCTTTTTCCTCTAGAGAGAGAGTTCCTATTCTCACAAGCATTAAGTTTTTCTCCCAAGGATTTGCTCGGGAATGTGAATGGTAATCTTGATGCAACGTGCATTATCATAAATACACAAGTTGCTCAGAAAATCCTGTAACATATATTATCAATCCCATCTAATCTATGATAGTCATCCATAATTAGGGAATATTAGTCTTTTAAAAAGGTAAAATATTTCTACACATTGAACAAATAAATCGCTTTGCATACTCCATTTTTGAACACGCGGCATAAAAGCTTTTTTCCCCATTCAAATGGATTATTATGAGAAATTTCAAGCTCTAAAAGCTAATATTTGAATTTAATGCTTCTGGCTCTGAGTATCTTTAAGTATTTTAAATACGAATTATTTAATGTTATGTTACTAAACTTAGCGTATTTATAGAAACTATCTTATTCTTAAATTTATTTCTCGTCCATTCAGCTGTGCAGTATAGGCAAAAATAGAGGAAGGTTGTTCTGGCCTTTAAAATTATAATTAATCTTACAATCTTAGCTCTAAGATAAAGAATTTGATATTACTTTTAATGTGCCCATTTAACTGGTACCTATTTAGCCGTATTGTACTTCTGATAGTAGTTCAAATTTAAATTACATTTATTTCGATAAATACATATGTATATATGAATGTGTTTGTATAATTAGCTAGTTGAACAATTTTATTTGTAATGTATGCAGTATGAAAAGGGGGAGAGTTTAACTAAATTTCTCAAATTAATTTAGTAAAACAACTATTTAGATTGATCATTTTTTAAAACTTTTTTTAAGTTGTTAACTAAACTCAATACTTTTAAAGAAAACTTATTAAAATTCAAATGATCGCATTTTATTTATACATGTCTAGCCAATGGCATATTTAGAAAACATATTAACATAGTATGAATAGTAGGGGCAATGTTTTCTGTTTTAAAAGCTTTGAAAATAGTTTTTATATGTTTTAAATACATTCATATTATAAACATGTTAAAACATAATTTATTTTAACATGTTTAATAGCATTTATCTATAATCAAATACCAAGAAGAAAAGAAAGAAAAACTCGTGATGAATGTAAAAAGCTTGATTGATTCTATCGTCTACTTAAATATTTATAATTCTATAAATATACAGCATCATCATATTTTATAAAACTCAATGAAGATTTTATTTATTAAGATTTGGATGAATTATTCATAGATTTCCATCTAAAAATTAGAACTTGTATTTAAATTAGAATGTTTAGTGTATTGTCGATTATATACTATAATCAAAGAGAGAGTAATATTCTTTTATAATATTCAAAACATTCTTAGAATCATTAGACGGCATTTTTACTAGTATTTTATTTATTATCTGGAAGAATAAGTAGGAAATTAAGTAAAAGTTTTTATAAATTTATTAGAAAATAAAATTAAGAGCACAAAAAATATACGTTGAAATGCCATTAGTAAGTCATGGGATAACTTTTAATATGGTATGAAACTTTCTTTTGCTCGGCGACGTGCAGGAGCTCAACTCAGCATTCACTCATTGAGACGCAGTTTTCCCTTGAGCAATATTTCGTCATGCTGTCCATAATTTCAAAACTATTGCCTGTGTAGAATTTCAGGAACAAACTAGTTTGTCTCATAGATTCAGATTTGACTATCTAGATGGCTAAATAAAAAATTTACTGTTATTTCACAGAATATTTCTCAAACCAATCGTGAATGTTTTTGGTGCTGTGACATGGTACATTGTTATCCTGGAAAATTACATCGTTGTTTGGATAAATGAAATCCTTGAATGGTAGCAAAGAAGCTTCAAGTAGCTAAAAACCACTTCCAGTCAATGAATGGTTCAGTTGAACTGAAGGATGCTATTTAAACTTAGTTTTTACCATTAGGCCTCACAAACAAGCATAGAGCCTTGTTGAGCGCTTGGATACAAGGCCTTATACACGCTAGAATCTTCTCATAAGATTTTATTACCAAAAATAGAGGCTAATCCATCCAAGCAACATTTTTTCAGTCATCTAAAGTACGATTAATATATCTACTTACCCATCAGAGGGGTTGCAGCTGATGACGTGTTGTTGCAAGTCATGCATTCGAATCCTCTTTATGCTACTATACCAACATCAACTTTCGTTGAACAGTTCTGAAAGACATGTTTGTTGCTTGTCTCTCATTTATTGTTGATGTTACTTGAAGCAGTATTAGTCGTTCGGTAGCATTGAGTACTCCGCGTAGACATCGGTACTCTGGGTCGTTAAGTTGACATGGTTGGCCACTATAGTGGGAGTTGAATTTCTAAAGTTCTACATTCTTGGTACACTATTAGTTCAATGGGTCAAGTTATAGCGATTTCCTTAATATTTTTAGAAAAGAAATGCTCTATGTGTCTACCAACCAGTCATTTTGTGTTCAAAGATTGTTAATTCCCTTCAGACGGCGTGTTGGTACTGACATCTATATATTCTTGCATATTGCTACCCCCATGACATTTGGAGCTTTAGGGTATTTTCAGAATTTTTGTGATATGAGAGCTTGAAAGAAAAAATTAAAAGCCGTTTTATCTGTGAGTTTTTCCAGTTTTTCCATGACACCAATTTTCTTGCAATTTTTTGCAAAGACGAAAGTTTTGAGGGCATACTAAAAATTATCCATACAGATTAATATCGTGTTAAGTAATGCGTAAAATTATTTACTATTTTTCTGTGAGATTTTGAGCTTATGGATAGCTTTCTGCTAGAGAGATGTTCCGAATAGTCAATTATTAAATGGGAAGAAGATCAAAGGGGAGAGTTTTTCCGATTGAATGCGTCTGTGTCTGACATATCATTCGAAATGTAATTAGATTTACGCAAGAGATTTGAGTGGCAGCAAAGAAATATTCGTATTGCATGTTTTTTTTAAATATATTTTTTATTCGTGATGTGAAAGGAATATGATCATCATTATTTAATAAAATCATTCAAATAAGATTTCAAAGCTGAAAGTAAATGGAAATATTAATTAATTTTTTTAACTTTTCCTTTTGGAATTTTTAAATTTAACAAATTAATGAAAATGTATATTAAACTTCATTTATAGGAATATTAGTTAGTTATACATGATTCATTAATTTGATTTTGGTTTTACGCAGTTCTTGTGAGATTTTAGCATGGAATTAATTAAAATTCTAAGACATAATTTTTTAAACTATATTATTTACTTTTTTACAAATTAACTTTGAGTTTCTCTAAAATTATATAAAGTATGCATTGATAAAAAGACAGTTTCCATTTAGAAAAATGCACTCTTTTACATTAAAATACTTCTGGTTGAATTGAAACATCTAAGATATTGGAATTTTTATGTTTAAGTTTTAATATAGAGTATTACTACGTAAAAAAAGAAAGTAGTATCGAAAAAAACAGCTTCTCTGCTTAAATCTATACAATTTTATTTCGAAGTACTTTTAGCGAAAACGAAAACATGTGAGGCATTAAGAATTTTTATTTAGATTTATATTTAGAATATCCAAAAAAGCTTAAAGCAACTGTGTGCCTTATTTCTCATTGACTGCATAACAGATCAGTGTCATTCATTTCTCTTATATCAATGGAGCGCGTATGGAAGGAGTCTAGGGGTTAGCCACCCCTTGTTCTACTACTAATTTAATTAAGTATGCTAATTTAATCAAGAATTTATCAGTAAATTATTTTAATAATTAATGATAATTATTTATTCAATAATTTATTTTTCACTCTTTTTTTGTTCCTAACAATCGATAAAATCAGAAGATTATGTTTGGAGGTGTATTGGAGGATGATACGCGAGAACGTTAGACTTTCAATCCCCTTGAAAAATTTCTACGTGCGCCACTGTTGTATATTACTTACTTTAAAACCATTAAAAACTTTTGTCATACTTCTTATAAACTGTCATTAGAAATCAATAAAGAAAATCAAAGAGTAACCACATCCATAATGAAAGAGAATTATTATTTAATATTATTCGCTGGTCCAATTTTTAATTAGAATCTAAATGAAAAACTGATGACAAGAAAGAAATTCGGTAAACAAAGAGTTTATCGAATTGAAATATTATATAATTTTTAATTACATTAATTAATCTTACTTATTGAATTAGAAACATTGAACTTCAAAATAAGGGAAGTTATTAAGACGTTGAATAACATCCCTTACATTTACAGGCAAGAGCTAAAAAATAATAAAAATCCACTCTGATATTCTAGATTAGGACTACGATTTATTGGACATAATTCAGTCTTACCCAGAATAGGTTAAGAGTCTCAGTGGACAATAATCATCAAGGCGATCCGTGGATCGGGTAAGTGGCTGCGGAGAGCATGCCCCGAG
The DNA here is from genome assembly GCA_019973975.1 of Trichonephila clavata. Lineage (NCBI taxonomy): Eukaryota > Metazoa > Arthropoda > Arachnida > Araneae > Nephilidae > Trichonephila > Trichonephila clavata. The sequence continues at coordinate 192,015 of BMAO01019114.1, read as the reverse complement.
TTTAGGATAGAAGTTGGAATAAAAAACGAGGCCGTAGACATGGCAATATGGCAGCCGCATCCTTAGGACAGAAACCATAACCTAATTACGAAACTGTTCGGGAATGCCTGAATGCGTGCTGGCCGGAAGGGGCAAGAGTCCAGGCTATGCTCTCCAGGGAGGAGGCTGCTAATCAATTTGATCTCCACTTTTATTGCAATCGAAAAAATCTAATCTTGCCCATGTCCGAGTACTAGTCTGGCTTATCGACTGGCTCTAGCTTTATCACTGACACTTGTTCCTTTAACTTAGTGAATTCTTCCTTTCACGGAGAATGAAACGTTTATTGGCGAGTGAGAATTTATATTTTCGAATGTGATATATATCAGGCAGTGCTGAGCAGAGTACCCACAATAACGCCACGAACAAAAGCGTTAAAATATTGAACCAGCTTTAGTTTTAAAGTTCGAAAAAGTGTCCCATTTAAAACTAAAAGCTCAATATTTTATTGTATGACAATATGGGAACATAAAGGTATCTCACCCAATAGAACCAATTTTATTTACAGAAGTATATTTTATTGTAAGATCTCAATATTTTTCGTGTTTGAGCAAAAGCTCAGTCAAATAAAAAAAGTATTTTCCAGATATTAGACACAAATATTGTACAATAAAGGGTAATACGAAATAAGTTTATTAATTTAAATTTAAGTTTTGACTTATATTTTATACGAATAGTAGAGAATTTTGGAAAAAAAAACTTGAGAGAATGTTAATAATGTTTAATACTTTAGAACTTAGGTTTTTATTAAAGGAGGCTTTTTCACAAAATATACAGACATTTACTAACTAACGCGTTGTATTTTAATTTAAATTAATTAATTACAGTAAAATCTGAAGTATTAAACAAATATTTTATTATTTTAGTTTTAAAACGAAAACAGAATTGTAAATATTCCATTAATTATAAGCAAAAATAAATTTTTTATGTAATTTTGTTACTTACAATAACAGGTAAGGTTACTAATATACTAAAGGTTATTTAGTACATTAACTATAAAAAGAAAGAAATATCAGAAACATTTATAAAATTTTCTTTATTTCATACAAATTGAAAGTCATTACTTAAAATAAAAACACGATAATTACGTAACAAATGAAAACGATCACTTTAATATAGTTGGTTCTATATTTCAAAGACGATTTGGGGGAAATTCGGAAAATGCATTACACCATTACAAAGGTTTTAAATTTGCAGCATTTCTCACAAAAATAGCTTCAAATTTATTTAAAAGTGTGCACGACTACTTTAGCTCATTTTAATATTGTTTTATATTTTGATGAAGAAGACGAGAAATTCTCTACTATTTTTTTATTTGAATTCAAACAAATATAATAAATTGAAGTAAAATCAGAATATTTATGTTTTTACCTAATTTTAATTTCTCATTTGTATTTATCATACAATTTTACAGGAATTTTAAAATTTTAATATACATTTCACCATGAAATTTTATTTTTATACACGTAGATAGAAAAAAAAAGATATTCTAATTGCTGCTAGAAGTTATAATTGGAAAGTTTATAAAACAATTTTAATTTAGCATGGTTCAAAAAAGATTCCAATAAAGAAAAAAAATGTATAAAAATAGAAACCAAAAGTATTACTTCGTATTACATAGATTAAAAATCATTGTATAATTTTTCATGATTGAAAATGTCAATTTCTACATTTCTTTCTATATAATAATCTTTTGCTTCACTTTGTATTTTTTTAATTAGCAGCTTTTTTAATTTTAATTTTTTCCCTTTATTATCTACAATAGCTTCATTTCTAAAATTAGAACAGGAAGTTTCTGTTCCGTTTTTCATTTATTCTTTCGTTTTCATTCATATTCACATGCCTTCGAAATAGACATTAATCAGAACTTTTTTTAATAGAGAACCTATATTCATTACTCTAAAATTGATAAGAATAGTTACATATTTACAAATGAAAAAAATCATTGAGTAATCTCAAAGGAAAACAAGGAGCTCGAGGGAATTGTTGCATGTTACACGAAAAAATATCATTTTATTTTTGGTTGAAATATTTCATCGTAAATTACTTTAAAGGTTATTTTTCTTGAAGATAAAGTAATCTAAAAAACTAGAAAATTCTATCGTAACGTTGACAAATTTTCCTTGGGCTTTTTAAGATATCTTCTTTCATTCCTTCTGAATAGAATTTTTTCTTGGAGAAAAATAGATAAAAACAAGGCATATATAAAATGTATCATTACGCGTGTTTCATGTATGATTTTTAAAATGAAACTAGAAAATATTAAAACCAGAAATCAGATTTGGGTGTTCAAAGTATACAATAAAGATGTCAAAAAAGTATAATTTTGAAGATTTCAAAATATTCAACAAATGTTCAAATGTTCACTACAAAAAATTCAAACTTTAACTATAACATATTTTTACTTATTAATGTATGTAAATAGCAAGACACGTAAGAGATTAAGAATAAAATTTTCAATGTTGCCTGAGAACAGATAAATTAATACTAACAGCTAATGTGGAGACTATAAATCATTGGATCTTTTTAAGTAGATAATTTATGGACAATGTGCACTTGAAGAAAAGGACGTACGACTTCTTAGAATATTAATATGTGTCAGTAGTTGCATTTAAAGTATAAGTATAGACAAAGAAATGTTGAGAGAATAAATATGTTTTCATTGGAAAGGAAAACATATTTATTTTCTCAACATCAACAGCTCAGAAAATAAATTCTGTTCGTATTCATAATATTTCGATCTTTATGTTTAAAATCCTTTTTTTTTACAAAAAAACATGCGAATTAATTTTTAAATTTCATTAATAACAAATTACTTAAATCTCTAAGAGCACCTCTTTTAATATATTTGTAAGCGTAACAATTATTTTGAAGAAAAGTTTTATTTAAAGTTATACTCTTTCAAGACATATTTGTTGAATATTTAGTAAACTCTCTTAACAAGATTCATTAGATATTCAAAGTTTATGAGCAAGACAAATTAGTTTCATTAATCTTCAGTTCTGTATAAATTTTCGAATTCATTTTAAAAACGAATACTTATTAAATGAACCTTATTAGCAATGATTTTAATGATGTGCTTCTAAAATTAAGATGAAAAATCTCTGTTTATTCGGAATTCAATGCTAAGTACTTATCTTCTAATATAGTTACATTATAATTTATTTAAAAATATCTATCTTTGACACACTCTTGTTTACAAAATTGTGATACAAATACTTCAACAAAGAATCGTGAATGGAATATTTAACTAATTATTTTAAATAATTATTCATGAAGAGCATTACTTATTAATGATCTCTTTGTCAAATCATTTATAACTTATTTAAATGGAAGTTTAAATGTTAAACTTGAAGATGAAATCTCTTTTCATCTCCGCATTATGGACAATTTTTATTAAGTAGCAATAAATATGTATCAACTTTGAAACTGTGTATTGTAAAAGGAACAAAGAAAAAGAATTCATTTGTCAACAATGTTACGTAATAACTAAAAATAAATTATGATAAAATATTCAGCATTTTCCAGATAAAAGATAATTAATTTAGCTTAGATATATTATATGAAATTACCTAATGAATCAAAAGCAGAGTATTTATAAAGTACAAAAATGGCTTTAATATCACTATCACAATTGAAATTAATTGTTACAAAATATTGAAAAAAACATATGCTAACTCTATGAAACTGGAAATTATTATCAATTCTTTCATTTCTTAAATGCAATATATTGTTTTTAATAAAGTAACTTTGAATTAATTAATTATTTTGTGAAAGTTATAGTTATTGTTATGATGTTTTTGCGCATTTCTGAGTAGTTATCCATGAAAAACTAAAACTTGATAATTTAAATGCATGTCTTAAAGTATCTTACTACATTCAGAACCGTGAATTTGCAAAGCATATAAATGAATAATGTTTTTGATATTTAAGGTCACTTGAATTAGAATATACGGGAAAAAATATTCAAATAAATTTTTCAGCAAAAGGTGAAGAAAAAAATGACATATTTTCAAAACATTCTCCCTTTATAAAAAGTGCTTCTATAATAACAATAATATTTTGTCTATTGTCTATATACCTAAGACAATGCTTCCAAAATAGTAATAACGTAAAGTGCTTGAACTAAGATTTTTGAAATATATAGTTTAGAAGAGAAATTATTCATATTTCAGTATATCAGAATAGAGAAATTTCAACAAAAAACACACTTCATTAATTCGAGATTGATAGTAATTTTGAAAATGACGTGAATTTAGTGCATGAACTTCTAGTTCAGACTCTGTAGAGAAAGCAAAATATAAGCAAAATGTTATTATTCTAGAACCATTTTCTATAAAAAGTGAATGTTTTGAATACATGCACTTTTTTTGCAAAAAATTGTATTTAAATCATTTTTATTGTAAAATGTTCTTAAAAAATTTTACATGTATATTTAATTTAATTTAATTTAAATATGCATATAAATTATTATTTATACGCTTTTGCAAAATCACGGTTTCAAATGTAATCAGATACCCTAATGTTCATTTACTGTTGTAAAAAATTAGCACATCATCAAGTTGTAAAAAAGCGTTCATCATTTGTACTTGGTCTCAACCAATCAGATTCAAGTGAGTCATCACGCGATCAGTACTTGAAGAGAGAGAGAGAAAATCCCTAACATTGAGTCAGTCTCAAGAAACAATGAAATATTTTTAAAGAGTACTTGGGTAAAGAGGATCAAGTACTCTCTATGTGAAAACCAGCTTCATTAAAATGAAACACTTGTGACGCGAGCGTGTGATCCCTTTCATAAGGTAGTAACTGTCCCTTTTGTTGACACGTCACTTTTGTACCAAATTAGTTTCGTCTCCCTTCAGAGAAGGAAAGATAACCCCCATTCTCAATGAACGGGAAAGGAAACAGACAAAAAAAAACTGGTTTTTGTATTCAAGAGGGGAACGGTGGCTCTCATTGCGGAAAATGGCATTTATTAATGAAGCAGTACAATTATTTCGTTGGTCAAAAGGAGGATGAATAGAAAGGTATCATGAACACTAGGCTATAATCTTGTTATAAAGATAGCACTTACCCCTGATTGAATTCAATCCATTCTTTGTTTGAACTGAGTACCATGATCTACTGAATACCGAGAAGAGAAAAATAAATATAAACTAAGTGATGATGATAAATTATTCTGTGTGATGCAAAACTTGATACTTTTGACATATGCCATTCACCCTGAGAAATACTTCAATGGATAATATAAATATTCTGAACTGGATTATTAAAACAGTTCGACATTCAGAACTAAAAACCCGTAGCAATGATATTATTTTAAAGAAAATGGATATCATTCTCTGGAATGTGAAACTTATGCATAAAAACGAGTAAGTTTTTTTCTCTCTACAAGCGTTTAAATTTGTGATATTATAATCCCGTGATAAGAGAATAGAACGAAAGATAAAATAAATTTGCTCTGATCAAAAGTTCTTATATTCTGTGGTTTGATACATATTAATTAATACTATCATTTTTTACTTCACTCTTTATCTCTCTCTCTCTCTCTCTCTGTGTATATATACATATATATCTATATATACACACACACATATATATATATTGGGTTGTTCGGAAAGTAATTTCGTTTTTTCCCGACAGAGGATTTAATTGTATTTTTTGCACCCAACTTCACATTTAAGCCGTATAATTTTTATATGCTTTCAGAGCTCATATAGCAAGGCTTGTGTGTGAAAAATTCCAATTAATTCTACTCAGTAGTTTTTGGTTGGTGCCCTTTTAAATATGGAGAGCGATAAGCAGCATTTTTGACATATCTTACTGTTTTACTACAGAAAAGGTAAAAATGCTGTTCAAGCCAGAAAGAAATTGACCGATGTGTATGGAGAAGGTGTGTTGACAGCACGCCAGTGCCAGAACTGGTTCGCTAAATTTCGATCCGGCAATTTTGATGTCGAAGATGCACCACGTTCGGGAAGGCATGTTGAAGCTGATAAAAGCATTAGTTGATGCGAACCTGCGAATAACAACACGTGAGATCGGATTGAGGTTAAATTTATGAAATTCAACAGTTTATGATCACTTGAAAGGCCTGGGATTATCCTCGAAGCTCGATGTATGGGTTCCCCATGTTCTTACAGAGAGAAATCTGTGTCGCCGCATTGACGTCTGCGATTCGTTACTCAAACGTCACGAAAATGATCCGTTTTTGAAGCGCATCATCACTGTGGACGAAAAATGGGTTGTATACAACAACGTCAAACGCAAGAGGTCATGGAGCAAAAAAGATGAACCGGCTCAAACCATTTCCAAAGCCGATATTCACCAAAAAAGGGTGATGCTGTCTGTTTGGTGGGATTTTATAGGAATCGTTTTTTTTTTTATAGCTTTTACCGGATAACACAACGATTAATTCGGAAGTCTACTGTCATCAGCTGGACAAACTGAATGATGCACTTCAACAGAAAAGGTCAGAACTAATCAACAGGAAAGGTGTAGTGTTTCACCAAGACAACGCGATACCTCACACAAGTTTGGTCACTCGCCAAAAGCTTTTACAGCTTGAATGGGATACAATGCCACACCCACCATATTCTCCAGACCTGGCACCATCGGATTATTATTTGTTCCAGTCACTCCAAAATTTTTTAGACGGTAAAACCTTCACCTCAAATGAGGAGGTCAAAAACCACCTCGATCAGTTTTTTGCCAGCAAAGACCAAAAATTTTATGAGCGTGGAATTATGCTTCAACCAGAAAGATGGCAAAAGGTGTTGGACCAGAACGGCCAATATATAATTTAATAAAGTATTTGTTTATTATACGAAAACTGTCTTTCATTTCCACAAAAAAAAAACGAAATTACTTTCCGAACAACCCAATATATATATATATATATATATATACTACAAACAGGCATACATACATATATGCGTACATATCCCCATATATATATATCGTCTCTTTAAGTTTATATTTCAAAGAATTAAAGAGGTAGGCGTATTCATCAGCAAAGTATTCTCCTACTTCATTTAGTATTCTTTATGCAAAGAATTTTGCAATATTTCTACTAATTTTCAAAGCGTTTGCTTCTCAAGATAGAATAGTGGTTTCCAGGTATTCATGTACATATAATAAGACTATAGAAAATATATGCCGATATACACTACTCCCAATAAGATGCTTTCAAACTCCTTTATTTGCATTTTTAGCATAGATGTTGTTATTAGTAGCACAGAATTTTAATATTGTGCATTAGAAAAGGTTGCAGTTAAAATAAAAATTCATTGGGGAAGATTACAAAATTTATTTATCAATTTCTTATATAGAACCGGTTGAGTAAAAATATGCATGTTTGTGAAGCCTGTGTTCTCAGTACTCTCATGAGTTATTTTTACACTAGATGGCTAGTCATTTTATGTAGTTTGTTCAAAGGCAGTTTTAGCACTCCTTGAGCATTACTTTTAAATTAGAGTTTAAGAATAAGGAATTTTGGTAAAAAATTGTTGCAAGTTAAATATTCGGAATGACTTTGAATTCCCACAGTACAATATGACAAACATGAAGTCCTTGTTAGAAGAATTTGGAAAAAGCTTTTATTTCTCAGATAAAAATATCTTATTTGTTCTCTTTTATGTGTATCAAGTATATATATTCATCTAAAGTATACAATAAGTTCAATGTTAATTCCTGATTGAATGCAAAGACCACTTTATTGATATGATTGTTCATGCATATCATTTGATTACAAGTTATGAATGTAATCATATGCTCTACTATTGAACTTTAATTGTCATATTATAAGTGTAAAATGCATTCTCGGTGACCTTACAAAACAATATTGATTTATAAATATACAGTGACTGTAAAATTCTAATCTTAACACTTGTTACTTCTAAGAGAGAAATAGAGCACATTTCATTAAGATAAAAAATTTAAATGAAAAACTGTTGTTTAGCAAAGTAAAATTGAAATAATAAACTCTTAGATTAAGATATTTTATAAAATAATACAAAGCTATATGAAATGATTTCCAAACAAGAGTTATTTGAGAAGATACTCACATTCTGAAGTTTTAGAAATTGGGTGGCATATGCTGTTTTATAAGTTGGATGCATATGAACGTAACAAATAGAGAAAAATAAATCTTGGTTATTAAAACAAATATTATTTTAAAATAATTTCAAATCATGCATAATAATTTACACTTTACAATATTTATTCAGGTATAACTAATCAAATTTATAAATCCCCTTAAACATATTTTATTTAATTAATTATTCCCAACTAAAGCGTGGCAAATAAATTATGCTAATTTAAAATCATTCTCAAGATTTATACAGGGACTAAATTCCCTTCTAAATCATACCTTACGATAAAACCAAAATTAAATTATTACCCCCAAATTAATTTCACATAGTTTGGACAGAAAAGAGCAAACAAAACATCACTATTTTAACACAAGTCCCCATACTCTGTATAGATAAAACTATTGTCTTTCACAACCTTCCTGAGAACACATTAAGTATGTAATAAAAGCCGTCGTCTCATAAATACGATTGATTTGCCTCACCTATCACTCTCATCTAATATATCGTGGTTATAGATCGATAGATGCCATCTCGACACACTTAGATTCTATATTAAATATCGATTGAAGAGACTTATTTTGGAAGTCCGGAGTAATTTTGGATAAGGCGAAACTGAAATATATTTCCCTCTGGAATGACGATCAGTTAACTAGTGGTTAAAGTTATCGAGAAGCCTTATGAATTAAGCAGGTTATTATATATTATGTTGTAATAATGAAAGACTGTGGAGACGAGGAAATAAATTATAATAAAGGCAGTAAGTGCGAATTTCTGAAAAAAGGTTGAAATAAAATGAATTAATCCCTTAACTTCCCCTGGTGTATACATACGTCTCGCTCTACCGGTGCGTTAAATGTCTCGGACGTATATATACGTCGTCTTTTTCTTCGCATTGCTATCAGTATAACTATTCCGAATACTTTAGAATGCAACAAAATGACCTTGACATTTTTTAAAAATGATTTACTTATTTCAAAGAACAATTTGCTTATTTGTGTCTTTTCGTTGTCCCCTTAATACACCGCAAACATGTGAATATGTAAAAAAAAGTTGTAGGAGTGAATCCAATAAATTTTATCGGCAGTTAAAGGGTTAAGGTAGAGGTGGCCAACCTTTTTGGGAAGAGAGAAGAGTCACTATCTGATAAAAAAAAACTCTCTATGCGTGCCACTTCAAACTTTTCCAACAAACAAATGAAAAGGGGGAAAGATTTTACTTATAGGCTTATTATGAATTTTTTACGAAAATAGCCCATATTTTATGCGTCTAATTAGTGGGAGTTTAAAAATAATATAAGAAATAAGACAAAGGTATGAACTTAAGCTTTATTGTTAATTTTTGTTTCAGTTTCAATCAGTTTAGGTATAAAATAAATATGAATAAACAGAAAAATTTAATTCTAAATAATTATTAAACAGTCAGTACTTTTTAATGTGCTTTTCAATTAGTAGATTTCTTACTGAGTCACCTGCATTAGGATTAGTTCTCGAAGATGCCAACAAAATCGGGTTGTTTTAGGTGTGCATCAGTTTCTCTTTTTTCTCCAAAATTGAGACAAAAAAAGCAAAAGTGTGTTCACAAAAGATATATCGGAAAGAAAAACTAAATCTCAAGGCCTGTTTTCATTCTTGAGAAGCAAGCATTCACTGGGCAGTTCATTGTTTTCTTCCAGGAAATTTAAGACACGCATCCTCAAATTCTAGAATCACACGAATGCACTTCCTTTGGAAAACCAGCTCACACAACAATGAAGGAGTGTTGTCTACATTATATAATTTTCAATTGTAATTTAATTAAGTGTATTTAAAATAAATTTAGATGTTTTGTCTTGTCTGAAACCACCACCTTTCAATAAAACACAAAAAAAATTAGTATTTATTATTATTTTTTTAATGTTTCAATAAGTCTTCGCGTGCCACTCTTACAACTCAGCCGTGCCACACTGCGGCACGCGTGCCAGGCATTGGTCACCCCAGGATCAAGGTATCCGAACTCATTAACAAATTCGGTCAAAATATTTTTTTTTTGTATTTTTATTTCATTCAATAGAGATATCCTCTGACCTTACAAAACATACTTTGTTTTGTTTCTACGCTTCCTAGAGGCCAAATTATATTCAAATTTATAAAAATTAGAAAAACCGGAAGTAGGTCTTTAATCTACCAGAAGTGGGCATATAAATTGTATTCAAAATCTATCATGGTGAGACTTATAACTGAAAATGTTATAAATGTATTTCTATAAAACATTTTAAACCTGATATTTATATTATTTTCTAGATAAAGTGCTAAAATATTTCTTATTGTACGAATATTTTTTGAGTTATGGTCTGTTATTGAAATGAGGGTCTCACAAAGGATGTCACATATCTTAAAATATTTACTCGGTGAACTCTAAAATTTTTATATTTTAATTATACATCAAAATTTTAGTACATTCTCTAGATAAATGTATCAAATTTGCTTTAGTTATATTTTTAATTTATATAAGTGCATTACTTTTTCTTCTAATGGTTTTGAAGCTTTTCAAAAATATTGCTAAAATTTACTTGTAACTGTGATTTTTCTAAAATGTAGACATTTTTTAAAAATATTGTTAGTTAAATATTAGTATTTGTTGATATTGATTTTTATAAAAACATTTATAACGTTTTACTATGCTATTTTTTTTTAAAGTACTCTGAACGTGCTCGGATACGTTAAGGGATGAAAAAGTGTATTAGCTTACGAAATCTATATGAATGCATAGGCTATTAAAATCTAAGAATTTATAAGAAAAGAATCTTCACCAAAAGTCTTACGTTTTCGCGATCCGTTTTCCAAGCAAAAATAAAATAAAAAGATTTTAAAAATAAAATTTAATGTACATATTATTTAAAAACCATTTTGTTCATAAAGATTTACGTGTTTATTCGGAACATTTATTAAATTCGTTTACAGGCAGTTTACTTACCTTAGTTAAAAAGTTTATTTTATTTGAACTGTTTGAGTATGAACGATTTAAGAGATCTTTTTAATTTCAAATTACTATTTATATTTTATCGAACTCTCTAACTATAATATAAATGTGTATTTTTCAATTTTTTTTTGCTTTCCATTAATTAATTTTATTTATCAATTATTCGCTCTTTGCCTTACCTCCTATTAATTACCAAATATAGACCAATCAATTTATCCGTATTACAACTATGTTTTCCAGTCTCTATTGGCATTTATGTTTAATAAATGTGAATGAATACATCCAAACCGATTAAAATAGTGCACAAAATTCTTCACAAATTAATATGCGTAGAGGAAGCTTCAACTGTAATACATGAATAAAAAATGATAAAAAAAAACACTGAGATACAGATTCAAAGTTAACAAACTAGCTGCGAAAGGAACTAATATAAATAGTCCTGTAAAGTTTTTCAACAGCAACACTTTATGAAATTTATTAATACCTGTTTAGTTTGAGTTTTAACAAACATGCAAATAATATTTGTTATTCATTCGCTCAGTAGTCATCTTTGTTAAAATAAGAACATGTTACATTGTTACATGTTTGATATGTTACGTTTCATGAAACACATAAAAAATCACAATTATATAGTAATTCCGATTTCAGCCATTTCGTACATTCATTTTGCCCATTAATTTCTGATAGGGCTTGTGAAAGAGATGTGCTTTTATCCTTATTTTGTTATCCTTTTTTTTATCCTTACATGAGGAAACTGTGTCATTGAATCCGGTTCAGTAGAACTTTTACATTATCTACTTGCTTTTCCCATTTTTCCTCAATCCAAACTGTCCCTACCCCTACACCGGTGCTAACGAGCATTTCAAACATAATTGGGATCGTCAAGCTTCCTGTCGCTAATTACCGTAGGGAAGGGATGATTATAATTAACCACTGCTCCTTTAATTATTATGATGATGGCTGGCCCGTTGGTTTTTCCAGTTTATCCCAAAGCCACCCCCCCCCCCAATGGTAGATTAAATTGTCTGGAACACAAAGATATCCTCGGTCGAAATGCTTAGAATTAACAGACGAAATGTTTTGCACGCTTCCGGGCAAATTTATAAATTAAATAATTCTCACGAGAGAACTAGACTGACACATCTCTATACGTCAAACCACTTTAGGTTAAATTAAACAAGAAGTAATGCATTTAACGCATTACATTCTTTGTTGTAGTATCAAAGATCGATACGGAACAAAAAAATGCAAAATGGATGAAATGAATTGCTGTGTCGTTTCATATACAGAGTAAGTAATATATAATTGTCTAATATAACAGATTAAAAGTTAAAAAAAGCGTAAAAATATTTACCTTTTTTCTTTAATTCAATGTATTTTTTTTTAATTCACCATATTTATTATCTTTAAAAATGCATTGAAGTGTGAACTTTAATTAAATGCGTAATAGTTCATAAAGGTTTTCTGTCTTAGATTGAAAAAATCCTCTCCCTTCAATATTTCAAGTCTTTTCTTTTACATTTTTGTAAATTTAAGTATGCTTGTGAGAGACAGAAAAGTAGTTTATCTACTTTAATTATTCACTGAAAATGAAAGTTATAGATAAAATGAGAACAGAATGAGAATAAACAGAATAAACATGTATTAAAAATAAAAATAAAACTTTTCAATCTTATATAATCATTAAAAAAGACTCACCACACTAAATTCATAAATTTAAAAAAATTTAACCTAATTCCTCTGACAACTCAATCAAAAATATACTCAGGAAATACTAGTAAACTGTATTTGGTAATTACTGTACTAGTAAACTGTATTTGGTAATTACTGTACTTGTAAACTGTATTTGGTAATTACTGTACTTGTAAACTGTATTTGGTAATTACTGTACTTGTAAACTGTATTTGGTAATTACTGTACTTGTAAACTGTATTTGGTAATTACTGTACTTGTAAACTGTATGTGGTAAAATTGATTTAGGTGTTTTCTTGATATAGTAAATTTATATAATGTAATGAAATGAGTGCATAATTTGAAATCCTATTTCAATTATAATTCTTCATCTCCTAAGACTTTAATCAAAAAATATATTAATAAAAATTATTTTTTGGAAATAGGCAACAATTTAACAAAACGATCAAAATATTACTGTAAAAAATGACGATATATCTTTTTAAAAGCTTTTAAGTACCATATGCATCATGCGAATCAAACTTTACATAATGTAAGGCAGTCGCATTTTTTTTAATTATTTTTTTTTAATTTAACTTCTTTTTACCCCTTTAAGGAGCTTAGTTTTTGGTATTTCTTACATTATTTTTTACTGAGCTCCAAACATGTTAGTCCACTTTAAAACTGGCACTTTAGAAACAAGTTTCAGTTGAAGGAAAAGCAATGAAACTTAATGAATGCAATAAGTTTCAAGCGAACAAAATTCATTAAAAGACTATTCCCTCTCCTTTTCAAGTTCCAGTTGAAACCATAAATTCAAGACATATATTCGAAGACCCCAATGTACACGAATCCTGCTTCCTAGGCTCTCAGGAAACAAAAGGAGAGGAGAAATAAACAAAATTCTTTCATTATTCTCCCTTAACGAAGCGAAGAGTTCATTTGAGCGAAGTTCCGAATGCGAAAATTCCGTGCTAATAGATCGGTTTGTGGTATGAAGCATCGCGAATCAAGGGAATTCAATCTCAGTCTGCTCTTTTAAAAGTCTTATTAAGGGATAGAACACTTAGCATCCATCATTCTTAACAAGTGCCTACGTGAAGTGAAGTACGAAGGTCGGAAATACACGTTATACTTGGTGAGAGGCCCCCTAACTTGATTTCGAAGTTTCATTTTATTCCTTATGAGGAAAGTTAGTATCTTTTTTCTTTCTTTTCGCATAGCTCACTAGTATTATGTTTCATCAAGTTTAAAAATGATTTTAATTGGCAATTATTAATTATGAGTTTTAGAAATATGCTGTTAGAAAGTTATTGATCTGAATCATATTCAGCTTATCAGCTATTTACTTCCAGCAGCAAGTAATGGGAAAGCAAAATATCATATTTAGTATTTTCCAGAAAGGTTACAATATTGTAAGAATGTGTTAAATTTAGAATTTGGTTTAAAGACTATAAAATAAAGTTCTTTTATTAATTTATTTTAAAAAAGCAATCATGTCAAAATAATCCTGATTTGAGTGTGATAAACTCTCAAGATAATGATGATATTATGTTTAATAGATATTATGTTAATGATAGATAGATAATGTTATGTTTTCTGCATAATTAATATTGTTGCGGGTTTTCAGAAAAAAAGCTTTCTATTCCCATTCTGTAACAAACATTATTTTTATTCTATACAATAAAGAGACAGTACAGTAGTTTACTAATGTTAAGCTTTGAGAGTGGCACCGTGCGAGCCATTTCTGTGTGCGGATCCTACAACCATATTCTGTAATTCGTATATGTCCTCGGAGATATACAACCGTGAAGCCCAATGATATCACGAAAAGACATTTTCCGACTTGAAGCCATTCTTTGTATCCGTCTATTACTAATATTCGTCGCTTGTGATCTTCAAGAATGAGAATTACACGGTGCCGCGCGCGCGTACGAGTTAATAAAAGATCAATCATATCTTTAAAACGATTTAACAATTCGTCAATGTCGTAACAGTCTTATTGTGCAATATTCAATTCAAAATTCTATTTTTTTTCTTTATTAGAAAGCTGCAAATCTGTATAAATCTTGAAATGCAGAGCAAACGACCGCTTATTACAACGTATTTAACAGGCTCCGAATCGACGTCCAGTTTACTGGTACCCAATTTGCATTAAATCTCATTCATCTATAAACTTTTGGGATAGATTGTATTTTTCTATATATACGAGTATATAGGGTGAACAAAAAGTCTTACCCTAATTAAGTCAGTTTTAGTAGTTTTTTTGTATATTAGATGACGGGAATGTTCCTTCAAGAGTGACTCAGGTGAGCATTTGTTAAGAAGACATCATTTTCAGACAAAATTGCAGCGATTCAAGGGAAAACTTAATGTGTGCTTTTCTTTTATGAAACGAACCCGGCTACTAATGTTCAGCTTAAATTTCGACATTGTTATGGACTTACGCTCCTGATGCTGAGCCAATAAAGCGATTGTATGAAATGTTTAAAAAACAAGCAGCGTAACAGAAGACTCATTAACCTCCTAACCGTCGCCGATTTATATATCCACCTCACTCAACTGCTGCATTGAGTGCTCCCGACGTAAGTTTTAACAGTTTTTGCGAAGGATTTATTTACTTCAGAAAAATTTGCATATTTATGCCTTTTCTTTTCTCCCCAATACATCAAAAATGCGCGTTTATGAGAAAAATATTGGTTCTGGAGAGCGAATTGTGTAATTTTTAATCAACAGTTGAGGGGTCAAAGAACACTTGACGAAAACTGGAATATCGTTCGAAGTTCTCTGAGAAACCAAGGGTAAAGTTGCAGTTTAAAGAGGTAAATGGTCGCATAAAAAATTCATAACAGTGCTTATAATACCATTTGTCAGATTAAAATATAGTCAGAGGACCAATAATTATAAACAAGGCAAAATTTTTAGTTCACTCTATATATTACATTAAATTCTTACATATTTCTAGCCTTAAAACTAGACAAGAAACTTAACTAATATAGAGAAAAAATTAAGAAGACAGTACGTGACAAAATAGAGAATACCCACAATAATGCAAGGGCAGATTCTTAGGCTTAGAACTAAGATGTCTATATATATATATATATATAACTAAGCGCATTCTGAAATAAAAATACTTTCTGAATTAAATATACAGATAATTCGGATGATTTTTAATTGATTCAGAAACGATCCCTTAGCTTTATACTCAGTTTAAACCGTTTTGAAACGCACTATATCATTCTTTATCGCACATTCTTTTTCATTTACTTTCCGGTACTTTAAATTAGATTACCTCATATCAGACCAAATTTTGAAACGTTATTTCCTATTCTGTCTAAATTCCTAAGCATTTGCAACAAACTTTAAGATAAGGATGCAAATTATGGTTCCTCTTTTATCTTGATACTCAGCTTATGTCTGTTTGAAACGAGTTATTATTATTATTTTTTTTGCATCAGTTTTTTTAACAGCTGGGATGATTTAGAATTTGAGTAAAATAGTTTTATGTCTGCACAATTTTGTAATGAAGGAATTTTCTAATTTAAATGCATATTTATTTGAGTATAAAAAACGTACAAAGCAGTTCATTCTCAAAACATTAGATGCTTGTGGTTATTTATGAAGTATTCTATGTTAGACCTAAAGAAAAACAGGACCTCACAACCTTTTTCCAAGAAAAAATTTAACATTAAAAAAATACCAAGGAAACTATATATTATGAAATCCTTACTACAACATCATTTATTTTTTGTTAATATATAACGACATAAATTTTTACTTCCTGCATGCATAACAGCTACTTTCATCAGAGAGAAAATAGTAAGAAATACACGTAATAAAATTTAATTATTCTTTTTATGTCAGGAGCAAAAAAAGGGATAATTACGTTATAAATTAGGGTGTGTCTATTTAAAGTGAAGGCACATACATTAAAATATTTTCCCAAGACTCTACATCATCGTAGTATTTATAAAACTAATGGGATATCTAATACAGCTGATTTAAGCATTAGGAATTTCCAAAATATTTTACAAAAATCTTTTTTATATTTATGTGATGGCCACTTGTTACCTAGCCAGGTTTAAAAGGAATGAGAGAGAGAGGGGGGGGGGCTTTTTAAATGTACTGAGTATTTTTCACCATAACACTTTAATAGTTAGTTTTTAACTAATGTATGCATTCGTCGAAAAAAAACACGGAGATTTAGTCTTAAGCAAAAATAAACTACATATGTAATAGTACCTGATAAAATTTTAATAAAGAAAACACAAAAGTTTAAAAGAACAGAAAAATATTAATTTTCTATTTTTTTTTATCCATGAATATAAAGTTTTGGAGTGGTAAAATTGCATTTTGTTTTAAGAGTTCAATGGATATGTAACACATTATACAATAAATATTAGTTATTCAATAGAATTTTATTGCATATTGAAAATAAAGAAAGTCAAGAATTAGAATCAAGACATATTTATAACATTAAAAATGTCTTATTTAAAAGCTTTCTTAAAAAAAAGACGATTTCCTTAATACAATTTATACATAAATTCTTGCAATTATTTAATGTTCTGTTATGTTTTCTTAAATAATTTAATTCATATTTTTCACTATGGATCAATTTTTAAAATAATGATCTAAGAAACACTGAATGATCATGCTCATATGTTTCAATATCAATGTATGAAAAATGATTTCTTAAGCGCAGGTACATTATTTCTTATAAATATACGAGCCAATTTGAGCAAGACTCACTATTACTGATTTTGAGAGTCCCTTCTGTATCTTACATCTTTAACACTAACATTTTTGAAAATATAAAAATGCTCAATATTACCAAAGTGAAGAAAAGGACTTCACTAACGAGTTAAAACTGAGTAACAACCCTTTTTGCTCTAATTGATCAGAAAACAAAATGCACATTTGATTATATCTTGAACACATAAGGAAATACATGAATTTAACCACTAAAAAGTAATTATCTTATTTTTATTAAAGATTTCCTCGCTTTAAGAGTTTAAATAAATCGACAAACATTTCGAAGAAATTGCAGTGTTCAAAAAAAGATCATAAACAATGTTATTTACCAAATATTTATCACTTGCAGAGTGCTACCCCAGTAAATCATGTCTGTTAGAGACTAAGAAATTATCTTTATTTCTCTTAGAAACAAACTTAAGACTTACTCCTGACTAAAAACCATTTTACACCGCTTTTAGCACCTTTTTGTCCGCGATTAATACAAGAAGGGCATCAATCTTGTCTGGCACGAACACAAAAAGCTCGTTAATCGTTAACAAAAACTGCGTCCCAAAGCGGAGGAAATTTGTTACAAGCCATGCTTCATTTCACAAAAAGCTTTCTAAGTTCGCATCTAATGAGATTATTCGTTTTTATAGATGTCAGTAATTATAATATAAATTCATTTCACGACACTAATATAAATATTGAGATTACGGGAATAAAGAGGTATAACAGAGAGATTAAAATGCATCACTTTGCTGGAAAGTGGTTAATTATGATGTGCTTTGATTAAGGATCTTTTAACGAAAACTTAAAAATGTAAATTAAGTATAAGGAGTGCCCATAAAAGTAAAAAGATGAATAGAAATACAAAGCCTCAAAATAAAAGAGTATATTATTTAACCCCTTAACTGGTTTGCCCGTAGGTTGCTGGTTAACCCGTTAACTGGTTGCTACTGAAGGCTGACCACAACCGGTTTGCCCGCACGTTGTATGATCACTCTGATATTTTTTTTTATTTCTATTTTTGATTTGTCTTTCGTTTTAATTTTTATTTTGAGATTATTAGAGCTAGTGTTTTCTAGAGATGTAGTTTGTCCACATGGTACTGAAATATTTCTTATCCGGGATTTTCTTTTTGAGGAATTTATCATTGAAGACAAGAATTTAGATTCTTCAAAATGTTCATTAAATAACAGGGATTGGCAAAGCAATGTGCAATTTGTTGCTTGAGAAGAAATGAAAATGGAAAGGTAATCCAAAAAAGCCGGTATAATCTCTATCTCTATTGCAATGTAAGACTTAGTATACACCATGCTTCAAATAGAGCGTGCATATATACATGCAAACACACAAAATCCTCAACCGTTTGAAAAAGAAGTACAAACATGAAATTTTTTTGTAAGTTTCAGAGAAATTCTTTTAATAAGTATGAAAAATTCTTCATGGCATGCAGAGTGTACTTATAAAAAGCAAACATTTAGGGATATGTTTGTGTTCCACAATTATAAAATAAAAACTAGTGTAAAACTTTAATATTTTGAAAATTAAAATAAAATTCTTCCATTTTCGCATTATGTGTGCATTAAGTATTATACTTAGTTATATGAAATAAAAAAAAAATGTGCCTGTTTTGGAACATTTAGGGGAAAACATTTGACCGCTTAAGGGGTTAAGTCTAAGCACTTATACTGGTATGTGTATTTTTGTTCCTATATGTCTTGATAAGAAGACTTCTTGAATAATAAGTGAGTCATTTAGGTAGGTATTACAAATTCATGCAGACGTCTTTATTTATAATGGAAAAATAGCACTTTCATTGTAATATAAAATATCTTTCTAAGCGAAATGGAAGAATTTTGAAAGAGAGAGATATAATAATAAAAGTAGTTGTTGGGCTTTTATGTGAGAGTATATTATATTTATTCCTCTTAAATATCTAGTTTGTTTTCTTTTATACATTTGCGTTATAGCGTAATAATATAAAGCTTATGTGAATGGATCAAGAAATATATGGAAGTCTCGTATGAATGAATTGAACCATGATGGCTTCATTCAAAACACTTCTAAGAAATCAGACATTAATTCGACACTTTCTTTTTATTTCTCAGAAATGTACAGAAAATAAATAGGATAA
This sequence comes from Trichonephila clavata, assembly GCA_019973975.1. NCBI lineage: Eukaryota > Metazoa > Arthropoda > Arachnida > Araneae > Nephilidae > Trichonephila > Trichonephila clavata. The sequence continues at coordinate 172,380 of BMAO01019114.1, read as the reverse complement.
AAAATAAATAATGCAGCGTTAAAAGAAAGACATAAATGTTGAATATTTGAACAATATATTTGTAATATGTCGTGAAAATATCTGGGAATCTTTTAATATTGATATTGATTATTTTATAAGAGATAAAGCCAATTTATGAGCACGTGTTGTTGTAGCACAAATATTTGTGATCAATAAATATCTATATAATCTGAGGAAAGATCACTTTTAAAATGTCAATTAATTTATTTGCTTATATCATATTTTAAAGGTAAATGCTAAACACAAAAGGAAAAAAAAAAATAAGTTGCTTAAAGTTGAGCATCAAATTTTAGATTTATGTCTACGTTTTATTTTAAATTAAGTATGAAGATGAAACGTTGTACTATAAAACACGTAAGGAATTTTTTGGATTAAGTGTAATAAGGAAGCACATTAAAGAACTGTACTGGAAGATGAGTCGCAATATATATATAATGTATGTCCTTTTTTTCCATCGAAATAACCTGCAAAAGCTGCTTTTCGCCTAGCTAAGTAATGACGAGATTTTTTTTTCAAATAAAAAATGTCTTCTGCTTGGGCAACATGCATGAGATTTTGAAAAATGGAGAGGTTTCGTTTTTTTCTTCCAATTTTTTATGATTTTTCAGCTTACTAATGACGTAACACTATTGTTCTAAATATGAAGTTTGGGATATGAAGAGCAGGGGAAAAAATCCAAAACTTTAAAAAAATATTTGTTGTTGACGTAAGACGTTAAAAAAATATTTTTTTTTTGTAAAGTTAATAATATTTCGTAATTTGTTCAACTTTACCCTTTCACTTAAAACAAAACCTTAATAAATAAGAAATATTTTTTGACTACCGCTCTTCTTATTTAAGAGTTAGATTTCTGAGAAAATTTGGGAACTGGAAAGCCAAAATATCACGAGCACCTCACGTGTTTAAAGCCCTGCTTCTTCTTTTACATAAATAACCATTAACATATGTCATATTCAGGTTGCCTTGGAAACAGAGACAACCTTCACCAGTTCACCAATATTCGGTAATCCAAATTAAATTTTGCGAAATAAGTTTCATTTTCTTAAAGATATTTTAAAAAATGCGCTTTATCCAACAAGGTATGACATTCCAACAGCAAATACCCGAGTTGTTTAAACTAGCTAAAACGGTGGCTTAATAAAATAAATATTATATCGAAAATTCTTCTATTCCTACTGCTTCATACTTGAGAATATATTTTGCAGCTAATTAATAAGTTTTTGGGATTATTTTTATGCATTAAAGGAATTATTACATCGTGATATAAAGAAAACCATCATTCATAAAACAGATTGACATAAAAAGAGAATCCACTCTGTTTTTTAATGTACCAATGTGTGATTACGTCGGGACATTTTTGCGGAAAAGTTATAAATTTTGTAAGTGCATGTATTCAGCCAACTGTCGTTATGATAAAATCATCTGAAATGTTTTTGAGCTTGTTAAGCAAACCAAAAGTTATTTTGAATTTGCAGATTTAATTTTTTTTTGTTCCTCATTTACGAAACTTCGCATTTAGACCAATAACGTTACTATATCTTTATGTCAAATGTTCCTTAAGAAATTGACAAACAATAGTGAAATTTATCTGTATTTCAGAACTTTAAGTGCGTTGGGCGAGTTGGATATTTTATTCGAAAAATATTTCCTCCATTCTATTCGGGTAGGTGAAAGAAAAATGATGTCATATAATGCCATCGAACAAAAAAATAATAATTTAGATCATTTATTAAACAGGATAAAAATTCCAATGAATATACACTATGAACAAATAAAAATAATGATGATTATAGATTATATAACCTACAAGTAAGAGGGAATTTCACTTTTTAAATAGATAACCGGAGCAGGAGACCATAAGGGACACCGGGAACACCAAAACCATAATGGACTGCAGATCTCTCAGAGAAAATTATTTGACAAATAAAATGTTGTACAAATGCCAGTTGATTAAAATTACAGCCTCTTGTAATGTGTTGTTGACGACAAAATTGGTAGTTAGTGTAGCCAACATTGTTGGCTATAACTGCTGCCACACACCTCGGCATAGAATCAGAGTCCTTGGTGTACAACACTTCGTGCGGCTTCCACATATTTCTAAAGTTGATCTGGTGTAGCAGCAGGTGGTATATCCGGGGTCAGTCGTTGTGCAATCATGGACCACACGTTTGCGATTGGTGATAGATCGGGAGTACAAGTAGGCCAAAGAAGCAATTCAAACTAATGGTTAAAAAAGAAAAATTGGCAGTTATAGGGACTGCCGATAGAAGTGAAAACTTAGAACTTTTAGTATTAAAATTTGAAATTTCATAATGCTTGAATTAAAATTATCAACATCAATCTGGTTTCCACATCTATTGACACTCCGAGCAACAACTAAATGTACGTTTATATGGTTTTTTTTCTTCAAATATATTATGGGCTGTACAAGATCATGACAAAATATAAATACAATTCAATTGAAATAACAATTAATATACAATCATATTATTTATGGATAGTTTTGTATTTACCTAAATTTCAATGTACTTGATTTTTAACATTATTTTAATTGTTTGCATCAATGTCATCATTAATTTCAACAATACTTAGACTTTTTTACTTTCAATAATTTCATTTTTTTCTAAAAAAGGTACAATAGGCGTATGGTAACTAAAGTAAGAAAGGGAAATGTTTTATTCGAATTTATCTAAATATCGAGTAAGAACCACATCGATCATTGTTTTATATTTTGTAATATTGAGTATTCGTTCATTGCACATATTTAAATTAAGTGTTTTACTTAGAAATTCAATTAGTGGTAGAGTTTTATCATCTGCGAAGTTAATATTGAAGTCTCCACTTAAAATCATCGGTACATTATCATAATTTACGCCAAATCTTTTATTGAGTATTTCAGTGAGTGAATATTAACGTCGCACTGATTAGCAACACGAGGGCTTTTGGCGACGGTCCGCGCAATTTTGAACCATGGTCAAGTGACGCGGACGACACCTGAGCTGGCACCCCCTCTCCTAACTACCACACCACACCAACGGGAGGACAATTAAGCACTCGACAGATTTTACGTGCATCCCTCCCCTACACGGCGGGTCTTTGGTGGTACTAGGATCGAACTCATGTCATGCTAGCCATGATCCGATGCCTAGATCACTCGGCCACCGCGGCCGCCTGAGTATTTCAGAACCTTTTTTGTATAAATCATCAAATTTTCTAATAAAAATTGTTGTATCCGTCTCATAGATTTGACAAGCGGCAACCATTCATATGTATTGCCCATTCTCGGAAGCGCAACGAGCAACGCATATTTCGCCTATATCAGAAACATTAACACCAATGCTTCTTGTGAATTTAGTATGTATGTCCATATGTGAAGTGATGAAGTTTGACATATATCTTGAGTATTGTGATAAATAGGTATGCTGCTGTTAAAACTTCGGGACTTTTATAACTTACAACAAAGTTGAAATTCGGAATATCAAGTGGTTCTTCATTTTTTATACGAATTTCCGACAAAAGCAGAACATTTGACTTTTTTACGATAGCATCATTTTTAGGCCAGCTCCATGCGCATGCAAACTTTGACAATTGAATGAAAATATCGATAATCCTTTCTTGTTGGAGATGAATTATAGAAAAGTTTTGGTGATCGTTTGTAGTGTATTGTTTTATAACCTTTTCAATTCTAACGTTAGATCCTCTCGATGACTTGTTGATCTTTTATGATGTTTATCTGTTTCTGAAGCATTTAGAGGTGTTCCTGTTCTACCAATCCAAAATTTCCAGCTGCTGCTGATATTTTTTGAGTAACCAAAAATAAACATTGAATCCTCGTTACTCTTGTTAAAGCTACGTAAACTAATTCTCACGGATGTTTGCGATCGTATTCGTAGACAATAGCATCGTAAGTACCTCCCTGTGATTTGTGAATAGCCATTGCCAAAGCAGAAATTAGGGGGAAATGTTAAGGATCTAAGCAAATATGAAAAACGGATATTTAAAATTACCCTAATTCCCTAACAATATTTTTTCGTAAATTTCTAATAATAAAATCGAATGATATAAAATTATAAATAATCATTTTGCAAAAAATAGAGGAGCATATATCTTATGTTTGACAGTTTAAATTAATAAATAATGATTTCGAAATATTAAATTTTTAAATAAAACAAAATATTTAATGAAATTAAAGTCGGGGCCGTTTTCATTATTTCAAACTAAATATTTTAATGATATAAGGTAATAAACTATAATTTTACATTTTTGACCATATTTAAAACTTCAACACATTAATCTTGAATTATTATTAGATTTTATAAAATTTTTAATTTCAAAATCCACGATAAAATTATGATTGAACAGTTAGGTATCTGTTTTACTACGGTAGTAAGAAAACATCTAAGCCACTGTGAAATACTAATCCGGATTGCGTGATGCATTGCAGAGGTTAAATATTAGAGAATAAATAATACAAAATTTTCAAAGGCCAGAATAAATACGACGATTTAAAATAATTTTAAATAATATAAAATTTTCAAACGCCAAAATAAATGCGAGTATTTAAAATAATTTTCTGTTATTTATTTTTTATCTTACAAATATTAGTATATTTATTTAGTACTCACTACTATACTGTACAATGATTCTTCAATTAAACGATTCAAATAATAATCAAACAAAAACACTATTTTAGCAATGTACAGTATATACACATTGAACTTTTCACTAAATCCATTCAATTTCGGTTATAAGATATACACAGCACTATACGTCATCTGTATAGCTACAGAAAAACTGCTATAAGCATGTCGGTGACGCGAACGCACGAGATTTCACCCATCCAAAAGTGTCTAAAGCGAACTAAGCGAAGTGTCTAAGTCACTGCGCATGCGCTAGTCAGAGCATGTCGGTGACGCGAACCCATAAGATTTTCCCCTATCAAAAAGTGCCCAACGCCGCTAAAGAAGTTTTCACTTCAAAAAAGAACTCTTGAACATTGCGTACCATGTGTGGTCCCGCATTATTACGTTGGAATATGGCTAATGACAAGTACTGAATGTATGGGAGGACCACGGGCTCCAACACATCAGAAATGTAGCGCTGGTTGTTCAGTGTACCGGTAATGCGTGCTAGAGAGGTGAGGCAGGGAAATCCAATTCCGCTCCAAACCAAGACACCGGGTGCAGCACCAGTGTGTCGATGCATAACGCAATAGTTCAGTGACCTCTCACCACGGTGTCTCCAAACTGGAATCCGACCACCGTGATGTTGCAAGAAGAATGGGATTCGTCAGTAAGCACAACGTCGTATCATTCCGTTGTCCATGTCCACCGTTCATCGTACCATTGGTCTGTGGTTTCCTGCCAATGGTAAACAAAGCAATGGATGTATTGAGGAAATTCCACTCTGCTGCAAACGACGTTGAATGGTACGAGTGGACACCGAATGATGCATAACAGACTGAATCTGTTGTGCTATGGTTCGTGATGTGGCTGCGTGATCCATCAGTGCCATGCGCCCAATCCACCTGTCATCAAGGACAGTGGCTCAACGGGTTAGTTGCAATCGTCCCCAATGGTCCGTCCCTTCCTCTTGCATCCAGAGATGACAGATCTGCGTCACGGTTAGTTGGTTTCGTTCAACACATTGACCGATTTCTCTGAAGGAGAATCCGCAATCCACATAGGGTTACTATTCTTCCTCAGTCGAATTCAGTAACTTAGAAGACGTTCGATGTCTTCCACGAGGCCTAGAAAAACAGCTAAAGCAAAAACAAAAAAAAAACTTACGAAAAAACATTGTCGTACTTTAAATCGCCAATCTGATCTCCCCTTATATAGCACTTGCGAGTGGGGCTACAGTCACCCGTGATGTGCGTCTACACTATAAATGCTAATGATTTATATATTTCAACGCCGCCAACGCATAATCTGAATTTCACATGGTTTGATGCTTCCTTCGTGGTGTTATTGCATGTTGTGTGGCCAACAATATATATATAATAAAGAAGTCAGTGAACCTAAATGAAACACTATTCAGTTTTCTATATGTGTCACTAATATAGGGTAGTGAAGTAGGTTTAACCTTACTTCATTGGATCATAGATATATCCTATAAAGTAAGGTTAACCCTACTTCACTACCCTACGATAAAGTTTTCGTTATAACAAATAAGGTTTTAAAATGAAAATTTACATGTTCTTGGCAAAGAAATGCCAGGTATAATGCATATCTATCTTTTTTCCTCTTTTCTAGTTTAGGTGGTCTGACATTTTGAAGTTTCACCTTTTGCACACACCCACACAACACTCAGATAGTTACGTCTTGCTTATTGTTACTGACATATTCTTCTTTTTCTCCTCAGTTCTCTGTAAGTTGCTTTCCATGTTTCTTTCGAAAAAGACTCAATTTGAAAGACTTGTGCTGATTGTACGATGAACTGGCATGCAAAAAATATAAGTTGCAGCTAGATCAATCCTATAAAATAAATACGTCAACCACTTTTATACTCCTATTTTACATGTATAAATAGCAATTAGATTATCTACCGTATCTACTCCCTTTGCAGTTTGTTGATTATGGAATAATATGACGGATTACTTTTTCTTTTCTTGAAGCATCCAGATTACCACTAATTTTACAGAAAACGTTTTTCGTAGAAGCACCAGTTTTTAAACTGATTTCTATAAAGGCTTTGAATTATTCTTCAGATATTGTCTCTTAACTTATTAGAATAATTATATATCCTAAAAGAGTTTTTAAAAAATAAGAAGATATTGCTTAGCTTGGCTAGCATAGCATTAGAAAACGAGAATATTTTACATTTCACCAATAATTACACATATTAAACTAAACTAAAATCATTTTCTCTCTCTAAAAAATTATTTCGGTTAGCGAAGTTGAAAAATTGCCATTCACAAATTTTAAAATAATACAGTATCAAATCACAGCCAAACATGGTTGGTTCAATAACATTTATGTTTGATGAGTTTTTTTTTTTAAATTTGTGTACATATATATGAAGAAACAAGCGATATCTTTTATGAATATATTTTTCTTTATTTTTTAACGTGACTAACAGATTATAGACATTTCAATTTAAGATCTTTTACTGAACTATGTATTCAAAATATTAAGAGGACATAATACAATTTATAAAAAAATTTTTAATTTAGGATTTTCAAAATTTTTTTGGTTGTCTCCTTTGTGTGTGTACTATGTAGAGCAGATTTTGTACTCAAATGTCATAAAAAGCTAGCCATTTAATTTTTTAATGAAAAAACTTAAAAGTTATGAATTGATTTTAAAATTATACTCCTCCTACAAAAGTTTACGTTCACTCATGAAATTCGATTTTCAAGTACGTCGAACTATGTATAACAGAAGTTTTTATATGTTTTGCAATAACATTATTCGTATTCGTGCAATACTTCTTTTTATGAATGCTTATTGGAAATTCCTTAAAAAATGTATAAATTCTGAGTTCAATTATTTTTAAAAAATGTATTGCTTTGATTCAAAAATGCATACCAACTTTTGTTACATCTACTCTTAGCAATTGGTAAAAAAAAATCAAAGCATTAGGCACAATAGAAAAAAAGCCTTATCATTTTAAATGAAAACAAACTAGTTATTTTACCTTTCCGAGATAAATTAATTTAAAGCTTTGAATTGCTATAGGGATGTGAATAAAAACAAACGTAAAATCTATTATAATTTTGCGTTGATTAAGTTAAGAGCTTTCAAATTTTTCGAGGTTATAGAAAAGTATATAAGAAATAATTTGAGCTAAAAAAATTAAATTTGATTTTTTTGAACGATTTTTTCAATTGAAACGTACTGTGTCCCCTTAATTTTGAATAATTTACTATACATTCAGAAATACAGTATTATGAACTTGACTTTGATACATGAAAAAAATCTTGAGTTAAAAACTCGAAATACTATTCATTCAGTGATTTTTTTTTTACTTAAATAAAGAAGTATTCCACTGTGAAATATAATTTTTTAAAAATATTTTCTCAGTGTATGTGCATATACTTATGTATTACGTTTTATTTTTATGTATAGAATTTATTTCCATAAACACTTATTTTCGAAATGAATCTAGATAATTTATATGCGAAATGCCTTACAGTTCTAATCCGTAATTATGCTCAGATTTAAATAACATTCTTCAATCTTCAAGAACTCTAATATTTTAATAAATGTGATCTTTTGAAGTTCATCAACTTTTAAAAAAAAGTGTCCCATTGTATTTTATATTATAGTTACCAAGAAAATCGCACTCTTTTAGACTCTTCCCTCTAAAGAAGTTTCTTTTCTCTAATGTGTCTTTTGGTCCTTTAAAAAACAATCCTTTTTTGTGGGGAATCATCTTAAAAGGGGAAAAAAGTAAAAGATAACAATATAAAGCTAGTTCAGAAGTCATCACACTTTGAATGAGATTATTTGGATCAGCTGGGTATTTTCAAAAAATTTTAATAAAAAAAATAAACTTCCCTACTCACTAGACATTCTAAAATACAACGATTCCTCCTAAGTTTTTCCTCACTTTCTTTGGAAGATCTACGGAAGTTTTCTTTCATACAATAAACGCCCCCACAGTCATTGAAAAAGTGTATATTTAAGCCCCTTTTTCCTTCTCCATTTCTCTCTCCCCCCTAGGCCATCAGGCCGTTCCCCTGTTTTCACTAGCCATTAGAGCAAGCGAAAGTAAACACTCGGTTGGAGGTGCAGACATACTGAAGAATTTCCCACACACCGAGAAGGAAGACTTGAGAAACGTATGCTAAATATATTATTCAATGCTTCAGGAGGAAGAAAAAATGCACAGGCAGTTCTAGCTCCAGACGAGAGTACATTTCTTTATCAACTCAATACCATTCAGGAAAGAAAATATTTTGAAATTCATCCCCAAACTACGTTCGTATTTAACTTGTTTTTTTTTTCATGCAGAAATTAAGTTCAAACTTATTCTTATCTTCTGGGGTTATGTTTTTAGACAGAATAAAAATATTATTTCGGGATAAAATAACGCCAGATCTTCTCAACATAAATAGTAAAATGTCGTTAAATTCTTTAAGAAAAGGATTTTAATTTTATTAACCATACTGGAGAAAAATTTCTTTCTTGTGGAATCATTTAATAACAATACACATTTCATTAATATACAATGTTACACACACAGTAGAGGCAAGTATAGTTTCTAAACAGCATTCTCTCATTAATAAGTCTCGACTTTAATTTTTAAGTAGTGATTTCGCATGAAAAACGATCCTTTAAAACCATTTGAAATGCCCCACTCATATGAATTAATATTTACACCTTTCTAGTGGTTTTTATATATACATTTATATATTTATAGTTCCTTTTTTTATTCAATTTTACTTAGAAGAACCTTATATAAATGGAAAGGCAATTTCACGGCTGATTGTCCAATGTAAATTGCGATGTTTATAATGTAAATAAAATATCTAAAGAGAAATTTGATTAGAGTTCTAAAAAAAATATTATTGAACTATACATGAAAATATTTTCACATACTTTAACAAGATAGATACATGCTCAATGCTTGTTTAAATAGAGATGTTACCTAACGCTAAGCGAATTCATGAAGTAATTCTAATTCTACCTAAAAAATGAGCTGAATTTTAAAATATACCAAACCTTCATTTAGGGTGAGAATTGTTTATTAAATTGTTTCAATATCTTATCAATTGAGTATATGCATAGACAAGTATAATTACAACCTTGTACATCTTTCAAAAAAGGCAGTGTTCCCTAGATACTACATATTAAGATCAATAAAGCTGATTCATTACGAATAGTATTGATTTATTTTATAGCTGAATAGCGAGCTTTGTTTTCAAAATAAAACATTTTTACAAGCCTGTGAAAACCTTCAAAAACTTTCCGCTTATTAATCGGTTAGTATACCCTTGATATTGTTATTGTATGTTAAAAGGTCATTCATTATACTAGTAATTTTTTTAGACAATCGGAATTCCTATGCCATTAAATGGTAAGTAAATGGCTTTTTTTTAAAGTAGTTTAAAATTACTTAGAAACATTCGAATTATGTTTTCTACTAAAAAAAAATCTTGATATAGTTTCTTCCGCAATAATACTACCAAGAAAACTTTAACAATGCTTTGTTTCCCACTCTCCTTGTTATAAAAATACCATTTTCCTCTCACAACAAGAAAATTTATTCATACACAGTTTTGCAGCTTCTAAGAGAATTTTTCTATATTTCCAAGAAATTATATAGAAAACAATGAAATAATATGTTTTAATTTCTGTCTTGTGGCTTGATTGGTTCTAAGAGAGAGTGAGTCGTTTTAACAAAATAAATCAAATTAACGTCAGCATACATTATATTAAATATTTGCAATGAAATTGCATTAAATAAATTAATTTAGCTATATTCACACTTTGATTGCAATTAATTCATTTTAAATTAAATATACATGAATATTGTAAGGTAATTATTAGAAATTAATTTTCTTAGGATGCAAATAAATCTAAAAAATTATATTAATATAATTAATAAAGATTTAACAACTTGTAATGAGTTAAATGGCATATTATTAAATATTTTAATGTAATTCGAAAGATTTTCCAAATTACAATACTAGGCAAAGTTTATTACTATTACATTCCCACCAAAGTAAATTCAAATAATATCGAACCATGAATTCATCATCCGATTACTGGTAACACTTCCAATCCAACTCCTTGAAAAGTCTCAAGCTTTATTTTCTCGTCTTACGAGAGTCGGGGACTAATTAAATTACTAGCTATGAAGCGATTTTCCAACACTTTAAACAACGAATTTCATTAAGGCAGCTCTGGTGGAAAATTAATTTGGTTAACTATAACTACAAGTTTCGAGACAACCGAAGCCCTTCTAAACAGGAGCTCTTTTAATACCTTCGAAAATCAATAAAGTTGATGATTTCGAAGCTTTGAAAATGGCCGATCGACAGATTGCCTATTACCGCAATCAATGGATAGAGAAACTAATACAGTAATCAAAAGGCCATCCTGGTAAGCACGTTTGATTTGAGGATCAAAAGTCCAGTTCAAGGCAAGGGTGAAAGCAGTCCGATATTGATTAAAAGCCAGGGGGGACAGATTGGACGCGAGAAGATAAGGGGAGTGTCTAGAAAGCTAATAAGCGTGAAAATGCGGAGACAGTCGACGAAGCAACAATTACCAGAGCTCCCAGCGGACATCTTCGAGAAAGATGGTGATGAGGGAATGCCAGGGGAAAAGACAAGTCCGCGCAAACAGGACACTTCGCACTCAGTTACACACTCAAACGAGAAAAAGGAGGCAGAGGGGTGATTGGACCGAGGAAATCAAATATTCCGCCCACAGCTTATGACGACGAAAAGTTCCCAGTCACAAAATGGTCGGATTTCTCCAGGGAGATACCAACTTCGTGTAACCAGCGTGGAAAATGTCTACCCAGGCAAACTGGAGATATTAAATACAAACGCGGCGACGCCAAGGGAAAACTTTTTGGCTATAAACAGAGAACTGACAATCTCGATAGATAGATAGAGTTGACAATTGGATGTGTGACGTCGCTTTCTCGGAGAAACGGTCTATTTCCCTGAGGAAATCCGTCTTGCTAGATCTCCTGAGCACAGCCGAAATTTTAGGAATACATACGAATAAATAAATGTGTTATTCCTCAGAAATGTCGGGACATTTCCCAGTTCATTGCATTGAAACGAGACAACTTTTCAATTGTATTCTGTTTCTCTCCCCCAATTTTACAATTACATTTGTTTCAGATCAAGTATAATTTCTCGTTCAAAAAAGATCGTAAGATTGCTTCAGGTATAATGTAATTTGTTATGTAAATTGAATAACACACAAATAATTAAGGTAAATACATTTTACATAACAGTATTTCAATAATCCTTTTGATGAAATAAGCATTTCCATAAAGTTTCAAAATACTTTCATAGATTTTCAGGCAATTATGCTAAAATTTTTTTTATTTATTCTGGTAAACAACATTAATAGAAAAATAAGTTACAGCAAAAAAAAAAAAAATCGAAACGTGTTTAAAAGTGGGTGTAAAGTAGCAGCAAAGCAATACTACTTTTAATGAATAAAATTCTTATTCCGATTCTCATATAATACAACAATATTTATCATCAAATAAAAGCTAAATTCAATGGATAATCTTAAAAAATTTATTTTATTAAACCATTTATAATGTGGAAACTTCAAAGGAATATTATTTATTAAAATTGTTGAAAATTCGCCGTTATAATTATATGAATAACATTTTAAATTTAAATTTTCATTAATTGATTATTTTTCTGTTCGAAAAGTTTAACTACTTTTTAATTTTCTTTTTTAACTTACACAGTTGAAGTCAACTAAAACTAAAATTTTTCCTGAATCTAAATAGCAATATTATAAGCGCCATTTAGAGCTATTGCACTATTGTGTCTTATAAACCATATGGCACTCTTTTATGGAAAATTAGCAGCATATTTATATCCATGTTTTTGAATAAATAATCGATATATTTACTGTTAAACTTTCTTATAACTAGGAAAATAATGCAAGGAGCAAAAGTTTTTTAAATTAAGCTTATTAAAGCATTGACTTTGTTTTAAATTATTTTATGGGAATTAGTATACCGGTGTATAAAAAATATGAAATGTTAATAGAACGTAATGTAATTAATATCACCAAATAATACCTTTTTATGACAATTAAGCTAATCAATTAATTTAATGAAGTAATACAGTTACAAATTTAATTTTCAGCGAAACAAATTGCTTTCGCTTGATTTTTGTCGTTTAGCAGAGTTCTTTTCTAAATTTGTAATAATTTAAATTTTATTAAAATAAAATAAAATTATAAATTAATATGAAACTGTAACAAAAAAAAAGCTTGTTTTAAACCTATGGATTCTTTCCTTGAAATATTTTACTGTCAAAGTACTTTGTGAAATGAAATTGATTTTCGTTCTTAATAGGGTTACTTAAAACCTTTAATTGATTTTTGTAGTAGCTAAGTAAGTTTACGCTTTTTTTGAAAATATCCCCTTATATTTCTGAATTTCATTAAGTACATCTCTTACATTACTTCGACTAATGTTTTTATTCTTTTAATCACTGCGAATAAATGCTCGAGCAAAACCACCCTTAAATATTAATAAAAGAAGGAAAAGTTAGGATGAATTCTAAGTAAAATAAGCAAATTATAAATTTATCTACTATTAAATTCAGAAATCTTCCATTTTGACTTATTCATTTTACTATTATTTAATAATCTTTCTACTTTTCAGACAGAATTCAAAAACTAATCCCCCCCACACAATACTATTATTTAACTACTTTTCTTTTGAGAAAACAATTTCATTCATAAAGTCATTTATAGCTTAGAAGGTTTGAGCTGTAAATATGACACACATATCACAGAGCAATATCTTATTTACACACAACATTTTTAACACTTAAGAATTCTTTTTATACCATTATTTTTTCTGTAGCCAAACAGCATAAAAACTTAGTATACTCTAAATATGAATTAGATTTTTCTTTTTTTTAATTAGATCGTGTACTAAGAAAAATTAAATTATATTGCTTCTACCTTAATATTATTTATTATCTTTTATAAAATGAAATTTCAAAATTCCTATAAAACTTAAGAATATAAAAAGAGGTTGAAGTCGGTGCATTCTATTTCCGTTAGTCAAGGAAAGGGATTTTTAATCAACTCTTAAGAGAAATATATATTACTACACTTAATATTACTTCTGATGTATTAATATTAATATTTAATACATAAAAACTTTCATTTTATGCATTATTTTCTCCAGAATAACTTAAAAAGCACTTTTGAGAAATTAGTGTATACTCTTAAATGCAACTAGTCAGCAAAATCAACAGGCAATTCCTGAGCTAACATTCAAAATGTGAGGAAAAAGTTTTGCCAAAAGCCCCGAAAAGAGGTTGTGGCCAATTTCAGTCTGCAAACAGGTCTTAATTTCATGACACGCATAATCTTAATAAAATAGGCATCCTTCTATCGAGTATATGACAAATTTATAATTTGGGCATGATGCATGCAGAGCATCTTCTTATATGCCTAGAACTAGATAAAGAGTCTCAGAAACGTGGTAAGATAAGTAAACTATACTGAAATGCCGGAACTTTCATGAATTCCTTATAATGACTAAATCTCTTATGTTACTTTTCTTGTTGTTTAAATTTTTAACTTTTTACATTTGTTCCCACGTTAATTTGTCTTGGTTCTTTAAATGTGCTTTTTTTTCATTATTTATCAATGTTCTTGTGTGATACTTGAACTGTTTTATATGTTTGGATTGATACTTCCAATATAAAACCTTATGTAACAACAACTTTCCTTTTTCTTATATTTTTCTTTATTTTAATAACATGATTTTTACTAATGATAGCAGAATATCCTTGGAGAAGCGTAATTAGAAATGACTTTTATTTTAAAAAGAAAAACATTACATGACTGTTAGAAAACAATTCTGTATTTCATCCCAGATGACTATTTTTTGGAAATGAAATATAAGTCGGAAATTAAATATTTATGATTGATATTGTTCAAATTCTGTTAAAAGATAACTTACAAAAATTATAATGCTTATACAATAGTCAATAAAGCCACATAAAAATATCTGATAACTACAATCGTGCCATACTCAAAAAAGCAAGAAGTAAAAAAAAAAATAGTTTAGCATTAATAACAATTAATGGAAAATTCTGGGGCGTTACAGTTGATAAGGATGCGTGCAGGAACCGGGAGAAAATGCCGGAACTGTTGAAAGGTAGTATTGGTAACTTACATTAACTCATTATTTTAAAATGGCATCCGGTTAAAGAATATACTAATGATCCCCAAAAAAGAAATCTGGAATGATAAGGTCAGTGAAAAAGGAAGCTATATGTAGAAGTAGTGATATTGATTTTTAATTAAATTCATTACGCCTTTGAAATATCTGGAATTATTAGGGTATTATTTTCTTATATACTAAATTATTCTTTTCATGTTAAAACAATCGGCTCTTTGACTAGGTTACCAATTTCATATTTTTATTTGAATATTGAAACTAGTCCAAACGCTATTTTTTTTTTGAAAAAAAAAACTAAATTTGTTTTGATTGATTGCGCAATATTTATTTATATTATTGTAAGCAAAAATAGGCATTTTCGAATCACAGGTTTAAGGTGACTGACTGCGTTTGGAACCGTGATTTTGAAAAAGCGTATAATAAATAATTTTTGATATATTTTTAGTGTCAGTTGATGTAGAATATACGTATATAAAATTGTTTTAAAAACAACAGTACAATAAAAAATATTAAATGCATTTTTTTTGGCAAAAAAATTAAGTCATCTTTCAAAATATTCTCATTTTTTGGAAAATACATTTATGATAATACTGTTTAGCTTATGTACATCTAAGGCCTCAACAGAGCCTAGACTAGGATGTTTGAAGGATTCATATTAATTTCAGAGGATTACTATCAATCAAAAAAATATCTGGTGTTTTCTGTTAAAATGTCTCTACTCTGACATATTAAAATATGAATAAATCCACTCCTTAATTACATACTTCAAAACTCCTAACTCGGGCTCTGTAGAGAATTTTTAGCTATATACGAGGTGTGACACACAAAAAAAACGAGACTAAATGTGTAGCTTGAAAAAAGAGTGAAGTTGGCAACAACTGTTTTGATAACGTCATCTGACACACCTCCTTTATCTATGTAGTCAGTTTCGTCTCAATCGATAACGCCGATTGGGAGTACTACGTCATTGAGTGAACACGCGCATCTGCATTCTGCCGGGAAAATGTCAAATCACCATCAAGTTTTTTGTGAAATTTAAGAAATCACACTCGAAAACATTTCAAATATTAACCAAGGTTTATGGAGATGAAACTTTATATAGTGCACATGTGTTTGAATGGTATAAGCGGTTTTTAGGAGGAAGGGTCAGTGCGGATGATGATGAACCTGCTGTGCGTCCAAAGCCTGCGATTACAGACCAAAGCATAGACAAAATTCGTCATATCAGTGGATTCCCACTCACGCCAATAGTTGTACTATTAATCAACACTATTACATTGAAGTACTAAAAAGACTTCGTGAAAAAATTAGGAAAAAAGGCCAGAATTTGGGAGTGATGGATGGCTGTTGCACCAAGACAATGCATCCACTCACATGGCCCTATCTGTCAAGCAGTTTCTGACCAGCAAAAAACATTACAATGATGGGGCATCAGCCTTATTCACCTGATTTGGCACCATGACTTTTTTTTTTATTTCGTACGGTTAAATCTTGCAGAAAGGGAATTTACCATTTTACCTCAGTTGAAGAGATTCAGGCAAAAACGAAAAATCTCCTAAAGGGAATTCTAAAAACCTTGTCCCAAAACTGTTACCGGCAATGGCAGCACCGAATGCAGAAGTGTGTGAATGCTGAAGGGAACTAATTACTTTGAAGGTGATACGGATAACTGATTCTGTAAGTACAATGACTTATTGAACCAGTCACGTTTTTTTGTGTCATACCTCGCATATGCAGAATTCATTATTATAGAAGCATTTTTCATTAAAGCAGAATGTTTTTAAAACATATGATTTTTTTAAATTTTATCTAAACAAATTGCATTAAAATTTTTTATTATCTTAATAATAGTCTTAAAACTATTTTACATATATATTCTTATTCAAATGACACTAAATATATCAAAAAATGTTGACCATTTATCATCTTTTTTTTAAAAATCATGGTTCCAAACGAATACTTAAATTGGAACTAATATTCATATAAAATTAAAATCATAACATTTCTTTTTATTTCTTACGATTGGTAAATATTTGCTATTACACATATTGTAACTTTACACTGAAATTATAATAAAAACTGAATATATCTGAAGGGAAAAACATCTAACTAGCAATGTTCTGTAAAAGGCACTTAAAAGGCTTAAGCGAAATCACACACACATGCATCAGAGCACTTCTCCAGATGTTTAACTTTTGAAATAAAATATAATCTTAACCATATTATTCTTTTTTGAATTAATCCTTTGGTTATAAAAGCATGCTTTTAGATTTTATTTTATGTGTTTACAGAAATTTATAAATATTTCCTGATTTTTTTTATTTCTAAAATTTATCCCATAGCACTTAAAAATATTAATTCCTCACCAAAGTGTTGGGATTTTTTTGTATCAATTTTTATATTTTTAAAACAAATTCGGATTACTTACCTAAGCTGTATTTTTCAAAGGTTTTGCCTCATTTTTTGGTATCGCAACGCCTCTCTGTCAATACTTTTACACCTTCTTAAAATAACATAAAAGCTTTTTTATGGACAATTTTATGATTTTTAAAAGGAGTTCTTTCACGCTTAATACTTTGCCAAATACTTTTATAATAGGAGTAAGAAATAATGATAAAAATAGTGCTTAAAAGAGAAAATAATCTTATAAAAGGTTGAATTTTTCTAAGTACTCGTATAGAAAAATTGGGGGACTTATAGGAGAAAAAGTATAATTTCGGAGAATACTAAAAGGAAATCCACACAGGTAAAGGGCTTACGGAAAGGAAATAAAATCTCAAACATTTTTGCAGTTCCTTCAAACAGAGAAACAATATATTCTTCTCGTAAAACACAAAACTGTATGTATTTTTTAAAAATAAGTGAGTATTTAAAAGCAAGAAATAAATTCCTTAATAATTATTTGTTCAAATCTATCACTTAGGTAATAAAAAGTAAAATAAACACATTTTCTGTCATTGTGTTTCAATTAAAATATTCACTTTCTATAATTTTATGAAAAAAAGATATCTCTCTTTTAATATAATGGCTTAACAGTAATTAAATGCACTTCTAGTTTTTCTGTGCATTTTTTTAGCTCATTTAACAACAGAAAACAAAAGCTTTAGTCAAAGAAATATCTTACAGAATATAAATAAATCCTAAATGTATTCATGCGAAATTAAAAATAAGGTTATTTTTTCTTGTTCTGAATGAGAATGCTAATTTGAAAGAGTAAATTCTAATGAGGGGTTTATTATAAAATTTGTAGGTGAAAGAAGTTACGCATTTTAATTAATCTATATCCACATTTATTATTATTAAAAATACTTCAACAAAATTAGATCTAAAAATGGGATTCACTGAAAAGAACTTTTGTCAATTGTTGAAAAACTTTTAAGTTAATTCTAAATTAAATATTAAATGAATAGTATATTCTTTTTGTCTTAGAGAACTTGTTTAATCCCCATTTTTACCGTTAAAATCCCAATGCTAATGAATAAATCTTTAAAATGAATATTTTTTACTCATATGAAACTTATTTCAGAAAATAAAAATGTTTGATTCGAGACAAAGGAATAATTTGAATTAAACTCTCGAAATATTAGAACTTTATCAAAAACCCTTTAACTTCGTATTTTTTTTGTTATGAGAGAGATTTTCTTGCAAATAATTTTATCAGATTCGACTTATCTTGGGTCATCGTAATTATCCATGTCGTGCGTTTCTGATGACGAATCTCATGATTTAGAATCATGGTAATACGTGAAAAGGATAACTGAATAGATGTATATATTTCTTTAAACCATAAACATTATGAAATAATTTTTGACATTCAGTTGTAGGAGGCTCTCACGCACATTTCCCTTAACTAATCTCTCGGTTTACTTTGTGATGTCATTTATTATGAAAACTTCACCTTGTAAAGAAACTTTGATGTATACAAAACAGTAAGTGCAGTTAATAGAGATGTAGAGTGTAAGAGAGATATTCGGTTGTACAAGGCATTACTGAAATTTTTAGGGAGAAAATAACGAAAAGCTTAGATTGGCGTTTCTCAAACTGTGCAGTGCGCTCCAATGGGGGTTGGTGATAACTCTATGAGGGGGCGCGAGCATATTGAACAGTTAAAAAAAAAGATTATTTAAAAAATTATTAATTTACTGAAATTAAACGAACAAAATACATTCTGACATAATAAAAAATAAAATACACATTTACACTGATATAATATACTGATAAATGTATCAGTACTTAACAATGTATTTTATAATTATTTTAACAATACTAAGCAATGAGCAAGTTTAATAATTACCAGTAACCTCAGGGGCTTGTCATGTATACTTTTACATAAAAAACTAACACATCTTGATAATTTGTACGGTTTGTAATTAATCCCTTAACTGCCAATTAACGAGTTTAAGCGTGCGTTTGTGATGTCTTGGGGAAGGGGAAGAAAAAGAATTAGCAAGCAAATACTCTGAAATAAGTAAATCCTTCGCAAACTCTTTCAAGGTCCTCTTATTGCATTCTAAAGCTTTCGGAATAATTTTACGGATAGCAATGAACAGAAAAAATCGTTCTTCGTAAATACTTATATACATATCCAGGCAATTAATGCTTTCATTGAACGAGTCGTTTACATATACCTGTGGCACTTAAGATGTTAAATTCGCATTGTAGATTTAGCGTCAAAGTATAGTATTGAATTCAAAGCATTGCTATTGTATGGAGAGGGGGACAATGCAAATTCTGACTGAATATTGCGTAGTAAAAAATAAATGTTTGAGAAGCAATGGCTTAGAAAAAACTGTAGAGGATTCCTGGATGACCCCAATAGGAGAGAATAGAAAGTGAATCAGAGCCTGGCTGATAGAAGACAAATAGTATTGAATTTAATGTCACGTCTGTAATTTTGGATCTCAGGATGTTTCAAAGCTTCTCAGCGTCTCACCGTATTATATTAGAGATTTTTATGCAGATAAATGCTCTTTTTTTTCAAAGTTAACTTTAAAAAATCGGATTTAAAATCCTTTACATCCCAAACCCATTGAGCTCTTTCTTTGCCATGGGAATGGTGGCTGCGATAGCCTAGTGGTGAAGGTAAAGTCGTTGAACTCATATGCCGACGTGTTATGAGATCCAGTCTGGTATCACTGAAGACCCGCCTTGTAGAGCGTGATGCACGTTGAATCTGTCACTCCCGTTTGTGTGATGTGTAAGTTAGAAGAGAGGGGTGCCAGCTCATGTGTCGTCTTTGTCACTTGACCATGGTTAAAAATTACGAGGTCCGTCGCCAAAATCCCTCGAGTAGCTGAATAGTGTGACTTTAATATTCACTGTCTCACGCATTGCCATAAGGAGGTAATACTGATGATACTTTGCGGAAATTTATTTGCGGAAGTTTTATTTTCGTCGCACTATAAATCAACACGACTGCTATTGACGAAGGGCCTCGTAATTTTGAACCTTCGGTTAAGTGACAACCTTAGCTTGCACCATTCACCCCTAATAACCACACCACACCAAAGAGAAGACATTACCAGCGTTTTTCAAACTGTGGGGATCGAGCATATGGAAACGTCAAAGATAAAACATCAGATAAAAATATTATTAATTTACTCAACCGAAGCAAAACGAAATACACCCTGACATAATAAAAAATAAAATACCAATATATAATATATTTATAAATGTATCAGTACTGCACAATGTATTTGAGTTAAGAACAAGTTAACAATTACCAGCAACCCTATAGGCTTGTCAAATATAAAATTATATAAAAGATGTAATACCTATTTTGATAATTTGTATGATTTATAATTAAAGTCTATTGAAACTTTATGTCAAAGTACATTTTTATTGAATTCAATGCATTGTTATTGTATAGATGAGGGGAGAGGGAGTCGAAGTAAAATATGAATGAAAATTGGGTTGCAAATATTTAAAGTTTGAGAAGCACTGGCCTAGACAGATTTTAATACACCTCGGCCCTCTCTACATGGCGGGTGAAATTTAGCTCAATTGAGTACGAGTAAATTGTATTAATTGAGAATTATCCACATTATCGAAAATTAAATATATGTTGGATATTTCTCGTGTTTCTTTTAAAATATTACGTACATACTTACAGATGGATATTTTTTAGTGGTGTTTTCCCTATTTTGCATGAAAAAATATCATACAGTAAAAGAATACTTGAGCTAAAAGTGGAATTCAAAAAAGCATACAACGATATTTTTTTAAAACAGCAACTTCACTGCAAACTTGATCCTGCATGAATTTCATTTTTAAGGAATTCTGTTTGATATTTTGTGGGAACAAGCAAGTAAATTGAAGGTAGAAAAGAAATAAAGAGAATAATTTGGAACAGTGGAGGAACATTTCATAAAAAATAAACAGCTAGTGAAAACTCCAAGTTTCGGAAAAACTTGGTAAAACAACTTTTTTCCCCCTTTTACTTTTGTCTTGAGTACAAATCATTAATGGTTGAACGTGTATGAAAAAAATATGAAAACAAATTTCGTGGAAAACATTAAAAGCGTTAAAAAAGGAATAAAATAAAGGGGAAAAAATAAGACTTTGGAAACTATTACCTCACGCAACAGTCGTGCAACAAAAGTCATCAAGAGTTCACGCATTTAAAAACCCCAAAACAATAAATAAATACAAAGCCATATTTTTGTAACGAACTTTTAGAAGTTTTTTTTGCTTTCAACGCCAAAAGAACTTTTAACCGCGGAACATTAAAGCGTAACTGAAGGATGCCCTAGGGACATTTGGCCACATTTTCTTTTTCTCTAGTATTGATTTTTCAATGAGAAAAAAAAATCTGGTTGAAATTATTTTCCTGATTCATATAAATAATATTAAATTTCCTTTATGTGATTACGTCTTATAAATCTTTAAAATAAGAGAACACTGTTTTTAGCGTGAATTCTTAAGATTTGAATTTTAATAATCATAAAGCGATGTTGAATTTTGACTTAGTTTTATTATTTTTCAATCGTTCACCAATGTGTATTATAAAAGAAAATGTACAATGTGTGCTGCCACTAAAACTCTGAAACAAGTAACGGTACGATTAAGAGAGTTATATGGTGTAGAAGCCTTTTTAACCCTATCCACACACACACATATATGCAGAAGGTTCCCGTTTTTTCCTGAATCTACCCCCAAGGGGTGTTGCGAGGTGCTTAAGGGGCGTTACAGAGAAATATTCCCATTTTTGAACTATTAGACCTACAGATTTTAAATAAGGCAGGGATTTCCTTTTATTAAGTAGAGGTCCACTACAAAAGGGGTTTTTCAAAAATTGACCAAGGGGCATTGCGAGGGCTTAAGGGTCATTAGGTATAAATATACCTATTTTTGAAATATTTGACTTCCATAGGGTAGAGATCCGCTACAAAATGGGGTTCGCAAAAATTTACCCCTAACAGACTTTAAGGGGCGTTATAGATAAACAAAAAGTGCACTCATTAATTTTTTTTTTTTTCATTTTTCTATACTTTTTTGTACCTGGTTTTACTCTACTAACATTTCAGCTATTATATCAAAAATAATTTTTTTTAATTTTAAAAAGTTAGCGAATAATGAGTACTTCAGCTAGTTATTGTTATTAATTGAAAAAACTAAATTAAGAAATGATATACCTTTTTACTCTCTAAAAGTGAAACTGAATTAAAATTTTAAAAAAATTTGATTACTAGAAGCTGCTTTTACGAGTTATCCAAATATTCAATGCCTTTTTTCATACTCTTATTTTTGTTATTAATTTCAGATACACGAGTTAAAAATTGCAATTCATTGCAATCAAACAGCTGGAAATTTCCGTGGATTGATAATAAGATTTGTTTCTTTAAAAATATTTAAAAAAACTTTAAAAATACAATTTGCCTTATTCAGATTTCTGTAAATGAAAAAAATCAGCGGGTTTCTGAAAGTTCCAAATTTTAAATTTGATATAAGTTTTTATTAGTACAGAATAAATGTATAATTTTTGATTTTTAAGATTAAAGTTTTCACCTTTGGGTAACAGAATCAAGGACTTCATGTAATGTATAAAAGATCCATTAATGCGTATAATTATTTTATTTTCGGTAATTTTCTCTTGCGTGAGTGAGTGAGTGAATATTAACGTCGCACTATTCAGCTACACGAGGTCTTTTAGTGAAGGACCTCGTAATTTTAAACCATGGTCAAGTGACGCGGACGACACCTGAGCAGGCATCCCCCTTTCCTAAATACCACACTACACCAACTGGAAGACGTTTGAACTCTCGACAGATTTAACGTGCATCGCTCCCCATACACGGGGGGGGGAGGTAACTTCAAATACAAGAAAACTTTGATATACTAGTCAGTGAGATACAATGTGTCCAGTGTTTTATTAAAATATTAATTTATTTTATAAAGAAAGTATATATTTTATAAAGAAAGTACATATAACATTTATTTTGTAGTTCTTATGACCACAATAAGACTGACAAGCCAAATGAAAAGGAAAAGGGAAAAAATTTAATTTTCCAAGCAAAATAAAAAAAAATCCCCAAGTCTTTTGAAATAGCAGTTAAATTTTTTTTATACTTCATTTAAATGCTTGATCAAGTATTTTTTACTCTAATCGAGAAATATGACGTATTTTATCATTTCTAAAGTTTATAATTTTACGCACTTGCAAAGTTTCCTAACTTGCTTTAAATGGAGAACTGAATGCTGTAATTGAAGCTAAAAAACAGAATCTTATTATCTTGTTATTTCGGGAGAGCTTTAAGAAATTCTTTTCATTCGAACTTTTTAGATTACTTCTATTCATAAAATACGTTTATCTTATATATTTACATTTCCATCTTTTTTCTAATATTTTAATAAAAGAAAATGCAGTCTTAATCAAGGACATTTAAGATATACAATAGGCAGTGCTTATACTGCCTTCTGAAGAAATTCCGTTTGATTTGGTAGGCGAATCTCATGGATTAAAAGTCTTTAAAATTGACTTTTGAAGAGTTTACCCTCTTTCGTTTAATATTCAATCCAAGGGTTTTTTATAAGTAGGAGAGTAGAGTATGGCTTTTTGTTTGAATTTTTGAATTTTATGGATAGAATAGAAAACCCCTTATCTTCGAGAGTGATTTTTTTCCAGATGAGTTTCTAGATAATTGAAGTATGATATATATATTTTAAATTTTTATTCAAGGAAGATATTTCTTAAAAAATATGAAAATCATAAGATCAAATCATGGAAAGCTTTATAAAATTATATCGAGTATTTTAAGAAAAAAGAGAGTTCAAAGGATTTTGATTCGAAGATCTTTTGTTTGTTAGAAGTTGCTTACTAAAACGTCTAAAGTTCTTGAGAATATTTAAATAGATCTTAAAACTTTGATTTTATGTGGTTAAGAATATTAAAAGATCTAAGACAAATCAAATAGTGGCTAAAATTTTGAACGATAATGTTTTAACTCTTGGTAAGGCTGTAATATAAGTTGTTTTGAAACGCTTAATTTAGTTTCAGGTAGATTAACAACGTATTCACTGCACAAGGAATTACTTGTGACAAACCTGGGTAAAAGAAATAGCCAAAAAAAGCAATTTAATGAAAAGCAATCTCACTATTTTGAAATCTTTCATTTATTATTTATTTTTATATATATAAATATAATTTATTATTAATTTTGAAATTTATTTTTATAATTGTTTATTACTTATTTATATGTGCTTTTTTATTTTTATTTGTATATTACTTATTTTTAATTAATTAATTTGAAATTTTATGTATTTATTTTTTTGAAATATTGAATCTCCAATTCTCCACTTTTTTCGGTTTTTCGGTAAATTCTAATGAACAGGAACTCGTATAAGTTAAGTGAAAGTGTTTCTCTGAGATTAATCATTTATTAATAATGAATCGTTTTGCGAAGCCAAAAAAAAACTAATTATTTCATTACATATTACTTCCCCGTTTATTTCTTAACTGCTCTAAGGTTTTTCTTCTCACCAATGAGAGATTGGGAATATTTTCAAAGATCTGAGACGTGATGGTTATTTGAAAATTAAGTTGCTTGTAATTTCCAGAATAGGGTTACATATACGAAATATACAATTTTTGATGTATCAGATTAATCTATAAGAAGTCTTTTCTGATTTAGCTTGATTATTTGTTAAAAAATGAGCCGATGATATTGAACATGCAATTTAAAATTAATTGTTCGGTAGAGTGCGAAAATAGTCAGTTAATAAATTAAACAAAGTACACAATTAAAAATATACCAAAAATATGTAATTAAATTTACAGTCACATCGTTTCTTGTAATATTCAAAATGAAGATGGGGAAAGCTAAAATAGAAGTAGTCAGTAATATGCAAAGTAAAAAAAAAATATTTGAATTACTATGAGTTTCTTAAAGATTTTTAGAATTGGTTTAAGGGACTAAGTTTGCAGAGAAGGGAAAGGTATTTTTTTTTCTAAACAAAACTCGTAATATAAAAAAAAATCAACATTACATCACTTTCTCTCTTTTTATATATAGTATTCTCAATTTTTTATAGTGCATAGTTATTATTTTGAATATTTTATAAAAAAAATTTTGAATAAAAAAATTTTTTAATGTCAAAATAAAATATCAAGAAAAATAAAGAAATGAACTAGATAGTTGCTATTTTCTTAAAGAATTCTCTTAGTTTTAATAATTAACAAGCTTAAACTATAAAAAATCAGAACAAGCCCCCATTAACTTCCAAAATTTAATATAATACAACTAATTTTTTTCCGTTAAGTTTTAGAATACAAGAAGCAAAAAAATCGAGAGCAAATTATAGTGCCAGCATTACAAACACAGTTATTTTGCTTTTAATATTCTGTACACTTTAAAAGGGAACAGAAAACAATAGAAGAATCGTTTTCTTTATAAAAAAAAAAACTTCTAATCATCAGAAGATTAATTCTATCAATAGTCCATGTAACAAAACGAAAACCCTTAGTATACTTAGGCAATCAAACAAATATCTTCAGGATTATGCAATTAAGCTCATTCCTGTAATCTGGAGTGTATTCTTGTCCTTATGTAGTAGGTCATTAATGCACAACTGAACCCAAAATTCCGGCAAGGAAAAGAAACCTCGCCACTGATACCCTTAGACAACCGTAATCCGTGATCATTTTCTAGGTCATTTGGCCTGCGTCTCCATAACTTATTCTACCGATCACGTTCAAGAAAGATAAATGTTAGCGAAATGCAGTGGTCATATAACGCCTTTTAGAGTAGCACTTCGGTAGGACTCAGTTAGAGATATAGGTGCCTAATTACTCGTCCCAAAGGACTCTTGCGATCCAGACGCTCTAATGGTGAACGGAGACCTTTTTGAGCAGTCTTTTGGAAAATGAATAACTAGTCCAGGGTCGTTTGCAAGGCTTTTGAATGGAAGGAAACGAGGCAATGTTAAGATTCGTTCTTTCAATTAAGGTCAAAACCAAAATAGGAACTGATGATCAAAGATTTCTTTCAGTCGACTTGGATAATTGTGACTGGGAAAAATACGAAACTTGAAAAAAATGGAAGCTGATTTTTTAGTATTGGTTAAAAGTGTTCATTTCGAACGTTAACCATTAGACTCTACTAATAGAATACGAGCTACATTTCTAATATAATTCTTAAATAATATACTGAAAATCAGGAAGTATTTAAAATTGAAAAAAATGGCAGAAAAATTTCTTTTTTGCTTCATATTTTTAAATAACAAAGACAAAAACGAAACACAGTCTGCCCATTTATAAATAAAATTTTTAAAAAACTCGAAATAATCCAAATAGTTTTAGAGTTAAACTAACATAGCACTATAAGGCAACACGATAGTTATTGGCGACGCACCTTGTAATTTTGAACCTCAGTTAAGTGAGGCGGACGATAAAACTCTCCAAACTACAATGCCACGCCATCGGGTAGACTTTGAGCCGTGATAGATTTAACGTGTATCATCATCTCTACACGTTGAGTCTTCAGTGGCATCAGGACTGAAACCCGCGACACGCCGGCCACGAGTTTGTGATCATGACCACTGGGTTACCACGAACACCCAAATAGTTTTATGTTCCACACAAAAATAATTACATGAAAAGCAAAAAATAATACATTGTTTTGGATAAAATAAGGAAGTTATCAATAATTATGATTTTCAAATGAAAATTAATCTGATAAGCATAAAATGAAAAAAAGAATTTTCAATATTCTTGTCTAACTGTATACTAACGTGTTTCGAATTTCTTGAGCAGAAGAAAAATTGAGATACATTACTTATTTAGATAAATAGCACCCATGGCACCAAATAAACTAAGAAAATTATTCAATAATAATAATTCTATAAATATTCTTTAAAAAAATATCAAATAAGCTGTCAACCAATAAATAAAACCATAATATAATCAACTTCGGTTCATATCTTACAAAATATTAAAAATGCTCTAATTACTTTCTTATACAATAAATTAATAAACTATCTATCTATAAATAATGCATATTTGAATTAACTTCAGTTAATATCTTACGAAGAGTTAGACAAATAATGAATTTAAAACTAACATAAAGACATAAATGACAATCTAAAACTATAATTCTTTTCCAAGGATATTGTATGTCTATAAAGGCAGAAATCATTAAGAATATAGCAAGTTATGCTACCAGAAAGTAATAGTTGGTCCGAGTAATAAATTATTATTCAGTTTTCCACGAATTTCAAAGGAGAAGCACCATGCTTGAAAATCCAAAATGTGTAGCCACTTTATACCGGAGATGAACGTATTTAAGGTGACTCAGCACACGGAAATGCAATTTAGATTCATTTTCTGGGGAAGTGAAGTATCCACAACATCACATAAAATTTTGGGAAAGAGATGAAATTTCCTGATGATGGTTTGCTTATCTGCTTCTGATATCATAACAAATTGATACATCAGTGTATATATATCTTAAGGTGTCTTGTTGAACAATCAGAAATTTATGCACGAGTAACCTTAACCGGTGAATTTATTTGAGTCGAATTTAATAAAGATTCATGCAATAGTTAATCGTATATACATGCATGCATACATGATTAAGTACAACTATTTTTAGACTAAACCTTTTCAAGCGAGTTTAGATATTAAATTTACAAAACTTGTAGGTGTTTTGCGTATTACTTGATGATACAGGATGTGGATGTACGATTATTAACCTCTTCAATGGTTGATTCTTTTAAGGGTTTCTAAAAGGTAACCCTCATTGGGTCATGAGATAATTATATCTTTTAATAATTATTTTGTTGGATAATCATTAGGGTGGATAGTTTTACTTAAAAAATAATGAATATTAATCAGAAATTACCTATGCAGAACAGATGTTTCATGGTATGGAGATTAGGAGAGGAATAACTAAAAAAATAATTCCTATATTTAAAATTGCCACAAATAGGTGGCAATTTTGAAACAATGGAAAAAGACTTACTTTTAGTAAAATGATATAGACTAGAAATAAATTCATTTTTTTAACTAATGGGCTGCATATTAGCAACTATGCAAACACAGCAAGTCCCCAAGAGTGGAAACCATTTCATAGGTGGCACCATCTAGTGGCGGCTTCCGCTACCATATAACTTTTATTCAATTCTAACTCTCGTTGAATGCCAAATATTGCCACGATTTAACTTTGCCGAGAGTACCAGAGCCAAATTGATACTCAAAGGTACATACATGTCATAATCATATGACATGCTTGCCTACGATTTTTGCATCCGGAAAATCTATCGACTCAGACTGGGATCGAATCCGCAAACTTAGGCTTACAAAGCGGGCACACTACCTCTAAGCCATTGGAGCCGACTATTTTTCTACAATATATGTAACCAGAAGTGATGATTATTGATAAGTTAGTACTGAGTAAAATGAACAGCACAACGTACATTGCAACATTTCATATATATATACCCCCAGCTATGTCTCCCAGCACTGTCGAATCAATCCGATCCAAGCCTTTTTCCACCTTTCGTTTTATCGCGCACTGTAGTTTCTACTGTACGTTTTTAAAAGAGATAATTTTAAAGAAATGCACTTTATGCATTTTCTTATAAGTAGGTGTCCTCTCATCACAATAGATGCTAAAAAGTTCTAAAATGCCTGTTTCTCTTTATTAAAATCACTTTGACCTTTTTTTTTCTTTCTTTTTTTTTTTACCATAAAAAAGTTCAAATAACTAAATTTCAATCTCTCAGTGACAGTATATAAAAAGTTAATTTTTTATTTATTTATCTTCTTGTTTGATCTATATACCAGAGAACATCTTTCCCGCATTAGTAAATTTTGAAACTCGGAAAAATATTTTTGTTTGGTCCATCTTAATAATTACGTTGTAAGTAAGATCATATTTAAATGGTTAAAATATTATGTTGCATATGCGTAAATATTTCTTTAATGGGGTACCTTTTAGTACCTTTGAACGTTCAAAAAATTTATTTTTCAAAAACATTTTAAAAAATTAATGTAGAACATTTTAAAGCAAACCTAGTCCAAATCGAACAACAATTACGCTGTCAGCAACAAAAAAATGTAAATATCAAAAAAGGCTTGACCTTCAGTAAAAGGTAAAAAATCAGATTTTTTGTTAAGTTTGGTTTGGAATTTTTTGATTTGTTATTTGTTTTTTATCGGTATCTCGCTCTTTAAAGGGACTAAAGATCTATTGGCGCCTTATTTGTAGTTTTAAATTCCGGTCAAGTGAGGAGGTTGACATTTTATTTGACACTTTATTCTATAGGCTCTGTTTAAATTTGGAATATGCTATTAATATTTTACATGATATAGGGTTATATAAAGTTATTATTGTTCATTCAATAATGGAGCGATGCTCTAAATCTTCTTATATACTGCTACTTCATAACTTATTTATATACTAAAGTGAAAAATAAAAATAAAATTTCCAAGAAATGTAGCATTATTATGTTTATCTTACTATGAATATAGCTTAGTCTTTCTTACAGAACTATCTTCACCCAAATTATTTTAAAAACAGTATTTGGGTAGAAAGACTCAAAACTAAAAATAATCTCAATCTTACAGCTTAGAGTTATTGACCAAAAATATCAGGATCTTCTAATATAGCAATTGATATTGGTCTAAAATGAAACAACATTGATATTTGATGATGGAGAAGCTAATACTCTAGATATTATGAAACGTCTGGATTTTAGGATAAAGTATTTTTCTGTTATTTCTGATTTCCAGGCGTGAAAAAAGGGAACGGAAATTGTCTATATCTCTTACAAAAAAGGCTCGTAAGACATGGAGAAGGAGAAAAAATATATGCATGCGCACCTTATGCAAAAAGATATGAAATCGATACATTTGAAGTGTAAAAGAATCTATTTTAATGCAAAAAAAAATTATAATTTAAGCTTTAAACTTGGTTTTCTCAGTTCTCTCTCTTCTAATTTTCTCACAAAATAAAAAATAAAAAGTATCGGTTGCAGAGTTATGATACTTTATATGTATAATGTACTTGCAGATCAGTATTCTGTGTGCCTCAATTTTTGGGATGAGATCAGTAGAATTTATTCTGTAATATGATGAATAGGAAAAAAATAGTTATTTTAAATTGTTTTAATTTCTTTTAATTTTAAAAATACTGAAATATGAGATACATTTAAAATTAGAGGTTCACAGAACACAGACATTCTTTAGCTTTAATTTGATATAAAAAATATAAGACATATCATAAGCCTTTCAAAAGTCATCTTGTGGGTAATAGAAAGTAAACTCTATTTAATTTTTATTATTTTTATATTCATACTTTATGCTTTTTAAAATAATATAATATTTGCATAGCAAAACCTTCGCTGTTATTTTAAACTTTTTACTTTACTGCACAAACTGTAAAAAAAAACTCATTTTAAAAGGAAAGAAATTTACTAGTTTGTGATGAATCTAAAAAGTGTGCGTCAAAATATGCACAACTTCAAAACTCCGCAAAGTACTATCCCCTTTTAACACTTATTCAAACAACTAAATCAAGTAAATGCATATCTTAAATTAATTATGAGGCTAGTTATGACAGCTAATTTAAAATTCTGTTTTCCAATGGAAGATTATAAAATAAAGACAAAAAATATATCTCAGTTATTACTTTACGTTAATCGAATGATGAATGGAATTTTCTTTATATTTTCTGAGTTGAACAATTCTAAGTCAATATATCCTTTTATAAGTCCTCCACGAAAAACATTTTCTTCATTCAATGAACTTTAATCTAGATTTTTCTTAGAAATCGATTGTAGATTGCCATCAATATTTCATAGGGACGTTTCAAAGCGATGCATCTTATATTCAACTGAATAAAAAATGTGAGTAATCTAGTATTTTAAGCAAATCCTAATATAAACGAAAAAGTATACAAGAAAGAAATCTACTATATATTCAGGTATAAAAAATGGATTTCTAAGAAATCTAAGAATAAGAAGTATCGAAGAATCCGCAGTCTGAACCAATCGATTCCCGCTGAATTCGAAATAAAGATGAAGCGTCAAATGTTATACGACGAAATCAAACGCGACGTCTATTTCCTTTGAAAACATTTACTGGAGCTAAAGGGGGGAAAAACGAAGCATTTTACACTCCTCTTGTATTTTTATAGCGAAGCGTAAAACGAAATAAACTTAATACGTCAATACACACATAATATCGATTCAGAAAGGGCACTGCGATTATATTCTCTCATATCGATTATTTGATACGCAATGACATTTCTAAACTTTTATTGTTTTTATTCGAATAATATCACAGAACGAACATTTAAATTGTGCCTCTATTGATGTTAAATGTCACATATCAGCTTGAATAAAATAAAGAGTAGAGACAAAAAAGAATGCACAAGATGAAGAATCTGTGTTTTATTGTGGTTTAAATTTGCCATTGGTAAGATAAGTACAGGACATAAGCTGCAAGGCTCTAAATTTCGTGTTATTTTTTTAATAATATGTTTTTGATATAATGGTGTTGATAATATTGAAAAAAAATTATAATATAAAGAAATAACAAATTAAACAACAAAATAATCTTACAAACATCACCAATGAGTAAGTGATTGTTTCTTAATATTTCATTATAAATCAACGCGAGGGCTGTTGGCGACGGATCTCCTAATTTTTAGCCACTGCACTTGAGCTGGCACACCCTCTCCAAACTACTCCACCACGCCAAAGGGAGGACGTTGAACCAAGATAAACTTAATGTGCATCAGCACCTCTACATGGCGGGTTTCCAGTAGCACTAGAGGTCGAACTCATGCCACGGACATGACCTTGATTTGAGCTCGTGGCCATGACCAATAGGCTTCCGAGGCCTATAAACAGCTCAAAACATTCACCCATTAATTAGCGTTCTTTTAAGTAAATGCAAATGGATTATATTTATACATTATAGTTTTTATCTTAATGTGATATATTATACAGTCCTACATTTTGGAAGAAAAAAAACTCCTCGCTCAAAAAAATTATAGCATAATATAATTCGTACAAAATTAAAAACTCAAGCACAATGCCTTTTTAAAAAGATGTGCCATCTATTTGTAAAAGTATGTGGTTGAGCTCCAAAAGTTCTTAAATAGTTTTTCATCGTGGGAAAGCGTTATAAAAAAGGTCATTCTCACATTATGGAAACAATTTTGATAGTTAATTTTTGTATATAGATGCCGTCTGTGTTATGAGGTTTAAACTTGTTTTTAACTGAATTAATAATTCACAAATTCATAAAATATGAACCAAGAGGTTTCAAAAAATATTTTTACTTAAATAATTAGCCCTAAGATTTTAGCTAGAGGGATGTAACAAAAGTAAATCTCGGCATGAGTTAAGCAAACAAATGATGAAAAATTTTAAGAAAAAAAGACTTAATAAATTGGAAAATAATGCGAGGTTTATTACTAAAAAATCGCCCTAATATTTAATTCGATGTATCTAATTTGTTAAATTCACATAAACTGCACTGATGTTTGAAGATGTTTTCAAACAAAAAGTAAAATTTACAACATCAATTTGTCCAAGCGAATTGATGCCGTGAATGAATTATATATAAAATAATAGAATGTCTTATTTTTAAAACTACAAAATACAATTTACTTTTGTGTAGGATAAATTCTCTTTTAAAAAATGAATATTGGATGGCGTGAAGAAATTGAATCTATACACAAAAAAGCATACATACTAAAGAAACTACTTAGAAGAGACAGCCCCATTTTTGTGCTAAATGTCATAGAAACTTTTATGAATCGAACTAAGTTCAGAAAAAGGTGGATTGCCATTGTTTTGTATTTTATCATAACATAAATATTTTCCGTTATCAGTGCTTATGATGGAAAAAGGAACTATTTCCAGTTATTTATTGGACACAAATCACATTTTCCTAATAAATATCTTCAAGGTAAATTAAATACTTTTAAAAACTGTAAACATGTTTTCAATGAGCATTATGTTCAAATCTAAAACTCAAGCATTCATAATCAAGTGCTAATTTACAATAAGTTTCTCGGGAGTGGGTGGAAATTATAAACATTAGAATGAAAGCACATGGAAATTAACACAATTTTTCGCCCTTAATTTGCTAATTGATTTTGGTAAATAGCATTAAAACACTTTAAGAATTAAAGAGCTTTTACGTTTTAAAGCATAAATAATTGCTTAAAAGAGAAATTGGAAAGTAACCTTTTGTAGTTCTAATTAAAATTAATTGGACTGTATTTTCACAACTAATTTTTAACTTAAAAACAGAATTTTTGCTTTTGAGTTCCAAAACACTTAAAGCCTAGAAGAACTTTATCATCTTATATATTTGCTAATAACTTTATTGTTAACGAAGTTAAGAATTTTAGATAAGGGTTCCCTCAGAAATATTTTTCTGAATGCGACAAGGTCAGCAAGTAGAATTTCCAGTAATAAGATAATATTTTACACAATTGTACGTCTTGTGGCACCTTAGTTACCAAATCTAATTTCATACCCTTTTAATTATGAAATTTTCTGCTCTATATTTTATTCCCTTAATAAAGTGTTTACATTAACATTAAAATAGGATGCTTAAAGAGGAAAATTTAAGTAGTATTTAGAGAGAGTAAAATTAAGAAGGGAGCAAATTGAAAAGGATATGTGAGAAGCTAGTATTAGAGAGTACTGCCAAAGAACTCAAAGAGATAAATGTCATAATAATAGTTCAAAATATATTCTTTCATTTGAAGGGATTACTTCATTTATTTTCAAATAGGCTAATGAGGAAGTACGAAAAAACCTATTACGGGAGTCGGATTACAGTTAAAAAGTTATATTTAAAGTTTCATATATACCTTTTCCACTTTTTGTATTCATAATACTGTATTTTCATTACTTATATTGTTTGCTAGTTAATTATACGATTTTGTGAGATTTTTTGAAATTTTTGGCTATTTTGTGTGTGTGTTTGTTGTTATACATTAAATGAAAAATATTATCTAAATTGTTGACCTTTCAAAATCACCAAAAGAATTTAGATTAGGAAATCATAAAAATAAAACTGAAAAGCACTTATTTAAATAATAGAAATAATATCAGGAAATGTCTTGTGTATCAAAAGACACACACAGTTTTCTACATGATTTAGGTTGCTCTTTAAAATTTAAAATGTAAATTATTCTGTATTTTGTGAAGGATCGATATGCAACCTTCAATTAACAAGTCCTTTTGGGTTTCTTTTGGGCCAGAAAATATTAACCAATCTTCTCCTAAAGAAGGAAACGTGATATGAAAATTAAGTCTATTATATATATTCCAACTTCGCGAGATTAAGAATTAGTGAATTGTGAGTGGATTAGAAGTGAAGAAAATAGTGAATTATTTGTGAATTGGAAGTGAAGAGAATAGTAAACAGAAAGTTAGAAAGTCAGAAGTTTAGCTAACAAGGTGAAGATAACCAGATTTGGTTTAAAAAGTCCTTGTAAGAGATTATAGCCAGGAAGTGATAAAGATAAGTCGGATTGACTGGAAGACTGCATAGTTCAGGTACTACCACCTTATATTAAGTTGATGTTTAGAGTGTTAAAGTCGTTAAGCGGACAATAAATACTTAAGTTCTGTGTAAAATAATATTAAGGAAGAGCCAAATTATTGCACATATTCTCCCCGAGCGCGAATCTCGTCTCTTCTATCTGTTACTTGACTGAATTATCCTATTTAAAGTGTTATTTGTGTTTGAGTCTATTATAGTGATAAGTAAAATAATTGGAATTTATCATGTCGAGTGATCTTTTAATTCCTTCCACACCTTTTGCTAGGTCACAGGGTAAAAGAGATTTGGGCTCGTTTCAATCTTTTGTACTAATATGAAAAATATATAGAAATAAATGGTTTTATTTCAGTAGGAAGAGATTGAGATATCTCTTACGAAATTACCGGGATTAAAATTAAGTAAATATGGAAAAGAATAAATTCAAAAATATATAATTTTTAAGAAGTCAACCTCAATTCAATTTAAAATATTATACAATTAATTGGTTGGTTTGTCTAATTTATTTTATTATGTAACAAGTAGTAAATTAATAAATAAAAAAAGTTATTGAAGATTTCTTTACTGATTAAATATATATATTAAGAATAAAATGTGGTTTTTTTCCTTTTGAAATTTAGTGCTTTTTTCCATTATTTCTAGCTAAAGTATGCAATTTAATTTTAACTAATTTTATTTGTATATGTATCTTAAAAGAAGATTATATTTTTATTGGAGCAGTTTTAAGAATATTGATCAACACAAATTTTCTTAGTTTTTCCTGTTAAATGGGATGTAATGCGCTGGTGTTGAGACTAAATAATTAGTTCATTTTCAAAACAATCCGTGCTAGAAAACCTTAAACTGATAATAAAAATGAGCTGGTTGCATATAATAATTTATTAAGTTAACAAAAGCAGAGATATATTAAGCATGAGCACATATTAGTACCATTATATCTTTAAAGAAATTCACTATAGACATTGATTCAATGTCTTAAGATAAAATTTTTAAAAATAAGTGTGGAATTATTTTATAGTTTCAACAATTGAATTAGAAATTCGAATGCTAAAAAAAAAACATGGTGTATTTATTCTTAAGATTAACTTGGCAATTAATATTAATATTATTATTGAAAAGTAATAAAACAATATGAAATGAAAATACTGAAGGATAAATTTTATGAATAATTTAAGGACAATGCAAAAATAAACATCTGATTAGCATATATAAAGATATATTTTCGGAGTTTCTCTTTATTTAGATGTCTGTTTGTTTATTTTGTGTAATGATTTTGACGGCATTACTGAGTGATAAGTTATTCTAAATTCGATTTCACATGAATGAGCAACAAAAGTTGTCAAAGGGATTATGCCGAAAAGTTACTTTCGAACTTTGTTTCCTTGTTCCAGAATTCAAACACAAATTATTTGAAAATATAGGAGCGATACAAAAATAACTAACTGGATTATGCTAATTGAATCATGGGAGATATCTCCCTGATGCTGCTCTACTTTTATTTTCGAATATGTTTCAAAATGGAGACATGATTTTAAAAGAGATATTCCTACATCAATATGCTTTAGAAATTATAAATTATCCGTTCTATACGATACTTTTAATTGAAATGTAGCTGATTTTCTCTTTAAATTAGCTTAGAGTCCTTTGATCAGATATCCTATATATTATTTCTTTACTTAAGAGAGAAAGATTATAACAAAAAATTTAAATTTTATAATTATTTCCATGCATGTGATAGCTGTGAAATTATCTTTTTTATTCATTTCCAATAGGAAGTCTTAAATTTTTGTAAATATTTAAATTATGTTTATATATTTCATAGTATATTATCCATTAAAAAATATTGTGTAAGCCTTTTGATACAATCTCGTCACCTAAAAAAAGGATGTTTTCTATATAGTTAGTTATTCTTTTAAAAAGGATGTTGGTATCTCTGCCACTCCCTAAAAGTATACTTAGTATATTGTGTACTATCCCCCTAATTATTTTAAACAGAACTAAAACATGAATAAGATTAAACGATCTTAGATTTTTATTGTATCATTGAAAATTGTGCTTTTTATACGCACTAGATAAATTGCATGTGGATAAACATTTTTGCTTACCGTACGCTTTTTATAGCTTTAAATATTCGTTGTTGCTTTCAATTAATATGCGCCTTTAAGAGACAAGAACTGTAGCATTTAATAAAATCATTCAATATTGTGTTATTCAGAAAGCTCCCTAGGTGATTGGTCTTATTTGAATTCTTGCAAGAAAATACTTAAACTGTTGATGAAAACTATATTATGTTCGTTGTAGCTATTGCTAATTTTTTTCTATAAATACTGCAATTAAATACAGATTAGGCTATTCTCTAAAATTTACATCCTTGTTTAAACACTCACAATAGCCTTAATATTGTATTTATTTTAACTATCAAAGGATTTACCACTCTAGTATTGTTGTTCTTTAATTATATTTCTATTCCTCTGATATACGTGATGGCCTTTCCGTTTTGCCAAGAAACAACCCCAATACCACGCAAGAAGTAGTACAACCCACATTTGGGGGAACCATGATTTAAAATATTCATTTGAATAAATTATATGAATTGTACTCATACCTAAAATTTTATTTCATGTTTAAAAAGCAAATATGAAACGCAAAATTGTCATTATTATTATTATTATTAATATTATTGTAATTTATACAATTTAGTGCATTTTTATACTCTATATCAAAAGTTACAACTGCTCAACAAGTGAGCTTAGTGTTACCTTTTTTCTTCATAAATAAAATAAAGTACACATGTTAAATTTGAATTATACCAGTTTTAAAATTGTTTTTTGATCTTTATATTTATCGCCAGTGCTATTGAGTAACATAAATCCACAACTTACTCTAATAGAGAAGATCTTCACATAAGATATGCAAATACCTTCCTCAAATGCAAGGGCAATTACAGCAGAAATAACAGCCTTATCTTTAAATTCATTCTTATTTACGATTAACTCTGAAGAGGAGGATCCGAACTCCACCTAGCTTCTAACTTTCTGCAGTTTTTCTTGGTTACAATACAGGGGACAAACATCCCTTGGGGCGTAGCCTCGACAAACTTGCTGATGAGCATTAACCAAGGCCTCGATTTCCAAAAGGGTCCTGTGGATTTAGATCGATCATTTGGTCCTTAAAAGGTTGGATGAACCGCTTCCCTCTTTCGGGATTCTGTTCTAGAATCCCGTATCCCCAAGCTCCAGTACTTTCTTCCTATTTCTAAGCAGCTGGATTCAGATTTCACGGGGTGATTGGAGCTTATTTGCAGCTCATTTGTTCCGTAAAGAATGCTGAGATTTAAAGCTTCTGGGGGGGGATAGAAAGCAATCTGGATTAACTCGGAGATTTTCTTTTTCCCCCCAAGACTGAGTAATTTGAAACCAGTTTTACTTCGGACATTTAATGGGAAATGTGAGATGATAATATGGAATGTTGAAAAAAATTAGTAAATATGCGTTAAATATGCAACATAAATTAGTGCAATTAATGCTTAGATTTTGAAAAAATAAGCAAAGGAAAAAATTAAGAAATTATCTAAATAATCGAAATAATCTAAATTAAATCTGCCTAAACTTAAATGAAACTCTATGTTTTCTCTTAAATAATAACATATCAACTTAGGTCAGAATAGAAAGAAATTATAAAAGTATTACCAACTATCAAAACAAAAATTACATATTGGTCTACTTTTTAAATTTTAATTCAATACAACAATAACAATAAAAAGTACTTT
This sequence comes from Trichonephila clavata, assembly GCA_019973975.1. Taxonomy (NCBI): domain Eukaryota; kingdom Metazoa; phylum Arthropoda; class Arachnida; order Araneae; family Nephilidae; genus Trichonephila; species Trichonephila clavata. Next base: position 133,699 of record BMAO01019114.1, on the reverse strand, counting down.
CCCAAAACTTTTGAACCAAAAGAAAATAACCCCTACTATTCTTCTACATCGCAGAAAATTACAAAAATAAAAGGTAAATTCAAGGATTAAATTGAAGAAATTTTTATTTGTATGACAGTGTTTTTTATTTTTTTGCACCAATATAAGTTTATATATGCATTCAATTAAATGAAGAACAAATGGTCGGACCTAGTAACGAAAGTTCAAATATTTCTTAAATATAAATATTTATTTTTCTGTAGTCATTTTAATTTATTTACCACCAGAATGAGTACATCAATTCCGTATTTAAATAGCTGCTTAAATAAATGTTCTCACAAAAAATTACAGCAAATACCTAGGTCTAGGCAACAGGGAAGACAAAAACTTAGAAAAACAAAATTTTATGTTATTCTACAACGAAAAGTAAATCTTATTTTCTGGAACTTAAATATATTTGCCTTCATTGCACCGACTTATTAAATTTATGTAGGCAAGAGGCTTTACTGGTAACATTCTTCAAACAATAAGCTTACTTTATAGAAAAAAAGAGAGGAAAATCAGGATTTTAAAAACTGACGAACATGCTAAAAATATTAGAATAAAAAGGAGGGAAAAAATTGTATAAAAGAAATTCGATATGCATGCATTTTTTCGACAGCGGAAATGCATTCTTGGAACGGTTAACTTTCGAAAGAAAAGTAAATCACAAAAGTTTTGATAATGTCAATAGCGAAGGTAGAAGAAAAAAATTATAATCCAGAGCATTTTGTGATTATTTACATACTCATTCTTTTCAATTCCGAACCACGGCTCTCTTTAAATCCAAAACCCGAACAGCGAAAAAAGAATTTTTTAAAAAAAATCGAATACTAAACAAATCAAAGCAGTCGAACAGTGTGTGACGCGGAACGAAAACAGCTTTTATTTATGCTCCTGAAAGCGAAAACAATGTAAATAACTGGGAACCCCATTATTTATCAGTGCTGTAGGGTGAAGACTAGAATTTGTGGAAGAGAAAAATAAATCCCATTTTTCGTAATTGAAACAGATCACATAGAAGAAATGTGGTGGCATCTATCGCCTAGGAGTATGCATTATGCAGTATGCTGCTTTTATGGAGGTCATACGTGATGCGTTGCGTTTTGACCCGAAATGACGCAATTGTGATTTTTTATCCGCATCTTGCAAACGAATACTTTTTCCAGCATGAGGGCTGGATGACATCCACAAAACTCCCCCATCCCTACTTTTTAAAAAATGATATCAAAAGTATAGAAATAGTTTTTCTCTCTCTCTCTCTTTCTCAAAGGAATGCAGCAGCGTTTCGTCCTTTCTGTATAAAAATCCGAATAAAAAATAGCAAAGAAAAGGAGAGGGTTTGTTGTATACATATGCACACACACACATAAAAGCAAACAGAAAAAGAACTTTGTCGGGAATGGAATTTCGCCCAGTTTTGCATCCTGTACATTTTGAGCTTCTCGGTATCAAAAATTGCATTCACGAAATTTGTTATTAAAAACTGGAACGCTGGGTTTTACACGAAGGTATGCCCCCGTTTTATAAGAAAGAACCATCATCAAATCTGTGAATCTTTTCCCGCTGCTCTTATTGTTCTCCTATTTGCGACGTGATCTATCTCTTAAGCTCGTATGCATTGTTGTTCTGATTTTCTAAGCAAATTCTTTTGCTTCGTTTTTTCTTATATATCAAAAAGAGAACTACATGAGTAAGCTGAATTTGATATTTTGATATAAACCGAATATACTGACTGAATAGATCGAAACTTTTACGTTGCAGAATAGCGTTTTTTGTCTCGTATAAATTATGTTGATGTATTGTTATTTTCTATTCAACTTGAAGTGGTTTAATGAAGCTTTATCAAAAATTTATTTTCTTTCCTATTGGCTCTAATAAGACAATGGATTTTTTTCTAAGTACATCGTAATACTACATGAATATTTGAACTTATGTATGAATAAATGGGATGCAGAGATTTTAAGACTAGTATCTGAATGACAAATCATAAAAAAATTATACTCTTACATCTGATTTAATAGTTAAACATTGGTAATAGTTTAATTGTATAGGTACTGAATATTCCAGTGTTTAAAGTGCTATTACGTATACCATCCCTATATAAGTTTAAACTTCTTTTTTTTTTAAGTTTACTGTATTTTCACTGTATAACCTGCACTTTTTTTACCAAGAAATCTCAAACATTAATGGGCAGTGCTTTTATCTTTTGAAGTCTAAAAATACTCTGTTAGTGGATAATTAAAACATAGAATGAAATTAAATCTGATTTTATAAAAAAAAAGTCATTAAAATGCAGTATATCTAACAATCTAGACGGAAGGGAAAATGGTTATATTTATTTATGGATCAGAGTAACATTGGTGGTGAAGATGAAACAGAATTCGATTATATATGCTTTAAGATAGCGCTTCTCAAACTGGAGAGCGCACCCCCCTTGGGGAGCGTGACAACTCTACGAGTGGGGTGCGAGCATATAAAAAAGTCGAAAACAAAAGATTATTATTTTTTTAAAAGTTATTAATTTACTGAAAGTAAACCAGCAAAATACATTCTGACATAAAAAAAATAAAATATGCATTTACACTGATATATTACACTTATAAATATATCCGTGCTGCACGATGTATTTTATTATTGATTTAACAATACTAAGTTAAGAACAAACTTAATAATTACCAATAAGCCCATGGGATTGTCATATATAAAACGAAAAACTAAAATTAACATTTATCTTGATAATTTGTAAGGCTCATCTTTTTGTTGCATTCCAAGGCCTTCGGAATAATTTTATGGATAGCCGAGTACAGAAAAGATCGTACTTTAGAAAGACATATATACATTAGGGGGAATTAACACTCTGGCTGAGTGAGACACTAAAGAGGCTAAAGTCGTATCGCAGTCACAACGTCAAAGTATAGTATTATTACTGTATTCAATACAATTGCTATTGAATGAGGGCTCGCGATGAAAATTATGATTGAATATTGTGTCGCGAATATTAAAACTTAGAGAAGCGCTGCTTTATGATATAATGGAATACCGTTTGGATATAAAGGACATACCGTTGTTGTTGTTTCTAATGCCACTTGTCTAAAATTATCAGAACGAGGCCCAAGAAACTCACCGAGGCCAAGGGCCATTCCTGTCGTTAGTCGTAGCTTTGAGCACCGTACAGGTGATGGAACGATTTGGCTCGGTTGCATCCCAGTTTTGAGGTAAGACACCCTGGGGGGTCAGGGGCACTCCAACTCTCTTCCCCTTCCACCAAACCCACGGGAGGCTGCTCGATGGTTATTTAGAGTACCTTCATGCCGAAAAGACACTATACATTTACATACTGTCCATGCATCTCTTGGAGTCGAACCCAGGCCCAATGACACTGCAGTCAGCGTCACTAACTCCTATACAGAATGGGTGATCTATGCAAAGATGGAAATTCATTAAGTGTGTCGTTTCTTTTAGATAAACAGTCTTTAAATAATTTTCTTATGTTTAGGATTTCTTTATTTTTAAAGCTATCATTTTTATATCCGGCGTACAATGCACACTCGTAAATGTTGATGTTATTTTTTGCGTTAAAAGTGCACGTTACAGGCGAGATTGTACGGAGTATAATAATGCATTATAAATTAATTTCCTCGACATTTCTCTTTTAAATAACTGCATTCATCACTCAGTTACTTTTTAAAAGTATTTTTCTCTGTGAATAAATATTCTCAATTGCAACATGTTAATCACACGAAATGTTTCCTTTTATGAAATTAAATAATGTTTTAAAATATGTTATTTCCTTCATGTCTAATATAATTAACCGGCACTCATAAAACCATAAGATCATCAACATTGCTCTGTATGGCATTTTAATTAATTACGTGGATGTGTCAGCAATATAAGTCATAGATATAAATACCCTTTCTTAACATTAAATATGTAGATATATAAGAGTAATAAACATCTGAATACTGTCATAAATCCATAAATTAAATTCTAAATAAGATACTTGCAATTCATGTATTCTGAAATTGTATTCATTAGCTTTAATTAATAATTTTCAAACTAGCAGTTCCCCTTTTAAAAATTTATGGTGTCATTTTGTAAGCGATCTAAGAATCAATGATAATCACTTATTAATCATATTTGTCTCATAGATAATTCTGTATAATACGCTATTAAAATATTCATTCTATCTGGAATTCCTCTGATGTAATGAATTCATGTAAGGAATTTAAAATTTCTAAAATACTTACTGATTTATACATACCTGGAACTGCAATAACAATTCAGAAATAGGATTTGTGTGTATATCACTTTTTAAAAATTTAGGTTTCTGTTTGATTATTTGATTTATTGTTATTATATAAGAATGTGATATGCTGTAATTAATTGCTACGTTGAAATTAGAGGGAGTAAAAGAACTAATAATTTTATTTAAAAAAGTGTTATTTTATTTAAGGAAGACATAATTTTAAGGAACAGTATCATAAGACAACTTTTACAACTCGATGGAAAAATAAAATTGATGTTATAAGTAATAAGAATTAAAAAACACTTATAATCAATTTGACTTAAATGAAAGAGATTTGTATTAATTCGCCGTAGGATAATATACAAATTTAATAGCTATACTTCATGCTATCTTAAAATGGACTTCTCTCGAATTATTTAATATGCTAAAAGTAAGCTCTACATTCTTTTTTTAATACATAAAAAACATTTTCAGTTGTCGACAGTTCAATGTCTGAAATAATTTAGACCCTGCTGTTAACAAACCTAAAACCATTTTTTAACAAAATATGCTGAAATAAAATGTTCTCAACCAAAGTAAATAGATAAATGTGAATTATTTAAATTGACATTCTTCTGATTTTTGTTTTTTTAAAAATTAAGATTTGAATTATATTTTCACAAGAAATGGAGAAGAAATGTTCCATGGTACACAGAAGCAGGTACAGTTACGTGACTTTATTTACAAATAAGCAGCGATACAGTACAGACTTAAAATCTTCGAATAAGTTCTTTCGTAAGCGAAATGAGTTAACAAATAAATAACAAACATTGCTTGAAAATAAGCGTCAACAAGAATACTTCATGTTCTAAATATGTAAATTATTTCATAACTTTGATATAAAGAGGTGTAACTGAAAATTATTAACCCAAAAAATAAAGATAACATGGCTTAAGAAGTTTTTACTACGATATTAATGTGAATACAGTCCCAATTCTCCATGAGTAATTTTTTTTTCGTATAATCCAAGTTTATCTAGATCTAGAACAAATCTAGAATTTTCTTGGGATATATAATCGGAGATTTTGGTTCAATCCACTGAAAGGTCAAAGTATCTTTTCTCAGTAAAAGTAAAGTTACACTATAAATGCACTGTAAACCAACACGAAGTTTACTGGTGATGGACCAAGTAAATTTGAACCACGGTCATTGATGAGGACACCCCATTCTATAAACTACCACTCCACGACAATGAAAGGACTTTGAGCCTAAATGGATTTAACGTACATCATCTCCCTCTATACGGTGGATCTTTATTGGCACCAGGAGTTGAACACGCGACACGCCGACCACGAGTTCGTGACCATAAATACTAGACCTCAACGGCCACTGTAAAATAGTCTGATACTTTAAATTTTGAGCAAGGAGTGCAAATCTTTAAAGCATGTTTCGAATTAAGCCTGTTATAAATCTTATTCCGAGCGAACTTTCATCGTCCTTCGTTATTCAATTTAAAGTTTGAATTGGTTTGAATTAACTCCTTAGTGTATAAGCTACACGTTAGTTATAGCATTTCATTGCAAACCCACAGTTTCATTTAAGGCACAGAAAAGTTCATTATTCCATACGATGGGTATTTAGTTGTAACCAGACCCAAAAAAAAGCAACTCAAATTGAATATTGCCGTCTACGAAGCACACAAGCATGATCATGCTTGTATAGTGAACTATTTTTTCACAAGAGTATTATTACATTAATTATTTACATTTAAAGCGTAGTATGTTATGAAAATCCTCGAAAAACTCAATTAGAGAAAGATGGAAGCAAATTGAATTCACAGTGTATAAAAAGCAATTTAGCACAACCGTATACTTTTTAAGGTATCCGAACACGTTTAGAGTGCATTTTTAAATATATATATATATATCATACTAAAACAATCCAAGTATATACCTTTTAGGGATCAATACCAACTAATATATTAATGCTTAACAAGCAATATTTAAAATAAATCTTCTAACTTTTTTAAAAGCCAGTATAATAAGGGAAATTTTAACAATTTTTAAAAATTTTGTAAAGCAGTTACAGAAAAAAATAATTAACTTATGTCAACAAAAGTATTACTAAAATAAAAGGAATACATCTATATACGGTAAGTACAAACATTTTAATGTTTTATTAAAATAAAAATGTTTTTAGAGCTTATTGAATAAATATTGTAAGAAATGTAACATATCCTAGAGTATTATTGAAAAAACAGCCAGAACTCAAAAAATATTTGTACAGTAAGTAGTGCATACCCATTGAAATAATAAAAATAGCAGATTCAAAATATATCAAGCTCTCCATGATACATTTTGAACAATGTAATTGCCCACTTCTGGTAGATTAAAGATATACTTCCAATTTTTCTAAGATTATGTAATTTATTGCACAACTCGGGCTCTAGGTAACGTAGAAATAGTACATGTTTTATACAGCCAAAATATTTATCTATTCAATTAAATAAAAAAATGGCAGTTATAGAGACTGCAGATAGACGTGAAAACTTAGAACTTTTAGTATTAAAATTTGAAATTTCATAATGTTTGAATTAAAATTATCAACATCAATCTGGTTTTCACATCTATTGACACTCCGAGCAACAACTAAATGCATGTTTATATGGTTTTTTATTATTCAAATATGTTACGGGCTGTAAGGGATCATGAAAAATATAAATATATTTCAATTAAAATAACAATTAATATACAATCATTATTTATGGATAGTATTTGCATTTCGTTAAATTTCAATGTACTTGATTTTTAACATTATTTTAATTGTTTGCATCATTGTCATCACTAATTTCAACAATACTTGACTTTTGGTACTTTCAATTATTTCATTTTGTTCTAAAAAAAAAAGATACAATAGGCTTATGGTAACTAAAGTAAGAAAGGAAAATGTTTGATTCAAATTCATCTAAGTATCGCGTGTGTGTAAAAACCACATCGGTCGTCGTTTTATATTTTGTAGTACGGAGTTTTCGATCATTGGACATATTTAAATTAAATGTTTCATTTAGAAATTCAATTAGTGGTGGACTTTTATCATCTGCAAAGTTAGTATTGAAGTCTCCACTTAAAATCATTGGTACATTATGATTTTTTTTCGCCAAATCTTTTTCGAGTATTTCAGAACCTTCTTTTGTATAAATCAAATTTTCGAATAAAAATTGTTGTATCTGTTTCCTAGATTTTCCAGTCGAAAAATAAACGGCAACCGCACATTAATATGTATTTCCCATTCTCGGAATCGCAACGAGCAATGCACAGTATATACACAATGAACTTTTCACTTAATCCATTGAATTTCACTTATAAGATATACACAGCACTATACGTCAGATGTACAGCTGCAGATATACTGCTATAAGCATCTCGGTGACGCGAACGCACAAGATTTCACCCATTCAAAAAGTGTCTTAAGGCGAACAGCACACTGCGCGTGCGCTACGAACACACTGCGCCTGCGCCAGTCAGAGCATGTCGGTGACGCGAACCCATAAGATTTTCCCCTACCAAAAAGTGCCCCACGCCGCTAAAGAAGTTTTCACTTCAAAAATGTGTGTTTCGATCGAAATTGGTCATTGCAACGTGTTCAGGTCTTTAACTAATTTGAACTTAGGTTTGTATAAAATATTATTACCATATCTGGTTTACGTTTCAGATGAGCAGAGAAAGGTAATATATTTTTTTTACTTACAGGCTTTAATTTAAATAATTGAAAAATAAATTCCAATAAACGTTTCAAAATATTTTGAAACGTTCTAATTAATTTCTTTTTTAATGGAGTATTTTTAAAGCTTAAGGGTGCATGGAAATCCCTTCCTTATTATTCTAAATTTATGAACTTTACAGATTTATTCCTTTTCTCACACCTTTTTCTGCGTCATTTTGTTGCGTAACCTATAGTTTTAAACTTTTTTTACTTATTATTTTTGAAAAGAATTCTTTATTACCGATAATTTCCTTAACAGACAAGTTTTAATGGTATTTAAATTATTAGTAATATTTTTTAGTATAACAAAGTTAAGAAAAACTTTCAATTTATACAAGTAAATGTATTTTTATTAATATATTTATTATATATTTTGTATTATATATTAATCTTGGTAAATAGTTCTTGCTCTTTTTAGCATAACAAAGATCCAATAGATGTCAGTAGATGAAAAGAAAAAAAAAGAAGGAAGTCGGGAAAGAGGATTAAACTGTGATGCGAGAGCAAACTCGGAATCATCTTCTATAAAAAATGAAGGCTCAAGACTTTAAAGTAAACTTTCCATCTCCGACTTCCATTCAGAGGAAATTGCAACGGGGATAAGGATACACGTAGCCGTTTTTTCAATATGAAACGTGGAGTCACATGTTTCGATCTCGCCCGTAAAAGATTTCTACGATTCTATTACCAACTTCTATCGAGAACCGACTTTCTCCCAACAGCTGAAGCACGAAGAGGCTATGTGTGCTTCATTCTCGTAAACATGTTTTTTTTTCATTGGATTCACATGATTGAAGAATGAAAACAAATTTCTTTTGTCTATTAAAAATTACTTATAAGTTCAGAACTTTCTCACCCTTTTAATACTTTTGTATATTTTGTAACTGAATAAAAATTGTAGGTAACATTTTGGACATTAGTACTTTTGCAAAGAAATATTATTGATAGAATAGAAGATATAGAAGAAAGCATATCCATTCATGTTTAGAAGTTCTATAAGTATTGGAGAAATATTCTTGAAAGATATGGTTCAATTTCTTACATACGAGATTTTTTGTAGTCTTTTGTAGTAACTCAGACATATTAGTTTTTTAAAATTTAAATAAGGTTTTAATGTATCTTTATACTGATGTAGTTTTTTCATTCATTAAAATATTTTATTTTTATTATTTGAAATATTTTAAGTAATAAAATAGTCGTATTATTGTTAGCTTACTAAAATATTTAAATTTCTAATTGTTTATTATTTTTATAGATGTTTGCAGATTAATACTGAAATTCTCTGCATTCTCAATAATTGATACATTTGCATAGATGCAATCCTTTACACGTTATAACAATCATTTGAAAGTATATTTTCCCACAAATCTACAAATGATACGGGCTATGATATTTAATATAAATTAATTTGTAAAAAAATATTATTTCAATGATAGAAAGATAGAAATAATTTATGATGTTTTCGTTATCCATTCAATATGATTCTCGATGATATCTCTTTCTTAAAAATTTGTTCAAATGAAAACTAGATCAACATTAAATAACAAAAATTGGAACCATATGAATTTACTCAGAAACTCTGAAAATAGCTCACCAATAAGAGAACTTTAGAATAAAATGATATTTAATACATATTGTGATACATATGACAGATTCACTTTATCCCAAAATCAGAGCAATATTAAACAATTAGACAAATATATTGCAACTTCAACAAATCAATAAAGTGCATTTTGCTGCAATACATGCCCCAACATGTTTCAACATTCGGTTGATTAGGCAGAAAATGTTGTCAAGAAGCATATGGATCTATCAAATCTATCTTCAACTACCTCTATATCCTGTGCAGAGTATCAGCATGTAACAATTCCCCTAGTTTCACAAATACTCTTTAGGGGACAAGTCCAGAAAGTGGACAAGTGACCATGAAAGAATCTGAAAATGACGTAGAAAGTTTTGAGCTACTGAAAATGCATGCGAACGAGCATTATCTTGCTGAAAAACTGTCCCTAGAGATCATTTAGGAAATGTACTATGTGAGATCGAAGAATGCCAAGCATAAACTGCTCCTTTAAGTTTCCACGTACCATTATTAAAGTACACCCACTATCATAGTCTTTGGCCCCCAGTGCATTGGTTTTCTTTGTAAGCAGTATGTCTCGTGACAGAGTGGGTGGAATTCTACCATTCACCAGTCCCAGTCCCCCAAACGAACCTGGACTTGTGAGTTAACACCACTTTTGGTCAATTTGTGGTATTCCACGTTGCTCTGACTAGCCACCATTGTTGACGGAGTCACCGATGTTTTCGTGTTGAAGGTAGTTTATGAAAAAGGTGCTTGGATTTCAGATTCGCTTCAGCAAGGTGTTTGGAAAAGGTTTGTAAAACAACAGGCAGTCCTGTATTTGACTATTGTGAAACCAGTCACTGTGAAATCTTCAAACAATTACAGCACGGTCATCTCGCCTCATCGTCTTCCTCTGGTCGCTCCAGAACCAATTCTCCGCACCTGGGTTCTATCTCTTTCCCACTGATTTTAACATGTTCTGAAGGTATACTATGGACGAAACGATCTGCAGAGCAATACAGTGCGTTGATCAGCCTGGGGTTTTAATACTAATTATTAGGTCCCTTTCAAATTCGCTTAACGGTGCGCAATCCAAGAATCTTCTTCTATGTGCCGCTTTATATCATACCCAATTCCTCATTGTAACGCTTCTGTAAGTTGTTTGTTTATTCATGCACATTGAAACCAAACTTGAATTATTTTCATATCTGATATCATTTTAATACTTTGCAAGGTTTCTCAAATGTAACTCGCTTCATTCTTGGTGAGTCACTCTTAATGCTCCTGTATGTATATCACAGAAACTTTATAAAATGTAACTAACCCTGAATAAATATAAGTCATTCATTATAGGTAATTTAGCTTTCCTGTGGATATTAATAAACTCAATCTGTATTAATATTATCAAAAAAATGTTTAGTTAATATTTCTGAACGAATTATGTAAAATTAAACTTGTTAATTTAAGAAAAAATAATATAAATAATTAAAATTATTACTTCTTTCTGAACGTCTGTATCCTATGGTCTGCTCACTTCAGATGCCGTTCTTGCCACTTTACCATGATTCAAAATTACGAGGTCCATTTCCAAAAACTCTCGTTCTTTCAAATTATGACATTAATAAACAATCAATCAAACCATAGTAAATTTTAAAATAAACATTTTGGATTAAGTGAGTATTTATTAACATCGCACTATAAAGTAATGAGCGGGTTATTGGTGATCAATCTCGTAATTTTGAATCGCAGTTAACGTGCATCAGTCCCTCCACATGGGGCATCAGCAGCAGCATTAGGACAAAAATTTGCATTTCGACATCGCTAGTGGCCGCGGTGGTCAAGTGGTCTAGGCATCGGATCATGCTAGTGTGTCATGAGTTCGATCCCAGTACCACTAAAGATCCGCCGTGTAGGGGAGCGATGCACGTTAAATCTGTCGAGAACTCAAACGTCCTCCAGTTGGTGTGGTGTGGTAGTTACGAGAGGGGGTACCAGCTCAGGTGTCGTCCGCGTCACTTGGCCATGGTTCAAAATTACGCGGACCGTCGCCAAAAGCCCTCGTGTTGCTAATCAGTGCGACGTTAATATTCACTCATTCGACATCACTAAATACGAGTTTGAGACCATGACCGATTGGCTACCATATCGCGTTAACATTCTAGGAGTGTAACTAAGTTCCATAAGGAATATTTTATTAAAATATACCACTACTTGCAATATTTTTTTTTAAATGAAGGTATGGGGGATTTTTTGTGATTTTTAGATTAATTTTGTACATATTAAGAAAAAAATGCTAAAATTAAAAAAGAAAAACAGATTATTATTACTTAAGTGGTAAAAATATTGGTAAAAATTTACATTTACGGGGCTCCACTCTGTACACAAAATGCTTATCAACAAATTCTCAATTTTTCAAATTTGATGCCTTAATTCCCTACTCATTTTTTAAAAAACCTTCAGGATAACAGATATTTCAATTTTTGCAAAAACTACAGCACTTTATCTTAGTTATTATATGAATTTTCTTTAAAAAAACAAGGATTTTATTCACATAAATTACTGTAAATTTTGTGATATAACATTGGTTGATAAATCTGAATATTAAAAAACTTCTACTATAATACAGAACGTAAGCAAAAATTTCAAATAATTATTTTCAAAAAAATTTTTTCGGCAATCATTTCCCTCGTTTAAACATTTTCTAAAAAAACACACATTTAAATTAAATCGCATTTTAAAGTTTGACATCTTGCTTAAATTTGTGGCACCTGCTTTTACTAAATCACTTGTAGTGTTTTTTCTAGCGAATGAAAAATAAAAATATTTTTTTATAAAACCTAAAAGATGGGATGGTAAAACAAAGCATAAAAAATTGTCAGTTGTTGACAAAACTCGTGATTTTGTGGTGCGGATACCTTAAAACACTTACAAATATAAATTCTTCATTTATATGCTTTAAAGACGGCAGTTCATAACAAATATCTATCGTATATAATAGATAAAATTTTTATTAAATGTTCCTCTTTAAAATTCTCAACGAACATTCATTTTTAAAAATATCTGTAATTAAAAATTACTAATTTTTTAATATTTTCTATAAAAAAAGATTTCCGAAATTTATATTAAAATTAAATATCCAAAAAAATTGCTATTTCAGTTAAAGATTATTTAAATAGAAATATTTATCTGTATAAATATTTGTCAGTATTAAAAAGTAGAAATATTTGTCAGGATTAAATAAAAATATTAATTTCTTGAATGCACTAAATGTATTGCATTTTTGCGATGATTTAATCTTTTGATATCAATTTCAACGCGAATTGAAAGTTGAAGAAAAAGAATCACAGAAGAGTATGAAATCCTATTTGGGAAAGAAACGAATTGCTTCGCATATTTTATTCCCTATGTAACGCGAATTCTTAAAATATAATAGTATAAGTTTTCCTCAGTTTTTATTTTCAAGCTATTTTCTTTATCTTGTTTAAAAACAAAGATTGCTTTTGTATCGCATTCTGAAATCCTTTTTTAAAATATCAATTGATAATGCGTAGGAAAATAGTAAACGCTGAATATATAATATCAAAAATTTATTCTTTTGTAACAGCAATGTAATATTCGTTGTTTAAAAAAGTAGAAATAATCAGTTAAATGATATTAAAAATAACCTTTTGTGTTTTCAAAAAGTATTCATTCAACTAACTCTAAAAGCACAATGCGTTGTGTCTAATTTGCCATTTTTGTCTAGGAGATGAATATATGTCTAGGAGAGGAATATATATATATATATATATGTATCAAAACAAAAGAATAAATTTCAATAAAAATTCATTTTTATCAAAATAATTATCGCTGAGTAAAATAAAATAAGTGTTACAGTCGTTGAATTAGGGTTTTCCCTTCTTTTTAAACTTCATTTGATTAATTTAAAATTTAATGCATATGGCTTATATAAATTTTCGAATAGTAAAAATTAATTGGAATTTTTTTAGAAAATTAAACGAATCTTTTCACATTTCTTTTAAATTTTACCATACGAGAATATAAAACACGATTTTAAACGCAATATTCTTTACATTTACGTGAAAACAAACAAACACTTTTGATAATTTTTCCTTTAAATTTACGAAGGGCTCGTTAAATTTGTATCTATTTCTATTCATTGACGTAAGTTTACACTTATAATTAAAAGGGGAAAACTAACTGTGTCATTTTTAAAACTAATACTTTTAAAGATTACACATACATCTCTGTATTAGCGAAACAATGGAGTGTTTATTACAAAATATGTGTATTTTATTGCTAAGGATTAAAATTTCAAAAGAATTGTTCAGTTTGATTAGTGTTGGATCTTCCCTTAACAACACTAGAAATGTTTAATTTTTCGTTATATTTTACGTTACTTAATTTTATCTATTTTCAATAAAAATTTCACTTTATTCCAGGAATGCCATAGGAAACTAAAAGATAATGCCAAACAAATATTTCGGTGTTTATGCTACTAAATCATGATAAATTAATTTTATTAAATGAAAATTAATCTTAAGAGAGTTCATTCCATTTAATTATTGTATAAAAGCACAGAGCAAATAGTTTTAGTTTATTTTATTTTGAACTATAAAGAGTACTGCTCTTTCAATCTTTCAAGGCTTATATGACACCGATATGAAAAATTTACTGTCGAAAAATATCCAATAAGGTTATAGTAAATAAATTTATATGATTTCACATAAAATATATGTAATCAAAGTAACAGATTCTTTCTAGATAAAAATATTGAAGAACAGTTAGAAAAAAAATAATAAACTATTAGATACTTTTCTAAATAGGTCAAAAAGAAAGCAAATTCTCTCTGAAAACAAAATTTCTCTTTCCTTAATAAGTTTTTAAATAAAATTTATTTGATATTTCCATTGTGGTTATCCATAGGGCTGTTAAAATTGCAATAAGAGTGAACACAAGTCAAAAATTCGCATTAAAGTAAGAAGATACAAGGATTTTCTAATGATTGGTATTTAAACGCAACTGCATTACACAAGAGGAAGTAACGGTATCTCAAACTCTGCATTAAAGGAAAAATTCACAGCGTATTTCTCACTCCCAAATCATTTGTGATTGTTTATGAAAAAAACATTTTATGCCTCGCATAAGGAGTTGTTTATGAGAAGATCGTGCTATGTGTGTGCCTAGCATAAAGAGAAACGTCTACCATCATGCGTCGAAATTTGATAGCGGCAGAATAGTGATTTATCTAAGGTGAGATTTATCATTCATCGATACTTCTCGCATTGCTTGATCTCCAACTAGTACCATGCGAATATGTTATCAATGAGGTCAGGAGGATCATACTAAATGCCATTCAAGATCTAAACACATTTCCGTCTATAACGCCTATGAGGACAGACAGGCTGTCATGTAGGCCTTGTAGGATCTACAATCACATAATATAGCTTGGGTCAGGAAGTGGGCTTGCATTAGAAGACGCAAAGTATCCAAACAGGCAATGTAACAACGTCTGGAGCCACACGGACTGCTGTGTTAAGAATGCCTTTAAAAAGATAAAGAAGCCATTATCAATGTTTCACTGAGTTTGAATGAGGTCATTTAATAAGACTAAGAAGTGGAGGATTTTTTTCCCTTGGTACTGCAGAAAGACTTCGCACGAATGTATCCACGGCGCATTATTGTTGGCAACAGTAGTCAAGGAAAAGTACTGCCTCGAGAAGATTAGGCGACCACGCGTGGCACGACTGAGAGGGGGGAGACCACTGTGTTTGGTTAACAACTGTGGTGCATCGTACAATGTCTGCAGCAAAATTTCTTACTGTAATTGGCAGCACAGTGACTCAACAAACTGTAACAAATCGGATACTTCAAGGACACCTTCGAACTGGACACCTATTAACAAACATTCCACTGACTCCATACCACAGGGGTTTACAACATCAGTGGTATTACGCTGGGGCTCACTGAAGGACGGAGTGGAGATCTGACGCGTTTACTGATTAATGGTTGCTCAACCTTGGTACCAGTGATGGCCGTGAGTTGGTTGGAAGGAGACCAGATGGTAACCTGTAGCCAACTCATCGGCGGCCTAGGTACACTAAATCTGCACCTGGACTTATGGTCTGGGGAGCAACTTCCTATGGCAGCAAGAGCACTCTCATAGTTTTCCACGTTCCCTGCATACTTACATACCATTCTGGTACTTAAACAGGTTGCTGTGCCATTAATGAACATTATTCAAGGGATGTTTTCATGAAGGATAACGTGAGCCCTTATACCACTGTTGTAACCTAACGCGCTCTACAGAGTGTGGACATGTTTCCTTGACCAACTAGGTCATCAGATATTTCTCCAAACGAGCACGAGAGGAACATCATTGGATGAAAACTCCAGGGTCACCAACAATCAGTGTTAACTGTCTCTGTGATGACCAACCAAGTGCAAAAGGCATGGAACTCAATCGCTGAAATTGACATCCGGCACCTTTACGATAAAATGCATGCACGTTTGCATCTTTGCATTCAAAATTCTGGAGGTACACCGGTTATTAATACACCATTATTTCACACTTTTGAAATAGTTTTTCTTGCTCTCGCATTAACCTGTGATCTTGAAACTTTCATCAATTAAATATTCAAACGTATTGCCCAAGTGCCATTAGTCTTCTGTAATTTTTCTTGGCGTTAGGATTTTTTTCAATCACACACACACACACACAGTGTATATGTATATAATATGTATAATAAATATATTATCTATCTATTTTCATATACACACACACACACATATATATATACATATATATATATATACACATATATATACATATATATATATACATATATATACATATATATATACACATATATATACATATATATATATATATATACATATAGAGAGAGAGAGATAAATATAAAGGATAATTATTTTAAGAAATATATCGACTTTTTTTCTAGGAGTTTTTCTTTTCAGCATTTGAAAGTTTTAAATATAACCATTTTAACATCCTTTCGTGACTTTTATAAAACCACCAAATAAATACTTAAATTCCCTCTCATAATTTAAACGAGAAAATGTGGCTCTGATATAAATCCCAATGCAAGTTTCTATCTCTCTCTAGCGCTCTATTGACCAAGTAACTTATGAAAAAAAATTGAGAAGCACAGGAACAGACATTAAAAAGATTTTTAAGACTATCCGTAATTGATCAGAGTACACGGATCTCGCATAAATCTTCTCTCGATTTTAGTATACAGCAGAGAGAAAAAAAAACTCTACCTAAGTGTTCCCACACACTCTTCCAGACAAAATTAAAAAATAATCCAAAAATAAAATTAAACTCTACTATATATATATATATACTCTATCCCTGAATTATAAAATAAACTTCAAGTGGAAGTTATTTGAGAAA
This sequence comes from Trichonephila clavata, assembly GCA_019973975.1. Taxonomy (NCBI): domain Eukaryota; kingdom Metazoa; phylum Arthropoda; class Arachnida; order Araneae; family Nephilidae; genus Trichonephila; species Trichonephila clavata. The sequence continues at coordinate 116,707 of BMAO01019114.1, read as the reverse complement.
ATACGGGGAAAGAGGATGTCACAGATTAAGCCCTTACTTTAATCCTTTCAGTGATGTAAATATCCGTCAGCTAGTAGCTAACTTAAGAAAAAGAACCCTTAGGGTTAGAAGCGAATACGAATGAAAAGGGAGGCGAAGTGTTGTAAGAAGAGGGGGGAAACTCCACCTTAAACATGCATTCTTAAAGAAGAAAGAACAGGGGGTGAAAAAAAAGGAAGTGCAATGGAGAAAAGAATGAAAAGAACACACAGAAGTAAAATCTCCCGGAAAACCAAAGATGAAAGTAATGTATGGAAAGCATGGGGGATGCGTGGTAGAAAGCAACCGAACAAAATGGCTGTCATCTTGAGAGGGGTAATCCGCTTTTATTACTTTCTGAGAGCAAAATATGGGTACGACTGGAACGCCAAGAATTCCACCTCTTGAAGAGGATGTGATCTCCAAATGAATATCGAGATTTGTTCCCAGTGCAAACAATTGAAGAGTTTTAGGGGAAAGAAAAAGGGAGAATTTCGAGAGGGGGTGTATTTACATGGATATTGCCCCTTCCCATCTTAGACCAGGAATGAGTGGTGAGGGAGAGATGTGTTTGGATGAGAGGAAAATGATTACCGACTATCCTGGTATGCTTCGAAGATGCTGGTTCTAATATGATTGCTTACTACGAAATTCGTTTAAAAAACACTCACGAATGCCCAGAATTTTTCGAACAATAGCTAGTAGAATATTATCTTTAGATATTGTTGAAAAAAAGTGCATACGTACAAGCATGATGTGACCTATGTGGTTGGATTATTACGCTCATTTAGGATGGATCAAGTTCGGCGAAATTTTATTAAAAAAATGCATGATGTAATCAGAAAGAGATGATGAGTATTTCAGGATGAGTTATGGATGTGGATGAATTCAATACTGCACAACCATTCGTCATGTGAGCTGGATTCATATATGAACAGGGTAGAATATATATTTATATATATATGAGGATCTCATCTATATTATACAAAAAAACTGCAATTGAATTCTGGCGTTCTAAAATTTTATTATAAACATTATATGGAAAATTTAGCAAACAAGTATTGAACATTTTTCAAAAATTCATTTTTAAGCTCCAAATACAAAATTATAATTAATACAAGTCCATTATTATATAAAACATAGTTTGTGTTACGAAAAAAATTTATATGAATTTTATGTCTAAACTGCTAAGAAAATCAAATATGCAATATATATGTAACTTCCTAAATGTAATCAGAGTTATAAACAGATATTTGTGCAAATGAAGATCATAAACATTAAGTAAATGCTAAGATATAAGTAATTAAGTAATTGCTAAGATGTAAGTAATTAAGTAATTGCTAGGATATAAGTAATTAAGTAACTGATAAGATGCAAATAATTAAGTAATTGCTAAGATGTAAAGTCTACGCAGCATAAGAACAGAATTATTCATTGTAAATATAATTTGTAGTATGTGATTGATGCTCATGATTGATTATATTTTCTAAGTGATTCGGGCAACTTCTTTCAGTTGATTCATCATGTGTACTTAAGCATCTGATAACAGTGTCTTAGATAACGCTCTGGTTTTCGTAACTTATGATATTTAATTTATCGAATGATTTATGATAAATTTATCTCATCCCAGAAACAGTTATTTACACCATTTGTATGAAAAGAAACTTATTGATTTCGGTTTATTTCGAAAAAAAAGTTCAATAAGTATATTTTGCACCGAAACTATATTTCCCAACATTGCATAATATGCACTGAACGGCCACATTATTGGGACTGCCAAACAGTTTTATGCAAAAGAGCTATTACGTCACAGTCTTGAGAGGCTCTGGTTAGTATAAAAAAGAATGAGCTCCTGAGACAGAGTTGTATAGACCAGGGGTTGGCAAACTTTCAACCAAGTAGTAAGTGAAACAATGTAACTAAAGAATCATAGAGAGATTTACAAGCACATAAAAGTGTGAAAAAAGGGGAGAATTAGGGAAGGTAGGTTAGCCGTTGAGATCAACACACACATGCCATAATTCATTTGAAATTTTTTGTAACATTTAAATAAAGTTTTATGCAAAGTAACATTTTCCAGTTCTTCAAAAAATAAGAATTAATGAAGATATTTTTATTTCTGTGGTTCAATGTAAGAACAACCCTTGTCAAAGTATCATAATGTTGGAAATTAAACTTTCAAACCTCGTGGAAATTAAATCCGTGTAAATGATATCAAAAATGCTTCATTCAAGAGTTTCAGATGTTTACTAATAATTAAAAATGGACTTTGGTTTTTCTTTTTATATAAAATTCTTTGCAAAACTTTTTTATAAGCCCATAAGCATGTTATAAAACACGAAGTGTGTTTTTGCTACTTCTGTTGGGGGCTTAAGTTTATCTCTTTTTCATTCACGATTGCTCCCAAACTAATTTGGCATAACAAAAGCCTATGTTACATTTATTTATATTAATGTAGTTACAATTTCAATAATTTTTACACACTTTTTAGCTATATTAATAAGTCATTGCAAAATTTGTTGAGGTGTTGAATGTTGGATTCAATTAGGTGATTATAAATCTACATTTGTATTTCATATCAAAAGAAGATATGACAACCATTATTTTCATATTAAGAAAATAAATATATTATTATGAGCATTGGTTTTTTTAAAAAAAAATCCTCAACACCCATCTGATAAATAGTTTTTCACGATAATGAAGCTTTTATTTCGAATGTTGAAAGTAAGCCAGAATAGCTTTCTTAACTATAAAAAAAGAAATACACGCTCAGTAAAGAACAACCAATATAAATAATTTATCTAACTTCACACAACTTTGTAAATTGGTTTTTAAAAAAACAATACCAATATCGTAAATTTTAAAGAAAAAGAACAGCAGAAGCGCTGAAAAACAAATTACTGAAGACAGAAAGCGAGTATCAACTCACCCTCGCAAAATTAATTCCGAATACTCAAATTCATTTCAGCTTGAGGGAGCATGTACCAGCTAAAATATATTTATAAAAAATAAGTGAATAAAAATCACTGAAAAAAGATACGGCAAATTTAAAAACCACTCCGACGTAATATTAAGGGGAAAGGGATGAGTTAAAGATATAAAAATACCAAAAAACGGAAGTATCTATTTAGAAATGAGCTTTTTCAGAGCAATTTGAAAGGACGTTCTAAAACCGGGGTATTTTTATGCGATCAACAGCAGATGAAGTTCCTTGGAACATTTATATAAATTGCACATTTAATATGGATGCAAATTTTGGGGCCACCTGGCGTTACAGGTAATTTGTGCTCCAACAGGGCCAGCATTTTTGTAGCATCGTGTAATCGGGCTAGTTTACAAGTCGTTATATTAAAAGTGGAGCAGACTTTCACAAGGGCATAAATGGTAAAATACCCACAGTTTTTATTATTTATGCTTCAATTCCGATTAAATATTGACTCAGTCGTTACACAAGTCTCTAATACTAATGCAGAGCCTGATTTTATTCATGCTCCTCGAAATCTCGGTGATGTTCTTAGAACTCATTTTACTTTTCGAGTTTCACACTTAACTCAAAAGAAAATGAATTATGTATTATTAGTTACGTTTTGATGGAGGTTTCGATATAATGGGCAATTTGAGCATAATAAGTACTATGCATTCTTATTTCGTTCAAAACAAGAGGTTCTAGAATGGTTTATTTTGTAATTATTGTTCTGTAGCTTTTTATTTAATAGTTTCCAAATTTCTTTGGCTCTTAAAATTAATATTAACGTAATGGTTTAATAATGTTGGAAATGTGTAAAATATTGTATTTTGAAAAGGCATTGTGTGTGTGTGTGTGCAGTGTATGAGGGGAAATGGGGTCAAATAAAAAAGTTTTTTGTTTATATTTACTTTCCCAGTCATATTACTCAATTAAATTTTCAATAAAATTTAAAATCTTAAAAAGGGAGTGGAGTTATCACTTAAAAATATAGACGTGTCATCTTATTAAAAAAAAAATGTCTCTGCTAAAAGAAAATATGTTTATGCATTCATAACAGAGGCAAGGAAGGTGACGCTATTGTATTAGCTCAAATGTCACAATACTCATGTGAAGACATGGTTTTCAGTACTGGAAATAAATAAAAAGAACTATAACGCAGATTTTGAATACACTGAAAAATGTATCACCATTACCAGCATAGAATGAATTGCTTTTATATGTAACAGGAAATCTTATTAATTTTAACTTATACTCGTAAATTTGTCAACTCACTTACAAATTTATAATTATTTACATTTATAATTAAATACATTTCATAAAGATGCCCTTAAAATTCTTAAATATTTTAATATTATCCTAAATATATGTATATTAGATAAAATATTAACTAACATTTAATAGTTTAAAATGTTTAATAGAAAGGTAAATTTAAAAAAAATAAGAAAACTACTTAAAACCCCTTAAAAAAGGTACCTTCAAAATCTATTCACATAAAAGAACTGATTTTATCAATGAAATGTTACATACCAGAAGTATTGTACACAGACTTGCAAATATTTATACATTCATATATATTTGCAAAAAGAGCCTGTTTTGATTACTGTTAGAAATACAAGTTATTTAAATTGCTTTATGAAAAAGTCTTTGGGAGTTATATTCAATAACAATTTAATTTTCAACACTTTGTCAAACCAATATTTTTTTAACTTGCATGTTACAAGAAAATATTCTTAACGTCATAAAGTATTTTCTGTAATGCATAAAGACAACACGAAACATTTTAAGAATATATTTAAGCAAGAGTAAGTAAACATTACATCCTTCTTATATCACACAAAAAGGTAATAAATAATAGAAAAAAAACAAAGAAATAGAAAAAAATGAATATATTAGAGAATTTCTGGAACTTTATTTACAAACTTCAAAATCCATTTCAATTATTAATTCGCATAGTTTTGAAAAATGGTATTTCTGAGGTATATCCACGCTTGCAAAATAAAAGAGGAGAAGGATTAAGCTAATGAGAAAAGAAATATTTTTGAGGCAAATGACGGTTAAACATTCTTCAAAAGAAGTCAAACCATCTGCTGAGCTAAAGTAAGAAAAACTCAATTAAGTTCCTATGTAAACACAGTGCTTCACTTACAACCACAAGTAATTAATTTGCTACAGCTTATCGCAAAGCTACGTTTTTCCATTAAAACCCAACGGATTTTTTATCAGTAGGCTGAAGAATTTATTTTAATATTGAGATATATGGAAATTTCCCAAACCGTTTTCTATTGAAATAGAAAATGGGAAAACGGTATGTGTACAAGAACTCATTTGTTTTTGAATTATTTGTTGACGTTAGTATAATTTTTCATCACCAAGATACAGGCAACATTCTCTAAAATATTTTCTTAAGCAAAAATTCTTACAACTAGAGGAACATAATTGCTTGACATACACCTTAAATGTACATTACGTAAGCAAAGAAAAATAAAATAGTTTTTCTAAAATATAAATTGCAGCATCGCTTAGGACAACAACTAATTAGGAACAAAAATATTGGAGTGGAGATAACATGTTTTGACTTATTTCCATAGAACTGATTTATATGTTTGTAAACTAAATAGAATATATATATATGTTAAAAGAAATAATAAATTCTGAGCGTAATAGGTAAAATTATTAAGGTATCCGACTAGGTATGTCCACCAATTTTTCAAAATTTGACTTTCAGAAGAATTTTATTATCTTAAGGCGATATGGTACCATCTTCACAATTTTTTTTATTTTTAATATTTGATATTTGGTTTTAATTGTATTTCATAAAGGTTAATATTTAATAATAATTCCATACAAAAAAAATTAATTCGTTGCAAAATGTTTGTAAAATTAAACTTTTTTTAGCTTTTTTAAGCCTTTTTTAAATCTCTATCGCTTTTTTAAAAAAGTCTATTTTCTTTTAAAACTTTTTTCCTAGTACCTATATAAAACTGTGCATGGGTTTTTTTCTGCTGCTGCTCTTTAATTTTTTATTTTTTTTTTTATAGTTAAACTTCTAAAAATTCCCAAAAAACATTAATTTTAAATTTTGAAATTTTTTAGAAAAAGTACTAAACATGTTAGATCTAATTTCATGCACAGTTTTACAAGACATGCGTTTCAGAACATGTATAAAAAATTTCAAACCCCTACTTCAATTATCAAAAAAGCCTTAGGGTTTTGAATAACAATATATGTACAAAAATTCAACATGGAGAAATATGAGTTTGAAGTTTTCATTCCATGAATAGCATGATATAATATTCATCGAATAGTCTGAAACTTTTATGAAATGTTAATTAGCTTATTTAAAACTACTTACCACAAAAAATATCACAAATGTAGAACAATTAAACAGTATACTGCCATACTTAATATGTAGAAATAAACGAATGGGAGATCAATATTTCATAAAACTTTATATTAATAATTATTTAAAAAAATAAATACACACACTTCAGAACTAATTCCATGCTCAGAGCTAATGCACAACATGTACAAAAGATGTTTATGAATTTATTTTTAATTTCCATGATTTTAAAAGCTTTCGCATGTTAAATATTGTACACGAATAAAAACAAAATCAAATAGCAATTTATAGGTAAAATACATCAAAATCTTAGAACTGTATATGTGCATTTGTTTAAATAAATATCTTAAAATATTTTAATAACAAAAGTGTTCAATCTCGTACACGTGGGAAATATACATATCACTAAAAACAAATACATAAAAATGGGAGAGTTTTTCTATTCTTGCGAATTAGATGTTTAATTATCTGAGTGATCAAAATGAGATTTAGTATTTGTGCTTAGGGAGAATCCGTTTTGAAGTTTTTAAATTTCATTCATAATAATATCATAAAAAGCACTCACACCTTTTAAATCTTGACCAAATTCATTTGATCTTCAGTAAATAATTCACAAACTAGAATTTTTGCATGAATTGCACAATTCTTTCTTAAAATATTTATTACTGCATATATAATGTCAATCTCATTGATGCGCATTAGAAAAATATAATTAATTCCTTTTTATCAGGCTCTTTTCTAGCAGATAATCTGAAATGTAGGCGTGGTAGTTGCTGTTTAGCATCAAACATGCTCCATTACTTAATGAAAAATGCAGGTAAAGCTTTGAAATTTTGCAGGCATATTTATAAAGATCCGGGGAATCAAATAAGTCAATAAAAAATTTTCGACAGTTTAGTGATTTTTAGGGTATCATATAGCCTTAAAGAACATACATAGGCTTAAATAGTGATAATTATAAATTAAGTAAGATGCATTACCCCTTGTTTTTGAAATAAATATTACTTTCATGAAAGTTAAGCAAAATGTGCAATGTTAAGAAAATTACAAAAATAGAAATACGTTGGACATAATGTAATTTAAATTTCATTATATATTTCTTGATGCATCTGAAGTGTAACAAACCTAAGTATAAGAAATGTTTGAGAAATAAGTATTTTAAAAGCATTCAAATTTGAAGTTAATGGTTTTTCGTCAAAGTGTTACTTTATGTTCTAAGCTAAATATGACAGCAAAATATAATTAAAAGTAACCGTCTTAAAACCTGTGGTTCGTTACACTCTAAAGGACTCATTCATAAAATAAATTTCATTCAATTATATTTAATTGTTTTGGAGATATCCCATTTTTTTCAAAAGTTATCTTGACAGTTTCTTTCTTCAAAAACTCATTCAAAAATATGTGTATAATTTAGATAAAAGTAAATATTAAAAAAATAACTTATAAGATTCTCCAGTTTTATATGTTAGTCCTTTTCCTCAAAACAAGCATTTATTTTTTTTCAAAAGTCCTAACATCTAAAAACAAATTTCAACCTAGTAAATATCTCATTTTGAAACATAATTGATTTCAAGACTAAAAGAAAATTTTTGAAATAACGTACATATTATTGAATCAAAAAATATCAAAGTATATCCAATAAATGTAAGCAAACATGTGGAAATAGCATGCTTGATAAAATTTAGATAAATTTACCTTTTATTTATTATATAATCAGATGCAATCAAAAAATATCATTGTTACAGTAATTAACTGCATCGTATGTCACCATTCCTCAGCCACTTTTTTCAATCCCATGTCTACAAACTGAGCCGAAGATAATTTTTACACACACACACAATTGAAATGATACTAGAAAAATAAGCGGAGAATGTTGTTGGTCTTTTTCAAATACGAATGAAATGTGTGTTTGTGTTTCAGTGAATTAATTATATTCTATTCAGAGGAGGTATCTGAGTAAAATATGATTAATTATGCGCATAATTTCCCTTGTATACAGTAAGGAATGTGTTGCAAAAACTATATTACACTCAAGATTATATTAGTGTAAAATGTTTTTCCCTGGCATTTCAGACATCACAAAACGATGCACACAACTTAGCTCTGCATTTTTTTCAAATAAGAGATTCAACACAGTTTGTTTTATTTAAGTTTCAATTCTTTTGCAGAATAAAGATTAGTTGAGTTAAAAGAAAACAAGGACAAACATAACAACATTTATGTCTTATTTAAAAGGGTTCCACTTAGAGACTTTTGTTTTGTCGAATATTTAAAATGCATCACTTTTAATATCATACAAAGGAAAACGTGTGAATGAGGAATTAATGAATGAGATGACATTGTTAATTTATAATACGGTCTATGGTTATGATGAATGAGACACATATATAATTCTAGTATAATTATTTATAAAGTATTTAAGTTAAAATCATGTAATTAACTGCTATAAATTTCAAGTTGTTTTTTCTCGCGACACTAGTATGTAATATAAAAGCTTACATTTTGTGTGCCCACATTAGTTCTTTTTTTTCTCTTTCAGTAGTATCAGAAATCAGAAAATTCTATTTATCACATAAAATTTTGTGCATTCAAAATAATACTATGGTCCATACATAGAAAAATTTATTGAATTTTGTTATTTTCCGGAACCTTTTCAAAGCTAAGCAGTTAATGGATTTTAATATATTTTTCAAAATATATCATATGTAGTCTTATGTACAAAATATAAATATTTATTATTAGGATAAAAAATATAACACAAGTACTCTCTAGATGCAAGAAGAATTAACATATTTTTTTCTTTTTATCCCTTCTGACAATTTCTTTGGCATAAATAAAAAGTAACAGTCAAACCCAACCTAAAATTTCAAGCAGGAGTTTTGTAATATAAAGTCAATTTCATTTGAAATTGTAGAAAATCAAAAAATCAGCCTTGTAGCGTTTTTGTATTGGTGTTATTATCAAAGAAATTACCATAATTGTAATTGATGCACTTAATTCATATTTTTGATGCACTTAATTCATATTTTTGATGCACTCAAATAATATATATGCCATGGATTAACCCTTACTTTGATTGATCCTTTCATTTACGATTTTATCTGTATTCTACCATTCTATTTCTCCTCTATCTGCTAAATTTATTTCCTAAAGCTACTTATGCAAATGCGTAAGAAACGTAAGTGAATTCCATTTTCTAATTTTGTATACAATAAAATTAAAACATTCAGCTTAGAGGTGAGAGTAATTATTTTTCCCTTCAATTATAAAAATGTCTTCAACCAGCATTGCATCGGATATGAATTTGATATGGGATGACTTTAACGTTAAACTTAGACAGCACAGATTTCTAACTCCAGAAGCTTTTAATTTCAAGTTGTATTTTCTTCTTATTTCTAATTAATTATTCCTAATTAATAAGAAACAGGAATTCTATTAGTTTAATTTTCTTCGTTTTTCTAATAAATTATTCCCAATTTATAAGAAATAAGAATTCTATTAGTTGTATTTTCTTCCTAAATTATTTAATATTATTATTGCTTTTAACACAAGATGAAACAATTTGTATAACACTTCTCGACTAAAAACGTGTACATTGATTATTTAAATACAAAAAGGGCTATTTATTTCTAATTTTATCTTCTATGGAAGCTATAAAAATATGGAAAGTTAACTAAAAACTAAATTAAGTTAAAAAAATTAAGGCTAGTTAGATCGGAAGTATGCTTCAGTTTTGTTATACGTTAAAAATTGATCGATTTAAAGCTAATAACTAATTCTAAGACTATGATACCAAAAATTATTGAATGATAATATTCGTTTGATTTTAGTTTGTAAGGATATTTTTATTTACAAAAACTATAAATAACCACACTTTACCTTTACCAAATAATAATATAATGATATATATATATATATATATATATATATATATATATATATATACGTACAAAGAAAATTCCACATATCAAATAGCTTGTAACATTTACTTAGATTACTTTTAGTCAAGAAATGAATTTTTAATATCCAAGAAACAAAGTAAGTTGTAAGGTTTTTTGAGAAATAAATAAAAAATAAACTTACATTGGGGTTTAAAAAATTCGAATAATGTACCTCATGTTTAATTCTAAACATTAAATTTGGTTAAATGTATTTTCTTTTACATCATTGCAAAGAAAAGCGAATAAATGTTTATTTGTTTACATTATGATTACCACAAATATATTGTTTTAGTATTCATGAAAACGACGATGCTTTTTCTTGCAGCATAAGCTAATTTATCTGTTTAGGATATTTCTATTATTTCCTCTCTGAAAAAAGAAATACCTAGCACTATTGACAGCATAAAAATTCCATTTTAGACGAAAAAGGATAATAAAAACAGCCCTCCGAAAGCACATATGTGAATGCAATCTCAGAATATTAATATTTTAGTGAAATCCTCATGTCACTTTGAATAAGTCTACAAGAATATGGAAAGGAACTTTATTTCCTTTCAGTCAAAAGATTGAATAAATAAATTTTCTCGGTCTTGATGAAAAGATTTTACACAGGCATTTTATTCTCAAGTGAATTCTTTGATGAAAGGGGCATTTTTAATATCATCGTCACACCTCATACTATGAGTTAAAATTATTTACTCCATGAACATCAAATGATATTATACGCACGCCCAGCCGCACACACATATGAATAATCAATAATCATATACTAAATTGCCATAAATGTAAAAAAGTAAAGCAATGAATAGGAATAGAACAAAACAGTATAGGACAAAAATAAGATAGCTTCATTAGTATAATTGCAAACACTTTTGATTGGAGCTAGGATTATAGGTTTAAACATAGTTTTAAGGCCATGGATCTTCCCCCATATTTGCGTAAATTATTGGATTGCAAAGGAAGAGACAACAGAGTAAGAATATAATGTATACCTACATTTATAAACATATATATATATATATATATGTCAAAAAATTAATACACATAAAAGAAAGTTATAAATAATTTTTTAAAAAATCTCTTCGGTCGACTTGCAATTTCCAGTCTTGGGATATTTGTTTTTGAAGTTATTGTGCAACTTTACACGATAAGAAGTAAAACTTGTCTCAAAGAATGTGCAAGGCGTGGGTCATCCTAATTTGTTTCTTTTCACCCTCAGTGCTCTTATATACAATTTCATATAAATTTTTAAGAAATTATTTTTGTATTTTAAGAATTAATATTTTGAATTCACAGCCAATATTAATAATGTGGTGGATGGTTGTTTCAAAATTTTACACGATTTATACTTTGGCAAATTCTCGAATATTTTTGTTAATGTTGAAGTGAAAGAAAATTTTTTAAATAATGATAAATTTAAAAATTTAATTTTGTACTTTATATTCTGTATGATACGGGTGTGGACCAAGGGCCCTGGTGCCCACACGGGTCTTGCGAGGGGGGAAATGTAATAATCCCATTAATTATTCTTAATAACTTTTAATTACCTTTGGTCCACCCTTTAGGACCAACGTTTTAGTAATAAGTTAACCAGCCGCCTAACGAGAGGATTTTAAACTACATCCATCCACCCACACAGATCACGTGATTTTAAGCTGCCTATAAATACCGAGACTCCTGGAGACCGCGCCCTCTTTCGCTTCTGCTTTGTGTTTCAACATGTAGTCGGCTGCAGTGTGTTTGTGTGTGCTTAGATTGTGCCGTCCCTGTAATATTTTATGTGCTTAAGATGTGGAATAAATAGTTTAATTAATCACCGGAATGCCTCGTCAATTCCAGACAAAGCAAACATCGATCGTTAATAGTAATCATATAAAGAATACCATTCAACGGCCGCGTCTATTTCATATATATATGTGTGTGTGTGCGTGTGTTATCTATATTATTACCTATACAATAAATAGTACATTATAGAACACATATTTTATCAAGTATTATATTACAATAGTAATGTTTTTTCAGAAATGAAATTTTAAATTTAGATGATGATCAAAAATGATTATGGGATTAAAAAAAATTACCAACATTAGATTATCAGAAACTTAATGTATTTCGGGAAAAGGTCTATGGTAGGAAAGGAAGAGTTCATACATTTTAATAATAATAACAATAAACTGATGTCGTAGAAAAGTCCAGAAATTAGCTGTTGGAAGATACCCGTATTTTCTGGAATCTTATTTACTTAATGGAATTTTCTTTCGAAGTCTAAGGCCAATGATAATCATATTGTTTAAAAAAAAAGTGAGGTGTTAATAATCAATCGATCGAAGAAGGATTGTTTAATATTACTGTACTAAAGAACACTATTTAATAATTTATTTTTAACAAAATAAAAACATTTACTTCTATAAAACTATTAGAAATACTGTTATGTTGTGTAAGTTTTTGTTAATTTTATGTATAAAAAAGGTATTTCAGAGAAAAAATTTCACGAATACATTACATGCATGAAAGTAGAGTTATTTATGAGTTATTTTATTAAGAGAATAGCGTAGTATCATTTATCACTGTGTGGATGTTAAAACTTCAAATTAGTATTATTACACTAGGGCAACATTGATATAATATAAATATTATTTATAAAATATTGTACAAAATATTTAATATAAAGTAATAATGGAACTGAGAGAGAGAATGTAAAACTTTTTCTAATTTTTAGTTAAACTGTCATTTAATTGTTTAATATAAAAAGTGCCGAAGAATGCTTTTTGGAAAAATTTCACTTCATTAAATGTCACCTTTATTTTAAATGATAAAACTACTTGGATGTCTTTTTGTAGTAAATGTAAGCATTCAGGGAGAGAAAGATAATTATTCTATTTCTGTTATTGACTCTTGTATTTCTTTCATTTATGCTACAGCGAAAAAGATGTTTGTTTGAAAGGCAGAGGGAAAGCAATCACAAAATCACATTTAAGTAATTAATTACGGGTATATTTACACATAATGCACCAAAGAGTGTGGGCCGCGTGTTTATCTCTAATTGAATTAAAAAGTAAGGAAAATTGAAAAAGCAATTCGGTAATAATTTATTATTCAGCAAAAGGTTATGACTTAATATTTTAGGAAAAAAGCTAGTATGGCGGAATGAATGCATAAAAGACAATGTTATCGATTGCATAGTATTAATCATTTCGCAACTCTCGTTGTGTCGAAGAAATATTTACTGTACGCATAATAAAACCTAATTGTTTATTCTCCACTTCATAATGATGAATCATTTCGCCTAACTTTAATAGATTTTTTATTTAAATAAAACACACAATTATCAATAATATAAAAACATTTCTCAATCTTTCAGTCTTTTTTTTTATTTCAAATTCTTTTTTTTTTTTATTTTGTAAGATTTAGAAGTATTGAAATTTGTTTAAAAATGAAATTCGCAAGAACTTCATTTTTTAAGTATATATTGGAAATTTGGTGAATTTGGATTTTCTGTTAATTTCTGAACTACTAGGTATGTGCCATACATTTTACAACATATCAGTTCCTTTAGATTCACTTTTGTAGATTTCAGGAAATATTTCACTATAATAATAAAATGCGTTAAAAACGATTATACATATCAACAGTGAAAATCAAATTTTAATATTATTTCTATAAACATTTTATGAACAATGAGTGAATTATTTACACTATGTATGTGTAAGTTTGGGCATTTCAGACTTTCTTTAATCATATTTATACTCTTATTTTGTAAGTGATTCAATTTCCTGTATTTTATTTTTAATCTTTAATGTGTAAGAAAGAATTTTCAATGTTCATTTGTTAAAATTATTTTTGAGAAACTCTTTACATATCTTGTTTTATTCCCCTCTGTGATTTTATCTTTACCACAATATAAAAATCTTCGTCTCCATATGATTTTCCTATGCCTTTCAATTTAAAATGACTATCCTTGTAAGAATTGCCATATCATCCAGCCATTCAGATATTAACAAAAATGCTTGTTATTACATGGACGATATATGTCTGTATATTCACGATACTCAACTGAATCTTATTATATAAGTTGCTGTCTCTCTTATTCTATAATATGTATATACAGTCGACTCTCACTAATTCAAACTTTGAATAATACGGACCTCTCGCTAATTCGAAGTATATGCTCAGCCCCTAGGAAAAGTTCTTGATATTTCGAACTAAACAATACTTTTTGGTATACTCAATATTTCGAAGTAAATCTGCAGCTGATCAGACTGCAACACGCAATATATATATAATTCAAAGTTATCTTAAATAGCTCTCAACAATTCGAACACTCACTATCATGTAGAGTCCTGTAGCAAACGGGTTGGAGCCTACATGTTTGCGTTGTATTGTCTCTGCGTGTCTCCCCTGTAACGTAGCTCCTTTGATGACTATCTACTTACCATCCCTTTTTTTATGTTTCTTGGTTCTTAAAGCAAAGAGACACTTTTATTGTTTCCTTCTTTAAATGGTCAATAGATCGGCCGCATTTTCTGCCAGCTGTCCATATCTATCGTTTAAGACGTGGCCTTGCTACGGATGTGTTCAGAAAGATGGTCCACTAATGTGAAAAAGAGCTGTGTAGGATTGTGTATTATGCATCGGATGACATGACGGTTTATCACAAATCTGTGTGACTTATAGCATGTGGCACCAAATAGGGCATGGGCCGGACTGGACACTGCCTTGAAGAACCAATGGTGTTGAAGACAGTATCTGAGGAACCGATTACTTATTAAATAGATTTTTAAATATAACAGTTTTTTGCCAAAAAGAATTAATTATGTACAGTCTGTATTCTTTAATAATTGTTTTTAATACATAAAAGTATTCTTGTAATACAGAACTTTTAACTTCTGTTTAATAATTATACTGTATACTAGCTGGCCCGGCCCGGCGTTGCACGGGCTTTTACCTAGGGTATAACTTAAACCCCATGTTAATTTCCTCCTTTCTTTCTGACGCCAGAACTTTGTGTGGGTGTGACGCGTACGATGTGATTGTAATGCCCGTGAGTGCGTGTCATGGCTTTCTCGTTTAACATTTTCTCTTCTCTTAACAAAATCAGCACCAGTGAATAATTTAATTAATTTTACCAGTGAATAACTTAATCCCCATGGGAAAATTTCCTGTTTCCCTCAGGACGATAGCACTTATGTGTGTGTATGCGCGATGTGAGTGATTTCTTTAACTATGACATTAAAACTCCCTTTTTCGAAATTTGTTCTTGCGTTGGTGTGGTGTGGTACTTAGGAGAGGTGGGTAAAAGCTTAGGTGTCGTCCTCGTCACTTGATCATGGTTGAAAATTTCGAGGTCCATCGCTAAAAACCCTCGAATTGGCGAACAGTGCGAATTTATAAATCACTCACTAACTTTTCAATTCATTCGTTGCAATTTTTTAGTCCCCGGAAACGAAAATGTAGCCTTTTTAAAAATAGTTGTATGTTGAAAAAAGACAGAAAAGTAGAAATTTTTCAAATTACAAAATTTTACTACTATTTTAAATCTCAAGTAAAATTGTGAGGATATTTTGAAATGTTCGACACACGGGGAAAAAGTTTCATGCAATTATCTTTATAAAAGAAGAAATTATTAAATGATTTTTTTAAGTATTTTGAGTGTTTTGTTAAAATTTGTTCAAAAAAGTGTTTGGCTTTTTATTTTTTAAATCACTGTTCTAAAAGTTTTAAAAATCATTTTATTTAAACGCAAGGATTTTGATTAATTTTAGAAAAAAATCATAAAATATGAAAAATATCATTGTTTTGTAAAAAAAAAAATTTTTTTTTAAATCCTTAAAAAAAAGATATTTTTCGGCATTTTATTTTTTAATGACTGATTCTAAATGATCAATGAACTTTTTAAAAATCTTTTTCATTTAAATTCATCTATATTTATTCATTTTAGAAGAATTCAAAAATACAAAAAATTAATTATTTTATACTAATATTGATTAAAAATATTAATTTAGCAAGTAATTGTGACATGCCAATTTAGTGATTTTTGATACATTAATAACACGCAATTAATAATGTAGAATTTTTTATTGAACATCGCTTTTATTTTTTCTAAGGAAATTATGCTTATTTAACTGAATAATTCAAAAAAAAAATTTCGAAATGGCAAATTTTGCGTTTTTATTATGAAATTATATGTGAAAAAAAGATTTATACATTAGGCATTATTTTAAAGTAAACTATAAGTTATATGAAAGAGAACAAAATTTGTACTGATGAATATTTTAAATGAGTCTCAGAAATGTATTGAATACATTTTGTCATCTTAATCTAACATCTATAATGATTTAATTTTTAAAATTATCTAAAGAAAAAATGACGAAAATTGAAGCAAAAATAACTTTTTTACTCGCATTTTTTTTACTCGCCAAATTTACTGATTTCCCCCTGTTTAAGGCAGAACTTTTTAGTGTAACCCTTGAGTTAGATGCGGTCGACGGTTAAACAGTTCAAAGGTCTTTGGCGCAAAACTATTTTTCGACTCCAAGGTTTGGCTAACTGTAAAATCGCGAATTTTTTATTAATTTTGTTCATTTTTAGGGCATAATTTTTAAGTTAGTGCTTTCAAACTTCACAAATTAATTGCAAAAATAAAGAATTTTTAAATAAAAAAATGTGCAAAAAATACTGTTTAAATTATTTCTCGCAAAAAACGGTTTTTTAGGAAAATCACAAAGAAATTTTAAAATTCGTAATTTTTAAGCAATTTTTTCAATCTGTCTTTAGATTATGGATAATATTCTTTTACACATGGAAATAAAGTTTCGTACAATTATAATCATAAATGACAAAGTTATTCAATGTTAAGTTAAAATTTGAGTATTTTTTGAAAAGTCTTTTAAAAAAAAGTTTTGGGAATTTTATTTTTTAAATGACTGGATCTAAAAGATAAAGGCTTGCAGTTATTTAGTGTAGAATATCGTTTTAATAACACGAAAACAAATTCATACGCAACAATTTAGAAATAATTCGCATAAAAACGCATCAGTTTTAACCCTTTTTAAAAAATTCTTAAAAAAGTAGAAAATATAATTATTTTGCACAAAAAAAAATTATATCATATTGTGGCGAAATAAATGATCTTTCCGATTCTGTAATTAATTTTTGTCTGATTTCAACAGTAAAAAATTGGATGGCAATTTTAAGATGGTGGAAAACGTCGGATCACCGCTCGGCCGAAACGGAATGGAAGTTCTGCCAAGTAAACAACCCTCAGGAGTAAAACAATTAGGCGTTTTTAAGGTGTTTAATTAATATCTTTTCAACTAATTGCAATATCGGAATGAAAAATAGTTTACGTCCTATTCTCAGACCTACTGAATATACGCACAAAATTTCATAAGAATCGGTCAAGTCGTATCGGAGGAGTTTGGTTACAAACACTGTGACAGGAGAATTTTATATATTAGATAATATGTACTTTTTAAAAAAAAATGCTTTAAAAGAATTGCATACATTGTTCAATTGTTGTTTTATTAAATAGATTCAAATTTAAATGTGTTAGAAAAAATTTCTCCTCGAGTATTTTGGGAGTTTTTTCCTACCCTCTTGATAATGCGAACTCTTTATAATTCGGACTTTTTACTGGTCCCTCCAACTTCGAATTATCGAGAGTCGACTGCATATGTAGTAATTCCCGACTTAAATCATCCCTCGAGGGATTATATTTAGTTCATAATAGTCTTAAGACCTCCAAGACTTCCGGTGATAAATTTCAGTTTATCCATCTAATGGGAAATAGACTGTTTACTACAACTTTATCTCTTAAAAACTACCACTTTCGCATTTTTAAAATAAAATGAAGCAACATGGCAGCACCCACGTATTCTGACCAATGATAGATCTTAACGGAAATCGTATGATTCTAAAAGCTTTCGGTTAAATAAATTATAAAAACTGAGATCTCCAGAGCAAACAAGGAACACTTTTGTCCTTTGTAATGTTTGTGAGCATTTTGTTGTTCGTGTTGTGGCTTTATGTTGTGATCGTCAACAAATTGGGAATTTTAAAATACCAAGAAGTCTCCTCGTTTCAACGACTGCAATCAGATGAAATATTCTCTCAGTAAAATGTCTGCCCAGTAAGAGCCAAAAGAAATATTTACTAATAGCTGACTACAAAAATATAAAAGGAAAAAAACAAGCACAGTACAATGATATGTTTTGAACATAACAATTTTCCTTAAATACTAATTTACCATTGAACGTCGTTACATTTCTTCTTAATTTTAGTATAATTCTCTTGCATATTTCCAATAGAGCTGTCAATTTTGTTTAACTTGATTACCGATTCTATGTATTAAAAAGAAATAACATCTGAAATAATTCAGTTTTTTTTAAAGAGATGTTAAACTGTTACGCACACAAGTGGAATTTTAGGAGTATTCTTCAAAAAATGACGAATATCTTATTGAATATTTTGTGAAAAGTGGCAAATTATTTATTGATTTTTATGATACAGAGAATTTCTGAATACTTATTTTTGCTTTTTCAACTTGATGGTGATCCTCTAAATGCTCGAGTAACTGAAATTTCAACAGAAAAAGAGTTGACGTTTGTTCTTTACATCTAGAAAGTCGTAAAATATTTCGTCAAATATTTCGCTAGAAATTCTCAGAATGTCTAAAATCAAAGATATCCGATAGCTCTTGACTACGTAGGGTTTATATATATGTATATATATTTATCACTTTTATATAAAAGCACGTAGTAGAGATTCCGTGCCTTAAATATTTCTTAAAACACATCCGCAAGCAAAATTTTCCATTTGCGATAATCCTTCCGTCAATAGAATTCCGTCGAAATTGTTTTATTTAAAAGCTTTGAATTGACTGTGTCTGCTTACATGAAATTTCCATCTGAATTATTTCCCGCTCTGAAAGTTACTACATTTACTTCTTACACAGAAAGATTCCTTTTCAACAAGGTTACATCTCAACTTATTCCATTTCCTATCCTAGCAGTTTGTTGTAATCGATATATGCATGAAACAGTTGTCTTCTAAATCTTTTATTTGAAGATGCTTTTGATCGGATTATTTAGCAGAAAGGATTTTCTATTTTATAAGCTTTATCGTTTTGCGTCTTTCTGTTTCAGTTCTACGAATGCTACATCAATACTGCATATGTATTTGTATGTTCACATGTATTTGTATGGGTATATACCAGGTGACCCAAAAGTCCGTTATCATCTGAAAATTCAATAATTCACGAAAAAATGTAAGTAGTGAGTAAAAGTTGACACATAACATGGGTTTATGAAACTAAGAAAAGGGCAAAACGGCCAACACAGATGGACAGCCAAACATCAGTGACTTCCCATGCCAATAGTGTATAAAATGAGCTTAAGTTGGAGAGGAAACAGTTGCATTAGCAATTGTGTCACATTAACCTTACCAGAAAAGGCATTGTTAGTAAAGCGGAGAAACTGTTACTAAGCTTTACGATATTAACGCTATGGGAAAGATCTCGGCGAACATGTTTAGGTGAGAATCGCGTGCTGAGCCATCACTTCGGTTATGCGTGGCCTTCCTGGTCTCCAGACTTCAATCAGCGTGATTATTTGTTGTGTGATTACCTGAAGTCGCACGTCTGCTGCGATCATATGACCTCATTAGGGATGCTAAGAAACAATTTCCGATGGCAATTTCTTACTATACCTACAGATAGGCTATGCAATGCTATTCTCAATATTGTTTCCTCAGCTACAGGTATTGTTGAAGAATGACGATCGACATGCAGAACATTTGTTATAAATAATTCGTTTATTGCTAAAAATCAGTTGTTATGCTAATTATTGCATCGTTATATAAAGCGCTATCTGTTGGCCATTTGTCGAACTTTTTGTTTCAACAAAACCTCTGTCATTTCAAGCGGTGTGTTAATTTTGACCCCTCTACCTACTTTATTCCATAAGTTATTAAACTTTCAAATGTTATTGGACTTTTGGGTCTCCTGGTATGTAATTATGTGTGAATATATATATATGTGTATGTATAAAGTCTCGCATCATAATATTATGACTATACCGTCAATTAACATAGTCACAGTTGTGAAAAATCGCATGTTAAAAGGGCAAACCTGTTTATAGGATATGTATAAATAGCTCATTTATCGTATTGCAAACGTCATTTTAATAGAAAAAAAAACACGATTTAACATATTTTGAAAAAAACATGTTCATCGGATATCGAACACTTAAACCACTATTTTGGTGAAATGTTCGCTGAGTGCCATAGTGCATGTATACAATAAATGGAAAAATGAACATGATATGCTTGCTGTCTTGGCTTGCAAACAGTGGGGCAGACAATTAAAAACCACAGACAATTAAAAAGAGAGGTGAACGCCACCTATACAACGTTTGACTTAGACAGTTCGACAAGTTAGCATCGTTACATTTTCAGCTCAAATGCATTAACAAGGCACAGGAAATCTGTCGAGGATAACCATGTAAAGTACGTTATTGTGCATTGGCTTCCGCTATTGACTTTTAATTATAGCACCCTTTACAAGAATCCATCATAAAAAATATGAATTTGCATTGCTGTAAAAATATTGAACCGTAGAAAAAGTTTTTTCTTTCCGATGAGTTTCCATCTTACTGAATCAAATTAATGAGCCCATAAGGTGTAGGAGGCAGTGTAATGGTTTGGAACACATTTTTTGACAGGTTTTTGGTCCTTTAATTTGTCTATATATAGTGTAAATAGCTATGCGCACTTATCCATCCTAGACGATACACCCACACAAGGCAATAGTGTATCCTGTGGATTATAGGGTCTTTCAACAGGATTATACAACTCGCCATGGGGACAAAATTGTCCATGAATGGTTCGGGGAGCAGGGCGATGACTTTTATTTAGTATAGTGACAAACAAATTTCAAATATCAGTATCCCTACGAAAGTATGGTGAATATCTAAATGGGCATCAGCAGCAAGAGCCTTACCTTCGGAATTTTACGAGTTTACTTAAGACGATACACCCACACAAGGCAATAGTGTATCCTGTGGATTATAGGGTCTTTCAACAGGATTATAAAACTCGCCATGGGGACAAAATTGTCCATGAATGGTTCAGTGACAAACAAATTTCAAATATCAGTATCCCTACGAAAGTATGGTGAATATCTAAATGGGGCATCAGCAGCAAGAGCCTTACCTTCGGAATCTTTACGAGTTTACTTGATGCTTTGCTATTGTCATGGATAAATATTCCCAATTTTAGGCTATTTCAGATATTATATACAATGTTTGGAATGTGTATATATGTATATATTATTATGTTATTTGTAGAATAATGCTTTTATTTATTGTCCATGAATTTATTCGAAATATACATTAGGATAATATCACATTATTAACAATTCAAATTATCATCGTTTTGAAACATCTTTAAAAAATAATAATCATATTATTATGCAATCAAGTTGCATTGTATAGTTCGTTAGTATGGCGAATGCATGAAACAACTTATTTTATGCATAATATGATTCAAAGTAAATCTACATTGAATTCAATGTGGCAAGTCTGTATATTGCGGATAATTAAAAAGCTCTATGTTGGTAAAATATATTGCATAAAAAATACAATCATCATTTCTGAATTCCACAATTACTATAAGTAATTAAAATGTACATATAAAAGTTACCAATTAAGATTTGGCCTGATACATAAATTTTTTGATGACAAACATTTGGTAGAAGTAATTTTGTGTTTTTACATTCAGTTGAAATAGTAACAAAAGTAACTATTTTTCGTATCGTTGTTAGTAAATCTTCGGAAACTTTAACATTAATACGAGGGATGATCAGAAAAAAAAGGTTACAAGCCGGAGCATTTGAAAACTACATATTGTAGAGAAATTTTGTTTTCCTAGAGTGGAGACAGATGCCTCCAGTTGTCAGGGTGTGCATATAGATAGTGAAAATTTCGCAGACGGTCCAGGACGATTAAAATGGCAAGACGCTTTAAAAATTTGTCTCGTTTGGAAATGCGAGAGTGATTCGATTTTTATCGGCAAATAATGTATCCGTATCTGACATTCACAGTCAAATCGTAGAAGTATATGGTGAAGAAGGAATGAGCAGATAATAATGTAGCGAAATGATGTCGCTCTTTTCATCCTGGCTGACAGGATATGGAAAACCGCAATGTAGCAAGGAGAAGCCATCCAAGTCTTTCAACGACAGAAATCAACACAGCACGAGTTGAAGAAATGATTCAAAATGATCAATGGGTAACTGTGCGAAATCTCGTTAGGGTAGGGACTTAGCTATGGTAGAGTGTGGCATATCGTCTCTGATGTGCAAAGATATTCCAAGGTGTGTGCCCGCTGGGTTCCACGTTCGTTATCCGACGAATGCAAAGCCACAAAGCATTCTCACATTTCGCAGCGTTACCTTTCTGACAGTAAGCACTTCATCGATCACATAGTTACAGGGGACGAGACTTGGATTCATCATTTCAATCCCCATATGTAAAATAGCAACTAGGGACTGGAAACACTCTGGATCACCAACGACAAAGGAATTAAAAGTTACACTCTCTGCCGGTAAATTTATGGCAACCATATTCTGGATCCATGTGGTGTTACCTTGATCTATTAATTGGAGCGTGGCCAGATCATCAACGCAGATCGTTATTGTGCCATTTTGACAAGGTTGCGTGAAGCCATCCACCGCAAACGCCGGGTATGTTGAGTAAAGGTGTCAACGTTCTGCATGGTAATGCAAAGTCCCATACTACTCAAGGAAGGCAAGAATTATTGCAACGGTTTAGGTAGGAAATCTGAAGTCACCCTCATACAGCCCAGATTTACCACCCAGTTACTATTTCCTGTTTCCTAGGTTGAATGAGCACTTATCCGGCTGACGGTTCACTTCAGACAGTGCTGTGAAAATATCCGCCGAGATCTGGCTGAATGGACAGGGACCTAATTTCTACCAAAACGGGTTAAGCAAGTTTGTTCTGCGTTCTGTTAAATGCCTAAATAGACTTGGCGATTATGTCGAAAAGTGATAGGCACGTATGCCTCTTAATTCCCTTTTGTATTTCCTATCTATTGTTAATAAATATTTTTTTATTCGACTTGTAGCCTTTTTTTTCCACCCCTTGTAGTTTTAACTTTGAAAACATCATGCTATCCTTTAAAACAGAAAACATCCTCCAATTTTATCTTAACCAAATGGTTGTAAGAGAAAAATTTTAATGCATGTTCTTTACTTAATTATCCACTCAATTTTGAAAATCAAAAAAATAAAAGTTATTTTTTAATTAAAATGAAATTAATTTACAGACGATTAGAAGAAATAAATTATTTATTCTTGCCAAATCTTTATATAAGCTGTAAAGATATTTTATAAGCGTTTGAAGACCATATCTACTACAAACATTCATTGTTGGCCATACAAAACGCAACAAGAAAGACAGGATATAACAAAGCCAGATTTATTGGAGATTAACACAAGGTAAAAAGGTGAAATTACGAGGTGAGGTAGGGAAGACGATTAATTCAGGATTGAGTGCTACCGTCACGGCTGGCATTTACCGTTACTATATACTGCGGCATTGATAAGTGTCTGTGAAAATTGATTGTATTCGACTTGTCGAAAAACGGCACTCAGTTCTTCCGTTATATTGTAAACTTTGGAGGGCTATGCGAGTTCACGATACACTTTTGTGCTGAAATGCTAACCATTTGCACATCTCATTTGCATACACCTGGCAGAAATTCCTCATGGTCCATGTACGAATTTTGTAAATATTCCGGACACTTTTTCATCACATTAGTATGAATTGTTACTATAAATGGTCAACTTAAATGGTATCTCAAACGGTATTCTTTTTAACTAGGATAACTCTTGCACAGAAGCACTACTTCGTAAAAAGCGAGTTTATTTCTAGGATATTGTTTGGGACGAATAATGGTACTTGGTTATTTATAATAATTTATTACAAATTAGTATGTATGTATAACATAAATCATCTTAACTTGCCGTTTTACTCCCGAACTTAAGGATATTGACGGGGCGGCTATTTTTTTTAGAGACGCTATGAATGAATGCGCTTAATATAATGCATTCTAATTAGTTAAAACTAATGGTAACATTTGTTGCTTCCTTTCAATGAAGTTCAATGACAATATGTACTGTTTGCAAAAAGAAACAAAAATGGGCAGCAGCAGCAACATTGACTTAATTTCCGCATTCCCTTTTAATTTTTGACACGCACACTAAGTGAGGGCTTTTGGCAACGGACCTCATAATTTCGAATGTCGTTTAAATGACGAGGATGACACCTAAAAATGCACTCCAAACTCAAAGTGCATTGATCTTCGACAGATTTAACGTGTGCTTAGCTTTTTGTGTCTACACGGTGGGACCAGAACTCGAACACATTATTTAAGAACACCGACCAGGAATTTGCGGCTGTTGCCATTAAACTAACACGGCCATCTCTAACTGCCAAGATTTTTACTACCTAATGTATAATTATTTTCAAAGAATAAGAAACTTGAAAAGAAAAGCAAAAGCAATGATTGTATAGAGCCTGATATGTTAAAATGTTAAAAAAGTAGATGTTCAAAATATAAGACCATGCAGGTTACCCTACGAATATTTTTACAGTATTTTGGAAAAAGTATAGGATGAATATAAATTGTGTAACTCTATCTCATATTTCTTAATATTGTACCTTTTCAGCTCTCTCTCTAATTTATTTAATACAACAAAATATATTCAAAATAGAAAGTACCATTAAATTCATTCAACGGAATATTTCATAAATATATTTCCTTGGAATTTGATACGGACATAAAGTGTATCAAATATACGCAGGTTACAGAACACAAAATGGAAGTTTAGATGAATAACGATTGTATTTAAATAAGTATATGACAAGTGGATAATCTGACGCACTGACATTTATTTTTTAAATTAGGGAAGTCCAACACTAATAACAGATGACAAGCGTGAAATTACGTAACTGGTTACAGATCATAGAATTAGGCCCACTTTCTTTTAAACTTATGAGAATCTTAGCAAAATATATATGTGTTGTAGAGTGTTGAATATTTGTATGATTCAATGTAGCGATACATTCATACAGACTTACACAAATGATACAGGAAACATTAAAACATCATGCTTGACTACGTAGGCGTGATTTATTCCTTATGTGTGATATCAATGTTTTTTTTTATCGAAACGTTGACGACAAGTTTCTTAGGACATGGATTTCAGTCAGGTGAAGAAGTAAAAGCCGACGTCTAAGATTGTTTTCATTTTAAAACAGATGTCTAATATTTGACAAGTGATAGTTTAATATAAATGTTTGGAATATTTTACGTACTAAGAAATTTTACGTTTCTAATTATACGTACTTTTCCATAGATGTAATTATGTTAGATTTTCATATATTTTACATGTTTTTTCGAGACATTTTTGAGCTGAATAAAATTAGTTCATATCTGGATTTGGATTTAATGCGTTTTCAAAATTAGATTAAAAAAAATGAACAAAATTTTTGGGTCTTTTTTTCTTTGCATATGCTTGATTTGTTGGTGGTATTGAAAATCAATAAACTAGCTAGCAATAAAGCTTATGCACAGTGATTAATCAAAAGGTGATGCATAAGAAAATAGAAGTGATTTTACTTTAAATCATAATAAAATACATGTTTAAATCATTTTTCGATATATTCCAAATTTAATCTGAAGTTTTTGAAATCAAATTTATTACTATTATTTATCTGAGTCATGATTCGGAAGTAAGGCAATAGTATTAAATTACAAAATATATGGAACCTTCATTTTATTAGAATATATTATTCGAATTTCATGGATTACTAAGTATAAACTGACATTTTAGTAGATATTTAACATTGTATATGTTAGCCATCTTATTAACTTTTTCCTTGCAAATTTTACCAATTCGTTTTATTATTGTTATATAAAGGATGCTAACGAGATTATATGTAACATATCCCAATAACCTGGGGGAAAACGTATTGATTACTATTTATAGATAAATAATAACTTATAGAAAAAAAATTATGAGTTGTGAGTTTTTGAAAAAAAACCATCGGTATATTCTTCATTACTTTCTGAAACCTCATTTTAAGCTGAAGCAAATAGTTATTTGTTATCTTGTAATAAATCATTTTTAGTTTAATAAGGTTGAATTGAATTATCAAATTTGCACTAGAAGTTTCGTCACCTCTGAAGTTTTTTAGTACATAAAGATTAAACTATTTTGTTTATAATTAGGGTTTCAATTAAAGAACTAGAAGAAACCTAACAACAAAATTCCTTTCGAAGTACAATTTAAATTTAAATCCAAGTATGTAGTGCTTTGAGCAGTAATTGCAGTGTATGCATTCTTCTCACTATGATTTAATTTTGATATAAGGTATTACTAATTAACTTAAGAGGTTATATTATACTTTTATTTAAAAATTATACTATTAAGAGAAAAAAGAGTTTGGAAAACACACACTCTTTTTCCCTAAATTCTATCATATGATGATAACTCATTTAATTAGAGTCATTCAATAATCCTATTAGGAAATATTAACTACTCAACTCAGTGGCTGGACAGCCCAAAGCCTACTGTGCCCACCTCAGAATACGTGACCTTGGGCCCTGAAGTGCATGAGCAGATGTTCTGGTCAGGTGGTCAGTCTGACGCAAAACCCCCTGTGTTAAGTTCACAAGCAAACTTGGCACTCATTTATTGACCCACTGAAGGGATGAAAAGCTGAGTCGGTCTTGCCCTTCCCGGGTTTGAACCTCGGACCTGTAGTGTGGAAATCGCGATGCACTGCCACTCAGCCCTTGAGATTTCGATTAGAAAATATCAATGGAGAAAAAAAAATTATGAGCCGAATGTAAGTTATGAAGTGACATTTAAAATCAACATTTTAATTAATAATTATTTAATATACATTTATTGTTTTAGTGATATTTTAATCCATTCGTACTCTAAATAAAACTAATTAAGTTAAATTGAAAAATTAACATAACTATTTAATTAGGTTTATTTCATATATAGACTAACTTTATTACAATTATTACAAAAAAGTTCTTACGAAAGTTCTTCAGTTTTCAATTCTGATAAAGTATACGGGAAAAATAAAACAGCAAACCTTTTTTTTTTATGTAAACCTATTTGACTTGATTTAAAAACATTGAGAAATAATTTAGTTTTCTTAAAATTTAAAAAAAAAATAAAATACAGTACAATAAATTTATTTTAATAAAGTTATTATTTTAAAAGATGTGTCCCACATCGTATCTTATTAATTTATTTCAATGGAATATCTCTTAGTGTATTGAAATGCTTTCGGGTGAATATTTGCTTAAATCGCTTACCTTTACTCTGTTGTGTCACTTTGTCCCTTAAAACGCTTATTTGGTATATCGGACCGAATTCTTCAAATATTTTCGTCAAATCGCTTTCATTCCAGTGTCTTGGTATTTGACCAACAAACATTTTGATTGAGTCTGAGTCTGGTTGCCCGCTAGAAGCACTCATGCTGAAATAAATAGAAATCTGGATTTAAAATACAGTATATGGGCTCGTATATGGAGTAAATTAAAGTCTCGAATAGTTCAACATATTTATATAAATTTGCTTAGAAAAATTAATTCATTTGAGGATTCAAATGTTCAACATTAGCTAATTTTTTTTAAAAAAAACTTTAATAACGTATTGATCTGAAACGTTAATAATTTTCATGTTTTAAATGTAAAAAAAATATATAAATAAAAGTTCTTTAAAGTTTCGGGAGTTTTTATAAAGTAGAGAATGTGTGGAATAATTATTAAATCCTAAATTTTTTGGTATTGTTTCGTTTCATTTTGTATGGAATTGCATTAAAAAGTCATTACACGATTTATTAAAAAAAAACTTTTATTTAATGTTTTTCACAAATTTTTTGATTGCCACCTACAGTCACACAAAAAAGTATTGGGACACTTGGCATGTACAACTGTAAAGCCATTTATAAAAATATTTATCACATTAAAGCAAAATCAAAATGAATTAACAAATATTTGAACATTTGGTGCACAGTATATAAGGAAAATTTTATTAGTATTATAGAATTATAATTTGATGTAGCTTTTCAAATATAATTCAAAGAAACATTGGAGTCAAAAAAGTATTGGGACACTTTTGAAATGAGAAATTTAACAAATATTCAGCGCATTAATAGAATTTAATTTCCCACCACTTTTTTTAGACTAGAAGTTTAAACATAAGCATTTCAAAAGGTAAGATTATTTATAGCAAAAATGGCGATAAACAAAGATATATCAGTTGGTAAGCGAAATCTCGTAATAAGTCATTGGAAAGAGGGTAAATCAGTTCACTGTATGGGAAAAATCTTGAAATTGAGTAAGTCTACTGTTTTTAACATCATTGACAGGTACAAGAAAACAAATATTTTTGAAAACAAGCAAAGATCAAGGCGTCCAAAGATATTTAATGCACCTTAAGAGAGGTGGATTGTGTGTGTGTGTGTGTGTGTGTGAGACACACACAAGTACACATTAATCTAAGAACTAGTGCAGTAAAAATGTTCGGAAAATCAGTAAATACTGAAACTGTCAGAAAAGCTTTAAGGAAATATAAGTATTATGGCAAAGTACCTCAAAGAAAGCCCTACATCAGCGAAGCAAATAGACAAGCTAGGTTGGCATTTGCTAAAATATATATAAGGCAGCCAACAGAATATTGGGGAAATGTAATTTTTGTTGATGAAAGCAAATATAACATTTTCGGATCGGATGGCAAGCAAAAAGTTTGGCGGAAATCAAGTATAGCAATGCATGCCAAAAATTTACTGCCTTCTGTCAAATATGGAGGGGGTAACCAAATCGTCTGGGGCTGCATGGCAAGCTCTGGTGTCGGGAACTTACATTTTATTGATGGTATAGTGAATAAATATGTCTATCTTGACATTCAAAAGAGAAATTTGAAACAAATTGCGAGCAAGCTGGTAATCTCAGAACAATTTATATTGTATCAAGATAATGACCCAAAACTTACTGCAGATATTTGTAAGTTATGGGTCCTTCACCATTATCCTGGTGTAATTAAGACTCCTGCACAAAGTCCATACCTTAATCCTATTGAGCATGTGTGGAATTCCTTGCAGCAAAAACTATATGATAACCAAATTTCTAACAAGCAGAATTTAAGAAAATATTTTGTCGAAGAGTGGACCAAAATCGATGTATCGTTTTGCAAGAAAAAAATAATCCAATCCATGCCAAATAGACTTCGAGAGGCCATAAAAAGCGAGAGTGGCCAAACAAGATATTAATTTCTAAGTTTGAATTGTTTTCTTAATTTATTGGGAAGTGTCCCAATACTTTTTTGTGCACGTTTTTTAACTTGATTTCTTTTATTTTCACCATAATTGAGTCAATGTATGTGAGTTTTGTTCCTATTATTATTATTTGTATTTACCAAAATAACATGAACTTCTTTTTATCGGATTCATTTGTTTGTTTAAGTAAAATATTACGATTAAAATCTATGAACTGGTAGTATGTCCCAATACTTTTGTGACCGACTGTATGTATTAGCAAAGACAGTTTTTGTGCTCAAAACGTCTCAAAATTCTATGTAATTTTTTAAAGGTAATTCTAAAAATACATGACATGATTTTAAAATGCTGCTCATTCTACTATAATTGGTGTTTACAGAGAAAAATTGATTTAGAACTATGCCAAACTGGGCATAGTTAAATTTGCACTGGTGTGCAAAAATTAAGGACGAAGTCGAAAAATTAGCATATCAGCTGAACGAAGAGGCAGAGCGGACAGAAAGACCCATCAGGAGATTAAGTGAGGTGATGTACGGTAGCACATGCGCAGATATGCAGGTAGACGTAATGGGGGAGTGTCTGAGTAGTAAAGCATGTTGTCGGTGTAAGATTAGTATTTCTGGCAAAGAAATTGCACACCGTATAGCAGTTAAAATCACACCGAGTTGCTGCCTCAGCGAGAAATGGCGAATAATCAATCTGTTAGACGACATCTGGATGCTTTTACCCGAGGTCGAATCATTGGGAAGTTGGAGGAAGGTCGCAGTGTGACAAGTGTGGCTGTAGAGTTCGGAATTGCACACAGCATCGTTTCACGACTTTGGAGACAATTTCAAACTACAGGAACAGCTATCCGGGGGTTCAGTAGTGGTCGTCCACGAGGAACCACATCCGCAGATGACCGGTATATTGCCTTACAGGCCAGAAGAAACAGGCGGCAGATAGCGGGAGAAATCGCTAGACACAGGCGACTGGACGACCGATATCGCGTTTTACCGTGGCCAGAAGACTGCATGGTGGTGGTTTGTTTGCACGACGCCCTGTACGGTGTGTACCTCTAACGCCTGCCCATCGGAGAAGGCGTTCTCTGTGGTGCCGGGAACACCGGAATTGGAGAGACAATGAATGGGGACGAGTACTCTTTACAGATGAGAGCAGATTCAGTCTGAGTAGCGATTCTCATCGCATACTCATCTGGAGAGAGCGGGGAAGCCGCAATCATTCCTCGAACATCATTGAAAGGGACAGGTATGGAGGTGGCGGTGTTCTCGTTTGGGGAGGCATCATGCTTGGTAGTCGTACAGACCTTCACATCTTCGACGCAGGTTCAGTCAACGGGACCCGTTATTGTAACGAGATTCTTCTTCCATATGTGCGTCTTTTTAGAGGCGCTATGGGTCCGCAGTTCCTTTTCATGGACGACAATGCACCATGTCATCGCACAGTAGCTGCCGAACAGCTCTTAGAGAGTGAGGATATTGAACGTATGGATTGGCCGGCACGATCTCCGGATCTCAATCCCATCGAGCATGTATGGGATTTTCTAGGCAGACGCTTGGCAGCTCGTACCTTACCACCAGTAACGATTCCGGAGCTTCGATTGACGCTGCAAGACGAATGGGCAGCAATGCCTCAACAACTCATTGACACCCTCGTTCTCAGCATGGGCAGACGCTGTGAAACCTGCCTAGCAGTCAGGGGAGATCATATCCCCTACTAAAGACCGGATATTTCTTGCTGGACACCCATCACAGGGATGTTTCGGCCTTCAGTCGCATTGCGCTCCATGCTACTTTTTCAATAAAGCTTCTTTTTATCCCTCTGATTTCTCTTTTAGTAAGTGTTGCTTACATTACTCATGTCCTTACGTATTGGGGATCTTACGGTATTAAATGTGTTGATTTGGAATGCTTTTGTACAAAGTTATATTGAAAAAACCGTCTCGTCTTTAATTTTTGCACACCAGTGTATATCAAAAGTTGGTATGGGTCTCGTGATAACATGATTGATATTCGTAAAATACTTTTTTAATGAACGCTTTGAAAAATGTATAAATTTTAAATTCAACTATTTTATAAAAAGCGAGTATTGCGTTGATTCAAAAATGCATATTGACTTTTGTTACTAATATGGATAACAATAGTTAGAAAAAATTATCACAAAGCATTTGCCACAATAGATACAAAATCTTACCATTTGAAATGAAGATAAACTAGTAATTTTTTTTCTGAGATAATGTAATTTAAAGTTTTTATTTGCCATTGGGATGTGAATAAAAACAAACATAAAATCTATCATATATCTTGTTTCTTTTAAATTAGAGCTTTCATATTTTGAAAATTGTATAAAAAATAATTTATGCTAAAAATATTTTATTTGAATTTCTGGCCGATATTGTTTTAAATTTAATCTCATTCAGTATCCACTTAATTCATTTTATGTTTATTTATATTCGCATAAGAATAACATTTTATGCAAATATTCACTAATTTAATTTGCGCAGTCATTTATCAAAGCATATTTGAAGCATAATCAAATAAATTAAGAAACAATTAATAATTATATACCAAATTTTAATATTTTTTTCTACCAGAGGAATTATATTTTATAGATAGTTATATTATTTTCTACTTTTTTATTGAAGCAATTAATCCTACATTTTATGGTATAACAATTTAATAGATACAAAACCAAGAAAACAAACTGCTTCATTCTAAATTCAAAACTTTTGCAGTGACTTCGTATCTTGTTAGCATGCCCACTTGTACAAATCGACAAAGCTTCTTCTATTTTTTCCCTACCTCTTGAAATAAAAATTTACGTTTTTGCATTTAAGAAGACACAGAATTAAAAAGTTGTATAAAAATATACTAAAAAAAAGAAATTATAAAAGAACTGATTGTCTTAAACTATTAGCTCCACAGAGAAGGATTCTTTTTTACCGTCCTTACAAAAAATTTCAGACGACAAGGATTATGTATAAAAAACCATGAAACGTTTTTCTAAAAAAACTAAACGGAAGCCTCAGTACTAGTTCTAGTCCAAAATAGAGGAATAAAAGAATTTTATGCATAATAAATGCACAGCAAACTGATATGCAAATACAAAAATGTACGTTTTTTGCAACAGTTGATTCTTTAAAAGTAAAAAAAAAAATCAAGTACAAAATTTAAGAAAAAATTTAAAAATTCAAAATGCTTTTCGAAAAAGTATTAAAACGTTTATTTATTTGAAAAGAAGGTTATTTTATTGATAATTTGAGGGTAATTGAAATAACTGTTCATAACTTCCTTTTATTTTGATGTTAAGATTTACTGTGAGCCCTTATTATAGACTATCACCAAAATTTGATTCAAATAAAAATGTTTCTTATTTTATGCAAAATATTTACACAATAAGTCCTATCAAAATTCTTCTTAATAGAAAATCGAACTTTCTACAAAAATTAAACTTAGCTAAATGCTTCCTAAATTTAGTTGTTTCTAACTTTAAAAAATAATTTCATTAAATAACAATACCTCGATTTAATGCTACCCCGACTTACGCGAATCTGGAGATACTCGATTTTTAAAGCTCCTTGATTCGTCTTTTGCTTCATGTTGACAATTTATGAGCTCATAGTTCGTCAATTGTCAGCATGAGCAGGGTATTGAAAAGGATTCTTTAGACCCAGTCTAATGAAAGGATCGAATGACGGTTAGGAATTTGACAAAAGACCTCAGAGTTTATTTTTAAAAAAGTTACCAGTTTTACGAAGTATAGTACGTATATTTTCAACAAAACAAGAAATAAAAAAATATTAGCATGCTACGAGGAAATTTTGCGGGAAAAAAATCTTTGGGCCAGCATACTACTGTTTTAGATTTTATGAAACCTTCTATATCAAAATAACTTCGATTTGCGATTTTGTATTTGTGTTATCTAAGAATTCATTAATATTTTTTTCTAAACTACTACTTTCTTTCCTCTCTAACCCCAGCTAAAAATAATTCGCATTTATTTATTTACTTATATGTGAAATTATACGAATTCGATTTACGTGGTTATATCAATCTGTCCCATCTATCACGTAAGTTCGAGGTATTTCTGTACTGTATTCACACAACTAAATCAATAATCAAATGCTTGGTATTAATTATTGATAAGTTTTTCAAAGATATTTGGTATTTTAGTCACATTTTGTTGATTTAAATATATTACAAATACTTACTCCTTTACTTATTATTTTTTTATTTAGTGGGAGGAGTACAAATTTTTAAAATATTCTACTCTACATTTTTTATAATCAATGCGTGTTTTCGGTGTATTTTGGGTCTAATATTTATCTACAGAGTTGATCTAAGGAAGTAATTTTAATTTCTAATGAATGTAATAAATCACATAGCTTTTGCAAAAGAAAATTATATATATAAAACTTCAAAAATTTAAATATTAAGGCATAGCAACTAAATTGAAGATTCAAAATTATTTTCTTGCAAAATGATTTGTGCTTGGTTTTTGAAGTATAGCTTGTATATAAATTTGAATCGAAATGTTAGGTAATTTATATACATAAGCCATTTCTTTAACAAACATTTATTCAAATTTTCATTTTTAGATATATATTTACGAAACGACTTTATATCCAAGAGACGAAATATTTATAGTGTAATTGAAACTATAAGTATATTTCCTCTATAAAAGAGAGAGTTTGTAACAGTTCTATAACTTTGATCGTAACTTTTGTTATAAAAACGTAAAAAAAGTTTCCAAATAAAGTATTTTTTGAAGATTATTATAATTCAAGGGGTTCTTTTCTTATGATTCTTAGTTTCTTTGTGTTTTAAATAGGGTATAATATTTTTTGAACATGTTACTTATGCAGAAGGTAAGGAGAGAAACAAAAGTTTCTTGATCGATACTCCATATATAAAAGACAATTAAACTGCTCTGCTGCTTATATTTGGTTTTTGACCTTTCAGATACATCCATTTTTAATCAAAAGGAAATTCAACTGCTGTAGGAGCTGACATAACTGCTTATTGTAAAATGAATGAATACCACGATAGAAAATAACTCTATCAATATTTCTACTATTCGTCACTCATATAACATATGTTTTTGAACAATCACTTATTTATATTTACTCGAAGTTTTGTAAACAAATGGGCTTCTTTTACTTAAAGTACCTGTATGTTTATATATTTAGAAAGCTAAAAATAATCCGAAATTTTGATTAAATTATAAAAGTAAAAGAAAATTTAAAATGTTAAGAAATAAGTTTTATTCTTGAGTTTTCTTGTTTGAAATTATACCGTAATTTAATATTATTATTTGATATTCCGTATTAATTTATTTCTTGTAGTAAAGCTTGTTAAGCTAAATTTCCTACACACTTCAAATTTGTTTCTTAAATAAAGCAGTATTGCTGAAAAGACATTATTTTTTAAATAGACCAATGTAAAAAACTATTTAAAAAAATTAGTTTTGGGTATATAAAAATATAAGTTTTTTATTTCAAATTTTTTAAGTTGAAAAGAAATTATGATTACATGTATTTAGAATTATTTAATTCCTGAGAAATAATTCATTTATATTTATTTGAGTCAAAAGATTCATGTATTTTTAATATTAAATTCAAAATCGTGAGAGTTTGAAACAAAGTTAAAAAATTACATATGTCTTAATTATTATTTTTATGATAGGCAAATGATGCAAAGGTATATTTTGAGTGAATTTAAATTTAAACAAAGCATTTGCTTCAAATAATACAATCTATACATATAAGTTTAAACTTCGTGAGAATATACCAAAACATGCAATAACTTGAAAAGGATATTACTTTTAAAACACACCAGTGGATTTACATAGCAAGTAATACGATTTTCCATCCTTAAAAATGCAGTTTACTATATCTACATTATTATTCTGCTCATCTTCATATATGTTCTTGATGTATAAGGAATTACATTCACAGTATTCATAAGACCAACTAGTACAACTAGTACCGATAATATTTCCAAAAACATTTTATAAATAGATTGTAAAGCTTCAAAAGCATTATAATTTTGAAGACCCTGTCACGGTATCATTATCGTGACATGTTGATTTCTCATAGTGGTCTTTAACTGTTAGATGATAGCGTATGTTAAATTAAAATTGAAAAATATTGAATATGTTGAATTGAAAAAAAAGTAGAGTTTTAACTTTATAGAAGGCATTGAATAATGAAAAAAGATGGAAAGTTTATTATGAAATTAAGAAACTACGTTTAATATTAAAATATATTTTAGTTTGCTAAAACATTTTGAAATGTTCCCATTTTATACAAGCATCAACAGAAATCTTATTAGACAAAACGAAGGGAATACTTAAATGAAAAAAAAGTCATTGAATCAAGGGGGAAAATACATTATTGTTGAAATACGTCAAACGCTAAGCAGTCGCAATAGATAATTTGTCAAACTATAATTATTTGTATAATGAAATTCGGTGGTATTCTACTTATTTGTATTTTCGAAATGTTCAATTTTCTATGTATTTTTTTTTGGATAAATAATGTGTATAACTTCATTTTGATTAGTTTTTGTCCATCACTAGAGAATACACCAATTATGTTCAAACAAGTACCACTGGAAACTATTATTTAGATTTGTATATTGCCCGTACATCTACAATAAAATACTCCACAATTATAAGGTGAGATATGGAAAATTCAGAGTTTGGTAGAAATGAAAGAAATACATATTTGCTTATTCATTGAACTGAATTTCAATGGTAACTATTGGAAATTTTATTACGTACTTATTTATTTGATTTATAATGTTCATTTCCTCCGGACTAGACTGCTGCAAAACTTTTCTATATGTATTATATTTAAATACATAAATATGTCCCTGTAGAACTTGCATAAGTACATTTGTTATAAAGCAAACAAAGCCGAAGGCACTAAGAAAACAATTGTTTACTATTTCAAATCTGTCTCGATTAGTTGATACTTAAACACGCATTTATCGGCATTCAATAATTTTGAAGGATACATTTGAGTGTTTTGCCTTTATGAACAAGCAATGAAAAATTCGACTCAATATAAAATGTTCTTAAGTGATTTTCTTTCAATGGAAAAGCTATAATGCTTATATTACTTTTACCTAAAGTATGTGATCATAAATCATAAAGCCAAACATCTCAGAAAACGAACAAAAGCAAAGAACATCATTTAAAATGGTTATTGCATGTGTCATTTATTCTTAATGTCCATTTAGGAAGAAAATATATATTTCATTGAGTGAAATGCTGTGTTATGGCAAGAGACATGTGTACTGAAAAATGAAATCTTTGTTATTGATAAGTAAAAGTTCTGAAAGACATAGACCGTAAAAGCTAAAATCTAACTCAACAATACACACAGTTTAAATTAAACCATTTCCCATATTCCAATAAAAATCTCATTTACCTCATCTCTCATAAATTTATCATTAATGATTTTATAGTTGTTAGTTATTAATTTATTCTATTACTGAAATTTTTATTTCCGTGTTTATTAAAGCGAGTACAATGGCAATACTTTATATTTATAATGGGATCTAGTTAATTAAATATTTTTTTATTTCTATGCATGTGTGGATATGTATTACATAAAAACATCTATAACTTAATTTTATGTATAGCTTATTACAAAGTCAAATCAAAAGTATCTCTAAGTCTTTGAAACTGCAATTTCAAATCGTATGTAAGTTTTCCAGCATTGTAAAAAAAGAAATTCGTAAATATGTAATAAAATCTAACTGATATCTGTTTGAAACCAAAAGCAAAACATTTTAGAACTTTTTTTAAAAAATATTCACTGTATAAAATGAATGTTATTGCTAATCTAAATTTGAGAAATTATAACTTTCCTACAAAAATAATATTATTCCACGATCCATATTAAACTTAAGAATCTTATATTTAAAAATTCATCCATGTTTTAGCAGAGAGGTCTTCTTGGAATATAAAGATTTTTCTCCAAATGGACATGAAGAGCTTAAAGTTTTAGTTTCAATTAATAACGAAAATAATTGAGATCATCAAAGAATATATATGTGTGTGTGCCGAAAATAAAATTAGGAATCTAAAACGAATTTTTTTTTTATTTTATTACTACTACAAATTTTTATGAACGATAAATATTATGATTGTATTTCATTGAAAGGCAATAACAAACGTTACAATTGGTTTCAACTAATTAAAAGGAATTATATTAAGTACATTCATTCGTAGCATCTCTAACCCATGTGTCACATTATTATTCCTAAGTTGCTGAGTGAAATGACTGGCTACACCAATTTATGTGTTACACATCTATACCTAGGTGTAACAAATCAGTAGAAATAACGTAATAACGTTATTCGTGCAAAACAGTGCTCCAGAAATAATGCCGTTGTTTTATGAAATAGCACTTAGGCGTTGGATGGAGTTATCTAAGTTAAAAAGAATATCGTTTTGACACAAGACTTATGTGCCATTTAATAATTTGAGATATACATTATTGATTTGTGTCCCATAAAATGCATACATTACCACTTAAAATGTAACACCGTGAAAAATGTACCTAAGAAGTGTGAAATTTGTAGCGTGTGTACACTTCAGTGAGAAATATAAAAGATTTGCATTTCTGTACAGACGTGAGAACTGAAAGCCATTTTTTAACAAGTTGAGCACAATCAATTTTCACAACTGTTCCAGAGACTCTTATCTCAATGCCATAGCATGTAGTAGCAGTTACTACGAACCGCGGTGGCAGTACTTAATACTGAATTAATTGTCTCATTTACTTTAACTCAACATTTCACCTTTCTACAGCGTGTTATCTCTCCAATAAATTTTTCTTTGGTATATCTTCTTCTTGCTCCTGCATTTTGGATGGTCAGAATGTCGCAGATATATCGTCTCTGTTACAATTATGAAATATTTTTTACGACTTATGTAAAAAAATGGCAACACAATCAGAAATTTATCTCTTGTTAATGCCTAAACAACTAAATGTCTTTTCAAAATAAGAAAATATCATTTTTTTGTGTTAATTTTCCAAACATAGTATGTAATATAGAAAAGAACATGCTTTAAACTATGTTTATATAATGGAGTTTCTACTACAATCAAATCTGAAATGTTGTAAAAGTTTCTAAATTTTATTAAGGTATCCGGCTACCCTAAAATAGTGAATTTTGCCAAAAATTGACAAATAATTTTTTATTCTTTTATTTTATAGGCCA
This sequence comes from Trichonephila clavata, assembly GCA_019973975.1. Lineage (NCBI taxonomy): Eukaryota > Metazoa > Arthropoda > Arachnida > Araneae > Nephilidae > Trichonephila > Trichonephila clavata. The sequence goes on along the minus strand of BMAO01019114.1, from coordinate 77,822 downwards.
TCTTATTAGCTTTGTTAAAATACCAAGTTTATTATTTTTCATTCTCATTAGAATAAAAACTACAACTGTTTTATTAAAAGCAGGTGCCATTACTTTAAGCAAGATGTCATACATTAAAACGCGTTTTACTCGAAATGTGTTTTATTTTTTTGAAAATGCTCAAACGGGGACAGTGATTTTTAAAAAAGTTTTGAAAATAATTAACTGAAATTTTTTGTCTATGTTTTGCGTATTAGTAGAAGTGTTTTAAACTTCAGATTTATCAATCACTGTTTTATTATGTCCCTTATTTTAATATAATCACTGTTTTTCAAGCAATTTCATATAATAACTAAGATAAATTGCTCTAGTTTTTGTAAAAATTAAAATATTTCTTATCCTGAAGGTCATTTCAAAAAAGAATAACATAGCAACACATCAGAATGGAAAATTTGTCTATAAATTTTTGGTACAGAATGGGCCGCGTTTATGTTATTTTTTGTAAATTTTTACCAATTTTTTTCTATTTTGGTAATAATAATCTCTTTTTCTCTTCTAATTTTAGCATATTTTTCTTAAAATGTACCAAACAAATCTAAAAACAACAACAAAAAAATCCCCATACCTCCATTTAAAAAAAAAGTTTCGCAAATAGTCGGATACCTTAAGACCACGCTATATTTGTTCAACTATCAATGTATTTTATTTGTTTATCACGGCGTTGAGTACTATGAATTTCTTTCAGCTGAATAAGCAGTAAGTATCTCAATATAATAATTATTTATGTGTTTAGCATCGTTTGCGTAAAGCAATCTTCGATTACAATACCATTAACATCCGCTGTTTTATTTGACTAAGCATACACCAAATACGGTTCCCCAAGCTCCGCATTCAACTAATTTGGCACCATATGATTTTTTCATATCAAGGTTGAATCATCTTCTTTTGGAGTCTTTTTAAGAGTTCGATGATCCAATCAAAGAAAATTCAATCCAAACTTTCAAGAGACTGAATTAAAACGACTTTAAAGCATGTTTTGAAGTTTAGAAAAAAGGTGCATTGAATTCCTAATTGAGTATTTTGAAGGAGATATAATAAATTTTTGGGGCAATGAATTGATACCTTTTGTTTTATGACAGAATTCCGAGCTCTTTTGATTACCGTAATATATTCCAAAATATTTACCCTACGCAATTTTTTTTGATAAATAACTTTCATTTTACTTATTACATATACCTTTGTTGGCGCTGCCTCAGCTTCAAAAAATTAATGACAATGACGTTATTCATAGTTAAAAATACACTTAATACTATCCGAAATCCTACAATGCATAAACAGGGTGTTGCCGAATTTAACCGACAAATTCAGAGAGGTGATAGTAAACAGCATAGGGATGACAAATCACCATAGAGCATGGGGTCGCAAAACTAGTTTATTCTTAGTAATTTACAAAATTAGTTATGAAGGATGTGATGTTGAGAGTGGAATGAAAAGGGAAAATAAAATCAAGAAAATCATTTACTAGATGTAAAGCATGTTTACAATACGAACAACGCGTACGTCATAGACACAGTGACAAGCTTTTGTCATACGAATTCTTCGAAGTTGCGGCCGTATAGATCAACGTACCGACGGACGAATGTTTGTCAGACGCGTTCAAACAAATTCGGTGTGATGGCGATGTCAGCTGAAACTACGACTATCCTTTACATAAGACCCTTCACTGCAGCCACCGATATTTCACAAACAAGCGAGTTCAGGTGGATCCAGAATGAGAAATGAAAGGGATTGAAGTCTGGGAAGCGTGGAGGGCAATCAACAGTACGGATACGTTCCAATACGCCTCCCAGGATATGTGGCAGGGAGGTGGTTACACACCACAGTTGAAAAATGTGCTGGTGCACCAATGTGCATGAACCACACGTACTGGTGCGTATTAGACTACACTTCATGCAGCCATTCAAGGTGAGTGAGTGAATATTAACGTCGCACTGTTCAGCTACACGAGGGCTCTTGGTGACGGTCCTTATAAATTTGAAGCATGGTCAAGTGACAAGGTTGACACCTGAGCTGGCATCCCCCTCTTCTAAATGCCACACTACACCAAAGAGAGGATGTTTGAGCTCTCGACAAATTTAACGTGCATCGCTCTCCTTCACGGTGGGTCTTCAGTTGTATTGGGCTCGAACTCATGAAATGCCTGCCACTATCCGTTACATTGACCACTAGGCTACCGCGATCTCGCAGCAACTCTGGGAAGAAATGATGTGAAAAAACAAGGTGCTTTGAGTCGTTGATGCTTTTGGGTAGTATATAAATATCCTCACATTCGCTTGACCAAATCTCCTCGTCTGGCTCATAGTCCTTCCGACGGCTACTATTATTGCAATTTTCCCTGACTAGACGTGGTATGTGGCCTCATGTTCCATGGTGATTTGTCATCCCCATACAGCCTACTATCACCCTTCTGAATTGTCGATCGAATTAGGCAACACCCTGTACTATATTAATAGTAGTTCATTTAATGTCAAATATGTCTTCGCAAGGGAAATTCGAACTCAATTGGATTGTCTTAAATAATATGTTCCTAAAATAGGTTTGCAATTAAAAAAACAAATGAAAGATTTGGGTCAATAATAGTTTCCCAAACATTAGACTGAAATGCTCTTGATTTTGAGTTTATGAAATCATCATGTGGCCCAGTTATCTTGAAATTCAACTGAGAAGTTGCTTTATTTATTTATTTATTCAGTTGTCGCTGTAGCTTTTAATTTTAAATTAATTTCGCACACAATTTATTGGAGGCTAATGAATAGATATTACTCGATAAAATCAAATCGACAACCCCCTTTATCCTTATTGCTTAGGTTCTGAGCTAGTCTTTCAAATAGATTTTGTTTTCAATTTATTACATAAAAATAATTACTTGGGTCTCATCCAAATATGATTCATTTTTTTTTAAATTTGAAAATTATCATTAGCACTGAATTAATTATTGATGAAAAACTAATTTTATCTTAAATAAATTTGATAAAAAAATGGTAGCTAAAAAGTCAAAAGTGATTTCGCAGCATTTTCCCTAAACATTTTTTCGTAGCATTCTGAACCACTTAATTATTATTAAAAATAATTAAAATTTATCCTGAAGTCACTAACTCACTTTCAACGCCATCTATCGTCTCCGAACTGAATCTAATTCATTTAACCTAACCAAATATAAAAATACTGCAATTTTGAGAACTTTTATTCGTATAAAATGAAATTTCTTTCTTTCTGCCAGTTATGCAACAATTTATTTTTATCTACTGTGTATTAATTATTCCCCTTAAAAGTACTTTGCTCACCAATTAATTAAATTAAGCTTTGTATATTTTGAATCGGCCACATTTATGTGAGGACATTTAAGTTATTCACAGGTTATTAAATATCACTGTCCTTTTTAAATGAGAATACATATCAAATATAATAATATTATTTTATATGTTTTAAGAATATTTATGTCAAAGCAATAAAAACTAAGAAAAATAATATAGGGTAACTAATTCATACAGTTACATTATTTTCTATTCTCACGTCATTTCCTTCTTTCTTTGAATTATAGAAAAAGAAGCGTTTTGAGTTTATCATCAACAAATAAAGCATTTGAGAAAAAAGTAAACTTAAAATAAAAAGTTCAGTTTAACAATTCCAATCTTATTTAAAATATAAATTATACACTTTGTTTAACTGTTTGTTTGGTGCTAATATTATCTACTTTAAACGTTGTGGAAAACGAACAGGTGTTCCTGGGAAATCAAGGAAACACTTTTTGATTAAAATTTAACAAATTTATGGTAGCTAGATGATTATTTAGAATTACATTTAAAATAGGCATGAAATAAAATAACTATTTCTTGTAAACTCATATTACTTTATGAAAAATAGATACTCATGAACATTACGATGTCAGACTGTCGCAGAAAATGCTTTGATATAATTCTGAAACTTTAAACCAAAGCAATAAAACGGAAAAAAGTATCTAAAAAGAAATGAACCAACCCCTGCCTTTTTTAGAGCTATTTTGCTTAGCTATTAATGATCCGCAATTGAGAAACTCATTTTAAACATTACCTGGTAGTAAATAGCTTTATAAGATATCCTAAAAAATGTCTTGTATAATTTTTTTTATTACTCGATGAAAATAAAAATTAAAGAATTTAGAGCTCCAATAAGGTTGCACAGGATTTGCTTATTCTGTTATCATACTATATAAAAAAATCATGACTTATAAAGAAATAAATATTAATTAACCTCCGTTAACGTTATTTCGAATAATTTTCTAGTATGTTACTTTTTTTAGAGAGTTTTAAGCAAGAAAAAAAAACTTTATGTGCATATTTTCTATTATAAATATAATAAAAGCTTAATTTTTATTTGAAAAAATTGTAATTATTCGATAATTCATTAACAAGTATTGTCTATGACAAATTCTCAAATAATTGTGATATAAGAGAATCAGAGAAGAGGGCAAAAAAGCAAAAAGTTATGTAAAATAATTTAAAGGTTGATTTTAAGTAATGACTTAGCTTCTTTTAATTAACCACTAAAAATCCACGAATGACGTTTTTTAGTAAATTTTTAATTAGGTAACTTGCCTTTTCGTCAGTACAAGAACAGTTACGCAAATTTTAAATTTCTTTATTAATATTGTATGTCCCTCCTCTGATTCTCTTTCATCACAATTATTTTACAATTCCTCACGAAAAATACTTGTTCATGAATTATCTGAGAATTTCAATTTGCTCAAAGCAGAACCAAAGTGTGCCATCTAAAAGTTTTAATTAAAATTTCCTTTTAATGGTGTGTTTTGGTAGTCATTTGAAACTTCCTCTGAAAAATGCCTGAAAGAGTTGCAGTATCTCTTTCGAAATATGTCTAATTAGTTCGTCTTAAACATAACAAATATTGTCGGTTCACGTTCACTTTTCTCCTAATTAGACGAAAATATTGCTCTTATGCACGATCAGGTTGCTTCATTTGTAAAAGTGCATAAAATCAAGACTAGTTTACCGACAAGTAAAATAAAAACAAAATTAAACTTTTCAATTAGGTAATGTATCCACAGAAATGGCCTATTACCTGGCATCTCATTGTTTGGTGATAGCTAAAATACTTGATTTTAAGTTCCAAAGCAGGTTTAATCGCCTTAAGTACGTTGTTTAAATTATTGTGCGCTAAACTCTGGCCGAAAATTAAATTGCATTTCTTCGAACAAAACTTGACGCTCTTTTTGATAAGATCATTAGTTAAGAGTGATTCAAACACCGTTACTTCGCTTCAGAAAACAATCACCACCCCCTTTTTGTATCTAAAAAACTATCCATCCAAACCTATCGGAACTTGAAGAATAAAAATAAATAAGATAAAAAAAATAAGTCCGAAGTTATAAAAGGGAAAGTGAAAATAGAAAGAAAAACTTGAAAACAAATCAAGTCCGCGCTTTCTAATTCTCGCACTATTTGGGCTGTAGCTTTTCCCACTGATCACCCATGCGTATCGGGGCAGAATTGATCTGTGATTTCTCCAGCTAGACTTGAAACGGGATGTATTTTTCTAAAGAAACTGCTAGACTGGCTATATACTGTAAAAGTAGAGGCGGGTTGTTAAGGGGGGACTTCTCGTACTTGTAGATTGATTATTTCAAAAAAGAATAGCATGGAGAAAGGGTAGTTTTGTTTTTAAGAGGAGTTTTTTTTCCTTTGCCCTCTTCCAATTTGGGAGGGATTTCCCAGTAATGTACAAATCTAAGATTCGGAAAAAGAAATTGAAAATGTAAGAAACATTCCCTTTCTTGTTTCTGGGAGTTAGCATGAAATTTCCGCAGAAAAGAAATTTCAATCATTTATTTTATTTATTAGCTAATATGATTTTCTAGAATTATATTTTATTATTTGTAAACATCAATGATTTTTTTAAAATATTATATAATACAATAATCATCAGTCTGTTTAAATATTTTCTAAATTATAATCCTTCGGCTATTTACAAAAACCAAATTGAGTTTATGTGAACTGGAACTATGGTGCTTCTCTTTTGATATGGTGAATGATTTCATAATATGACATTTAAATTTGAGTTTAGCCTAATTATATAATCAAGTTCTGAGAATATGACCAGATTATAAGAAGTGCTGATGCACAAAACATGTAACAACCAGTTTCTTATTGTCATTAAAGTAAAATAAAATAATCTTGTTTAAGACATAAAATAATACGAGTTACAAAACTGTATTGGAATATGCACGAGTACAAAAGAAATAACCATAAAAGTATATATCTTTTGTATATTTCAAAAATCGTATGAAATATGTATACAATGTTATTTTAAAATATAATTCCTACAAGAAGTTTACTATAAGGAACGAGGATATAATATATTAACTTCGAAGAAAACTACGAAGAATTGATTGATATTTATTAAAAGAAAAATAAATTTATCATTTGCTAATTACTTATGGGTGTGATTATAAATTTACATTTATATCATTTATTATTTAATACCTTATTTGATAATTTTAATATTAAGAGATTTATAAAATAATATACTGTTAAATAAAAGTCTGTTTATTTTTGCATTTAAATGAATACAAAAGTCATTACAATTCAATTAATGTAAGGTTACATAACACATAACATATATATATAGTATTACCACTTTTATTTCCCTTTATTTGTCTATATATATTACAAAGATAGCAAAGATAAATTGATTCCGATTATTTTAGCAACATCATAATCCATAACATTCTATTATATTTTCCTTCGTATTTATATTCTCTTAACATCACATTTCATTACTTACACAATAATTCCTTTTTTCTCGAAGCTCAGTGTGATAAATAAGTTTGTTTTATGTATACCAGTATAAATCCAGTAAAAGAAAAACTAGTATGCGAATAAGTAGTACACATATAAATGGAAAACATTTACTCTTGCTCTTGCTCGTATTACCATTATTTTGTAACCATAAATATTGCAATGAATAATAATATTTAGGTTCTTCATCTATTAAAACATTAATCGCATATAAGGATCGCATTTGTTTGAGGTGTTTTAAAACCTTAAATAAAAAAAAAAACTAGATATATTCAGTTAAAAATTTTGACAAATAAGTGGAATTTCTCTCTCAAAAAAGCTTTATATTTTATATACTGTTTCTTTACTTTGTTCATTCTTTCCTTCTAAAAAATTAACCTCAAGATTTAATGCCTTTTATTTTAGTTTACTATCAACACACTAACAGTTTTTGTATATAATTTTATAATAATATAATATATATTCGAGGGTCATCCAGAAGTAAACATGAATAAAAAAAACAGAATTTATTGGAGAATAAGAAATATATATAAAGTCAATTAATTATTGGGTCAACAAAGAAACATTTTATTTTAGTTACTTTTTATTAAATAGTTACAATTAATATAAATATGTTTATACATATGACAGAATCACAGCATTAAGTAACAAAACAGAAAGGAATTTTCCATTTTCCTTTCAAAAAATGTTGCACTACTTTTTTGTTTTTGTTACTATTTTTATTCATTAAATAAATTTAATTATTCTAATAGAAAGTATAGTAAAAGAGAAATCACATTCTTAGAAATTACTCCATCCCAGGTGGGATTCAACCATAATTAGAACGACCTTTAGATTAGAAATACAACGCGCTATCCATTGGACACATTGAACGATTTTCCCTTCTATATATGGTGTCGGACTATTATCTTTGCTTGTTACTATTTATTCATTTTTAGTTTAATTAATGAATTAACATTTGAAAAAACTGTATAAACATCAAGTGTCATCCTCTACAACTGTGATCACCAAAGTGGTCTATGATGACTGATGACTTGCAAGGGGTCTAGGAGAGTAAAAATATAATTTGAGGGTCCATAAGGTGTAAATGGGGGTCTACGACAGTTTCTCTCCTTAAACCAGATTTTGCCTATTTAACACATTAATTTACTAAATTCAATGAGGTAATTTGCAGTTATGTGACAGAATAAAATTTATCAAAACAATGACCATCATTTGAGCATTTCTTGCCGGAATTAAGCTAAAGAAGTACGGACGTAACGAATTTTCCTAGTTTCTCAATTGGTCACTGACAATCTGCCAGGAAAATGTCGTTTTAACCTGCGTTCAACATTTTAATTCCCTTTATTCAGAGTTTGAAACTAGGTTTGAAATTGGATTTACTCGGTAATTACCACAGAAGGCAATGAATTCCTATGGTCACATTAAAAAAAATGTCATATTACAAGAGGAACTGATCGGAATAGGAAGTAACGGTGATCTTAAAGTAAAGTTTAGAAATGGATGTCAGCAATTTTGGCTTTAAAGAGACATAACTGTTATTTAACTCGAATTATCGAGTACTGGAGAAAGTTTTTAATTGCTTTTCATAGTAAGGAGTTTTAGAGTGGTTGTCGGCTGGACACTACTAATCGAGGGAATTTAGGGTTAAACCTAACACAATTGATGACAAATGTTGAAAATTTGTTATTAAAGCACCAGATTCATTCCTATCATCATAAACATTTGATTTTTAATTAGTTATTTTATGTATCACTTAAATTTTAAATTAATTAGCATGTGTTTCTTAAGTTTCACTGTTTCCCATCTTCACTACAGTTAGAAATTTAAATCTTTTAAAGTAAGTAGCTCTTTACCAGCTGTTATAAACACATTTAAGTTAATACATTTGAAAAAAAAATTAATATTACATTTGCAGGGGTCTATCCCAAACCGAAAAAAAATAGCAAGGGGTCTATGAGACACAAAAAAGTTTGGGAGCCCTCAGCTCTCTCTCTCTCTACAAGTTCAAAAAATGTATTTGAACTTGAATGTGTGTGCATGTGTGTGGATGATTAGAAAGTATTTTATTTTCGATTGAAAATTCGAAGAAGATTATATATATATATATAAGGGAGAGAGTGAACTAATGGTAGGAAATGAAAGAAATACAAATCTGTGACATTTTAAGAACTTCCTTCACTTCCTATATTTAAAATTTTGTCGTATTTGCTCATAAGCTTTAGAATTTCTATGTTATTCTCTTCTACTACCAGTGCATTAAACCAGGTGCCCGAGCATTTTCCAACTTTTCATCACTTTCAAAGCGTTTACCGCCTAGCAACATTTAACATCTTTTCCCACAGTTTGGGGGAAAGATGATAATCGTTGAGAGCAAGATTCGGAGATTCGTTCTTTATGTAATGCATAAAATACGAGATTCAATGGATTGGCATCATAACTGTACATCAAGGAAATTTTGAAGTTCATGAGCAAATACAACAAATGTTTAAATGTATGAATTGATTATATGCATTATATATATTATAACTCAATTGATTATAGCTTCAAGGCATGTAAAACAGGTTTTTTTACAAAAAAATATTTCATAACTAAATGGTTTTTATCTTCTGGGCGGCCCTTGTGTTTATATATATATATATATTAATTTAATAATTAAAGAACAATATTTAAGAAGAAGTAAATCATTTTCTAAAACTTTATTTCATTAGTAATCCATTTTTAAGCAACTGCTTCTAATCCTAAAAAGTTTTTCCAATAAATGACAATACAAATAAAACTACAGTCTCTAAAAAAGGAATTTCAGTACAGATACACTAAATTAAAAATTTAATTCATACTAAAAGTGCATGACAAAAATATCCTTCTAATTGAAAGCGTTTTTTACTTTAATATCCATATTCAAATGGGGAAACTTTTCAAACTCTCACCAAGATTCTTAAAAGTAAATGAATTTAAAATTCGTATGAGCATAATTAAAAGTTTAAAAGTAGAAGGAAACACTAAAAATTCAAAAAAGCAAGCTCATCGTTTATTTTACAGCAGCAAAAATAAATAGCTCAAAGTTAGATTTTATAATTTTAGAATATTTGAAATGGAACTAAGTTTCACCTTTAAATATTCACGAAATTGTGTCAGTCCATATTATTATACCAAACACGAAGATCTATCTGACATATTACACTAGATGAAAAGTAGAATTTATTAATAACACCTTTAATAAACTTCTCTGCGGGCTATTTCCTTTTATGACTCAGCGTTTCCTGCCCCGACTGTCACGCAAAAATATTTATCACGATACTCTGCAATCGTAACGAATCAACAATACGATAAGCTTCGATATTAATGATGCATGAAATATTTATTGGATGCACGTCAACGGCATTTAGTCCTTGCGAAAGACATCCAGAAATTGCGATTGTATACAACACACACTTTTAGATTGTTGTAGTTATTTTAATGAAAAGTAATTTAGCCAACTAATTAATAATTACTTCATTACATAACAATGGAATACGTCGAGATTATTACAAAAAGAACAAAAGTAATAAACACAGTCGAATGCACTTTTTTGAATGTCTCGGTATTTAGAAGAATTACTCGATAATGCATTATTCTCACTGGGGATTCAATGGAATGTAATGTTATATATCGATTGTAATTACTATAAAATACACTCATCTCTTTTTTTTAAGTGGTCTTTTTTCCCGCATGATTGTGAAATAACAGGGTACACGAATTAAAAGATTTTTTTTTTGCACCAACTTTTTGTTCTAGCACGAATTTTAAAATTGGGGATTCAAACACTTTGGATAAGAACGATTTGGTCAAATTTATGTTAGTTTGTGATACTAAAAAGTCGATAATGACGAAGTTGAAGTGGAATTTCAGATATTAAAAGCTGATTTAATTCGCGATGGCTTGAAGTTTGCTACAAGTATGTCAACGTAATCATAAGTTTAGCAGGATATCAAGAATTATTAAAATAACTTGAGGAACCATAAAAAACACACAAATAACAAACTTTGTAACAACAAAAAAATGAAGCCGTTAATAACGAACGAAATTCTGCATTTGAATCAAAAACGCCAGTGTGCTAGACATATCTGACACGTCTACTGGTGACAGTATTTTTGATTCAGTTAGTAATATAAACATACACGCTTGTTCTCAAATTGCAAGGAATAGTTGTTAGTAAGTAGTTTTCTTCCTAATTTCATATGTATGCACTTACAGACTGAATTTTCACTGTAAACTAATTTTAATTTTGCTCCTAATAAAAATGAATTGTTTTCATTTTATAAATATGTAACATGGATTTCATTACTAATTTTTTGCACGTTTTTGTGGTTTTTTCATTTTACAGGATTTTTTAAAATTGTAAGACGTGCGACCAAATTTACCATAAGTCGCATTTATCTTTTTACACGTTTTTGTGTGTGTGTGTAAAAAAAGGAGTCGGGGGTGCTTTATTATATAACAGTGGAATACATTGAACTCAAAAAGAACAAAAGTAATAAACACTGTCAAAATGTATTGATCATTGAATGTCACGGCATAAAGAAGAATTATCCGGTAATGCATTATTCATTGGTGATTCAACATGATGTAATGTTACATCGATTTTAATTACAATTAACTATTTCGTAATTTGGCCAACTTTGTATGTTTAAAAATTAGTTTTTATTTCCTAAGTAAATATTTAATTTTAATAATATTTGCTGAAGAAGCAAGAAATGGAAATTTGTATTCTTAACAGCAAAATGAAGGAAATGTATTATTAATATATTGTTGGATTTATGACGTATTTAAAAGGTTTTAAAAAATAATCTTACAATTTGGCTTTAAATAATGATTCAATATAATTTTATTTAAGTAAAACAACACAGGGTGACATTTATAGTCTGAAGCAAAAGAAGAAATTTAAAACTTATAAATTGTTGTAATTTGAGGAAAAATTCCAAGTATAAAAGAACATGAACTTTTATAGCAGTGAATTTATAAATATCCTTATGTTTGTTTTTATGTAGTACATTATTTTCTCAGTTTAAATATGCAAAAATATTTTCATAATAATCTTTGAAATATAAATAAATCTTGACAGAAATAGAAAATGCATAAAGAATATTGAATCTGCGAAGGTTTGACAGCCTTAGAAAATAACCTTGCAGGGAATTAGAGTTTGACTGAATTTAAAATTGATAATCTTTCATGAGATGTTATTATAAAAAATAATTATGCAGTTACTAGTTTTAGAAATAATTGTGTGTGTGTGTGTGTGTGTGTGTGTGTGTGTCAATAAAAATTGTATTAGGAATCCCTTTTTAATTTGTTTTACTTATATTTGATTACTATTTTGCAAATAATTTAGATTTTGTGCGTTAATTTATATTTAAATAACCTTCGTAATATATGCCGTGACACACAGCAATTTATATTCGTTTATTATAAAATAAGTAAAAATATTTCTTTCTCAAGTTAAGTTTATCAAAATTATTTTGAAGAGATAGAATTCAAAAAACAATCTTTCAATTATTTTCCCACTAATTCACTTAACAATGAAAAATATTTCCTCAGGCAATCCAGCTATAAAAGTTTTATGAACAATTTATCATATGTCTGAATGTTAAAAAAAATTTTAAAAAGAAATTTAAAACAACAACAGAAACGCTTTATTCCCACACATTTGCTTTCTTTAATTAAAAAAAATGAAAGATCTTTTATATTCTACAGTTCATAAAACACGTCACCAAACGAAAATCAATTTCGTTCTAACAAATTAAAACCCAGCGTTTTTAATTGTATAGCTATAACTTTCAAAAATGCCTCAGCATCAAAAATATTTTTCTGCAATCAATTCTTTGACTTTAGGAAAAAAAGGTACATAAAAGAAAAAGAATCAAAGGAAATTCATTCTAGTCCATAATTACTTTTTAAACTAATTAACAAGAACAGAAGCCTTCCTATGGTTGTACAGAATAAGACTGCGCTTGCAATTCCAAGAGTGAAAAAGGAAAAAAATTAGAAGCCAGCAGTTTAATTATAACATTTGCAGCTAAATTTACGATAGTGTGTTTAAAATTTCAAACGATCACCCCACTGAGTGAATTATGCAGAAGATTTTACTTTTATTGAAGCAGGCTGGTAAGTAGTATTCATTATTAATTACGAAAGTAAAATAAAAAAAAGAACTCGTAACTGTTAATAGTTCATTTGAAAGGCCTGAAACTTGGAGGTAAAATTTTTATTCTTAAAATTTACATTCTTAGGTGCTTACTCTTCATCATTAACGGTTTATTTTAATAGAAAATTGGTTGGGTTGTTTGAAGCCTTGCTTTAATATTGAAAAGAAATATATCACTTTTCTTCGAACGCTAACAGATAATCAAATGAATTTTAATTTCCCATATATCTATTTATTTCTACTTTTCTATTGTATTTATTTCTCGTTTTTTCATTCCATTTCCTTCTATAAGCCACCAATACATCTTTGTGGCTTTGTAATATCTATAGTCAGAGAAGACTCTAAATAATTGTATTAAATTACGAATTACTTTTAAATATTAAAGTCTGATTATATTTAGTCAGTTAACTGCATTTTTAGAATTTTATTTTAACTACTTGAATATTAATCTTTCTGAAAGAGAACAAAAATTTTCTACTTGTATATTTAAGTACTACTTATTTTAAAACATTAATACAAACACTGATACCTTACTTCAAATCTCTTAAGATTTTGGAATCTGTATTTATGTCTAGAATACAATTTTTAAAAAAAATATTTCAATTTATATTATTTTTTTTAATTTATAATATTTTAGAAAAAGTTAAAGATAGGTTAAGGTAATACTAAAAGAGTAGTACAATCAGGGAATTATTTAAATAAATTATGCTACATTTATAGAAGTAATGAAATATATTAAGCATTTATTTTTAAAAAGTATCGCATATTGAGTACAAATATAGCTCTTCAAATATAAATTTTATAGCTATCATAGAAATATATGTTTCAGATAGGTGTGCATTATATGGATAAATATTTATTTATATGTTTCTTTATATTCAATCACCTTTTCATTTGTTCCTTTTCTGTTTCAAATATTTTAATATATTATTTTGCTTATAATTCACAAACATTCTTTATGTGTTTAATGTAAATAATCTTTTAAAAGCATCTGAATCGGTTTATGTTTATATAAAAATATCAAATTAAATTTCAAAAAATTGAACAATTGTTTAGAGAAACAATTCCAAACACACAAACTTTATTACTTGAAGCAAAAATAAACACTAGGCAGCTAAAAATTTATTAATTCCTTTCATTCCTCCAATAGTATTCTATAAGTTTCGAAATTTCAATTTAAGATCTTTCTACTTAAATTTCTTTAATATATAGTCATCTATAGGTAAATTTTAAGTTCCATACAAATAAAATGTTCCGTATTCCAAAATAATTTTGATAAAGTAATTTTTGAAACTCTTGGTTTTGAATCATTTGTTGAATTTCCCACAAACATTTTTCCATCACGATACACAAAAGAATGCATTACTTTTTTTGTAGCAGGAAATTTTGCTTCTGAATAGACAGAAGATTTATATTCCTTACATTCATATTCAGAACTGCTGAGCATAGAAAACAAATTTCCAAAACGCTATTTTTTTTTAAAATAAATAATGCAAAAATCCATATTTTTCACTGTAAATAATTTCTAGCATACAACTAAATTGGGTTCTACGCTTTTAAACCTTTTGATAAGTTAATATTTCTTCCAAAACATCTACTGAAAACTATTTTCACTATACAGTATATTCAGTCGATGAAGTTTTTGGTTATAATGAATAGCGCAGTGAAAACTAATTCCAGAAAACATATTCAGAAACATTTTTTTCGGAAAAGCACATTCATGGTTAGAACCGAAATTTAAAAATTATGCGTCTATGATTTGCAAATATTCCTCGTGTACATAAAAACATGTGAATATGATACAAAATTGTTTATTTTTTAAAACATTAAAAAGCATTATATATACGGTGTTCATATGGTATTAAAAGAATAAATTATTCGTGGAAGAGATTTTGTCTCCAGCAAAATTGGAAAAAGGAAATAATACTTATCGGTAATATACAGTCGAATCTCGATTTACCAAAACTCTATTTAGCAAATTTAACAATTTAGTGAATTTTTCTCACCCCCCCACCGATTAAAAAGAAGTCAAGAAACCTCTCTTTAACTAATAATATTCCCCCAAAGTTCTGAAATATTTCAATAGCCGATTTTTTTTGTTAGTTTGGATTAGAAAAATAATTGATTTCTTTTCAAATGACATATCTTTTTTATCCAGAACAGAAAAAAATATTTCCTTGGAGTAGAAATGTTTTGCGGGAAAGAGTACATCCCGTTATTAGACTTTTCAGGTGCAGATGAACCATGAGTGTTACCTATCGCATTGATTTTGAATAGGACATAAAATTCCTTTCCTGTTACATTTTCTTATGATTTACATTGTTTGGAAACTGTGAAAACATACCTCATTCAGTAGGATGTAAATAACGCAATATTTTTTTGCGTAAAATCTGTTGTGTTGTTGCTTATGCCACCTGATTGACAGTAGCATCAGATCAAGGTCCACGAAATTCATCGCGGCTAAGGGCTAGAATTTTATGCCTGTCATTAGCTTAAACTTTTGAGCCCCCATGAAGGTGACAGTGCGATTTTACTCGGTATAACACGATAGATGGTGACACCATTCGGACCCACGGATTTAACGAGCACGTTTTCCGTATATACTCGGTGGGCATTTGGTGGGATCAAGCATCGAACCCAGGCCTTCCGGTCTGGAGTCCAATGCTCTAACCACTAGGCTACCCTCGGCCCCGCGTAAAGTCTAAAAATAGTTATTTCGAGGCAGGAATCAAAATCTGGCCAAACATATATATTGTCAGTATTTAAAAGTTTCTAATTTTTTGGCGCGTAATGATTCGCTAATAATATTTTTAGCAGCTGAATAAAAAATGTGTAAATTCTAACAATGGATATTTTTTGTTTAGTTGATTATAATAGGATTTCCAAATGGTAAGTATTTTTTTGGACCCCGATATTACGAATAACCCTGAAATAACATTCAAAACGTTATGCTAGGATGAATTCATTAAATAGGGGTCTGACTATAATCTTCATCTGTAATCTTACGGTCTTCAAACTGTTTTCCGGAACCCTGGGGTCCCACGAGACATATCCAGGTGTTCAATGAGTCACAATAAAAAAAGATCGAAAAGAAAATTATAAATGTGTATGCAAAAGGGATTCCTTTTCTTTAAGTTTGTATACTTACAAATAAAACATAGTAAAACTGATCATTAAAACTGAAAATTTTATTTATGCATTGTAATTTTTTTCTGCAATACTCTTTTTAAACATTATTTATAATATAATAAAAGAATATTAAAACGTTTTTATCTTTTTATATATACTGTCTACTAGTTTGTGGCTATATTCTTTTCGTTAATACAATGTCTATCAAAACTAAATAATTTGCCTGATATAAAACGCAGCTTTTTGCATTGTGGAAAAAAGCACCTATAATAAAGTAGAGGATATAGCTTATCGACATATCATCAGATTCGTGTTAAGATCTAAACTTAAGCCAGAACAGCTCCTAAAATTTGAATGCAAATTCATGCAAAATACACAGTATTTCTCACACAGCTATGAACATTGTAATGTCATTCAGGTTAAAAATATTCCTCACCGTGAGTGGTTACAAAAATAAAGTATAAAAATTAAACGCAAAATATGTTATTCGATTGCATATAATTTCAATACAGACCTCGACAGTTAAAAAAATGCAAGCATATATCCCAGTTAATAAATATAATGCATCGGTTGGCGACACCTGTAGATCATAAATTAATATTAACAATGAGAAAGTTATATTAAAATCAGATTGAATTAATAAAATAACAAATAAAATATTTTTTTAATTGCATTTACATAAAGTACTCATTACATGTTGATCTACTTTAAATATTATTTTAAGATATATTATTCTAATTGTGTGGAATGGGGGTTCCACAAAAACACTTTATAGTTCTAGAGGTTCCATGAATTGAAAAAGTTTGTAGATCACTGGGTTAGAGCGTTTATTAAAACATCAAAAGACGTTAAGATAAGTTCAGCTCTAGAAACAGGTAAAATCGTTCAATAATTTATCTTTTATATATACATCTAAGAGCAATATGTTCAACTTATCTGAACTTTCCAATAATGATCTGCTTAAAATTGGATAGAAATCTGTACAGATTTCAAAACAAGGGAAAATGCACAGAAAGAGTTTTCCCTTTTAAGATCATCCTCAATCATGAAAATATTCGATTCTCTAGGGAGGGAATTTTAATTGCACTTTTGGAAGCGTGCTATTCGTATCGGTATTTATTGAGTCTTGAAGAATTGATGAAGGGATTAATTTTCAGAAGATTAACTCTCATTATTTTGAGTTCATTTTCTGGCTGTGAAATGAATTAAAAATAATTTTCTCGGCAGTTTATTTTTCAAAATATTCTTACAGATAATAAATTAGGAAAAAATAAAAGAATACAAATAGTTTCTCATTTTGATAAATCACTTATCACGCGGAAGATATCAAATTTCAAAAGATGGATGCTTATAAATTTATTTTTTGGCATACGAACGGTTGAAAATATGCTTTATTTTATCAAATTGGTATATTACTTTTCTTTTTAAGAAGAACGTATTAATTTTATTCTTTTTAGGAGCAAATAAATAACACAGATAACTGAAATTTTAGATGTGTGTGTTTGACTCTTTTCAATGTTTTATTTTACGTGATATTTTTTTAAAGATTTGAATTCATATGCATATAAAAGCAAAACATATTTTCACCCAAATATTTACAATTTTTATTGAGATTATAAATCACAATATATAATCAGATTAAATTTTAAAAATTTGACAAAATTTGTAGTTTTCTAGCTTTGTTTCCAGAATTAAAAATTTACTCATGTGTTACAGTTAAGTATTAGTATTTATAAAGATCTGGAATCATCTACTTTAAAACGAAGTGATTTCACTTTTCTATAATTATAATCCTTTTGCCTAAAATCATAAAATTAATATTCCTTTATGTATGTTTATAAAATAAGGATTAAAAATAGTAATGACAGTGTTTTAAAAGTAGTCCTTACAGAAGTTTTA
Source organism: Trichonephila clavata (assembly GCA_019973975.1). Classification (NCBI taxonomy): domain Eukaryota; kingdom Metazoa; phylum Arthropoda; class Arachnida; order Araneae; family Nephilidae; genus Trichonephila; species Trichonephila clavata. Next base: position 59,777 of record BMAO01019114.1, on the reverse strand, counting down.
ATTTTCTGGTCATAAGAATAACACTCAAGGATAATGCTACAAAAAAGATATATTTTTAGCTTTTTCTTTGCTTATTTCTGGATTATGTATGTATATATATTTCTCTTTAACATTATTAACTTACAGAATCTCCCCCAAATTTCAAGTTACACACACATATATATATATATATATATGTGTGTGTATGTATGTATATATATATAATTTTCTTACTGTCTTGGCTGGTTATACTTAGGTTTATAATTATTTGCATATATACATATATAAGAATTCACGTAGCATTGCTCAATATAGATTATAGTTTTCAATGAACATTTGTAACACTTTCAAGATTTGAAGAATTCTTGAAAAGTATCCTCAAATATCAAAGTCTACTTCCAAGTGTTCATTAAAATTTTTGTTTTTCTCTTAGGTTAATTATTAAAAATTAGTTAAATTAAATTTTAAAAAAATGAGAAATGTAAATATCATCCTTGATTATATATGTATATATATATATATATATATATATATATATATATTTGTGTGTGTATTCAATAATAATATATTCTAAATGCCTAAAAATTTAACGAAACAAAGCAAAAAGCGAACTTATAAACAGACGGTATAGCTAAAAAGTAAGAAAACCTCACAGTAGTACAATAGTACACTTAGCCATATAAACTAAGCTGGCAGGTTTTAACATTGTTTTCATGCCAGTCAACTTTCACCTGTAATTTTCCTATCCTACTTGACAATTTACTAAAAAAATAACTTTATTAAAGGATTTTTTCATAAAAAGAAAATATGTAGCATTCAGTTTTGGAACCAATTATTTTATTTACAATTTTATTGAATTTATGTACTAAGAAATCAGAATATTTATAATACTGTGTAATGCAGGACATTGCTTTAAATAATCATTGTTTCAAATGTCAAGAAATACTGTGTTATTTCCCTTTTGTGAAGACCAACAAGAAATATTTACTATTGCTGACACTAAAGTCCTTTCCAAAATTATCAGTAATAACTTTAGTATTGTCAGTAAAGAATTTTTATCCCTACTTTTCCCGCTTAGATCTTTTACTTCGAGAAATTATTTTATTATTACTATTGGGATACACAGACACACACACATATATATATATATATATATATGTATATTTATGTAAATGTATCTTTATGTGTATGGATATGTACATATGTATATACATACATCAACGCACACACACAAATATCCTTTACACATTAAATAAAAAAAGCTTCTAAATGTTTTCAGTTTTTCTGCTCCATTAAATGTTTTTTTTTATTAAAGTGTTTGTTATACATTATTCCATTTTCAAAACGGCAGAAATACTTTGTTTTCAGATTAAGGATAAGATCTGACAAAATATATAACAAAAACAAAAGCAAAAAAAAAAAATGATACCAAATCCTCACCAATCCTGAATTTTGTTGTTATTTCTTCAATAATTTTCTTTTAGCGCCACAACCGAATGCAACACTGGTTATTTATTAATTTTTCTTCCTCTTGGGTACGGCGTATTTCTAGACGATGAAAGCACCAGCCACCCGCATTATGTACGAGCCATATTTCTTTCAAAATACTATTTCGTTTCCGGTTCAGAAATTGCACCGACTGAGGCCTAAGAAGACTACAATGTCCCCAGGATTCTATTACCCGCAGCAAATTCGTGTTGTTGACAATTCGTCAACCTAAGTCTCCTGAGGGGAGCTCTGCGAGCTGTAACGGGTCCTTGTGCTTAATTGTGCATGCGTGTAACAGTGGGTTCACAGCTGGGCTTGACAGGCCTGCACCCATAACAAAAATTGAAATGAACACATAAATCACTAAACTATCGCTCAGTTACCTTATGAAAGCAGGCATTACTCCATCGAATACTGACAAAATGGATTAATTAAATGATCACAAGATTTCGTAATTTTAAATAGCGAAGTGTAAAACTTACTCTCTTTAAAATTTAGTTTGATGTTTTGTAGTTGATAAAACTGAGGAAATTTTTATGTACGTATATTAGCTTTGTTTCTTTTATCTAATTTTAAATTCAATAAAGGTTGGTTTAATCAAATACTATTTATGAGACTGCAGTGAATCTTTAAAGGTTATTAAAAATTTATCTGCAAGTATTATGTGACTCTGTGAATATGAAAACAGGATATAAAATTCATGCATGATTTTAACATAATAAAAGTGATTCTTAGAACGAATACGTCTGTAGATCCCATTTTTGTTCATATATGAGGGTGAGCCTTTATTTTCACAGTATTTTAAATATAATTAATACAACATTTTTTTAAAAAATATATAAGGTAGACATTTTTTCAGTAACGATCATTTTTAAAACATTGAAAATTAAGAACCTTATTGATGCAATAGAAAATTTATCCGATCCTTGGTATTTATGTTTATAAGAGGAAATTTTATATGGGTTATCTTGTTCAAGATCATATGATTTATATTTTCCATAATTAAAAGTTAGTAAAACATTGCTTAGAATAATTAGGAATAACTATATTATATAATAGTAACTAAGATATGAAAAATATTACATTAATTATTAATCAAATGGGCACTAATAAATCTTTATCTGTTATATTTAATCCCTTAAATGGTCTGCCCTTACGCTCTGTACGGGTATTGATATTTTCTTCGTTCTATCTTTGATTTGCACGTATTTTTAATTCTTATAATGAAATTATTAATTATAGTGTATTTAGAGATGCAGTTTGTCCATGGAACTGAAATACTTCTCATCCGGGTTTTTCTTTCTGGCTAAGATGGGAATTTTCAATTGAAAGTACGGATTTAGATTCTTGAAAATATTCGATAGAGAACAGGGATTGGCAAGGGAATGTGCAATTTGCTGCTCGAGAAAAAATGAAAATGGAAAGATATATAATCCAAAACTTCGAAATTATCTCTGTCCCAGTTGCAATGTAAGACTTATTATTAAACCATGCTTCAAATTGTGCTTGCATATATATATGTACATTTACACAAAATCCTCAACCGTTTGAAAATGAGGTTCGTATATGAAATTTTTTGTAAGTGTGAGAGAGCTATTTTAAGGCGTATGAAACATTTTTCATAGCATGCAATGTATACTTATAAAAAGTAAACATTTAGGGTTTTTTCGATTCCACAATTGTAAAATAAAAAATAGTGTGGAAACTTTAAAATTGAAATTTAAAATAAAATTCTTCCATTTCCACATTCTATTAAGTATTATTCTTAATTCGATGCAATATAAAAATGTGGCTTTTTTGGAACATTTTGGGCAAAAACATTGACCGCTTTAGAGGTTAAATTGGTATAAGTTTACTTAGCTATTAAAGTACTGTTTATGCAATCACTCTCTAACACAAAAGACATTTCACCTTCAATTCTTTCTGCTAAAAATGCAGATGTTCACAAACTTTTCTAGTCATAGCAGGTTATCGCAGCAACTAAAAAATAGATTTCATTAATGAAAAAAAATGCAAGTTACATAGCTAAACCCCAAAACTCCAAAATGGTTAGAATTATATAAGCAAATGCCTCCAGATTTTTTTTAGTATTGTCAAACACAAGATATACGCTGATAATGATTAACAAAGTGATGAGTGGATGATAAATATCTTCGAAAAATATTAATTAAGGTATGAATTCAATTAGCAGGCATACTGATAGCATATTGTCAATAAAAGTGAGGTTGGCGTTTTCTACTTCGAAAACCAATGTTCCTTCGTCCGCCGTGTTTGCTGATCAAACAAAACAAAAAAGCCCTTTTTGCTAATCATGTAATGAGTATCTTTAGAGTTATCTTTCCAGTGCGGGAACATGACATCAAGGGGAAAAGCTACAGTTATCTGACTTCAATTAAATATTTAATGTAACTAAGTATATTTTTAGAGGAAAAAAATTGCAAAGAATAAAATTAAAAGAAATATGTGGGGAGCAGTAAAAAGTAACTAAGATGCTAATTCAGGAGAAAGTCTTAAGATATTTTCTAACATTGAATATGACACGTCCGTTTTTTTCCAACTCAATACTTTCAATTATAAAATAATTGATTATAATGAATATAAACTGAATAATTCTAGGAAAAATTATTACTACATCATATAAAAGTAGGTGCTAATTATCTGTATTATTTATAGAAAACTTCTTTAAGAACAAACACTGTGTAAAAAATACGTTGTATACAAAAAATCATTGTCTAACTTATAGCCGTGTTTGCCGAGTTGTCATGCCAAAGAGTTCGGTGTTGTGGAACCGAGAGTTCGAATCCCGTGGTCCACTATAGATACTCCGAGTAGAGGGAAATAATATTCAATAAATTAGCGTGGAATGGAGGGTAAGTGAGTGAACATTAATTCTCTCACTGTATATTTATTTTATCAAAGTAGGTTCAAAAATTGCATACTGTTTTATTACGTATTTCAAATATACATATTAAATCTACATTTTAGAGATAAAAGGTACAACAAATTTTTGTTAAAGAGTTTGTATTTTAAAATATAGAATTAGATTCGAAAAATATATATAGGAACATAAAAACATAAACAACACGGGTTGCACAGCTAATTAATCGGCAAAAATGCGTACCCGCGAAAATCGCGGGTGGCTCAAATTTTGCTACATCTGCATTGCCCATGGATATCGCAGGAGGCGCAGCGAGAGGGTTAAGGTTGCAATAATCAGCTACTAGAGGTCTTTTTGCGACGGACCTAGTGATTTTGAATCATGGTCAAGTTATGAGTGACGACGACGACACCTGAGCTCTGTATGTGTGACACAACTTCTCCTAATTTCCGCATCACATCAACGGGAGGACTTTTGAACCTCAACATATTTCACGTGCATCGGCCCCTTCTGCACTGTGGGTTTTCAGCAGTACAGGCTCGAACTCATGACACACCGCGACCACGGGTCATTTACCTTGACCACAAGGTCGCCACGGCGTAGTATGTAAGATTGGTGCCAGTTCAGGTATATCAGTTTGTTTTAGAGGGCAACGCATTAATAAAAATTAAATCAAAAATTTTAATCAAATACATTAACTTTAAACTATTTCTTATAGCTCCATTTGTGTACATAACAGTAAAAAACGGAAAAATAGTGTATAGTTCCTTAACGTATGTGACTTTATATTTTACTTGAGATAAAGAACTAAGGGACACACATATTGTCTTTCAAATTTAAATGTTGTTATATGTAGGCTTTATCTTTCGCATGTGCACATATTTTTTGTGTGATTATGATTATAGTATACGAGAGCATATTAATTTGAGTTAACTCATGAACGAAAAAGAAGGGATTCATAACTTCATTCCACATTTTAAAAACATAGAAATCTTTATAATACATAAACAAATTACAGTAGAAGGTAAACATGATTCATGTATCAAATTTCTACACATGCTTTGAGTAAATAAAAATTATTTGCAAAAGAATGGTGGGAAGTGTTTTCATACATTCTACATTATCAAAAAATTTAAAGCTTATATTTTATGTTCCATTTGATATTTTTCTAGTACTGTATATTTGCCATCAATTGTGATTGAGAGTTTGTTATATTTTATATGATAAAGTTATCCATTGTGTGTGTGGTACTTTGATAATTTTCTTTTTGTGAGCGGTTTCTCTAAATCTCAATTGATAACAATAAACGATAATTTTAACTCCATAAACACATGAACTTACTGTATTTCTATCTTCTTTATAACATATTTGTGAGTGCTTAGTTACTGCAAGTCAAAGGTTAGTAACAGAAAATTACCCATCTATGACAAAATTCAGCAGAATTATTAGATTGATCACGAATTGCATAATAACATTAAATATTGTGTTAAACCTTTTAGAATATTCGCAATTTATTAATAAAAACTTCATACCTTAAATTTAATTTAAAAATTACAGAGAGAATTTATTTTTTCCATTTATTTAAGTAAGTTTCTTTCAAAAGAATACATGCAAAATCCTTAAGTAAAAATAAAAACAAAGTCATTAATTCTCAAGTTCATTTCTAGAAAAATTTCTATGACTTTCTTCAAAAGACATTTAACATCTTTAGCAAAGTGACTACATTGCTCTTTGTAAGGGCATGCGAAACCATAACATTTTAGATGAAGTTATCAAAAGAAAAAAAAAGCAATATCCTTACTTTTATCCTTTAAGACCGAAAGCTCAAAAAAGTAAACATGTACTTGTTATTCTATAGCAGCAAGCTTTAAAGTATTAGCCATCTATAAGAATTACTTGACTACTTTCAATTAGAAACAGTGACGTTTCTGCCTTGTCAAGCCAGGCAGCCATTGTTACGGTAAACAGCTGCGTTCGATATTTTACGCCCACCGGAGTAAAGGGACAAAAGCCCACCACGAAAAAGAATTTGCATGGTTTATTTACAAAAGCAGGAAACAATATGTTACAAAACGTCAATAGACGAACTCCCCTCTGTCTAATATGGAACAATTCATTATTCATTTAAAGGAGTTTTCAGAAGGATAGGTGTCTCACACACTGTTTGTATAAAACTTTTTTTTCTTATTTTCAGATTTAGAGGAGCACGTAATAAAAATTAAGATTTCTTGAAAAAAAGGTAACGTACACATTACTGAGATAAACAAAGTCTTAATGTTTTTCGATAAGTAATTATATGTATGGTAAAATAAATATTAAAAACTTGAAATTCACACATAAGGCAGTAAGGAATTAGAGTAACAATTATTTATAATAATATATCTTCCTCTCCAATGAGAGAGGCAAGAAAATTTTGAACGGCTGTTGAGTTGATACTATAACATGTTTACATTTATAAATTTTTCAGTACTGTGTATGTGTGCACAATGTATTTTATACTTAAAAGTGATAATTCACAATAGATACATGTCCCATGTATTAATATATCTATTTATAATTAATCTACATCAGCGTTTCTCAAACTGTGAGGAGCACCCTCTGGGGGAAGTGTGATAACTCTATGAGACTGGCGCGAGCATACTGGAAAGCCAAAAACAAAAGATTATTTTTAAAAAAATTATTAATTAACTGAAATTAAAGAAGTAAAATACATTCAGACATAATAAAAAATAAAATCAACATTTACACTGATATAATACACTTATAAATGTTTCAGTGCTGCAAAATGTATTTTGTAATTAATTTAACTATACAAAGTTAAGTACAAGTTTAATAATTTCCAGTGACCCCATGGGCTTGTCATATATTAAATTATACCCAAAAATTAACACTTATCTTGATAATTTGTACGGTTTATAAATAATTCCTGAACTACCGCGATTAAAAGTTACGCGATTCCCAATGCCTCCGTTTTCCATTTAGGTGCGCGTACGTGATGTATGGAGGGGGGAAATCCTCTGATATAAGTAAATCCTTCCGAACACTAACCAAGGTCCTTTTATTGCATTTCAAAGCCTTCGGAATAATGTTATGGATAACAGAGCACAGAAAAGATCATACTTCGAAAATACGTTCGGGGCAATTAACGTTTTGGCTGAGCGAAACATTTATATACGTTTATTTACTTTAGCTTCAAATTATAGTATTATTGAATTCAATACATTGTTGTTTGTGTATAGAGGGAAGGGGGTAATGAAAATCATGATTGATGTTGGGTCGCAAATATTGAAAGTATGAGAAGCACTGTTCCACATATTAATACGTATATGTAATAATAATAGCAAATGTATTAATGTATCTATATATTAATAGTCGATGTGTTAAAATGTATATTTATTAATATTTCTTGTATTAATACGTATATTAGTTAATAGCCTATGTATTAAAATGTATATTTATTACTATCCTATGTATTAATATGTATATTAATTAATATGTGTATTAAAATGTATATTTATTAATATCCTATGCATTAATATGTATATTAATTAATGGCCTATGTATTAAGTGAAAAGCTTCAGGAAAAATAAAGTTCGTTAATGACAACCATTACAAACAAACTAACTGATATATTACCTGTACAAAACCATTAGGGTACAGTAGCAGTTGACAATTATTGCACACCATAAGAGATTTAGTAACCTCATAATATATGAAGTATAAACAAAAATTAGAACCATTTTATGATATTAAAAAGTAAAACGTCTTTGAATTAAAATAGGCAGCACTCTAAAGATAAGTACTTGAAATATATTTTTGGATTATAGATTCCAAATAAATTAGGTCCCATTATTTGCTCAAGGAAGAATTTGGAAACTATAAATTTTATTAATATCTGATTTTTCAATACTGGTTTAAGCCATTTAACTATCCATATTGTACACTTTAAAAAATAATTATTTCCCTTTAGTAGACACAAAAAAAACGTGTATTTTAAAAATATTGTATGGGAGATACAATTTATTGTGAGTAGAGAGCAAATGATAACAGAGTATTGATTTTTTGCTTTAAGAACTGAAATTTACAATGCATAAATGTTTCATCAAATTTATTTAGACTTGCTTGAAAAAAAAATAGAATCTTAAGATTTAAATGTGCTTAATGCAGATAACGTTAAGCTTCATATTGAAGCTATAATAGACTTTAATCTAATTAGATATATTGCAACTGATAGTCACACACATTTTTTTTAATTAAGGTCCCGGGATACTTTATTGCATTGTTTCATATGAAAGCCTCAACTTGTGATGGTAGTGTGATATATGCAAATAAGCATTATTATTTGTAAGAAAAACTGCAGGGAATAACTAAAATATAAAGGATTTGAAGATGATTAATTGAAAATACTAGGAAGTGTCGTTAAATGTTAGTAAATAAATAAATGTAGGTTCTTAAGTTAAGTCTGACAGCAGGATTGTCTTCAGAAAAGGGCCTGAGTAAACGCATTTTAATATAGTGGAGCATCCTTCATGCTCCATTGAAAGGTAATTACTATTTTAATAATTTATGGTATATATATCTTTATGCATGTATATATATATGAAATAATTCCCTTTAATTTCTTTAAAGAATTTTTTAATTTGTAATGGTTCGGGCCTTCAGGACTCGCGCATAAATAATTAACTAGCTTACTCGCATAACGGGTTAATTGTAACCACATCTCTAGGGAAATTAGCAGCTTACGTTTATACAATAAGATTGCACCGGAATCTATTGAAAGATATTTTTCCACCAATCATAGTCTCCGTCCACGGAATTCACGCGGATTCTAAGACTTAATGTTGTCGCTTTATACAAAAGCCAAAAGATCCTGGAAAAGTTATTTGTCTTCAACACATCCTAACCAGCTACAGCTTGTGTTTATCTTTCTTTCTTTGTTGTTCCGTCCATATCCTGTTTTCTGTCTAAATATGAAATAAAGTGGAATAACCTGCTACAAGATGATTCCTAATCAATCAAACAGCAGAAATAACTTTGAATAGTGTGATTGCAAATTGCTAAGTAGCCTTGAATCGGGAATGGTGCAAAACCTGTGATTCTTTATAATATCATCCATATTTTACTGGCAATTTGGATTTTAAAGGCAAATATTATAAAAAGTTTAGTGTTAAGGAATGGCCTATGATAGAAAGAGCATGACTCAAATGAAGCAACTGCTTTATAGTGATGATAATTCGAATATAAACCATTTTTAAAAGAAATTTCTCGAAAAACTGAACATAAATTTGTAAGCTACTTCTACTAATTTGTTTGAAGATAAGTTCTCTGTGTGTACCGCGAACTTTTTTTTCTATTATCTTAGCTACTATTGAGTTTATATAAGAGTATCATTGAATATTGAATTTAATTTTGTGAATGCTGTAAGGAGAAGCATTCTTAGCAGAACATTGGTTTTTAGTGCATTAAGTTTAGATATGTGTAAATACTGACATAGCAATATTTAATTTAACTTTAATTCGCGAAACTTGAAATTATAGCAGAATCAAATTATGTAATGACAAGAATATATAAATAAGATGAAGGAAAGCTTTGTTTACAATACATTAATAAAAAATGTACATCAAATAATTTATTGGAATCCTATTATTCAGGGGATACAGATAAACTCATTCTAAAGGAGTTATTAATATTCCCTACTCAACTTATTTCAAAGAAATTTAAAAAAGTGTTGTTATATATTTTTGTAAAGCTACGCTTAAGGAGAGAGAAAAAAGGGGAAATAAATATATTTTATAAAGTTTGTTCTGAAGCTCAGCACAAAATAGAAAATTCTCGTCTTAGGATAAACGAATTTTATGATTAAGCTTACATATATATGATTATATTTGTTTGAGTAGCTGATAACATAACATAAACTTTACTTAATACCTTTGAGATGCATGTATAGTATAACAAAGCGAGTACTATTGTGAAAGTAGAATAACAAAAATCTCTTGGCACAGACACGTTACTAAAAACTGAGATAAACATAAATTTAGAATTTCTTACTACGTATGCATATGTCGTTTCCGAGAATGCTTTGAATTCTTATTTTCTCAGGATCTTGTTTAGAAGTCACTAGTCATGCATTGTTGGAACGAAAAGTCAACATACACGCTAGAAGCGAATTTAAAGTCTTGAATACGGGATTCATTTTGTAACTTCTTCTCTACTATCCTTCAAGTCCCTAAGGACTTTAGGATACATCAGTTTGAAAGTGAACTTCAGTGCAATCAGAAAAAAGAGGGAAGAGCATAATAAGGCTAAGCAAAAAACAAAGAAAGAAAATATTGAAAAACAAACCGTCCATGGAACCATATGGGACGACAAAAAGAAACACATCATCAACCCGTCTTCTCAAGGGGATATACAGAAGAATGGAATCTTCACCTGTTCTTCTATGAATATTTGTACGTTCTTTCAAAGAATTTTAGCTATGTTGATTCATATGACAAAGCGATTTTAGTAGAAAACTTCCTATTTTCCTAAATAATTTTAATAACAGATAAACAAGTATTTTGGTAACAGTATTATTTTGGTATATTTTTCTGTGCACATTTTTAAGGATTATATTTTTTTTAAAAAAAATTAGGCTGTTCCATGTATTTGCTTATATTTCTCAAAAGTAAAAATGCATGTTTAATTCAACAAATGTTCTGTTCACTTGAAAATATAAAATATAACTGTTAGCATAAAATTTAAAATAATTAAAATTACATTTATGGTATAAACTCATCTAATTTATTAAAAATGATGTATGCTTCTATGAAAGAAAATATCTTATTTCGGTGTGAAAGTTACGATGTTAACTTACAACACACTAAAAAAGGGGGGGGGGCAATTCTAGTTATATTATATATTTTAAGCAAATATATAGTATCTCCTCTCTTTATACTTATTTAAAAAAAAGGAGTATTCAGCTCTAATAGAAAGTGAAGAAATTAATAGAGAACCCGTGATGAAATATTTTTTTCAGGAAACTGGATTATACACCGTAAAAAAGTGATTAATTTTTAATATTCATTAAAAAATAATAATTATCTCAAGATAACTACTTATTAGTTTCGTACTTGAAGGAAAAAATATTTTTAAGAACAAAATGAAGATGTAGCTGAATCCATAGACTATATAAACTTGGAAAATATGGGCAGTAAAACACTTAACTAAAAATATTCTATACTAAAACACTTTTCATTTTTCCGAACTCAAGATATTTCAAAATTTAGAGTATGGTCTTTCGAATGGTTCATGAACATACCTCTAACTCTTGATGTGTATAAAGAAGCTCCAAAACAAATTTTGCAATTGCCCATACTTGCCTAATCCTTTAGGTAATATGGGCAGATTGTTTTATAATAAAATATAAGAGAAACTGTCATCCCTACAATTACCTTTATCCAAAAAAAGCCTTTTTGCCCAAATTTGATGTTTGGAAAACGGTAAGAAATAAAATTAAACCTTTGTTACTGAACAAATTGTATCACAAAAAATGTCTAAGTTTTTGTCTTTAAATTCAAAATAACAAATGGTAAGAAGCCTATAAACTATTAAATCAACACAAATTGTTAGAAACTTAAAGACAATAATCTTTAAGGAGGATTTGCTCTTGTATCATGCTACATGCATTACAACAGAAGGAGTCACCCTCTAACTTGATTCATTCCTCATCGAACCAGGATGAACAAGAGCCAAAACATTGCACCCATTCCTATTCTGGATTTTCATCATAATAGTTAGCACCACAAACAGGACGAATGTATTATCATTGTGTTTGCTGGTACTTACTGTTGCTCTACGTTTTGCCCCCTTCACCTTCTCTATGACCCCCGTTGGCAAATCTCTTCTTCGTAGAAGGGGGACCTTCTGCACTTGTCAGGTTTTCTTGCACCGTTTTAATGTAGTACATGATTCCCGCAGGTTGTTTCCAGTGTTGTCATTGGACTCAGCTCCTACAAAACTTATGCTGCTGACTGCGAGAATTCAGCAGTGTCAGTAGATGAGAGAGTCCTGTGCTGTTGTAACTTGGCCTAAGTTATTATAAAGATGGACTGGTAGGACTAGAGGATGGTCCGGGAGTAGGGTTGTAAAATATTGCTTCATCAAAATTCAGTAGTACCCATATTACCATTAATCTTACTGCGCATATTTGCTCCAGTGTCATTATTCAATAGTTGTTACTACTGCTGTCAAAGGAAGAAAGTATCAAACTACCCGTTCCCACCAACGCATATAAAACTCATATGTTTGCAACCATTTATAGCAGCATTTCTCAAACAGTGGGGCACGGCGCCCTAGCGGGCGTGATATCCCTGTGCGGGAGGTGAGCATATTAAAGAGTCGAAAATAAAAGATTTATATATATATATATATAAACTATTTATTAATTTACTGAAAGGAATCAAAATAAAATGCATTCTGACATAATGTAATTGAAATAAATATTTACACTGGTATAATATACTTTTAAATATATCAGTGCTGCTCAATATTTTTGCTAATTAGTTTGTTAATGCTAAATTAAAACCAAGTTTCATAACTTCTAGTGCCTTCTCCATGGGCTTACCATATACAAAATTTAATACTCATCTTGATAATTTATATGGTTTATAAATAAAAATGTATTGAAGCTTTATTTCAAAGTACATTTTTATTGCATTCACTACATTGTCATTGTATCGGGAGGTGAGGGTGTTGTAAAAATTATGATTGAAAATTGGATCTTAAATATGCAAAGCTTGAGAAGCACTGATTTATAGGTTTTATGTAAAATTAATTAATTTTTCGTGTGAAATCTTAAGATAGTTAAAATATAACAACAACCCTAATTTGAAGTAAGAGGTAAGTGTAATTATATTAGAAATGCCTGTTTGCGCTTCTGTTTGAACCGCACAACAACACAAACAAATCACACATTCGCCATGACGCTTGGGCATTATCAATGCAGTAGTGCGAATGCACCAACTGAAAACCAATACATGTAGTAAGTGCGCACGCGGGTATTTGCTTAAATGTGCCCATATTACCTTAGTGCCCATATTTGCAAGTTCACCCTATAAAATAATCAATGTAATTGTAATCAATGTAAAATAATCATTGTAATAATGTAATCAATGTAATCAATCAATATAAAATAATCAAAAATGTTCAGTAATTAATAAGAAAACTTCCCGAATCATTTATGATTGTACCGAAATAGGACAAGTAGTTGCAATTACATAAACATATTACGCTTTATTTTATATTTCATTCGTTTTACTCTTTAAAAAAGTTTCATAATAGGTATCAACACAACCTACAAATAAGACAACAAGATTAGTTTATCAATGTATTCGTGAATAGACAAAAAGCACAATTTAGAATATTGTGTGTGTATTATAACAGAAAATGTAAGTTATATATTACGATGTATGTAGCATTATCCAAGTAGCTTGATAAATTGAAATTCTTCTGATACAAAATAAAATGTTATATTTAGTAACGTGCGTGTGCCTATGTCAAATTAAACTAGATACATCAGTACTTTTGTACAATTCTATATGATATCGTTCTTGACGCTTGAGTGAAATTGAAAAGAAGAGTAGGTTTATCTAAGTACTAAGAAAATGTTAACATATATATTCCTTTGTGTGTGTATATATGATACCCGCATTTCCTTGACCTTCTTTGTTTACATTAGGACCGATTTCTTATCCTTAAAATGTCTCGTTTGTGCTAGGATAATTCTAAAGAAATATTTTTATTACTGTATTCTTTCAATGATTATCTCACTCTTTATATATATCAAACGAAATCAGTAATTCATCATATTTAAACTTTAATACTTTATTTCAACTCCAGTTCTATTGCCCAAAATTTAAATTCAATTCTTTGGCAATTCAGTTCAATTCTGCATCTAACGGAGATATAACAACATAATTTCTTATTAAATGCTGTATTTTTCAATCATATCTTATAAAAATATTTTCTTGGGGCGTTTAATCCATTTTAATACAGCAATTATTTAATTAATTTACTTTTTAGTGGTTATTTTTCTCAGTAACTTATTTATCAGAGAGAAAGGCTTGCTTTTTAATATACTCGTTGAATGACTGTGTATAATTTAAAATTTCGGATCATCCAATAAAAGTATGAAAAACTGTATTTAATTAGGATTGACATACTTCACTTTATTCAAATACTTGGCTTAAGAAAATAATTCATCTATATTACTTAACAGCTTTATTTAGCGTGAGTTATTAGTTAAGTAATTTTTCGTCTTATATATATATTAGTTAAGCTGAGACGAAAATTTGTTAAGTGTTTTGAGAAGCCATCTAACAAGATATATGATTAATAAATGGAATTACTCCAGAGTTAACTAATTTTAATATTATGAGCTAAACAAGCATTTGTGTGAAAAGGGACTTCACGTTATGAGTGATAAATTAATATGCATGTGTATGCATGGTACGATTTATATAAAAAATAATTTGATGGTTTTTACAAATTTTTTGGTTACCCTCAATGCATTATGTAAAACACAGTTTTTGTGTTCAAAAGACCGCAAGAAGGCCAATTCCTTAATTTCGTTAGGAAATTTTTTTTAGAATTCTTGAAATGATTTCTTACAATAATTGACGTAGACTCATGAAATTCGATTTATATATACACTGGTGTCCAAAAGTTAAGCAAAAATCGTTAAAGGCAAAAAACATGGAGTAAATATTCGTAAAATTATTCCAAATTTCTTGCAGATATTAATTGGGAGAGGAAGAAACCTTGGGATTATGCAAAACTTTTCAGTCGACTACGTCCTGCGCGACACAGGCGCATGTCGGAACGCGGAGAAAACCGATTCACGCAGCATAGGCAGTTCAGACAAGTTTCGTGCAACTGCTGTGCGAAGGAACGTTGTTAACCATCAAACAAGGTGAATGATGGCACAAAGACGCCAATTGGACATGTTTACGAAAGGAAGAATCGTTGGAATGCTGGAATCCTCACGATCACAAACCGAAGTGTCTCAAATTCTGAATGTGGACCAGTCTGTGATCTCAAGACTGTGGCAGAGGTTTCAAAGAACGGGAGATGTTACCCGACAACCAGTATCAGGTCGACCAAGAGTCACAACCCCTCGCCAAGACCGATATCTGGTAATAAGTGCACGACGTTAGAGGGACAGTACTGCCAGAGCACTGGATTCGGCGCTCACAGTCGCCAAATGAATATGAATTTCTAGACAAACTGTTTAAAGGAGACTCAATCATGCTGGCCTGTATGCCAGAAGATCAGCAGTTTGCATTCCCTTCACGTCTGCGCATAAACGCGCTCGTTTGAACTGGAGTTTGAAACATCAACGGTGGAGTGTGGAAGAGTGGGCCAATGTGATGTTCAGTGACGAGTCCCGGTTTAGTCTGAGTAGTGGTTCTCGGCGGGTAACGATATGGAGAGAACGTGGAACACGTTTTGAACCAAGAAACATAACGGAAAGACATCATTTTCCATCAAGGGGAGTAATGGTATGGGCAGGCATCATGATGGACGGCCGCACAGACATCCATTTCTTTGAAACGGGGTCTGTGACTGCTCAAAGATACAGAGACGAAGTTCTTGAGCCTTATGTTCGCTTGTTTCGAGCTGCTGTCGGTCTTGACTTCATATTCATGGATGATAATGCGCCATGTCACCGTGCGGTGTTGATTGATGACTTCCTTGAAACGGAAAACATCCAGCGCACGTCGTGGCCTGCGAACTCCCCTGATTTAAATCCTATCGAGCATGTATGGGATATGCTCGGGAGACAAATTGCAGCCCTTTCGCATCCACCAAGCTCCGTTACAGAACTGAAGACAGCTCTCCAAGAAACTTGGAACCGTTTGAGTTCACAACTCATTCATCATCTCATAGCAAGTATTTTAAATTGCTGTGCAGCGTGCCTGGCTGTCAGAGGTGACCACACACCTTATTAAACTGCAGCATCAGTATTTTATTTAATGTTTTCTTTCATTTTTTCTTTAAAGTGTGAATACTTGCTATGCTCAGTTTTCCTTCAAACTGCTACTTTGGATAGTAAAATTAATTATTATCATTCTTTTAATTTGCTTCCTTATTTTATAACCGTTTTACACTCGCATATCACGTTTCCCGCCATTCTGATTTACAGTTCCTTCTTTATTCACATAATTATCAATTATGCTTAACTTTTGGACACCAGTGTACGTTGAACTATGTAAGAAAAAAGTTGTTATGGGTTTTGTGTGATAAAATGATTAATATTCGAAATATACTTTTTATTTATGATTGCTTATTGAAAATTCAAAAAAAAAATATATGAATTCTTAACTATTTTCTCAAAAAAGAGAAAAAAGTATGCTTTGATTAAAAAAGGCATAAAAACTTTTCTTACATGTATTAATAGCAATAGTTCGTTAAAAAAAATATCAAAACGGTAGCCACAATAGAAAATTGCCTGAGCATTTTAAATGAAGATAAACCAGTTATTCTTTCTTTGAGATAAATCGGTTTCTAATGGCATGGGAATATTAACGAACATAAAAAAAAAAAAAAAAAAAGTTATCGTTACACTGTAACTTATAGCATTAAAATTTTGTGAGGTTATAGAAAAATATTCAAAAATAATTTAGGCTAACAAAATTTTAATTGATTTTTTGCCCTTTTCTATCAATTGAATCGTACTATGTCCCCTTTAGAATGGGCTGATAGGTATTAGTGAATGATAGCTTTATAGTAATGTCACACGAGGGTAATTGGTGACAGACCTTGTAATTCTGAACCATCGTCAAGTGACAAGGATAACAACTGAGATGGTTTCCCTCTCTCCTAACTTCCTCACCACACCAATGAGGGGAAGTTTGAGCCTCGACAGATTTAACGTGCAATGGCCCCCTGAGAAAGAAGCTCGAACTCATGACATGCCAACCATAAATTCGTAACCTTGACTACTAGGCTACACGGCCACCTGATGAGTATTAATAAGGTTTGCATTCATTTCATTTCATAAAATGAAGTAAGATATATCTTTGCTCTTTAACAGAAATTTATGATAAACTCTTCCATAAATTTTCTGCGAATAAATCTTGCTAAGAAAATATAATTTTAAATCACAAAATGAAATTTAAAGTGTGAAAATAGTAGAGTAAACTATTTAATCCCAATACTTGTAAGAAAGAACAACTTACAAGAAAGGATTAGCTTTTGCTCCCTCCCTCTAAGTCATTTTTTACCCAACAAAAATTAGCTGAATGGGTGGCCATAAAGGGATAAGAAACTTTCTAAACGGAAACCTCTCATTCTGAGCATAGCTCATCGCAAATGGACACGTAAGAGCATGTAGAGATTGCGGTAGATTTTCGGCCTCTCCTTTTCCCGTATTTTTCATCAATCTCTACCAGTCGAGAGCCGAGAATGATGTGCCGAAGGTAAAGTCAATAGGGAAAGTGCGCCATGGAACCGGTTTCTCGACTCTCCAGGCCGATGAAATTACGTCCTAAATCAGGATTAAAAATGACTCCAAGGAGTAACACTCTAAGATAGAAAGAGGAAGGGCGAGAAGAAGGAAAAGGTCTGGCTAATTCCGGGAAAAACTTTTCACACTCCCAGGAGTCTGAGAGAGAAAAATAGTCTAGGCAGAAAAGAGAAGGAAAAAAAAACAGGAAATAAAAAAGCAGAAAAAATCTCGTAGCTGTAATCAACTTAACAACAAGAAAATGGGTTCCTGAAAGAACTTAGACGCCATTTTTTCGCCTCCTTTCGTTTTTTCTTTTATTTCATTCGATTTCCGACTGTGTTTCGAAAAAGTCTATCAAATGAGATTTAGAGTTTTACTTCACAGTGGTAATGCATATTTACTCAAAAACTGATTAATTTAAAGAGGAAACGATACAACACACATTAAGTTAAAGTTTTCTTAACAATTTAGTTACACAGTGTTTCCTTTGAGATTGTAATTTTATCTTATAAAAAAGTCATATACGTACATGAGCTCATTTATAACGATATGGAATTTATTAATAATCACATAGTTAAGAAAAAACATTCATTGATACCTTATTAGACTTCAAATACTTTAATGCGTTTTAAGGGGCTTTATTGGAGGGCATAAAAACAGTTTAAAAATTCAACATATTTAAAGCTTATAAAAAATTCAACATATTTATTTATATATCCACTGTGTTTAAATATTAACATTAAATATGATCTAAATGATACTACTCTTCAAAAAATAAGTTTTCCGTGAATAATTTGTGTTCCTTTGGGGATATTTAAAAATAGCCTTAGAGAAAAATCATATATACGTTTTGCTAAAAAATTCAATATTATATATTTTTGAATTTATGTGTAGTCTGTCTATGAATCTTTAAAAACTCTGTAAAACTTTTCCCCTCAATGTGAAATTTAGTTTAAATGGGTAAATTATTTGATTCTTCTTAAAGTATTTCAAAAAATTTTAATGTAAGCATGAAAATAATAATTTCACAAACTATAATTTCATCGTTTAATTTCAAAAGAAAAGTCATTTGTGCTTAAATTATTAAAAAATAAATTAAACAATTTTTTATTTATTAATATATCTTATTATTACAACTTATTTAATTAAAAAGTAAAACGAGCTCTAATTTTTACTTTTTCTTACAATGATGTTTCCTCATTTCTTACATTTGATGAAAAATATAAAAAAAGAAAGAACCCACTTATAAAAATTATATATATATATATATATATATATATATGACTGTAACTGTAACATCATTATAAACCTAAGCTGCGTACGGCTTAATTCAATAATATAGAAAGCACCACCACGTATCTATAATAAGGAAAAGAAGAACTTTCTCCCCAAAGCTTCAAACTAATGGTTTCCACGGTCTACCGACTTTTACTTGAAGAGTGAAAGAAACCAAGGCGCAAAACTCAAGGACAGAGAAAAAAAACTATCCTTTACCATTAGAAGAAAACATAAATCAGTCATTGGCCGAACTTTAGCAACTGCACTAAGTCAAAAATTCATTAATCTAAGTTTTCTTATCCTTTCGTTAACGCGTGTTTTCTTTTCGCCAACTGAAGTCTATCACTGAAGAAGAAAGATAACCTTTATCGTCCAACAAGTCCCCTTCCACCCCCTTAGTTACTTTTGCCTTTGTAACTGCCAACTCAGATTTAAACTGATTAACTATTTAGCTATGGTACAATAGTTACATACTTAATTCCTTGAATACATATTAGTTGTGTGTAATGATCTAAAAGGTTAACAAATTTTAGTTGGAACTAAGTGGTCCTCAAACAATAAAAAAACTGTTTGTCATTAAATATTCAAATGTTTGAGTATTGGAAGTCTTACAAAGAAAACCATTTGATAATACAAGAAATTTTACCTTATCAGAAATCTATCTCAATCGAAGCCTGAAGTCACACAGTATGGGAAGTATCCAAGGAAGTTGCTTTCTTTAATTAAAGGGAAAAAATCATTATAGATCCACTGTATATTATAACTTTAAAAATCAGGTATTGATTGATTTAATACATTATCTTTACTTTTTTAACTTAATTAATCCTTTATTCTTTATGCATACTTGATTTGTGTAACATATCAATTAAAAATGATCTGGTTCAGAAAACTAAACATCGTTTTAGAACTGAAAAATTGTCTTGTGCAGGGTTCAGCAAACCGAAGCTCTTTGCATAAACAGTTTCTACGGCTTTTTGCCTGCATGTATTAAAAAATAATTATGTCGACTAAAAATTATTTTTTGTATAATTATCTATTGAAAACTTTTACATGTATTTGCATATATTTTCAATGTTTATCTGGTTTAGTTAGTTGTGTATCACATAGTTTTTCATTAAGGAAGTTTATTGACAATCGGTAAAAATATTAGAATTAGTTTCAAATCATTAAAAGTCCATTGTGCAAAAATGCCTCCAAGGAAGACACTCAAGACACTCCTCAGAGTCATTTCAAGCAGCTTTTATGTATCTGTTTATATAAAGTTCGAGTACTCATTAATGTACATCAGTACTTCTCAAACTTTCAATATCGGTGACCCAATATTCAATCATAATTTTCATCCCCCCCCCTCCATACCATAACAATGTATTGAATTCAATAACTTTGACGTTAAGGCATAAATACTATACATAATACTACTTTAACCTCTTAAGTGCCACTGGCGTATATATACGTCTCGGTAACACAAAACATTATATGCCCACGGACGTATATATACGTCTTTCCGAAGTACGATTCTTTTTGTGGATACTTTTTCATCCATAAAATTATTCCGAAGGCTTTGGAATGCATTAAAAGGACCTTGACAGTGTTTGCAAAGCATTTACATATTTCAGAGGATTTCCTTTTTATTCATTCCTTTTCTCCCCCTCCCCAATACATCACACACGCGCGCCTACGTGGAAAATGATGGCATTAGGTAGTGAATTGCTTGACTCTTAAATCAGCAATCAATTGATTAATTGTAAACTGTAGAAATTATCAAAATGAGGGTCAATTTTTGTATATAATTTTACATATGAAAAATCCATGGAGTCCAGCTGGTAATTATTAAACTTGTGTTCTTAACTTAATATTGTTAAATGAATTATGAAATACATATATTGTGCAGTACTAATACATTTATAAGCGTATTATATCAGTGTAAATGTTTATTCTTATTTTATTGTGTCAGAATGTATTTTATTTGTTTACTTTCAGAAAATTAATATTTTTTTAAATAATCATTTTTTTCCACTTTTCAGTATGCTTGTACCCTCCTCGTAGAGTTATCATAACCCCTAAGGGGCGCGCCCCACAGTTTGAGAAACGCTGATGTACATGATATAGATTGAGGCCCCGAACTGAAGAAACAAAACGCATTCCATATTTTATTACATGCATAAGGGTTAATAAAAAGGGTTTTTAAATGACTTATGTACGGACGAATAATCAATGTCAATTTTAATTATTACTGTAAACATGAAATTCCTAAATAAAGCATAAATGGTACTATTGGTGGGAAAATGTTTTCAGGAAAAAGCTTGAAAATTCATTTCCTAACATTGTAATATTTTAGCATTAGTTGTTTCTGCATTTTGAGACACAGAAATAAAAACACCTCAGATTTTTCTTTATTTTAAGGGAATGAAAAGTTTTATTCAAATATTACAAAAATTATCAGATGAAGAATTACATTCCTAATCATGACCGCTACTGATCCTTTTCATCCTCCACAAGTGTGTATGTGAATGCGTATAAATGTATCTTTGAGACCTCGTTTTGTTTCACTTACAATTTGATTTTTCTCTCTCGAATGTTTGCTGACCCTTGTTATTTTTGGAAAATGTTAATTTAGAGTGGATTACGATTACTTATTCTTAATTCTTTCATTAAAATCGCTCTATAGCGACACAATGGAACATTATCTTCAGGATATAAATTGGCATTACACTTTCAGATTTTGTCGTCATATTGTGGTGTGAAAACACTGAAACTCTTTAAACTTTACCTGCATTCTACGCTAATAATTACTAATTTTTACTACTTTCAAACAATCATACGTCAATCAATCGAATCAATAAAATTCGTTAATGTTAGAAAAAGCTTGGAACAGAAAAAAATGTATTCAAATCCTTTTAGGAACTCTACCATCAACTAAACTTGAAAGGAAAATAACATTCACAAATATATTTATTCCTCAGGTGAAGAAAAATATCTTCTAGCTAACAAAATAACTAAATTATTTTGCAAAGTAAGGTTGTAAAATTACCATATAATATGGCGTATATCACGCATTTGTACTTTCAGACTACATATTTTAATTTTTAGGTATATTAACCATATAACACGAAACCTTTTTTTATTAAGAAACCTTAAATGCATAAATGCTGTGCTCTTATCTTTTAAAGGTATTTATACGAAGTGTTAAACCAGACTTTTGAATAAGAGTATACTTCTAGAGCTAAAACCCTGAAGAGCAAGAAAAGAGGTGTTAGAAAGTATGTGGATGTTAGAAGATGAAACAAAAGGAAGCCAAATGCTTTATGCCAGTTTAGAAATGTGTATCGGTGGATAATAAAAGCATGTAATGTAGTTAAAACCCACATAACGCAAAAGTCATTTAAAAAATATAGTATATCGAATAATCTAGATGGAACGGAAGATGATAATTTATTTATGAATCAAAGTAACAGAATTCGATAGTAGTTGAAGATATATAACGGAAGATGAATATAACGAAATTTTCATATTTTATCCAATAATAAAAAAATTCATAAAACAGGCCATTTCCTTTAAATAAACAATGCATACAGGTATATAGAAATCTGATTTTTAATGCTCATTTCTTTATTTTTACATTCAGTATATAACATCCACCCTTATATTTCTATCATATGTGCGTATGATAGAGTGTTATATGTGCGTGTTATACGCCGGTAATATACGGAATATCACAAGCACATTTAAGGTATCTGACTACCCTAAAATTGTGAATTTTGCCAAAAATTGACAAATTTTTTATGACTTTATTTTATAGGCCATCTTATTAGCTTTACATAAATACCAAATTTATCATTTTCCGTTCCCTAGAACAAAAACTACAAATGTTTTAGTAAAAGCAGATGCCATTACACTTTAAGCAAGATGCCACACTTTAAAATGCGTTTTACTCGAAATGTGATTTTTTGAAAATAATCAAACGGGATCAGCGAATGCTGAAAAAGTTTTGAAAATAATTAAGTGAATTTTTTTGTGTAAGTTTTGTATAACAATATAATTGTTTTAGCCTTCAGATTTATTAATCACTGTTTTATTACAAAATTTACAGTCCCTTATGTGAATATAATCACTGTTTTTTAAGCAATTTCATATAATAACTAAGATAAAATGCTCTAGTTTGTGTAAAAATTGAAATATCTCTTATATTGAAGGTCATTTCGACAGTGAATAACATAGCAACACATCAGAATTGAAAAATTGAAAATTTATTTATAAACCTTTGGTTCGGAATGGGCCGCGTTTATGTTATTTTTTGTCAATTTTTACCCATTTTAGTTTTATAATGTATTTTTCTCTTCTTAATTTTAGCATATTTTTCTTTAAATGGACTAAAAAAATCTAAAAAGAACAACAACAAAAATTTACATATCTCCATTTTTTAAAAAAAAGGTTGTCGCAACCAGTCGGATACCTTAAAGGAGAAACAAAACTCAAAAAATTACATATAGCTTATGCGTGAGCAATGTTAGATACCTTATTACTGCCAAATATGAACTTTCCTTTTACACGTGACATTTTGTATCAGTCCAAAACTAAATAACACATGACTCTTCCAAAAATAAAATGTACGTCAGAAAATAATGGCCGATATTCCGTCATAATAACACAGGGAATATACTCCTTTTAGTAGCTGCAATTGCATGCCATACCCTGCAGTTTCTGCCGGTAACTCCCCTAAATGACTTCCACATTCCACAGAAAATACTCATCAACCTTAACATATATTAATGCACATAACTGTCATGAACCTTTCCTAGGAGCTAGAGAAAGCTGCGATTACTTCTCAATTTCGCTTCACTTCTGAATTACGCATTGACGAGTCAAAGAATTTGGGGCAGAATATGCATTAAAATGTTTAGTCCAGGTCGCGTAGTTTCCATTAACGACCCACATTAAATGAGATACGTGCATCAAAGGTGATGAAAGCGGCGGATAACTTTACAGTTCAAGAGAGTTAACGCCCTTTGAGAGAAATGATGGAAAGGTAGATCTATTCTTGGAACTCTAGCTTACTTCGACAGATTTCGTTTATCTGAGGTCGGAAAAGTTGATTTGAAGAAAAGTATATTCTAAAGCGTTTCATACCTCTATTACTATGCATCAAGTAATGCATAAATGCTATTTTATTTTATTTTATAACAAAAATTCCAAAATTACATAAAATAAATATATGATACTTTGTATTGGTGTTGACAGCATTTTAGATGCGTCGTGCCAAACCAGTCTACCAATATGATTCAGCGTGCCACACATTAGGACATTTTTGAAACAATTTCCGCGATACTGCATGCAATTAGAGAATTAAAGTCAATAATATAGATTTACTGTTTTATTATATATTAATTTCGCATCAATTAAAGATATTTCTTAACATAAAATTAAAGAGAATAAAACATGAATATTTATTCAGAAAATTAAAAAGAATTTTAAATTGTACACATATTATCTTTTTAAGCATATTTATTGAAATAAGAAATAGACAACATAAAATATAAGTACAGTCTAGCCTCTATTTTATGAAACTCTATTTTACGAATCTCTATTTTTTACGAACTTTTTCCTGGAGTGAGTGAATATTAACGTGGCACTGTTCAGCTAGATGAGGGCTTTGGTGACGGACCTCGTAATTTAGAATCATGGTCAAGTGACGAACTTTTTTCTGGAACCAAGTGCATGAAGAATATCGATAAGGAATCTCCATTTAACGAATTTTTTACATAACGAACTTATTTTCGGTTTTAGTGACTTCAATAGGTAGAGGTCTAAGCGCGCGTGATTGTATTTTACTTCATTATAATTAAATAAAAAGATAAATGAAAATCTCAATACGATTCTTATGCTCGCACCGCTCTATAATTTGGGCGCGTAATATGCGACTTTCAATTTGACACCATTCTGAGCATTCGAGTGTTAAGCAATTTCTTTTCGGACTCGAAAGTTTTTTTCATATGAGGAAAGATTTTTCTACTAAGATAAGTAAAACCCAAAGTAGAAAGAAGAGAGAGAGTACATGCAATTTTCTCTCTTCAAATATTAAATATCTCCAGCTATGACATTCAAACATTTATAAAATAGCTGTAAATTTATCTTTAGAATTTTCCTTAAGTTTTGTTCATAATTCCATTCAAGTCCATAATTATGAAGATATATTTTAAATGAGGTCCATTACAAATTTATACTCTTCCATCCACTCAAAAATTGACAAATTTGTAGAGTAATGCAGAGTGCAACTGAGAATTGTACTACGTGTCACATGTGTCACGCATGTCATAGGTTACCGACCCTTTCTTTCTATCAATAACTGACACCATCCCAGCATTTTAATTATAGTAATCGTAAATTTTTATATATAAAGTAGAAAAGTGACTCACTGTCGCTTATCATGATATCTTAGTAGCTTTTAAACCAACAAATGTAAAATTTGGTGAACATGATCTTTCTGTTGATTAGAGATCCTCTAAGAATGATTTTTGCAAAATCTCGTTTTTGTACAATACATCTACAGACAAGAAATTTGAGGACAGTGATTCCTTCCTTGAGTAAAAATCCGCTAAAACTAAGTTTTTCAGAAATAGAATCCCATGTGGGTGGGGGATACTACAAGAATGATACAGACAAAGATTCCCATTTTTATACTATTAGAATTGCAGGCTTGAAATTTGGAAAACATGTTTCCTTTCTTGAATAGAGATCCACCAAGAACGGAGTTTCCTGAAATCGTCTACCTAGGGAATTGTCTGATTTATGGGGCATTATAGATAAAAAAAAATTTTGTTTGTGAGTTCTTTGATCGATGGACTTTAAATCTGACATGCATGTTTCTTTTGTTCATTACAGATCTGCCAAAATTGAGTTTTGTAGAAAGCGACTCAAGAGGTGGGGTTACTGGAGCGTTAAAGGTAAATACGATTTTGATTTAGAAACATTCACACAAACCTTTTTAAATCAAGAAGGGAAATTCAAGTAGGCATATTTTCCAATACATTTAGAGTTTAATATTATAGGGTTACTTAGATGAAAATAAGTTAATAATAATATATTGTCATACAATATAATGAAAAAATTCAGTGAATTGGGGGTGGGGAGGATTGCTAGTAAATAAAATTATTTGAGAGAAGAAAATAGAAATATACAAATATACATAGATACACACTATTTGTGATTCAGTTACTCTCTAATACACGTGTTCGTTGTAAATAAAGTTTAGTCAAACATAAGTAAATATATATTCCTTTAAGATAAACAATGCATGTTTCATTTTTTTTCGTAGTCAGTTCTTGCAATATACAGGGTGTTTCATAAATGATGGGAGTAACTTTAAGAGGTGATAGTACACATCAAGACGAGTAATAGTAAATAGGAAACCAAGTGTCCCAAACGTCTTCCGAAGGAGAAAGGAGCCATCAAAGTTTAGGGTCCTAAATTTCAAATGATGATAAAAAACGGGAAAATGGATCGATTCATTTGCGGTTTTCACTAAAATCATTCTTTAAATTAGTATTTTCATTAAAAAAAGTTTAAAGACAAAGTTAAAAAAATGCCGTTAGAGGGCGCTCTAGACTTTGGAGTACCGAACAACTACCTTTACCAGTATTTTTTTTATTTTGTTAAATGTTTACAAAAGCTTAGATTTTAACTTGAATTTTGAGCGCAAAATTGAAACCATCGGGAGCGGTTAAGTGGCGCAAATGTAACCGCGTTTCGGGAGGAAAAATTGAAATGCTCGTATGTAATGATCAAAATAAAAAACGATAACGCAAACTTTAAGAGGCGATAGTACAACATAAAAACAATCAACTTCGATTAGAAAATGCATGATTTGAATTCAAACGCAAACGTGCTAGAGCATCTTCAAATTTTATCCATGCAAGCGTTTTAGCTGCAAGATTCTGGAAGAAGAACATGAAATTGTGATATGGGGAAGAAGAAGAACGCATATGCAAATTGTTATTAAGATAAAAGCCATTGACCCGAGTGTGCAAGTGTAAATCACGGAACAAACGTAACGAAAGATGTTGCCCTTCACTAATCAAGAAAAGGCTGATATGCACTTCATCTACGGAACTGCAAATGGGAATAGTGCAGAGGCGCGACGATTATACGGAAAAAAGTTTCCCAACAGGCGGTTGCCCAATGATAAAACATTTGTGCGCTTGCACAGACAGTTGTGTGAGACAGGATCCTTTTTTGGTGCACGTTGAAATGCAGGCTGTGCGAAGTCTAACAGAACGGTAGCCGTGGAAGAAAAAATTCTGGATATGGTGACTGATCATCCAAATACAAGCACGCGAGCAGTGGCTAGTCAAATTGAAGTATCACCCTCCACGACATGGCGAGTACTAAAGGATGAAAGTATGCATCCTTTTCATGTCCAACGAGTCCAGGAACTGACTGAAAGGGATTTTCCTCGTCGAATGGATTTTGCTCGCTGGTATCTGCAGAAGCACACCCTAAATCCCGATTTTGGTGCAAGTGTGCTTTTTACAGATGAATGTACATTTACACGTGACGGTACATTTAACACCCACAATTCCCACCAATGGGCAGATGTAAATCCACATGCGTCTTCTACACATGCATATCAGCGACGATTTTCCATAAATGTTTGGGCAGGAATAATTGGTGACCATCTACTTGGACCTTATCTTCTGCCAGAACGCCTGGATGGAAAAAAATATCTTACCTTTCTGCAACAGGTGCTGCCGGAAATGATAACAGATGTTCCCCCTCGTACCCGGCGAGTAATGTGGTTCCAGCAGGATGGAGCACCAGCTCATTTTGCGCCAGAGGTGCGAAATTATCTAAACGCAACCTTTCCAAATCAATGGATTGGGCGAAGTGGTCCTGTCCCTTGGCCAGCGCGATCGCCCGATCTTTCATGCCTGGATTTCTTTTTGTGGGGACACTTGAAGAGTCTTATGTATGAGACTCCTATCGAAACTGCAGAAGAATTCGTCGCCAGACTTTCGGCAGCTGCAGGAGAGGTGCGCGATACTCCTGGGGTGTTTCAGAGGGTTCGTGAATCCCTTCTTCGCCGTTGTACCGCATGCATCGCCTCTAATGGTCAGTGTTTCGAACAGATATTGTAATCATTTCTAATTAAACTTTTTTTTATAACGTAAATGTTCTTTGTTTCCTTTTTGTCTCTTAAAACGAAATCTGTTTCAGCGCCCTCTATCACCTTCGGGTTAAAATTACGAGTATGATTTCTTTGATGAATGTTACTTGTTTTGGTGTTGTACTATCGCCTCTTAAAGTTTGCTTTATCGTTTTTTATTTTGATCATTACATACGAGCATTTCAATTTTTCCTCCCTAAACGCGGTTACATTTGCGCCACTTAACCGCTCCCGATGGTTTCAATTTTGCGCTCAAAATTCAAGTTAAAATCTAAGCTTTTGTAAACATTTAACAAAATAAAAAAAATACTGGTAAAAGGTAGTTGTTCGGTACTCCAAAGTCTAGAGCGCCCTCTAACGGCATTTTTTAACTTTGTCTTTAAAACTTTTTTTAATGAAAATACTAATTTAAAGAATGATTTTAGTGAAAACCGCAAATGAATCGATCCATTTTCCCGTTTTTTATCATCATTTGAAATTTAGGACCCTAAACTTTGATGGCGCCTTTCTCCTTCGGAAGACGTTTGGGACACTTGGTTTCCTATTTACTATTACTCGTCTTGATGTGTACTATCACCCCTTAAAGTTACTCCATCATTTATGAAACACCCTGTATTTGTCCTCAAAGGGAAGTATTTTGAAGAACTTCTTTAAAATGCAATAAAATTGACTTCGCAAATAACACAAATCTTGGTTTTGCTTTACCGCTAATTAAACAAAGGTAAATATTTCATTAAAATAAGCTCAAATTCTTCTCTTTATTTATTATACATTCTAAATAATTTCGAGCAGATATAGCCGAGAAGAATACAATTCCAAGTGGCAGGGGAAGCAGATAAACATGTTTTTGCTCTCGCATTGTTTCAAAAAAAAGTCTCAGGTGGCTCAAATTTAAAATAATATTCTAACAAAAAAATATAATTTTATAAAGTCAAACGTTAGAATATGAAAATACTTGCATCATAAAGGCGAACAATCTTATAGTTTAAATTTCAAGCGTTCGAAAAAAATTAATTTAGGGAGTTTTTAAAATGACTACAACATTCCTCTATAGTCTTCAAAAAAGATACTAAGTCGCATTAAAAATAATAAAGGGAAGAAAAGCAACACTTTCTTAAGTTTCAAGATTTCGTAAGCTTTTGTTCTTTTTTTGTCCCCTTTCTCCTTCTTTCATTAAAACTGACTTAAAATTATTTTTTCATTCTCCTTTAATAAGAATTTTGAAGCATTTCTTGTTATTGTTTTAAAATAAAGGTACTGCTATAGTGAATAAAATAATAACTTAACAACTTATTACAGTACAATGCACTTTTGACAATTAAAGTTGAAACACAAAGAAGGAAAATGAAAAAAAAAATTGCGTATTGTACGTTAACAGCAGGTGTTGGCAACCTATGACAGGCGTGTCACATGTAGCACGTGATACAATTCTCAGTGGCACTCTGCACTACTCTACAACTATGTAAATTTTTAAGTGGATGTAGTTGATAAATTTGAAATGGACCTTATATGACAAACATCTTCAGAACTATGGACATTTACGGAATAACGAAAAAACCTAAAAGATAACTCTAAAGAAAATTTACAGCTATTTTGTAAATTATTGAATGTCATTGCAAGATAAATTTAACTGTTTGAAGCGAGAAAATTGCATGTACTGTGCTTTCCGCTTCTGTATACATGCAAGCTTCTCCACATTTCTTCGTATATCTAAGTAAAAAATCTGTCCTCATATGAAAAATATTTTGAGTGCACAAAGAAATTGTTTAACAACTGAATGCTCAAAATCGTATACAATTGAAAGTCCCAAATTATACACCTGATTTTAACGAAATGAAAGTCAAGCGGTACACTTGTAAGTTCTAGGTTCACATTAAAATCTTTATTTATCTAATTATTTAACTATAATGGAAATACTTAACTTTTGCG
Organism: Trichonephila clavata; assembly: GCA_019973975.1. Taxonomy (NCBI): domain Eukaryota; kingdom Metazoa; phylum Arthropoda; class Arachnida; order Araneae; family Nephilidae; genus Trichonephila; species Trichonephila clavata. The sequence goes on along the minus strand of BMAO01019114.1, from coordinate 29,579 downwards.
TTATATATTTCTTATTTTAATAAATATGTTTAAAAACACATAATATATGTGCAACTTTAATTTTTTTATCTATTGTTGAAATAATAGTTATATTTTAAGCTCTTTATTTTTATGTTGAGAAATATCTTTAAATATATAATAAAACTGTAAATCTATATTATTGACCTCTATACTCTAACTCTGCATGTATTATTACGGGAATCGAATTGTTTCAGAAATTTCCTACCGTGTGGCACGCTGAATCATATTGGTAGATTGGTTTGGCTTGCCACAACTAAAAGGTTGCCGACCCCTGATATAGCGCACTGCATGAAAAAAAAACCAAGATAAATTTGTTAGAAATTTAGGGGTATACAGGTTCAGAAATAAGTACATTCAGCAGCGGCTTCTTCAAGTTAAAATGGCTCTTACCCAATCACGCATTGAGTCGAACTGGGTTGAATACGGGCAAATCATTCTATGTTGCTTCAAGTGTAGTAGCAGGTGAGCGGTAGCAGCCCATGAACAGATACTTTTAATATGTGAGATATATGGAGAACGTCTCATCCAGGATAATAGTGGAACACACTCTGCGTCGAAGTAGGTCAAAACACAAGAGACAACATGCGGTCTTGTATTATTTTGTTGAAAAATGTCAGTTCAGATTAAAATTAAATAGTTGCGTAAAAGGCTTATTGTCTTGTCGTTTCCAAATACGGTATGGAACTGCTAATTAATAAGTGATATAGAGTAATTAGTATTATACATTAGGAAATTCTATTATCTAGATTTAAGCAATGTTTCATTAATAAAAGGATTGATATTTTCAAATAGAAGTCTGCTCATTTTTTTGATGTGATACCATGTAAATGTTCCATTCTCGTATATTAGGTCTGCCAAAAAAAATAAAGATTCAAATTTGCGAGAATGCATGCTTTTATTTAATTGCAATTGGGATAAAGTCAGCGAAATTTTTTATTGGTTGGGAATTCATAGATTAGGTAAGAAGCTTTAAAAAAACCAAACAGCAAAGAGCCCCAAGCCCATCAAAATACTTCCGGTGACATTCCGGAGATCTACAAACCAGAACACACCAAAATCGCATAAATGAAAGTTCATAGATATAATATCTCAGATAATACTAATAATCATAATGCTCAAGCCTCAGGTATGGAACCAATAAAGTACACAGCGTCAAATCAGAATTTACCAAAAAATAACATCATTGGTCCTTGACCTTTAGGGAGTCTCTGATCGAGCAACACGTGCGATCGTATCGTCTGTCCTTTAAGATCATAGCGTAATAAATGACTCTGATATAGATTTCCACAAAGCTACCGTATCATATCAAAGTAGTGTAAGTTTAAGTACATTATTTCAATAAAAATATAGGAAAATTTTATGAACTATGCCTAATTATGAGTTTATATATTGTGTTGAATTATTCAAAATGTAAAATGTGTTTACCAATTATTATTTATTAAAGGTGAAAAAAAAAGTTGAATAAAATTAGGAAATAAAAGGCAATTTTTAAGTTTAATGCCCAAACAATAAATAATTTAAATTGAGAAGCTTTAGTTTTTTCTGCTCCTTATATCCCAAACTTCTCATTTAGAACAATAGCGTCATGCCATTAGTAAGTTAAATAATTATAAAAAATGTGACAGAAAAGCGAAAAATCACCACTTTTTAAAACATTAAACGCGATGCGTGAACAGAAGGTATTTTAAATTCCAATTTTTTTTGTCATCTTAATTATCTAGGCAAATTTTTATGCTATGACAATAAAAAAAGGAGTTCACTAGAGAGGCCCACCCTAATAAACATTAATAAAATATTGTATATAACACCCTTAATAAAATAAAGCAAACTTTTGCATATAAGAATATCATACAATTCAAACCGTAGAGAGGTGGAATATTTAAATTAAGTAATCTTTAGTATCCTTTGAATAAAATATTTCTTGTGGCTTTATACAAAGAGGATTTTTCTCTACATAGCTATAGGCGCATTTTAACTCTCTTCACATTTGACTGATTGAATGTTTATTAAAGTTGAACAACGAGGGCTATTTTGTGAAATTCAGAGAATTAAACATATGACTCATTGCTATTTAATCCCTCTTACTTCAAATTCTTAAGAAAGAGTGTAAATAAGAGTTACAATAACTTCGCACTATAAAGCAATCCGATTGCCATTGGTGACTGACCTCGTAATTTTAAATCACGGTCAAGTGACGATGACAAAATCGGAGATCACTCTTCTCTCCAAACTGCCACACCATATCGATGGGAAGACTTTGAGCTCGACAGATTTAACGGGTCTTCTGTGGCATCAGTACTCGAACACGTGACACGCTGGTTACGAGTTCATGACCTTAGCTAATAGTTACCGCGGTCATTTCAAATTAATAAATACTGGATACTTCTTTCATTGTATTTCGAGGGTCAATCGGACTCTTGGACTTTTTTTTACCATTTTCGGATAGAGAAAGAATAACGAAAATTTAATGAATCTTTTATACAAATTCTATTTCGGTTAAATATCAAACCGACTTAAGAGATTTATATTAATTATTATATATAACAAGAATAAGTCCTAAGAAATGCACATAATCCTAATAACAAATCTTTGCAAAATAAGGATTTATTCAAAAATCAGATAGATTTTGTTTCAATACTCGAGTAAAAGAGTAAATCTTTTATGCAGTCAAAAGTCCCTAGAAGAGATCAGAGAGAAATTGTTTCTGCTTTCTTGAACAAAATAAATCTATAAAGGACTGAACTCATTTCGATTGCAGCGTAATACGTCTGGAAAACTAAAGGAATTGATTTTCACATTTGATCAAGCAAGTAAGGATTCGAGTAAAAATTTAAAAGTAACCTGCATTCTTTAAATTATTGTAAATTGGATAATAAAGTTTTCCATGGAGTATTATGAGAAGAAATGTACATTTAAAAAAGTGACATATGTAAATTGGAAGCTAAAATTGCATTACAAAATTTACAGAACACATTTACACATTAAAAAAATTCACAGAAAAAAATACAGAAGAATTTACACATTTAAAAAATTACACAAAAAAAATGCAGAAGAATTTATACATTTAAAAAAATGTACAGAACATTTACACATTAAAAAATTTACAGAACATTTACACATTTAAAAAATTTATAGAACAAAAAAAAAGTTATGGCACAATTTACACATTTAAAAAATTACCAGAACAAAAAAAAAGTTACGGCATAATCTACACATTTAAAAATTTACGGAATAATTTACAAATTTATAAAAATTTACTGAATAATTTACACGTTTAAAAAATTTACAGAATGTTACATACGAAAGAAAAAGTGTATACCCCAAATACATCAAAATAAGATAAAAATGTTTAAAATAAATCCAATCAGGTAACCATGAGCTACGTATTAGACGTTAATTAATAAACTATAAAAAAGAAAATAAAAAAACTAACAAAGAGCAAATTTCATTGCGATAAAATGTCGCTTATTTAAATTGCATTTTGGTTGAATAAATTAAAACTTCATGTAGATCGTGCAATCAGCTCATCCAAATTAGCCCAGGCTTATGCAAATTTAATTAATAATGAGAGACAATTAAGGAAGTTTCTAATTACTAGCAGATCGACCTAAATCTCATAACTAATCGAAAATTTATAAGGATCCGTAATTATTTAATTCATTAATTCTTTCTGTTAAATTTAAATTAAGTGATTCTTACTTTTGTTAACAAATAAAAGCTTTTTGCATTCACAGATTTTTAAAAATTTATTCTAAGTTTTACTGATAAAAATTTCACATGTGTTTAGAAAATTATTCTTCAAAATGTACATGTATATGTCAGTATATATATTTTCTTAATATAATGAATTTTGAGTAATGTACAGTAAAAATAAGTTTAAAAAATTTTAATGTAAACATCTATTCAATAACATTGCTTTTTTCATGCTAATGTCTAAAGTATAAAGCCCTTCTCTTAAATTAAAGATATGTAGGATTCATGACACTCAAATATTTCTTTGTGCATGATTAGTTATTTATCTTATTTTTCCGATTACTTCTTCATTAATTACATTTTTCGATCAATTTCCGAAAACAGATAAGAATATATTGTTTGATTTTGACTTTTCCTCTATAATCAATTGATTAAACACAATAAAGAGCTACAGTTATTTTATTATAAGAATTTTGTCTTAATAATATAATCGATTTAGTTCGAATGTTGTATTTTGTGAAGTAATATTCATTTATCATTAATGGAAAAATATTTGACAAACATTTTGCCCTAAGATAAGATCTCATTAGATTCCTTGTTTAAAAAATAATGGTGGAAGGCTAACATTATCAAAAATAATTTGGAGGGAAAAAAATTATTTTTTAGATTTTTTTTCATGGAAAGTAACATTAGGAAAAAGCTCATAGAAAAATATACATTAACGCTAAAGTGCAGAAACCAGTTAAATTTGCATATCAGCTAGGTAATCCACACATTAGCTAGAAGGATCCGTTAAAGTGCGGAGTATTATGTCATATTTCTCAAATTACCTAGATAATATACACACTACCATACACACTCATTAATCTATACATTACCTACTAGGCACTCATTAGAGTGAAAATCAGATCTTTTGGTGGAACAACAGCAACGTTTCTGTATGCTTAAATTAAAAGCTGTTTAGTTTATTTACTGATATCTAAAGAATCAAGTGAATGAAACCAAACAATCAGCACATTAGTTGATATAGAATCAGTCTCATCAATCAATTGAGAAACTAAAACATAAAATATAGAAAAAGTGAAAATTTTATTAGAACTAAAGAACTTAACAATGTTATTTATTTATTTTTCGATATCTAAAGAATCACGTTAGTGCAACCAAATAAACAGCAAATTTATGATACATTATTCCTGGATGAGTCAACGTTCAATCAAAATTCCTAACAGAAAGAAAATGAGAGAAAAAAACTTTTGGACATGAACGATATGGAAACAGCTAATGTGAAGATTACCTAGTTAAAACACGGAAAACTCTTGATTACGCACTTTAACGATGCGAATCAGTTAATCTGAAGATTAGCTAGAAACTCTGTACATTAACGGCTTTAAAGGTAACATATATAAGAGCATCAAACATATATCATGTCAAATAAGTCAGGCAAAATTACGGAATGCACTTGAAATAAAACGTTTTATCAAGTGCATTCAAAAACATTTAAAACTCGTGAGTCTGGCGTCATTGAATAAGAATTACACCTATAAAAGGTTCTCATTTAACCTGCTACTATTAATAAACTCACATAACAAACAAATGAATACTGAGCCGCATATTAAAGAAAACAAAACAAAACCATCGTAAAATACTTCATTCAGAACGCAAAAATCTCATCCCTTTTCAAGGACTGTTGAAACTTCTGTTACTTTTTTATGACCCAAAATTGGCGCTTTGAGTTCGAGAATGGTGACAGAATCTCAATTAATTTGGATGCTATTTACTTCTTGCCGGTGGAATGCGTCTTTGGAATTTTCACGCTTTCTTAATTTTCTCTTCATCATTTATTCGCCACTGGGGATACGAAGTAAATCTACAGATCCACATTCCTCCCATAACGAATAACATCTTCATTTCCAGAACCCCAGATGACGGCTCTTTTAATTAAAGCTCGACTCCTTTAACGACAACCGTCTTCGTAATGACATTTGTGTAATGCTTATTCAAATTTTCAACCCTTGCTATAATGATCCAAGATCGTTCACAACGCCATGAAAAGGGATCTGATTTTTATTTCAATTTTTACAGTCACTTATGCGAAATTTTTACGTTCCAGCTTATGCATGAAGTAGGCAGTGTAATTTTTATCCCTCTCTCTCTCGACCATTCCCTTTTTTTCCCTATCGCTAATAGTTTTCTTTCGTTTTCTTTGCAATGGAATGAACGAGTTATGTCATCAAAAATTTTTCAACTGTACAGTCATTATTAAGGCATTGTCGTCTGCTTTTAACATATTCAGCAACAAATACAAGATGTTTAATTCTGTTTTTTCTTCGGATTCCGTTTTTCCCTTTTCCTTGCGCTAGTGTCAAGTGGAAAAAAAGCGTAGGGAACATTTTATTCAAATAAAAGAAATAAGAGTAGTTACAAATAGCTGTTACTGCTTTAATATTCCAAAAAAAATTTTGGTTTTTTTAAGAATAATTTATGATTAAGGAAACGAATGTGTTATTAGATATTTTTGTTAGAATACGTGTTTTGCTATTTGCTTAAAAAGGAAACTATACAATAATTTCTAGAAAGAAATTACATTAATAAGAGTTTTATTTGAAATTTTTTATGATTCGCTTGACAAGAACAGTGATTATTGCATAAATGAATGGTAAGTCTTTATGTTACATTGAGTTAAAGATCATTATGACGCTTCTGTTAATGTATCGCTTAAGCCTCTATTAAAATACTTAACTTAACCATGCAAAATTATTTTAAAATCATTAACAAAATATAACTTTAAAAAATATACCTAATATATTATTTTCTTTGTGAGTATGTGAGTATTTATTTTTAAAAATTCATATTTCCTTATTGCGTTGTTAAATCGTTGTCCAATTTTTTTCAGGTTATCTAGATAATCACCAGAATATAGATTGGATTGGTCACAACTGTGAATTATAAGCGATTTTTTCCCTCTTGATTTTTATTTCGATAACTATATAATTAATTTCTTTATCTAAGATTTTCAAAAATCATGTAATAGAAAAAAAGCCTCTATACAAAATGAGCTTCATGAACAATTCCAATATGCTAGATCATTTACATCCAAGTTCTAATTGGTGTTAAATAAGCATTACTCTATCTTATTTTGATTTTATTCTACTCTCGAAGAATAAGACATGATTGCAAAAATAATATTCATTTCAGATTAAAGGGGATTTTTAATACATATATATATATATATATATATATATGATCTATTATTTTCAAAAATAATTCAAAACAAAAACAATGTCTGCAAATTCAAAAAGTGTGTAATTATATTTTTCAGATTTTTCTGTTAAACTACCCTTTAGTGCATTAAAAAAATAGATTTAAATCAATTGCATATTACTACTTTGCAAGCTGATACAAGGTTCATTGAAAAAATACATCAGTAAAATTGTATTTTGCGTACTAGAAGTTCTCGATCTATAAAGAAAAAAGGTGTTAGAGAACTTACGTTCTTCTGAAAAGATGATACAATCTAATGCAGCGATACTCAACTTGTGGCCCGCGGGATCCATGTGGCCCACCGGACCATTCTGAGTGGGCTGGTCATAGCCCATTGCACTAACAAATTCAATTATTTACGAACAATGAATTAAAAAAATTAGCGAGAAATTTTATGAATCCTTTAATCAAATCTGTCAATTTTGCTACCGATGTCGTGCTGGTCCAAATTCTGAGATAACTTTTTTTCTTCTTGTAATTGTAACGGTTAATGATAACAAATAACAGTATAGTAGCGATCCTTTTGTGGGTGAAACTAATTTTCAATTAACCCTAATGTCTTCTAAGCGAAAAATATCTAAAGAATATATGTTGTTTCAAGAGGATTAGATGTTGAGTACTTTGTAGAGAAAAACAAATATGTATCAACAACTTGTTTGATTTGTCGTTAAAATATTGTATTTAAAATATTATTTTACTCTTCACTATACCCCTAAGCACAAATCTTTCAATGGTGTTTTTTTCTGGAGGATCTCCTTCCAGACGAGATATAAATTGGCTTTCTTAAAAAAAATCTTTGCAATGGTTATAAAACATTTTGTTGGTGGTAATGTCAAAAAATGCAGAGATAACAAAGGCATCCTATGAAAGTTTTACATTATACTTATATATATTGAAAAACATATGGAATTGTTAAGGATAAACATATGAATTGATGCAGAATTTGTTAGAGTGTTTCTTAAATGCTTCCAATGCTTCCTTTGATAAATTCAGTTATTTGTTCAGATATTTTTAGTAATATCAAAAGGTACTTGAATAAATTTGAAATAAAACTGCACAAGCAGGTCTGAACTAATTTTAAACAAATAATACTGATTTTAGTCTGGAATTCAACAAAAACTTATTGCTGCCATCCTGCTCTTGATAAATTAATATCTGAAATAAAAATAATTGAGAGCTTATGAAAAGAAAAAAAAATCAAGTTATCAAAGTGCAACGGTAGAATACAAACAAGGGGTTTGGTTTCATTAATGAAAGGAAATCGACACACATTTTCCCTCATAACTCGGTAAAAAATGCATAAAATCTGTTTTTTTCTGAGTTGATTTTGATAGAGTTTAATGAACAGTTTTAAAATAAAATCGAACATTATGAATTTTGATCAATTTTCCGCATTTTAAATACCATGGGTCTCTTTTAGTGCCTCCCCCCCCCCGTTTATTCTCATGTTGCGGCCCGAGTGAAATAATTGCCGTATGTATGTGGCCCGACGGAGAAAAGGTTGAGTACCCCTGCTCTAAGGTTACTAACCAAGAGCAGGCGAGCACTCGATAGTAGCGCTAATAGTCATGTGGGGTTACTGAGTCACCCCAATCCTTTATTTTATAATAATTTTTATTGTAAGCAAAAAAAAATCATTATTCCAGTGAATAATTTAATTAAGAGAAATCATATTTACTGCTTTTGAGGACTTTTCAATTTTTCTTTGTTAGTTTGAGAAAAAGTACCAATCAAACTGAACCAAGAAGTTTCAAATGTGACTTAAATAATGGACCCTAATCACAGACACGTTTCGCTAACATTATAGGAATGTTATTTTCAGGCAAACCTTTTATGTTTTTTTCAAGTTATTGTAATTTTTCTGTCACTTGATGAACGAAAAATAGCACGTTGAGCTTTTGCTTGATTGTGTCTTTTTGGCAGGGCGAAGTGTGTCTTGTGGCACACATGGCTTAATATTTTCTTGATGGAATTCTTTAGGTATCATTTGAAAATTTTCCTTTCATCTCAAACATTTCATGTTCATAGCTTTTCTCAAATTTGATTTCGCTAGCATGATTAATATGCATTACTTCAGCAGGTTCTTCCCTTGCTTGATCAGTTTCAACTTTCTTCATTAGAGATAACAGATTCCCCTTTCTTTTTTTATATGTATTCTGCTCATTTACATTTATAAACCATAATAAGTCGTATAATGCAACTATAAAAACCACTCAGTTGTTCACATGGGAAATATATATATATATATATAGCTTGTTTATAGAAAATGTGTCTTGGAACAAAAGTTGTTGCGCGGAAGACTCAGTCAAAACATGTACCTTATAATTGTAAGAAAAACCTTTGCCACTCCCGAAAAAGAAGGAGATATGTGACAAATACATTTTAATTCCAATGAAGACTCTATTATATTGGAGGATACTGTCAAAGTCATTCATAACAAATAAATAGTTTTCCCAGAATTAACGATTTCTTGAGCCTGGGGTAACTCCATGCCTCGCACGTCCGCTTCCGGAGTTAAGCTAAGTAAAATGACTATTTCGACAAATGGAATGTGGATAAATAAAATGATGATAGTCCTCATGATTGTAAAAATTAAGAATGAGATTTTATATATTTATATTTTAACACAGTGCGAATAAGGTTTTATGTAACAAATTTTCATATTTTCCGTTAGCTCTCTAAAGATTTTAATTCTGTTTGTTCCAAAACATTTTCATCACATTTTTATAAGAATTTTTTCAGCACAATTCCTATATACATATATATTCCTTTTAGAGGAAATTGACAATTTTACTTTTATAAATATATATTATAAACAAGTATATTTAATAAAACTAATTCATCCCTATAATTAATTTTAGATAAAACTATTTAATCCCTATTTCAGTAAACGATTCCTAATTAATGCATAAGCATTTTTGTGAAAAAAATTTTAAAAAAATATCTGTATTAATTAAGTAATAAAGGGAAATGGTGAAATAATATGCGTACAAATTAAATTAAGAGAATATTAAATCCCAAATGAAATTATTAAATTTCAATAGTTTTATTATTGCACGAGTACATTGTTACATTAAATGCTTCTAATTAGCATTAAACGAGGTTTTTCAAATGATGCTATAATTTGTGAAATACATTTAACAATTGTGTCTACATACATTTCTAGAATCAAGGTATTTGCAGTTACAAATAAAAATAATATTTCATTATATCGAAATTAATTGCTCATTGAAACGTGTAATAAAAATAAAATTCTTAGATAATGAAAAGAATGAAAATTAAATATTTCTTCATTCAATTCAGTAGATAATCATCACCAATATTATGAGCTACAGACAGATAGAAAACTAAATGTTAAATTATAGTTATTTAATTCACTACTGACATGGCTAAGTGCCAGCGAATTTCAAACTGAAAAGTTTGAAAATTATTGAATAGCTTTGTTTACTTCAAATGATCATTGCTATTTATTCTCCCGCTGTATAATTTTCTGAAGCAATTATTATCTTTTTTTTACGAATTTCCGAATGCAACGCATCCACAAGCGTTTTGAATTGGAAAATTATAATCATTAAAGCTTTCAGACGACGTCCTATCTGTCTTTCTTTTTGTTCTTTTCACAATACTTCCCCCCAACAAGACGCTAGTAATTTTCTGAAAACTTTAAAATTACCCTTGGGGTCTTGGTTGATATCATGGGTGAAACCACCCTGTAATTTAGACTCTCATCCAGTTTTCCCATCCTGCACACGTCGTTTATACGGTAAAGGTCGCTAGAGACCAGTGTAACCTAGTCAATTCCGAATTTTCTCTTTCTTAACGCTGTTGCGGATTTAAACTGCACGACTTACATTTTACGGGGCTTATCCACATATCCCTGCGGATCTATGACTGTCTACTTGAAGTCTCATCGTGATTCATCAAGAAAATCTTTTCTTAACTTTCCTCATCTCTTTGTTGCCCTAGAGAGGATCTATGTATGATGAAACAAAGCATAAGCAGCTTAGAATAAGATTTGTTGGCGTTTAAAGGAACATACTGTGAGATGAAAATTTTCCCGAAAAAATATATGAAATTTCTTTTCTTATATCTGATTTTTTCCTCCTTTTTTAATTAAAATAAATATTCTGAGTAAAAGTATGAGAGTTAAAAATAAATCACTCAAAAATTGATAGAATTTGTTTATTTTATATTTTAAGTATAAAAAAGTACTTAAATTTAAATAAAAGAGCATCTTATTAAAAATGGAAAACAATACGTAGAGAAACAGTTACGATGTATTAATCAATGAAAATTTAATCATACCATACAATTTTCTTTTCATTGCGCTGAAGCATAAAAATGATTTGCATATTTAACTTTAAATGACAATTTTTTTAAAAACGCGTATAGCAAAAACGAGCAAGTAGCAGCTATTTCCATTGTTCGAAAGATTCAATAATTATGTAAAAATGATAAATGATGTATCATAAAAATAATGATTAAACAAAATTTACTTAAAGTATATATTATTTTATTTTATTTAACTGTTATTAAATATGATGTAAATTAAATTAAATGTGCTTAAGTTTATTAATTATTTTCACAATTCCAGATGAAATATAACTTATTTCATTAATGAAGCTGTTTTTGCATTAAAAAAAAATAAAAGTTCTATTTTAAATTCAAAAGAAACAATTCCCGTCACTTTTATTCTTCAGCTGTTAAAAACAATGGCTTTATATGTCATTTGATTTTGTAATTAATTAAAACTTATTAGTTAAAGTTATTTTTTTATTATTAAAGCTTATTATTATTACTTTAAACCTTTTGAATTTGAAAAATAAAAAAAAATAATGTTTTGTAAGGAATATACTAAAAATATATTATTTGAAAATTTGATGCATAAACGTTCTAAAAACCTTAAAGTTCGTAAATTATGTGATACATAAATTTCAAAAATTAATAAATTACTTTACTTAAGCAATTTTACGTATATTAAATTAATTATATTAATTTCGACTGATATCTAATAAATTTTAAATAATATATTTAATTAAAATAATTATTTCAATTAATATAGTTTATTAAAATTAACATACTTGTTTGTCACAAAAAATTTACAAAAATATACTTTAAAAAGGTTTGTGAATTTTCCATTTTTGTTATCCATCTAAATTTATACAACTCACTTCATGAATTTTCAAAAGGTTATTTTTAATTGTACCTTAAATAAAACGAAATACTATCTTATATTAAGTTAAAATAATGCATATAAACAAACCATAATAAAATGGTACTCCCAAAAGCAAAATAATAGCAATTATAATAATTCGTAAACTCGCGTTATCTTGGGATTGAGACAAGAAGCTTGCAATTTCCCCCTTATTTTTAGTTACACTTCAGTTCTATCAATGCAGCAAACCTTCATGAATTCTTGAAGTTGCTTATGCAAAGAGCTGAATTTATTTGCATTTGATAAATTAGTGTATAACTACGTTCTTCGAAGCAGATAAGATAAAGACTGGTATTTGGAACTGCCTTATATCTCATTAAAAAAAAAAGATTTTTATCAACCAAAATTGCAGTTGCAACTCAGATTTGACAATTAATTAGACAATTCCTTCTTGCTTCTAGAATTAGGAATTAGCTTACAATTTTTGTAATACTCGTTACAGATGCTTAATTATTCTACGTAATTCTATCTGAGGTTTGGTGTTATTTCACCATTTGAATAGAAAGGCTTAGTAATTTATCCAATATAAAAGTATTGTTTTAGTTATTAACACTATAACTTCCATCAATGTCAATTGGGCACCGCAGTCTGTTTAGTTTGTTCTCTTTTCTGCATTTTTGCAGCGAATTTGAAAAAATTTCGTGAATTTTAATCATTTTCCATGGTGATTACACTGAAAAAGTTTTGTGGTTACAGGTTAATTAAGAGATATTTTACAACTAAATATACCTAGAACGTCCAGTGGTGTCGTTTCGACACCAAGGCAATTTATCATTATAAATAACTCTCGTTCGGCAAAAGATAGTTCACTAAGTAGATACCATAGTAAAATAAACTTTTGGAAGTAATATCTGACATTTATTTGACCTTAAATGCAAACTTATTGGGTTCCCAGGGGAAATGAGTCAGTTATGCTGAAATAGTTGTGTATAGTTTATTTACATAGTATTTGCTTATCTGTTTATAAAGTAAATATCATTCGATTTGCGAACCTTGTGTTGAGCAGAAACCCTAAACGATGAATCGTAGAAAAGGTCTAAGCCCTGATAAAATTGCTCATTTGTTGCGTGAAGATTGAGTGAAAATGACAGTGAAGAATCTGAAGAAAATGCAGATGGAATTGAAAATGTTCCAGAAATCCATATATATATATCGTTAGGGATGGTACAGAAAATGTAACGCATAACAGTAATGTTCCTGGCAGATTTGTGACATGAAATGTTTTGCGACAAAGCAGTGGTCCAACAAACTTCGCAAAATATAATACCAACGTCAGTTTTTTTTATGATATAAAGAGTCCTAAAACTAAGCCCTACTGAAGAGTAGCCCGGCAATTATTTAGTTATTATTATTATTTTATGTATTTTATATCATGGTGCACCGATGAACGTGTAAGGGTAATCGAAATCCCAGACGTTCTAGTGTTAATTTGCCTCGTATGAGTTTTTTATTGCACAATTCATGTCCAGAATCAACCTAAACCCAAATATTTTTAAGTAAGTTATATTACTCTTCAAATGTTAATACGAAGAAGACTGTATCAACGACACATTAAATATAAATTCAAATGAATCTAATCCAGCAGTATAAAGATATCACTGCACTTCTACTCAGAATTTGATAAAATAGATGCATTAAAAATTATTGCACACCTGGTGATTGTATTCCATATGATTGTTGATAAATGCCTGTAACATATTTTATACTCTAGCTTCATATTTTACCTTTGGGTATCACTGTTTGTGTTCAAATTAATAATGATATATAACAGGATTACATAAAATGAAATTTGAATATAAGTATTTGTTGATATAATTAAGTTATTAATGATGCTGAAGAGAATGCAAAAGATGAAAACAGATCCTAGAAGAAAATTTCATAAAAAACATAAAACATGAAGCTCCAAAGTGTAAAGGGAAAATTAGGGGAAATAAAATTATATTTATCGAGAATAAATCTCAATCAAAATTTGAAGCTTTATCATACAATTTTTAAATTTATGATACATATAGGATTTAACATTAATTAAAATTTATAATAATTTTCAGAATTTTTTTTATCCGTTCTTATTTTTATTTTCAAAGAAATTATTCAAAATAATGCTAATATAAAAGAAACTTTTGGAATTTGCATTACAGTTCATCAAATAAACAGAAAAGATCTTAAAAAGTCTTAACAAATTATTAAATCAAAGAAAATAGTATGTTAAAAGTTTTAAAAGGGTATAGTTAAAAGCATATAATTGTATAAGATAATTTTTGAAAGTCAGTTACGCCCTAGCAATATAATGGGGTTTTAAACAGTTTTGAAAACACAGAAATTAACCTCACGTGTCTTGAGGTAAAGGAAACATAGGGCATTCAAATTCTTAAGTAAAGAAAATGTTTCTTTTAATTATTTACAATGCAAAAACACAAGATATTGCAAAATAACTTTATAAAAAGAGCACTTAATAACATGAAAAGACTTATGATTAATTTTTTTTTCGAATTCCAAAACCTAAAACGCAAGTTAGAACTATTTAGATCTAACTTAATAGTTTTAGAATGACTTTAAAAACATGCATTTCCCTCTTTCCTCGTTTTATGAACCCATAGAAATAGAATAAAGTCAATCAGAATTAAAATTCCTGAATCATTAAGTGGTTAAAAAGTTATGTGGTACTCTTTGTAGATCAACATATTTTTTTAAAAATATATGTAGCAAAAAGGAAAAAAAATTTTTTTAAACAAATTTCACTCAATTCTATCGACTAGAATTTTATTTTATTTACTTCATGATTTTTCCAATGAAAATTTTTTTTATTGTTAGTGGATTTGATTTTTAAAATATTTTCTGATCCAGAGAGTTTGCTCGTCCTTTAAATTTCGGTATACGTATTACTAACCAATTGTAAGCAAATGGAGAAAGTCAAAAGTTATTTTGACTCGAAAATGTGTACGCGTAGATATATTTATTTATATTTCAATTGAATTCTCCATGTTGTGCATCCATTATCAGGCTTAACAAACAGCATTTGCGCAACTTGTTTATTTTTTAATGTTCCTTTTCGTATGGAACGTAAACAGAAAAAGGTATGCGGTGTATAGCCGGGAAAGTTCTTCAGATATATTCGAAGCAAAATAAACTCGCAGTGTTCTGTAAATGTCTGTCATTTTCAATGTTTACTCATTTTTATTTATTCATCCTTAACATAATTCAATATTTTTTTATATCGTCTATCACAAAATTTTTTTCTGATTTACGACCTTTCTAAAAGATTCACAAATCTGGAAGAGGAGTTCAATTCTATATTCTGGGAAGAGGAGTTCTCGATTTTGAAATCTGCAAAAATTATTTAAAAATATTTACCTTCTCTAAACAAACTCATAATACCTGTGTACGGTTTATTCTAACTATTTTTTTATTTTTATGTTCCATTTTCTCTGTAACTTTTTTCAAACTTAAAATGCTTATTATCTGAATAATTATCTTTACATACATAATTAATTATCATTCTACAGATACAGTCATATTTTTGAAGCTCATGTTTGTAATCTACAAAATTAGTAAATCTTGTAAAGGATAAATTAAATGTAGACAATGATGTTCTCAAACAATTATAATTTTATAATCTAAAATCCTGATCCAGATAAAAAAAATCAATGTAAATATGGAAGTATTTGCTTGACAATTAGAATTTTATTAATAATCAAAGATAAATCAAATCTGTACAATCGATTTGCATTGCATTCTTATGGATTTTTTGCTCAACATATGCACCTTTGTCCTTGTATTATCCGTTTGAATAAATATTTCTTTAAATAAAGATAAAATTTAAAGCACAACAATTAAACTTTTTGAAAGAAAGTAAATTCACAGAATAATGAGTTTTTTTACACTTATTTCGACTGAAAATGTTATAATGCTCTCTCTCTCTCTCTCATTATGTAATTACTAATAAAGTATTCTAATTAAGGGGAGATGGTACGATTAATAGCAATATCTTAAACTTAATGATTTTCACAAATTTATGGGTTGCTTCGAAGTATATGGATTATGTGAAATAATTTTTGAGCTCAAAATACTGCAAAAAGTTCACTATTCAATATTTTAAATAAAAAAATCTAAAAATTCATAATTTTAAAATGCTATTCCTTTTGCAATAATTGACGCGCACGCGTGTGTGTGAAATTTTATTTTTATTTACCTTCGAACTATGTAAAATTTTGTATGCGTTTTAAGATAACATGATTGATGTTCGTAAAAGACTCTTTTTTTTATGAATGTTTGTTTTGAACATTCCTCGAAAAATGTATAAATTATTTTTAAGGAAATAAGTATTGCTTTGAATGAGAAATGCAAATCTTATTACCGTATTTATTTGAATCTAAGCCGCACATTTTTTCCAATATTAATGCTTCTGAAAATCAGGGGTGGCTTAGAATCGAAGATTTAAGAAATTCGTTGAATGGGGAAATCGAACATTATACTTGTGGTTACAGGCTCATATATGTACTTAGAAACTTTTAATACAGGAAAAATAAATTATATAATTATTCCCTTCTTATTTGTTCTAATTAAATAAAATTTTAACTTTGTAAATATCGGATACTAATAAACATTTTTACACCATTTTTTTTTTGTTTGCATAAACATGCTGAGAATCTGGGGCACGGCTTTCAGTCGATAGCAACTTAGATTCGAAAAAATATTATATATGTATTTATAGCAATTGTTAGAAGAAATATGAAAGCATTTGGCACAATAATAAAAGTTTAAGCACTTGAAATGAAGAAAAACTAGCAATTCTTTCATTCTGAGATAAATCAGCTTAAAGGTTTTATTTGCCATTCAAATATGAATAAAACTGAACATCAAGTTATAATAGTTCTGGGTGTTTTAACTTAGAAAGTTCAAGTTTTGTGAGATTAAAGAAATTATAAAAAAAATTAGGCAAAAAAAATTCATGTGATTTTTTTGACCGATTTCTGTCAATTGTATCACACTGTTTTCCCTTGAAATATTAAAAAATGGTCCTACTTTTTATACTTAAATATTTGAAACAATTTAAAATTGTACATTAATTAATTCTCAAATGAATTTTACGTGGAGACACATTTTAGAGATTTTTTAACTTTCAAAAACACGCAAAAATCCTTATTTGTGAAAAGTTACTAGTCATTTTAGTGTGTTATCAATACCCATCATTAATTTATTGAGTATATTTTAAGGATATTATTTTATTCTTAAGCTTTAAATAAGCTTCGTACTAAAATAAAACGAAACACATTAAAAAACATTCACGGAAACCAAATATTCGAATTTTGTAAGGCAGCTCACAAAGAATTATTAAGGATTAATACTTCCAGAATACATCGTTGGAATAAAAAGAAGAATGCGAATGATGTTGGGCTTTCTTAAAAGGAATATTTGTATAGCGTTCTATTTGCATCGGAAAATTTACGGCAAATTTCAAATGAATCCCTTTTCAGCAGATATATCGAGGAAAGAACAGATACTTTTCGTGGTGTGAGACTGTCTGTAAAAATTGGTTTTTAAATTCAACGAAACTGCACATTATATCGGCTTCATTTTGAATATTTTGAATTTAAAATCTCTGAATAGATGCCGAGTTTAAATGCTTTTGTGGAATATGTTCACTTGTTTATTGATATTCAGATCGATGCCTTCTGAGAGCATCAGAGTTCAGCACGTATTATCAAATTGTGTGTTGAAACACAGTACATGCCATTCCACTTTGTAGTCCAGTATTTTATAAGTAATCGTGAAATCTTTTATCAGTTGAAGCTCACAAATTAGCCTTTAGAAACCAATTCAGTTCAATTCTTTGAAGTATCCAGAGCTTATATCTATTAATGATTAATTAAAACAGTATGCATCAGTTTTTTATGCATGTACTAGGCAATCAAAAGATTTTAATTGAATTAAAGTGAACAAAAATTATATGCACTTGTGAAATTATAAGCTGTCTCTAAGTGACTGATTATGCATTTGCATAAAAATACTAAATAATGCTAATGAACAACGAAATATATTTGAGAATAATTTAACGAAGAATCCATTGTAAATGCAAAATTGGCTAGTATTTTAAATTTCACTGAAACAATTTTCTAATTAAATATGTGAATGCTACAATCTTCAATAACATCTAGATATAAAGTAATAAGACTAGCAATTGAAATATATTGTTTTAACCTGTATATTAATGTGGTAACACACATACGAAGCAAGACATTTCATTAAAGAAATCTTTATTATTTGATTTTAAAATGACTGTTTATAATTTTATAAATTCTTTTACATGAAAATTCAAGCATAAACCTCTATCATAATATTAATCTCGATACAAATGGAAAAAATATGCATTATGTTATTAACTTTCAAGTGAAAATTCTTGGCATATTTTAATGCTTCGACGAATAGTTAAGCTTTTTCTTACAGTATTTTGAAAGAATGCCTGAAATACTCAATTATATATATATATATATATATATATATATATATATATATATATAATCTTCACTCTTCTTGATTCTTTTGATTAATTTATATAGAGTTTCCCTTTTTTAATTTTTTTTTTTTACTAATGGTATCGTTATGCTGGTATATTGCTTCTTATTGGCGATTATTTTGCAAAATGTTCATGGTTATAGCATAGGTAATAGTTACCACGTAGATGCTATTAATAAAAGAACTAACTAATTCACTTTAAATACACATATTTCTCTAAAGTTACTTAGATATGTTTCTATTACCCAATTTATTCTCTATTTAAATGTTTTAATCTGCTCATTAATAATGCAAAATTCATCTTATCTTTTCATTTTTAATATTCTTTTTCTTTGACACTTAACAAACATCATTTCTTATATTTTAATCTAAATATTGCAATGTCATTTAGTAGAAAATTCTTTGGTGACTTTAAAAATTGTACATCAAAATAATCTTATAAATATCCCTGTTATGTTATGTGTTCACCTGTTAAATTTATTATTTAATGTAGGAAAGTTAATTTCTATTAAATGTAATTTCCTTTGATTATTTTTTCTTTTATTTCTCTACTGAGTTTCTTACGATGATTTAAATTAAGTATTAACCGAAAGTTTAAGAAATAAGTGGATTTCAATGTCGTTTTTCAATGCGAGAAAAAATATTAGGAAAACACTAGAACCCCTTTCCAATTATAAGACATAGCTTATGTTCAAACCATTCTGATTCTTTAATTGGTTTCAACTAGGTTCCTATTTTAAAATGTGTGACCACACATATACAAATAAGCCAACAACTATTCACTTTCAATAAACCACTAATATCCTATAATATGTGTGTGACTACTTTTTAAAAAAAAATAAAACTCAATATTTTATACATACATATAGATTTCATTGTAGGCTTAAGATAAAAATATAAAATCAAGAACTATAACCAGTACGTTATAAGGCATGAAATATTTTTAAAGTTTGCGAAAAAGGTACTAGATACCCCTATCAAGTTGAGTTTTTCAAATAATTACAAACATTTAAATTATAAGATCTTGAAGTAATATCATGAATTTATGTTACCTTTGAACACTTAGTAACATACTGAATGTTATCTATGATTGTAATATTTAGCCAGAGAGTTTTAAATTTAAGCAAATATATATTTATTTTTCAATTTTCTAACTAGAAATAACATTTAATATTTTTTTCTTAATGAAATGTTAATTACCAAAAAAAATTAAAATGTATATGAAGACAAAATTGTTTTCGTAAAAAATCTCAGTAGTAGCACCTTTTTTATTAAATCTTTTAAAATATTTTCCTATTTTACTAAGATTTTTAAAGAATAATTACATATCAAAATTTTTATATCCGTTTATTCATTTGTTATATAATTCAAATAATACTTAAGCAAAACATTGGCTATCAGTAAGCAAAAGTAGAAAGCAGGCGAATTGAAGTCCAGATGTGAAAACTTTTATAATAGTTTGAGCTTTCGTAAGTACTTGAAGGCAAGGAAGTCACCTTATCGCCGCATAGAGTAGAGTTTTCCGGACAAACATTGCAAGTGACAAATTCATCGTAAATATTGACAGAAAGTTGAAGTAAGAAGATATGCGCCTTGCTCTGAAATTTTCTTCCTTCAAACTTTTAAACTGTAAATCAAAAATATGACTTATTTTTGGAAAGCATACGAATAGATCAAGTTCTATTATTAATTATGTCTTATATAAATTAAAACCCATCATTTTAATACCTATTAATAGATAAAAAAAATAATATTTGCCAGTTTTCAGCATTAGGTTTGTGTTTACGCCCTAGCAATCATCAGCAAACGGTTAATTACAAGTCCTCATTAAAAAAAAGCATTTAATTTTGTAAAATAGAAATATAAATTTATATGAATAAGCTGCCTAAATTAATTCACTTAATTTTAATACCATGCTTTCCTTTGAGTTTCTTAAACTTTAAAAAAGTAAATTAACTAAGCAACCTCATTAACCCCTAAGTAAACTAATCATAAGTAACCTCATTATTACCTCAGTAAACTAACAATAAGTAATCTAATAATAACCATAAGTAATCACATAATTAATTCATTTAATTTAATACCATTATTTCCTATGAATTTCTTAAACATTAATTAAATAAATTAACTAAGCAACCTCATTAAAACCTAAGTATAATTATTATAAATAACCTAACAACAGCCAAAATTAAAGCATAAGTAGCCTAATAATAGCCAGAATTATATATATATATATATATATATATATATATATATATAAGAAATTTAGTAATTATTTTAATTTTAATATCATGATTCCCTACAAATTTCTTAATTTTTAACTAAGTAAATTAAGTAAACTCATTATGACCTAAATAAACTAACCGTAAGCAACCTAATAATAACCATATAATTAATTCAATTAATTTTTATACCATAATTTCTACGAATTTCTTAATTTTTAACTAAGTAACCTCATTATCACCTAAGTAAACTAACCATAAGCAACCTAATAATAATCATATAAATAATTCGTTTAATTTTAAATATAATACCATAATTTCTTATAAATTTCTCAATTTTTAACTAAGTAATCTCAACTAAGTAAATTAACTTTTAAATTTATGAGGATTAGAAAAAGAAATATTTTGAAATATTTAATGCATTGTGGTACGCGTTAAAAAATAAAACAAATGATTCTGAGGCACAAAAATCGAATAAAGGTATTCCAATATATTAATAGTAATTAAGACACTAGTGATGGTTTTAACATTTCCTCATCAAGAAAGCCACTAAAACAAGTTTCTGTATCATAGTTTAGAACAGAGAATACGTATAATTCAAAAAGGAATCACTTGCTCAATGTGTATTTATGATAAAATATGAATCATTTCCGATAATTGATGATTGATTTACATGTAAATATATATTTAATAAACGCCACATATCACTATTATTGTTTTATTATTATACTTAATTCTTAAGCTAATTAGCAACCAGTGTCATAAAATATTCTCCAAGCAGCAGATAAAAACTGTGATAAATTACTTTTACTTCAATGATCCTCCATCCGAAGAACTGTTCTGTGACTGATGCAAGCCCCTCTCCCCACCGTTGTATCGTTCTTTCTCTTCCATAAGTATTTATAAATTAATTCAGAGGGACGACGCCATCGATTTGTCGTTGGACATAGCTAGTAGCTATTATGTGACTTGATTGATGCGATGGTGCCAAAAGAAGTAAGGGTTACGGGACCTGTCCGAGAACCAAAGTCACGTGCTTTTCCGCTGTCTGATGAATAAAACATTACCTGCAGCAGGGATTGTGCTAGATATATATCCTCTTTTAGCTGTATGACTTTTAGCACTAAAATAGCCACTTGATGGAAATGGTCAAAGAGAAGGGGACACAGGGTATGTTTAGAAGTTGACAAAACAATAATTATAGGTTTGAGAAAAATCAAAGGATTCCACAAGTTTCTATCTTTACAAAAATTATAAATTGTAAAAAATAGTCAAAATTATAAAAATAATTAAAAAAAAACAAATGCGTTCTCTTGCACTTTTGACTGGAAACCTTTACACGAAAAAAATATACATGACTTTCAACAAGTATTTTATAATATATTTAAGAATTTATTCATTCATCGTTTCTCAATCTGTAGGGTGCACTTCCCATAAGAGGTCGTGATAACCCTACAAGGGGGGCACGAATATATCGAAAAAGTCGAAAACAAAAGATTATTTTTTTTAAAAAAAATATTAATTTACTGAAAAGAAGCAATACAAAATACATTCTGACATAATAAAAAAATAAAATACACATTTACACTGATATAATACACTTATACATGTATCAGTAGTGTACAATGAATTCCATAATTAATATAACAGTACTAAGTTAAGAACAAGTTTAAGAATTACCAGTGACCCTATAGGGGTCATAAAATTATACACAAAATTTAATACGTATCTTGATAATTTTTACGGTTTATAATTAAAGTCGTATTGTAGTTTGACGTAAAGTCAAACTATATTATTATTATTGCATTCAATACATTGTTATAATATGGGGGTGGTATGAAAATATTATGATTGAAAATTGGGTCGCAAGTATAGAAAGTTTAAGAAGCACTAAAAAAATTTAAGTTACAAAAGCACTGCCTGTTACATTGCAGATGAAGCATAATCTGTTCTAAGAGGGAAAAAACATAACATCAGTGCTCTAGATTTACATAAATTAATGAAGTATTAAAGCACCGTACATCAAACATGCTAATTATATATTAAAGTGATGTGTGTGATATCCATTTATAATTGATCAATTTTCTGCATTTTCAATTGATTGATTGGTTGAAGAGGATGTAGAGAAAGACTCCCTAGTATGGCCTACATTTTCGATGTTACTGACAGACTACTGATTTTTAATTTTTATGCTTGAAATGCATTTAGAAAAAAAATCACACTAGCATCTCAAAAATTAGACTTAAAAGTGCTGATATTGTTGTAGAATAATATGGAATGCGGTTTTTTAGAATTGAAATTACGATAGGCGATTGTTCTTAACCAGGTTTAGAATTGTTGATTTCGACCTACGATACAATTAGGGTAAAATAGCGCGTGTTCATCACCTGTTTCTAAATGTGCCCCAGCAGTTCATTTTAACTAGGAATATATCAATAGATGTTGCTTAAAAAAGGAGAGTTTTCCTTTTGTTTCATTTACGTACCTTTTATTTTCGTTTTTGGCATTTTTATCTGGTTTTCAAGAGTCTTAATGTTATGTTAAATATGCCTTCCTGTTAATTCTACTATGCAATTGACAAGAAAATTAATGAACTTGGACAACAAGAATACTTTATGTTCGTTATACGTCTTTATATTTAAACTTTAAGGGTGAAATCATATATTGAGTTACAAACACTAGGCTTATGAATGTTTTCCATCGCTTCTCTGAATCTGTTTGCATTTGCGAACCATTTAAATTGCATAGTTTTATCTTAAAATTTCTGAAATAATTTGTCTAAGAATTAATGCAACTTTAAAAATAAAAAATATGACTACAATCTGCTGTTAACAGATTCTTTCAGCTATAAATTTAGTAATTTGTAATCTGAAAGCTGTAATATGTCAACATAACCTAAAAATAATGTTAAGATCTGATGGGATATCATAATTTTATTTGTTGCTAGATTATGTACAGTTTAGTTCAAATATCCAGCATTTTGAGAACTGGAATTTGTGATTTGGTTTGGTAATAACAATTCCTTTTTTGGGGGCATATCAATCGATTTAATTAAAGTCCATGCAATTACAAAAAGTATTAGATTCTAATACATTAAAATGAGTGCATGATGTAATCAGCAAATCTCTGGTAAATAATGATTACGTTGAACTTCAGAAACATATACTTGTTTTTATAAGCTGTTGGAAAGTTCACAACTTCGCTTGTTACTTAAATATTTACACTTAGGTGATCAACAACATCCTTTTTAGTTGCTTAGCCAGAATTAAGTCAAATTGAATGAAAGTGCTCTGCGTGTTCTTTTAAGTAAAAAGTTTACCGGCTAATGTACTACAACTCTTAAGCGCTTGTTCATTCAATACTATAGATTTAACGTAGCTCTCAAAGATTTCCAATAAAATTTGTGAAGTTTCTAAAGGTGATTATATAATGGCCAGTACGGGCATTAATTTACCTATATTGGATAATTTTAGAGCCAAATTAATACAATTGATAGTGGCATTTAAAAGAGCATTAGTTCGAAGTTAGATGCAAGTCAATCTGAAAAATGTAATTGTAAGGGAAACAATTTTTTAAATAATCTCACACTTCTCACCTCTAAAAGCTTTTATGTTAATATCATGCCAAACTTTGTAAAGAGCTTGTTATTGGTAAACCAGAATTTTCTTTTTCGACTAAAAACAAGAAAAATATACATTTTTATTACTATCTAATTTTATTAGCACTTGTGATGTCTAGTATCAAGTTTAAAACTCAGGAATATAATCAAACTAAAAAAAAATTCTCAAGTTTAAAGTTTAATTTAGTGTTTTGACTGACATTAAAAAAACTGACATTACAACATTAAAAAACTGAAGAAAAGTACAATATTTATATATAGTATTTAACCTCTTTTAGGCTATATTTCATTTGAATAACTAACTTCACTTAAAATAAGTTACATCAAAATATTGAAATAAATAATTACAAAATGCTTTCTAACTTGATTTACTAATTGAAATAAAAGTTCACGATTTAATGCAGTCAGACCTAAATAACTGTCTTCTAACATTTTCTATGGATTTGGATTTTTCACCGTTTTATTTCATCAAAATTTCATATAGATTGTTGGTAGACAAGAAACTTTAGTAAGAGTGGAATATTGGTTGCAAGATACTTCGACATTTAATTGAAAAAATTAGTAAATTGAAGTTTTGTTATTATTATCAGTAAAATTTCCTTTCTTATAAAAACAGTTAATTTAATATTTTTATTGATCAAATGCAATTATTGAACCCTGATACAATATTCAGAAAATTGAAGTCTTCAGAAATATTAACATCAATCTTAATTATATATTTTTATATTCAATTATGAGAAAACGTTTTAAAAAATTCTCTATATTTAATCAAATCTCTATTATTACGATAGTGAAACCCATTGCCGTGTGGTAGCGTATCGCGGTTCCACACCACAGGTCCGGGTTTCTACCCTAGGCTGGGCAAGGTCGACTCAACCTTTCATCCCTTCAGTGGGGCACTAAATAAGTGCCAAGCTTGTGTGTGCTTGGTGACTAAACTCTGAGGATTTCGTGCTAGACTCTGACCCACCTGACCGGAACATCACCTCAGTACCCAAGGTCACGTATACTGAGATGCGCACAGTATACTTTGGCCCTCATGGGTTGTTGCGCTACTGAGTTTAGTTTATATTATAACGATTAACTCTATTTCCTAAAAATCATTGGAATTTATTCTAATATCTAAAAATGGAGTTTCTATGAAAACTTGCAAACCTAAAGAATTAAATATCTTTAATCTTTTCATTAATATTTAAAGATTTACATGGAAAAATTGTGTAATTTATGTTTTATACAATTAGCCTCCAAGTAAGAAGAATGTGAAAAAAAACCAATTTGATGAACTAGCTCATTTTACAATAAATTTCGAAATTAATTTTAGTACTAAAATAAAGCGAAAAACGTTTATTTTAAGAAATGAAAGTAATTCAAGACTCTGATTAATTATTTTTTGAGAAAAAGTATTCAATGAATCATTTTAACATTGCAATATAATAAGACAATCGTAACCTAGTTACTTAAGATGTGAGAGAATTCAGCGATGATTACAAATTCCAAGTCAAATCTCCTAATTCACCAATCATAAAAATGCATATAATGTAGAATCTTGCAAAAAGCCTCAAGTGTCTTTAGCAATTCTTATTATATTGCTTTAAAATTACTGGATTAAAATAAAAACATTTCATATTAAAGTTAAATTTTACTTAACATAAAAAAGGTTTTTAAAAAATATGATTCAAAAGGGAGAGCCAATTGTACTTCCATGCTCCCAATATTTCAAAAAATATAATATACCATAGTTTTATCCTGATATATGATAGTTAACGAAAATAAGAATCCTAAAGCCAAATACCAGAATCTTCGCATAAGCTGATTTAATTGAAACAAATTTTGATTTTATTATATAAAACAACACACCTGGATCACTGGTTAGAAGTTTTCTTCTAAGGAATTCTTTCACATCATTAAGTACACGAGTTTGTTCAATATATAACAACTAATAAATTAATGCTGCTACCACGCTCTCACCATCAATAAAATGAACTGATTTTCTAACTCTTCATTATATATATAAAAAAAGAGTCCCAAGTTAATGGTTTAGAAGTCTCGTTCAGGGCATGCAACCGTTTCACCTGAAACTTCGAGCTCTTTTTATTCCCTTTCGAAGCATATGGAGAAAGCTAATGAAGTAATATTTATCTAATAACTGTAAGCAGTGCCTAATACAGCAGCGAAAAATCGGGATATATCCAGTTCTTTCAGTTTGTTTGAGCAAGCTTTGTATGTTACCATCTGGTGCAGCCCGCCGTTAACATACTAGATGATGGTTTTCGAAAAATGATCGTTCTTAGCATTAATCACTTCTATTAAATTAATTTACGCATGTGTGACGATCTCGCAACGTGATTTTTTAAGTTCTTTTTTTCAGCTTCTGCTTATTAGATACCTTATAGAGTATGGAAGTTGTCTAATGAGTGTTTAAAGAGAAACATTTTTTTTTAAATCTCGATAAAATAATTAAATCGTGCATTCTGTAAGGAAGCTTATCATGTATTTTGAAGAAGCTAAAATAATGATTATATTTCTTGATTTTGTACATCATATAGTTTGTAATGTTTTTTACATTAAACTCAAATAAAAATTATTTCTACTTTATGCTTACACAGTTTAAATTTTTAACACTCCATACGTTTTCATTGAAGAGTTTTTTTACAAGCATTTAATACATTTTGAGAGTACCTAATTATTTATAAATTTTATCGTAAAATGTTTCAATAAGGTTTCTTTAAGCTAAGTGACATGTTGTCATACTGGGGGATTTATTTTTTAATCTTCAATATATCATCTACTATGTTTTTCTTTTAATTTTCCTAAATACTTTTAGTGTTTGTGCATTTTTAATTTCTATTTCATCCACTATAACAAGTACAGCTGGAAACAATACATTTGTGTAACTATTTTGAAAAAAAAATCTAGATTTAATGAATTTGTTTCAAATTTTTGGGTTTTTCAGAAGTTTTATTTCAAGTAGTATGTTATGCTTTGCAAATATAATTGTTGGCACACATTTTTTGAATATATTTCTTGGGAGTGAAATAACTTTAAATATTAATTCTATTGAATCATTAGAATCATTTATAGCCAATAGGAACTAATAATTATGAATTTTCAACATCTTTTCAATATTTTCAACCTTAGTTTCACTTACAATTATTCAATCATTCAAGCATATAATACTGTTGTCCTAGAAATAATAATACAGCTGAAGATGTTCAGTATCAGGTTCAGGAAGTTGTATGAAAAAATGTTCGATTTTGAGATGAAATACTGCAGCACTTAAGGTATGCAAAATAATTTATTCGTCAATAAACTATACAGCTGTATAAAGTAAATAAAACAATATTTTTTTAAATAAACTATATTACCCATACCAATACTTCAATATATCTCCTTTCATAGACAGTTCAAGTACATGGCGTCATTTATTACTTACATTTTGCACTCTTTTCTTTTGCAAATATTACCAACAACAGAATAATTACTTCTCAGCAAACGAATAGAGCTCTAAGCACAAGTTGTTGCATTACATGCTTCCTTAAAAGATTTTCTAAAAAAGGCAAATATAATTCGAAAAATTATATTGTATTATACACTGATAGTGATCCTTCAATATTGGGAATATTCTAAAATATGCAAGCGATAGGGATCTAATATTTTCTCAGAATATGTCTGTTAAAAATTGCATTATCTACACAGAAGCTCTAGCTTCCAAAGAAATTAATACTGGCCTGAATATTGGGATAATGACAATTATAGTCATTGAATTAAATATAAAGAATCGTTCCTGCAGATTGTAAAGACATAGGTGTGGTACATTCAGCATTACTGTTTATTTACAGGCAAGATTATTACAAATATAACATACAAAACTATTGAACGTGTTTATGAATTAAGAGATGAAGTCACTATTTTTCCAGATGATAAAACCAAGAAGCCGAGGGCTTTTAAATGATTTATTTGTGATGGATTTGAGTATTCACAATACATTATATATATCTTGAATCTTCAACTGCAAACATCAAGTAAAATATGTTAGATACTAATGATAAATTTAATGCTAATTGAAAAAATTGAAGTTTTGGAACAAAACACCTTCTAGAAATATTTGTAATGAGGAAAATGTATTAAAATTTACACGGTTAAAGAACAACATGCAAAAGTTGTTCTTGTTGAAATTCATTTAGCCATCCTCTTGGAAGTAAATTTTAAAATATTTTCTTGTTGACGCCAACTTTATTCCAAGTTAAGAGTGCGTACGTTATGCATTTTAAAACACTCCTGAATGTCTATCAACTACCAACGAAGAAATCTTCTTAGATTTTAAGACAAGAGGTGAAATAAAAAACACAATTTAATAATAGTTTCAATAGGGTGGGTAGAGGATGAGTTTTATCCATTGAAAACAAAAGCGCATTTCCTATATACTACCCTTTTCAACATCGTATCTTACTGAACCGGATTTTCTGCGATATGGCTGCTTTTAAAATAAAGAGTATTAATCTCAGATAAATATAGAAAAAACCAAGTGTGTCAATTTCAATAATGAATTTTCTTTCCAAAAATAATGATTTGCAAGACAGGCTTAAAAGTATCATTAATAATTATTAAACTTGCTTTTGATTTGACATTGATAAGTTAGTTAGATTGAATAAATATATTATGGCAGTACTAAAACAATCACATTTTTAAATATATCACATCAGTGGAAATGTATATTTAGTTTTTGTCGTGTCAGAATGTATTTTGTTTTCTTTACCTCGCAGTAATTTAATCATTTTAATAATATTTTTTTTATTTTCGATATGATTCGATCGCAGCCCCATTTAGAGTTATTACTCTTCCTAGGGAGATGCCCCCCCACAGTTTGAGAATTGTTGACGTATAGTGGGATACCTTGCAGAAAAATTTATCGTGACATATTAAAGTTCTTCGCTTTTCTAAATAATTTTTTGGATTAAATTTTTTTAATTGATATCGAAAACTATTTCTGTATAATCTATTTTACAGTACACTAAAACAGCAAACCTAAGGTACT